>CM031242.1:689013715-690213715 GCA_018340775.1 Taxus wallichiana var. yunnanensis | reverse complement strand
TGTAATAAGTACAAAATACTCTTTCAAAGTTTCCACCAGTTTCTTGTAGGGGATGAGTTTCTCATCCTTGAATTTATATTCATCGTTAAATTGCTTGATGATCAATTATGAATCACCAATGATCTTAACATGATGGATATCCCATTTGATTTCTAGCTTCATCCCAAGCGATGAGTGCCTCATATTCGCAATATTATTTTTACAAGGAAAACTAAGGTGAAAAGCTTGAGGTATAGGGTCACCTAAAGGAGTAATTAATACCACACCTACCCCCAAACCATGAAAAGTAAAAGATCCATCAAAGTGCACTTTCCACATGACATGATTCCTCAATATACATTAATGAAGTGTCTAGCAAATCTAGACTCACAAGATCTATTCATGGTAATAGTGCTTCTATTAATTATTCGATGATTACTTGTCCTTTTACCAACTTTTGGTATACATAATCAATGTCAAATTTACTTAGAATAATGATCCAATTAGCCATTCTTCCTGTAAGGGTGGGTTTTGACAACATGTACTTAAGCGGGTCAACTTTTGATATAAGCCTGGTTTTAGTATTTAATAGGTAATGACATAGTTTTTGAAGGTAAAAACTACATCTAAACAAGATTTTTTGATTTGAGGGTAGTTAAGCTCATAAGAAATGAGACTACGAATGAGATAGTACATGAATTTTTATTTATGGCCGAGGTCATATTAGGTGTAACGCACCAATGGAAAATTGAGTAGTAGAAATATACAATGAAGTGGCTCAAGGGAATTGGCGGCATGAGGACAAGCGGATTGGCTAAGTATTTCTTAAGAAAGGCAAAGGCTTGTTGTTTCTATAGTCCCCAAATAAAGGAAACATCCTTTTAAGTAGGTGTGTGAATGAATGACATTTGTCGCAAAATTTCGGGAAATGAAGCTTTACGAATGGCTTGTATCTTTCCTTACAAGCTTCACAATTGTTTGATGTTTTTGGGAGGAGGAATTTCGGTAATGGTTGTACCTTTAGTTGGGTCTACCTCAATCCATATTCATGATACAATGAATCTAAGAAACTTTCCTGATAGTATGCTAAACAAACATTTCTTTGGATTCAATCTGACTTTGTATTCCCACAAGCATTCGAAGATACATCACAAAATATCAGGGTGATCTTATCTTGTCTTGGATATCCCAAGGATATCATCCACATAGTCCTCCATGATGTCATGAATTATATCATGGAAAATCATGGTCATTTCCCTTTGATAATTTGCACTCTGCATTTTTAAGGATAAAAGGCATTACGATAACAAAAAGTCCCCAGTGGGGTTGCAAAGGCCGTTTTATGTTGATCTTCATCTATAATTTTGATCTAATTATATCCTAAAAAGCCATTCATAAGAGATAACATTTCATATCCTATAGTTGAATCAAAAATCATATCAATATTAGGCTTATTAATGTCTCTAAAATCTGTATAGATTCTAATCTGTGAGCTTCTTTTTATATGGGGACTATGTTTGATATCCATTCTGAGTAATCAATAGGTCTAATGAAGCTCACCACTAGCAATATTTCCAGCTCTTATTTAACTAGAAGAGCTACTGTGTATGTATTTTTCTCGAGATTTTTTTGATGGGCTTGGCATTTGCATGCACCACTAGGTTATGCACTACCAAAGTTGAATCCAAGCCCGACATATCCTTATAGGACCAGTGCAAATACATCTAAAAATGCCTACATAATCATGGTGAATGTTTTATGGTCCCATGCTGAGAGTGAAGCTCCTAATTTGACTATCTTTGGATCATCTTCTATTCCAATATTCACATCAATGGTTTCTTCCACAAACATTTTATACAAATCCTCCATATGTGTAGGATCGGGAGGAAGGTTAAGATCTTCTTCCAAGGGTGTCTCTACATTATTTTCACCCTTGGCGTGGTCACTTTTATTTTCCATTGATTTTTTCACTTGTTTGTTGGCCAGCGCCTCAAAGAGTTTTTCACTGTGTGACTTGGAATTTTGTTTTTTCCAAGGCTTTTCATTGGATATTTTTCCCTTGCTTTTTCTTAAGTTTTGGTGACCACGAAGCTCAACTTCCTCGCCAAAGTATGTGTAGGTATCTAAGTCAATGTAGAAACCCTTATTATGGTCTCCAATCGGAATTGTATCTTGAATTCCCATGAATTCTACAATGGCTTCATCATTTTCAAAGAGATCTAGTGGTACATGACGTTATTGGTCCCATTTGACAAGGCAAGGGTAAACAAGGTCAATTTTAGGTTCAGTAGGGGTTATGGTAAGGAAAATGATATCCATGAATAGGTTTGTGGAGGCAAGATCCTTGTATTGGATATAGTGGGAATATGTGTCGCTATCTAAATAATCAGATCTATATTCATGCTCGAGAAAAGGTTACATCTTGATCATTGGGGTGTGATCCATATGGTCGAATGTTGATACCGTATCTTTCTGTCTTGAAATTTGGGAGAGGAACTAGCTCTCTTGGTCATTGCTCATTCTTTCTCACATCCTAGACCTTGTAGTCCATGGAATACAACATTTAGCTAGACTTCTCATACTCATAGATTTGGTAGCAAGTTGGTTGAGTATCCTCTAGGACCCAAGTCGTAGGTGGGTCCAATAAGTTATCTTTAGTGAGTAACCCCCCAGGTAAAAATGACTCAATAGTTTTCTCATCTCTAGGCCGTCTGAAATGATAGTTGGGTCACCTCTAGTTGTAGGAAAAACCATAGGTCTAAAACTAAAATAGCTTGTTGCACATTACAATATCCACAACCGTATTCTAGAACCTTCATCTCCCATGAATCAAAAGGATAAGTTGATGTAGAAGCTTCATGGGCACAAGAACTTAGGGAATATGAATCCACCCATAACTTCATGGCTCAGATTGGGTAAGTGCAAAGCAAGTTGGGGGACAAAAAGGGGTCATAGGTGGACGTCATATTGAAAATAACAACGTAATATCAACTTCTAGGGATTATTAGCAATACATACACTCAAAATTAGAAAAATTATATGAATATGAATCGTATCATCTAGAATATAGTTTCTAAAATACTAATTTTTTTTTAAATGGACAAGATTAGCTATATTAAAAACTCAAAATTCAATGACTTGGTATTTTCTTTTAAAAACGCCTATAAGATTATAGTCCGTTTGCCCACAATTTGGATGACCAAAAATTGATATATATTTTTCTCCTTTGGTGAGAAGTTAGATGCCACTATCTATCTTGGGATGGATTTTATTTTGTATTTTTTTGAGTAATATTTTATTTTTTATGATTTTTTCCGTGAAAGTGGTATGAAAACATAAAGAAAACAAAGCACTTTTCATTTGCCCACCATAACTTCATCAAAAAATATTGAAATCAAATAATTTTTTTTTTGAACATGTATATAATTTCACCATGGTTGGGATGGTATGAGTTTATCACATTTGATAAGTGAAACAAATTTCTGTCTTAAACATAGACATAAACATTCACGGGAAAAAGTGTCTTAAAGACCTACTATTAGTAAAACAATATAAAATGATATTTATCCTATTCTATTCACTTTAAAATCAGTATTTCTACAAATCCAACAGTCTCCCCTATGCAAGGGTACCATTTTTATGACATGTTTTTTACTTTTCGGTATGGTTCAAGTCCATGGAAGACTAAATTTGATGTTTTGCTGTTTTTAATGTAAAATTCAGGATTGATGTCCACTTAATTGTCCCCCAACTTGGTGCACTTACCCGATTGAAGAGGAAAAACTATATCAGTAGAGGGACACGTATAGGAACCCTTACATGTGAAACTATTGAGAGCTTTGTAGTGAGCTTAACGGATCTCGATCTCCTTGTATTGTGACACTGTGTCCCTCGTGTTTCAATTTGATGCATTGATGGAATGTTGATGATATGACCTGCATGAAATGAATCCATGGTCGACCAAGAAGCATATTTTATGGAAGTTCCAAGTCCAAGACATGAAACTTCATCTGATGACAAGTGGGTCCTACTTCCATTGGTAATGTGATTGTGCCAGCTGATTCCCTTTCTGCGTTGTCATAAGTGGTTATGGTAATGATGTGGGACTCTAGATCTTCTTTTGTATGTCCCAGCTTGCTTAATTAATTTCAACATGCATATATTCATCCCTGATCCATTATCCACAAGCACCCATTTTATCTTTCAGAGGGTAACAAATACCTCAATATATAGGGAGATATTATGTGTTGGATATTTAATAGGGTTCTCCCTATGATTAAAAGAGATGTAATTATTTGGTACAATGTTGGTCACCACAGCTTAAAGATGTAAAGGGTCTACTTCTAGTGGTGCTCCTGAACCCTGAAGAGTTTTGTACAAGATGTACCTATGTACATTCAATATTTTGAGAATATCCAAGATTGAAATCTTGGCAGATGTCTTCTCAAGTTGTTCTAAGAGGTTATAACTACCATCTTATGGGGTTGTGAGAGAGGGTTCGGGAATCATGAGGTGGGTCACCTTGTTACCACAACATAATGCTTTCTCTTGATCTGAATGTTGTTCACATGGTCATTAGGAGAGTAGATATATCCAATGAGAAAATCGTAATGATTTTTGTCCTTCTTGGTATATAGATAATTCACCGCTTTGTAACTCTAGGATGACTCTCCTCGATCAAGATTTTCTCATCGACTTACCGTGTTTAGGGAATGGTTTTTGAATATTCTCATCTTTTTGTTTGGTGTCTAAGTTTTCTCGGAGTGTCCACTTTTATCTCCCCATTGTCAATGAGACCTTGGATGTAGTGACGAAGTCGTAGACATTTTTCTGCTTTTTTTTCCTTGACGCGATGTAATTCACAATAGTCATGCTTTTGTACCATGATGGTTTTGGAGCATTATCATCAAAGGGTTGTGTCGTGGGATAAGTCACCATGTGAGCTACATCCAATTGCTTCAATACGACTGACAAAGGCTCATTGAGAGGAGTGAACATTCTACATTAAGGTGGTGGTTGAATAGGTCCTTTAGTCAGTGTAAAAATTTGACCAGTTTGAACCATTTGTATGCATTTGGAATCTTTGATTCCATCTCCCACCATGTTATTGTTTTTGTTAAATATTTTTAGCTTTTTCGTGGGTTTTGTGTTTTGGTTATCCTTAGAGTGTGATTTAATGGTTCCTTTGGCAATAACGGATTTATCTATTTGAATGACCTTTTCAATAACCTCTTTGAAGGTGTGAACACAATTCATTTGTAGATGAAAAGTGATGTCTAGGTTGAGATTGGGCACAAAGATACTCACTAGCTATTTTTCAGGGAAGCGATCGGCTATTCCTCTCCATATTTGCAAGAAGCTATCAAATGTATCATTGGGACTTTTTTAGTGCCACACAAGTTTGTCATGGTTATGCCACTTTTTATGTTTTATGAAAAGTATCGTACAAACCTTTCTTCCAATTTAGGACATGTGAAAATATACCCACAAGGTAAGTGAGTGAACCATTCTACGGCTTGTCCCCTAGACTCTTTGGAAAGAGTCATATGAGGTAATTTTTATTGTAGGCCACTTCTTGACATGCCATGTAAAAATATTTTACATGGTCTCATGGGTCACCTTTCCCTCTATATTTGTCAAATTTTGGCATGTCAAAATTTTTAGGGAAGGGTTGAAGTGTCATAGTTTTATCAAATGGATGGGGACATAGCTCTTTGTATTGATATTTTCTGCTATTCCCCACAATACTCTCTTGGAGGATTATAAGTGTCTCTTTCATAGATTGCATTTCTTATGCAAGTAATTGTTCTTTGGTAGGAGAAGTAGGGATATATATACGATTGTGTTCTGTATTGTCTCCTCCTTGATTGTCCATTTGAAGTTCACTAATTTTGACCTTAGGTTTTGTCTTTTGTACATTCTTGTTTGTTTCTTTTTTACATGAGATGTTAATGTTTGTTTGTCGACAAAGGTTTTGGATTTTCTGTTGAATAGTGACTTATTATTCAAGAGGTTCTTCTTCTTCTTCGTGATGTGGAGGTTGTTCAACATATTTGTGTTCTATTCTAACTTTACGTGGTACTTTTATGAAAGGCATTCTATATCCCACTACATTATCATTTCCCATGTTAGAGGTAGAAGTGTGTCCATGTGTTAAGATATCCTCCATGTTAATAAGAGGTTTATCCTCTTCATTAACATCGTTTGTTGGTGGGATTATTTCTTGTTCTATAGGCATTCTAGCCCCTAACTCCACCACTCATGCTAGTACCCGATATTTGTTTCTAAAGAGGAATTCATCTAACAAGGTGGGGTCAAAATCGAATTCCGTGTGTGGTGATTCTAACTCATCACTGCTATGATCTATCATTTCTTCTACTTATTTCTCCATGGAGAATAAAGGCCCAAGATCATGGCCAATAAAGGGATTTGACCCTTGCTTGTTTGAGGTTTCCCAAGTTTGCATTTTTCTTGTTTCCAAAGCCTACTTTTTGAGTCCTAATCTTGTTTTAGGAGCCATGACGTGTAATAGTTTCACTAAGGTATCTGTGAGTGCGTTGAAATATTTTTATCAAACCTAAGTGAAAAAAAAAGAATGTCAATAATTCAAGGTATATTATGAATTTCAAAGAACCAATGTGACAAAGTGATTTCTCTTAAATGAACGAGTTAATAGTGACAAGCAAGATTCAATCACACAATGTTTACTTTCAAACCAATAAATCAAATGAAGTACTTCCTAAAAAAATTTCAAATAGGGTAGTAGGTGTTGTAAGATGATTAAAAAAATGTCCCTAATTATGTCGAGTTCAAAAAAATGAACAAGGTGTAAGTAATAACAAGAAGTTGACGTGACTTCCAAACAAAGTATATTAGAAGCAAGCCCAAATTCAATCAATATCTATATTCCGAGAAAATGTCGAGTTAGGATTGTGAGTGACACAACAATTTCACCAAGATATTTTAACCAAATTGTGAGAAAGTAAGGTATTGATATCAAGATGATATTGATATAACACGCACAAGTGGTAACACTTAACACTTTTCATAATCGAGGTAATATTTGGTATCAAACTATCCATAATATAACTAGGAATTGTTAAAGTGTATATAGCGTAACCTTACAATATAGATATTTAGGTCAAGTTTACAAGAAACAAGACATAAATACAAAATTATAGTGATGCGATATAAACAAGATAACCATTCAAAGGAGAATCAAAGTGATGAACCAGCCTAACTACGATAACGATCTTGACTTGGGTATCAAGATAAAAAAGGCTACGGTGATATAAAAGTCATCACACACTTTATGCATTTAACAACTCAATGAAAAACATGGATGAGAGTAAATGGACACAAAAGTGATGAATAAAATCAATTAGCAACGCAAAGGTAGTCATTCTTATTCTGATTAACAAAGTGTCAAAATAAAGTGAAGGAAGTAGATCAATTGGTGTTGAAAAATGTTGGCCTCACTTCCACGAGTTTTGCCTTGCCTTAGGGAAAGTGAAAAACTAAGAATAAGTAACACTTCACACATTTCATGATTAACAATATCTATCAACTAAATTTGGCTTTGGTGTGGTCCAAGTTGGGCTGCTTAGTCAAAAATAGCTTCCTAGGTGGTTCACTCAACTAGGTGTCAATTCATCTAAGAGCAAGCTCGATTTACAAAGAAAAGTCACTTTGAATAATTCTTGGAGTATCTTAGATTTAATTTACCCCCTTCAAGCATAGTGGTAAATAAATGTGTCCATTGTGTACTCTCATTGAGTCACAATATAGATGACTTGTGACATAGAAACTGTATTAGTAGTTTGATATTGTTTTAACTCCACCTTTCTTTGACAAGCGTTTTTGGTTCTACACAACTAGATTAGTAATTTTCCATGAAAAGAATAAATGTCATTTCTGATTCTCAAGATCACCCTAAGATGCAAGAGAAGAGCATATGCGACGTAAAATCCAAGAAATCAACAAATGGAAACACTTAATTCAAACATGAAATATATCTTTTCTCAATTTGGACATTCAACACATTCTCAAAGAAATAAAAGATATAAGAATCATTTCTAATTCCCAAGATCACCCAAAAGATGTGAGGGAAGAGCATACATGACCTTACTCTTATAATTAAGCATGCAAGGTTTATCCAATGTCTAGTCTAGCATACCCATGCAAAAATAAAACCTATAATGATGTTAGCACTTTAGGAAACAAACCTTTGGAAACCTGGAATTAATATGCCAACTCGGACCGAAGCACTTGTGTGTGGGTTAGGCATCTACACATCTCTATGTAAATCTATATCTGCATAGGTGTTCCGCACCACCCGAGAGATGCTTAGAATAGGATATGGGTGTGTACGCTAGGGTATAGGCGTGTGTGCCAAGGTTAGCAAAAAGATAGTATGGAAACTAAGATAAGGCGTGCGCTTTGGTTGAGAGATGCCTCGCACCAAGATATTGGTGCATGTGCCATGATACAAACATAGAATGCATGCGCCAATGCGAGAATAGTGCATGCACTAAGGTTAGGTGTCTACATTGAGGTTAGGGTACCTGCGCCATCCTAATAGGTTCGTGATAATAGAAAAGATACAATACGTGAACAAAGTGTGTGCACATTGGGATGCATTCATGCACCTATTTTAGTGTTCATGCGCCTCGGTTTATGTACCTATGCCTATCCTATAGTCAAAATACAGCCAAATGACACAAATAAGTTCAAAATATTCCAAATTTTAGTATGTTAGCTCGAAATTGACAACAACCCATTAGAATTAAAGTTCTAAATGAGATTCTACACATTGAATATTAGCAAAATCATAAGAAATTTAACATTATTTCACACATGTGTATATCAAGGGTTAGCCAAATACTTGAAATAACAATAAAATTTGAACTAGAATGTTAAGGGACTAAGGACCCGTCCCACCGAGCGTGCCAAATGTATGCATGAATTAGTTAGCTATGTAAGTAGAATTGAAACTAACACCTAGTAGCTTCAATACAATTCTAAACTAAACCTATGCATCATCATGCTAAGATCTTAAGCAAAGCTAACCTATCAACATTTCTACATTAAACATGAAATGAACATTTCAAGCTAATATGCTAAAAAAATTAACTTCTATCTCTTATTGAATGTTAAATGAGATGAGATTGAACCTAAGTAGATATCTAGCACATAAAGACTTGATTATGTGTTTGAAATACCAATGTTTATAAGAATGGAGTCTTGTCAAATCATGGCTACAAGACCACTTGACATATCTCTATATGACTTCAAAAACTTGGGTGAATGAATACAAGAAATGGAAAAGGCTAGCTCTTCTAATAGAAGAATGCTCTAAAATAATAAAATGGCTATAGTGTATTATCTGTGCTCATTTAGGAGTGTAGGTGTAAATAGAAAGGTAGGAGGAGGGCTCCTTATATAGCCCAATGGATAGAAGAATCTCTACATCCCCTTTATTTTGGGATAAATGGAGATGTTGGGTTAGTTGTGGATAAGGAAGGTTTAGAAAGGGTTGAGTCAACCTTAGGAGAGTTTAGTTTGTCCTTTAGTGACCCATGGGGTTTGAGGGGATTTATTAATTAACCAAAGTGATTAATTAATAGGTGTGCAAGCTTATAGAAGCTTTTAGAGGAATAATTAGCATGATTTAGACTATGAGAGGGATTTAATCAAATAAATGATGATTTATTGATATAATGGAAGAGGAATCTAGTTAATTAATAATGATTGATTAATCTAGATAGAAAGGGGGATTAATTAATGGAAGGTTGTTAATTGATATATTTGTTGGATAGAAGGGTTAATTAACTAGCGTAATGTAGCTAATTAATGGTGATAGAAGAGGAAGTGTGCTATATTGACGATATGTCGTCAATTTGTGGGAAAGAGAATAATTAATGCAATTAAAGTATTTAAATTGCGTAGGTTAAATTATAGGTGTCTACATAGATAATAAAGTATTAACTAAGGATATTAAACCAACCAAAAATGAGAATTTGATAAAGTGGGTTAGAAAGTAGTTCCTTAGTTTTATGTTTGCGTAAATGAACTTGGTTATTAGCATGCAATTTTTAAAGCATTTATTTTGGGATTCCTGTTGTATGTTGAAAGAAAATTTTCCCATATTTTCAGCTTTGGATATTTTAGAGTCACATGTAGAGAAGAACATAGAAACATGTTTACCATGCTTGGATTTTATTCTCACATCTATGATTGATAAACTCCATTATGATTTTGATAGTAGTGTATACAGGTGGTATGGGCATGATCAATATAACTATGTTTAAGTATAAGTGCTTTTTGCTCAAATTCGAGTTTCATGAAACCCCTAACATGCTCAAAATACTTTTATTGATGTTTCTTTGTTGATTTTTAAAAATTTCTATTTTTGAAATTTCTTTTGTTTTCTTTTTTGGGTAAAATTTCCTATTGTAGACATAAAATCACACATTTGGGTACATTTCTAGGTCCTAAAAGCATACTATTATTTACATGATTCCTAAGCGAGAAAAATAGTAATTGACATATATCTTTTACCTTTTGTTTGTGTTTCTTATTTTCTATTTGGTATTACACACCCTACAACCAAGTCAAGTATTTTACTTCCTTATCTTTCATGACTTCAGACACCACCGCACAGTGCACCCTCATCCCCTCTGGGTGCCCCTTACCTCTTTCCACTTTACTCAGTCTTTTAGGAATTCTTTTATATTTTAGGCATCTTATTTTCTTATGGGTCATCCTTCCAGTTGTCAATTACAAAATTCAACCAAGGGAATCATATAAATACATAGCTATGTGATCAAAATAAAGGACCAAGCTCTAAGCATACTTACTATCACCTAAGCTTGCATCCAAAGGCATCCAAAGCACTCAAAGGCATCCATCTAGCATCCATACAAGGGATAAGGGATTGCATTTTCTGCATACACAACATAGGAAGGGGAATTTCATTATATTCCATACACACATTTTCATCTTTTAGAAAATATATCCCATTATCTAGTGCATCTTACATAAGGGCATCCTAGGGCATGATTCTTTCGACACCAAAAAGAACTACATGGAGTCTGAGATGTAGTTCAATGTTTGTTCGTAAGTTCACTCTATCGGATGACCATCAAGGTCAGTATGCCTTCCCATATTACATATTTCTTTTTGGTTTTGACGTGTTTTTGTGGGTTTTGTAGGTGAACATCTATTTTGTAGGTTATAGGTACACTCAATGATCAAAGTTTGAAATACGGGTGATCAACAACGAATATTAGTGACACCCTTATGACACTCTAGAAATTTGATTATGAGATCCAACGAAATCATGGGTTCCCAATAGAGGTCTCTCGGGGCCCATACACCCTTTCCCCTATCCATGCACCCTAGTCCAACCTTATTCGATAGTTCCATATTTTATAGTGCATAATTACAATGGTCTTTCCTTTACATTAATCGGTTTTCTTGGTCTAGATCAATCCTAGGAAAAGCACAAATCAACTAAGTATTTCTCTTTCTCTTGGACTTATGGTTTTATACATTATTAGCTTATTTATTATGTCAAACTATATCTAGAATATGTATATCATAGTTTATATTCAAGTTACTATGTAATTAGGGTTTTACAAAATCTTATTTTTGTTAAATCACCTGTTTGACCTACTTTGTCTTCTTCTTCATTTTTCGATTACAATGATATGAGAGAACCTACTATTTTTAGTAAGTTACTATTTTTAGTACATGAGGGCACCATATACTTACTATTTTTAGAAAAAAAAATTATACATTTCCATTTGTAATGAAAATGTCTTCACTAGATTCGACTTATCTCCGGGACTCCATGCTCTACATTTCACCGAGATCCACCGCCATAATGATTGGAAAATGAAAAGGTGGAATCTAGGGAACAAAACTAGGGTTTTATGCCATTAAAAATTAAGGCATCATCCAATTTTATATTAAAATCTTCTTGTAGTCATCTAGAATGAGACACAATTGAGAAAATCTCAATGGATTCCGCTTGTTGGTTTTAAAGTTATGATTTTTATGGTTTTTGAATTCATGGATTCCACGGGAGAATTTTGATAGAGTGATTAGTGAAATTTCAGGTGTTTGGATGTTTTAGATCAGAAGAAATGGAGGTATGGTGAAGAAATCAGGTGATAAAAAGTAATTTCAAGTTCTTAGCTTGCACGATATGTAATTTTGTTGTACAAATGTGGTAGAAGCAAGTTAATTAAAGATTAGGGTTTTTACTTCATAGCATGGGGTATATTTTTCCATCCCATTGGGAATGGAAACATTAGTGATGATAAAATGTGCCCTCATCTAGGCTTTTCATGTGTTAGTGCATGATTTTATTATGGGGAATGGGGAAATCAACCATTTAACACCCGAGGGGTGGTCGGGTCATATGAAAAACCTTGACATGGAATAGAGTAGGGAAAATTTTCTTGTCCCCTCTATCCCCTTGGGAATTTGGACAGGAGGGATATAAAATTTTTCCCTCACTTGGTGATGCCAAGTGGCGGAATGAGATTCGGTGAGGAGGTGAGAAGGAAAACTTGTTTAAGCACTGTGGGGCTAGAAATAGGTCACATGAAAAACCAGAAAAAGGGATAGAGTGGGGCACATTTTTTTCCCCTTTCGAATGAGGATAAGAGGGATAGAAAAATTATCCCTCACCTTTTTTTTGATAAGTGGCACATTTTGATTGCATGATGGGAGGAGCTAGAAATAAGTAAATAGGCCTTGAGGAGTGCATATCATGGTCATGTGAGGAACATCTAGGCGAGAGTTGGGATGGGGAAATTTTTTTATGTGTCCTCTATCCCTAGGAATTAGGATAAGAGGTAAACAAATATTCACCTCAACCTGGAGGTGATAAGTTTCCTCACTTAAAATTGGCTAAGTATAAGAAACATACGACATGAGAGAGAAAACTTGAAGATGAGATTGCTAGAGCTCCATGATGTATGTTTTAATGAATTTTCATATGATTTTTAATCCCAACAACATTCCAATAAAAATGGTAGGGGTCAAATCCTTCAATTCAGAATTCAACTCCCTGAAATGTCTCCTTTTTCCTCGGGACAACGGGGTGTGTCCGCGTAGATAGAGCTACCTTGAGAGATACTTGAGTCTTGTGAAAGATATGAAAATTACATCATGTAGATGGTTAATACATATTTCGAATGACTATTTTTTATTTCCAACTCATTATGAAACTCCCATAATCCTCTGTAGAAGTGCATGTACCATTTTAGACTACAAGCTCTTTACCCCTGAAAAACCCGCTTTCACTGCAATTGTCCCTAAACCTCTAAAACTTCCCTAAATATTCCAAAATCAGTTCCATTACTTTCCATAATATTCAACACCATCTGTTAATGATTGTGGGATTTCATATCATTCCTTGAGGGTAGACACTTGTCTTAGAAAGGCCAAAAATAACCTTTCTAGGCTTACCAAAGATGTCTTGTTTGAAAACACTTCATTGAATGGCCTTATAAAAACATTTTAAACATTATGAAAAGTTTGTACAACACAATATGAGAACCTGCAAGATCATGATAGACATGATACATATGATGGACTAATCCAGGAGAGGTTTAGGAGGGTTTTCATATAATTATTTGACACTTGGGTTTGGTTGTCATGGTTCACTTTTGAATTTTTGACCTTGTAAAAACACATCACAACAACTGGCTCTCATTTTGGGACTTCTTCTAGATCAAACAGAGCGAGGACAAGATATGCATGACCTCTAGAATTTCATGATACAATATGTACCAGTGCCTTATCCATTGGGCTATAGAGTCTTAGTACAAGCAAGAACAAATGCACATGCACACAACAAAAGGAGTGTTACTTATTTCCATTAATGAAGATAAGAGAGTATATACAATTTTACTCTTTTCCATTAATAAGTTAGACTCCTATATAACCACAATGAACAACAAAATTGGCAATCACAAATCTTGAATTCTTCTACAAGGTGAATATTTATCATAGTTATGAAGGGATGCTTCCCTCCCATTTTCAGCATTCTTGGACATCTTGGGGATGGGGGAAAAGGGTAAAACTTCCACTTTAACACACCAAAAACATAGAAAAAGATGGACGAACCTTGAATTTCAAGGACGTTTTGGGAATGTCCCCATGTCCCCAAATTTTGTGTTAATTTTTGAATATTTAAAAGTAGTACATATATCTTAAATGTATCTATTTGAAAAACACCAATATGTATCAATATTGAGGTTCTTATGTTCAATTTTTCACATATTTTTCCCATTAAAGTATTCCAAATTGATTAATGACTACATCAATTTCTCCAAAAATTTCCTATTTTTTGGTGATGGATGGCCTCAACCTAGTTGCACTACTATGTTAGGCTCAAAAAAATATTTTTGGTTAAGAATGGGCTCCAAAATCCTTCTTAATCCCAATATATCATGATTTTATTATTTCCTTCTTCATGCAATAAGGAAAATTTATAGCTTGCTTGACACTCACAGGATATCAAATTTAATGTTGAACATTTTTGTTGACATCTCACGCTATTACACTTGCTCCTCAAGTGTAATAATGTGGTGTCATTACAATCACTCCTACATTGCTCCCTTGGCTACCATTGTAGGTCACATATATTGGCATAATTTTTAATTTCAATTTATTTGAAATTTGTTAATAGCCATCCCCTAGTCACACCCTCCTTGTTTGAAAATCTAGGAAAATTTTGGCATTTTTGTCCCCAAAATCTAGGAATTTTCTCTTTCCTCAATATATGTAATTTATTTTTCCATCCAGAAATATTTCCCCATCTTGGAGTCTTAGGTAACTATGATGCATATATCAATGTCTACTACTTTGTATGTTTTTATTTCATTTTTGCTGGGAAATAAAATCATATCATAATAGGCGGGAATTAAAATCATATCACAATAGGGAAACAACGAACCTATATTATAAGATGTCAAGGTATATAATTGTAAATGTAAAAATCCAAGACACAAATGAAATTAAACCAGCTAAAAGGTAAGAAACAAAACAAAAGCTTTCTTGATTAGTTATTTTTGCACACATGATCAAGAGAAGATAGTAATTGTGGCTAACAAAATTTCCAGCCCAGGAGAAAATGTCATCCAAAATAATGTAACTTCATATATAGAAAATCATGGGTTGAGACCAAAATTCACATGGTACTATTAGTGTTATTGGGATGAATGGATGATTAATAGTAGGGGAGTAGAAGTTGGATGGCCTCAACTAGGTAGATAAAATGATCGATATGATTTTGTGGATTGATATAATGGCTATGAAGGTTGTGTGAAAAACACCACTAAAACAGTAAAGTTATTCATTGATGCCGACAACCATTAAGGTTCTCACTATTCTTGTTTCGATATGTAGATATGTTATACTAAGTATGGGGGTTTGTAAACTATGTTCCACATAGAAGTCTCTCAAGTAAAACACACCTTTTGGGTTAAAATTGGGGTAAGGCAAGGAAGTTGCACTATAGTATCAAAGTCATTTAAATAGTAAAAAAATGTTTTCTATCAAGATGATTGTTAAAATGCTCATTAAATGTACAATTGCCATGTATCTACTAATAAATCATTCTTTAGAAAGTCTTCAAGCACTAAGAGTTTAGCCGTGATACCTATCTCATCCATAAATAAAAGAGAAGGTAGTGGGGTATAATGTAGAGAAAAAGGTGTATAAGAAGAGTAATTGAAGCTTATTTATTTTGTTATAGATATGTATGTCTACATGTATATATAGTATAAACATTCTACACATATATAATAAAATAGCTATAGTTTTTGAATACACATGAAAATTACAAAGTTACTTATGTAGTAATTCATTAAAATAATGTAAATTGCTTGTCAATGATTAAACAGAGACCTAGTCCCCTGAAACGAACTCGATATAAATTGTTTTAATTTTAATATAAAAATAAATAAGGACCCTCTTGGTACTCATTCTAAACTCCGCAGCCAAAAGCGGATTGAATCTTCCAAAACATTCCCTTATCCTTCGACTCTTCTTTACATAGATTTAGTAACTCTAGAGAGTGTTTTTTCCAAGAATTATCCCCTCCCATAATTTTGAAACAACTTGAGAAGTGGGCTTGGCCATTATGTTCTAAGAAGGCTACAATAGACTAAGCTAGTCATCTCGGAGTACAAAACATAATGTTCTATGGGTTTTTCCCAATCCGCGAAACAATAAAAATCATCTCAGAGTCGAGGGATTCTAGAAAGGCCACCACTACCACCTCAAGTCATTATCATAAGTTAAAGAAAGTCGTGGTACCACGGGTTTCAACTCGTGAGAGATTTGAAATTGGCTAAGAAAAAAATCTATGAAATAAAGGAAGTGAGCGGATAATGCTTTAAGTAAAATTGGTCGACCGGGTAAAGGATTCAATACCACAGTGGTAACATTTTGTAAAGGATTGAAGAGTGTGGCTGTATAAAACATCCATGACACAATGATTTAATGTTCTGTGGGTGTTTAGGATGTTGGTATTCCACCAACTTCAAAAGCCACGTGATACTCTAGAATCGCTAAATGATAAAAATTCCACGAAAGCGTTCAAAAATTCAATATTTCAAAATACCCGTGAGGAAGAGAGAAATACAAGGAAAATCCATGGAATGAGCGATGGAGCATTTTTACCTATAACTCTTGTTGTAGGTAACCAAATCATGCAAGATTTATCTTGTTGGAAAGGTCTCATTAATGGCTATATTCTAGGGCATAAGTCTAGATAGTAAATCATGCACTTTGGGTACATTTCTAGGTCTTAATCACATACCACTATTCATATGATTCCTAAGCGAGAAAACTACTAATTGACCATTGTATTTGGACTTTTTGTTTTCTTTTTGGTTTCCTTCTTGGTCTTACACAACTTATTTCCTAGTCGACTTATGATACTTCATATTTTCGGAGTCCTGGATGCTAGGCCCAGGCGCCCTCGTCCCCTCTAGGAACCCGTGACCTCTTTATATCTTACTTGCCTCTTTTGGGCCTCTTCTAGCCATTGGGCATCTTTTTCTCTTATGGGTCAGCCTTTTAGTGGTTAATTATAAAATGTAAACAAGGGAATCATATAAATACAAAGCTATGTGACTATAATAAAGGACCAATCTCTAAGCATCTAGTACTACCATCTAAGGTTACATCTAAGGAATTTCAAGAGCATCATAGCATCCATCTAGCTATCATTAAAGGGACAAGGGAATTTTATTTTTGCATACACTTCATAGGGGGAAGTTAATTTTGACATCCACACATCTACTTATATTTCTACATCTAGCTACTTCTCACTATCAAGTGTCTTGCTCAAGAGCCACCTAGGGTATGATTCTATACACACATACATAAAAATACATGGAGTTTGAAATGTAGTGCAATGCCCGAGATCATAATTTCACTTAGATGGGGTCATTCCAAATCCCAATTTGCATCTTTTTCTTTCTAGAATTTGATTTTTGGGGGTTTTGTAGGGTACAGGATATTTTGAGATATCTTCCAAAGAACCTATAGGCGATCAAAAATGAAAATTTGTGAGAATCTTGTGACATTGTAAAAATTAGTTTCGAGGTTCTAAGAAGCCACAAGAACCTAGAATTGGTCTTAAGCACCTAGGCGCCCCGACCAGATCTAGACACCCTAGTCCCGATATTTCCAATAGTTATGAAATTTTTGGGCTTGGTTTTGACATATTCCTCCTCCTGTTCAACAATTTTCTAGCTCGACACATCTTCAGGATTATTTAAAAAGCATATAATCTTTCTTTCCCTTCTCTTGCACATAAGGTTTCAATTCTATCTAGCTTATTCCTTAGGTCAGATATGTACTTCATTGCTTATTATTTCATTGTGGCTCTACAATTAAGGATTTAGATTATATTTCAATATTTGTTAAATCATTTGGTGAAGTCTACTCATTCGAACACTCTTGGGTCCTTATTATATCAATTCTTGAATTTTTATTGGGATCCTCTCATCACTAATATTTCTATTCATGATTTCTTGCTAGCTAATCTTGATTTTTGAGCTAAAATCATTACTCTCTCTTGGATAATATTCGTATTCCTTCTACTAATCATCCTGACATTGTTTATCAGACATTTGTAGATGCATTTTCTCAACAAATTAATTTTCCATCTACTATAGCTAACAATATTTATTTTTATGACAATGATCCTCCCTATATACAAGTATGCGTCCATAATTGGGCTGTTAAGAATTTTTTTGTCAATAATGGATATGAGTTCAATCTTTGTACTTTATCTTTCATTCAAAATATAGGTTTTTTCATAGCTAATCTCAATCCAACATCTATTTTGGTTTGGGCATATGATTTTACTATGCATCCATGCATAGACACTGTTACTTTTCCTATCACGGTTGGCCCAAAAATAGTTCATACAATATTCTTTGTTATTGATATTATGGTTCCATATAATTACTTACTCGGTAGGCCATGGCTTCATAGAATGCAAGTAGTGCCTTCTACAGTTCATTGATGTGTTAAATTATTACATGAGGGATTTGAATATATAGTTCTCGCTTATAGTGTAGTCACTAAATCACACACTTTGGGTATTATTGTAACATCCACTTTTGTCACTTCAATCTTAGAGAATTTTTTTCTACCTCATGTAGCTGATTTAAATACCCATATATTTAAATCCAACATAATTCTTAATGCAATCCATTTCCGATAACTATCATGAACCATGTGCAGTTGTATGAGAGAATACTGAACTTTACTCGTTCTCCCTCAATGATCTTTATGAGCCATACATAAAATGTATCCCTTTGGTTTTCCTTTAACAGGATATGATATATAAGTGATAACCCCTAAGTGTGTACTTGGGTTCCACCTATGAAATCCATAGGCATCTCACAACTTAGATAATGGTGAAATCTCGATAGTGTAATCAGCAGTTACACTACCTTGTGCAAGGTTTTTGAGTCATGTATGCCATGCTCGGTTCCATGATGACACACTCACCATTGGAATATTGTCATCTCACCTTAATCACTTGTTCAGTTATATGGATTTATAGTCAATGATGTAAATAGCTAAAAGTCTTGTACAAGGTACAAGTCTGGATTAACCTCCATGAATTTTTACCTCAATGTCATCCTATGATTCCTATGGGAAAGAAAGTGTCTTTGTAACGATTTGCATCATTACTAGACTGCTTCCCTTCCCGTAGCCATCATATGTTGGCATCGGGGTACCAACCCATGGGGTTCCATCCACCCTTGTAACTTTAACAAGCTTGTACTTAAGTAATACCATGCCACATTTTAAGGTCTTAAAAAGGGAACTCAAGTATAGTTGTTAAGTGAAAATATTAAAATAATGACAAATTTCATTAAATGGATATGACCATGTAATGACTATAGTGAGTTGACCTATCAAGAGTCCTAAAATGAAACATGATATCTTAATAAATTAAACATGACAGTGTTCTAGTTCCCATGTCTTCATCACTTAGTGAAGCATATCTAGAGTCATGTCCCATAGTATCACGATAGGTCAAATGTAGTTCTAATAATACTCATTTCTACCTATCTGTTCCAGATATAAGATAGATCACTCTTTAGATCTAAATTCCCAATCTTACTGTTATTAGTGATACAAATTCAACCGAATAAAATAATGCCTCACATTATCAAGGAGTAATAACCATTAATGTTGTTCTTACTCCTATAAGCAATCATGCAAGCTACATAACTACTCATCATTAGGGACATACGAGTCATTCCCATTATCCTCCTTTCAATAACACTTTTTCTATTCATTAGAATCATGTTATTCAGTTTTACTTCAGCATTTATATTAGCCAGGTCTAATTTATCTATAAATGAGTCTTATTCATTTTAAGTTTCTTGTTTCAGTAGTAATCCCAATTATCTTGAGGAATTCTACAATAATGCCCAGACCTAACTTAGGTTTTTCTACATGGTTACTATCATCTTGGCAGTATATTCATTTTCTTGGATCTTCATACCAATTTCCTTGTCCAAAAATATATTCTATGCATTCCAAATATCAGATCGTCGTTATCCTTTATATGACTACACCATCATATCTTTACCATGGTTGATTTAAACTCACTAATTTTAGGAGCATAGATACCAAAATTTAGCCATGGATCTCATAATAAGTACTCATGGTGAGCACAATCTGCATGCTCCTAAAAACTATTTCATCATTTTCATTAGGCATCATACCCAAGGTTTCATATAAGTTTGGTGTTCAGGAGTTTAGTCTCCCATAAAGTTCTTTACCTACTATTAGTGCAAATTCATAACACCCCAAAAATGTCCTAAGGATCTACTTTTCTAAGGCAATGTCATTTGGTGTGAATGCACAACATTGAGCTTTCCCAAAGTGTGGGACCTTTGCAAATGGGGAAAGTGTTGGGGTGTGGAGCCTTTTTGGTCTTCTTGAATCAATTTTGAAGTACTGGAGCTCGAATGGTTAAGTTTGGAGACTTCAGGAGCATTCTACAGTCGTTTGTTGTGACGTTGTTGTGTAGTTGTTGTGCCGTTGCTGCGACATTGTTGTTAACATGTTGTTAATTGGCTGTTAATGTCGGGACTATTTTTTCCAGCCGTGGGAAGTTGAAAGATCATGAATTTCAATCTTCTAGGGTCGGATTTATGGCTTCTTAGAAGGATTGTAATCCTATAAATAGAGGTGTTAGGGTATCTTGAAGATATCTTGAGTGTTCAAGAGGTCTTGAGTCTTAATGATCAAGAGGTGATCAAGAGTGATCAAGGTTATGCAATTGGGTGTCAATTGTGGTTTAGATGTGGTTTAACATCTTTGGAATTCTGTTGTGAGTTCATAATTGAGAGAAGACTATGAGAGTTGTTTTACTCTTGTTGATAATAAAATCTAAGCAAGTTCTTGGTGGACGTAGCCCACATTAGGTGAACCACATTAAATCTTGTCTTGTCTTCTTTTGTGCATTATTCATTTATGTTGTTATATTTCTACAAGTATAATTCTGCTATATAGTTTCCTACTGTTGTGGTTTGAGGAATTGTTTTTGCATATTTGTTCTCTAATTCCTAACAATTGGTATCAGAGTTTTGGTGGTTTTTTTTGAAGTTGTAAATCATAGGGAAATTTTAGCTTGAGTGGGAGCTATGGCAGATGAGGGCAGATCGAGGGTTGAGAAGTTCAATGAGAAGAACTTTGGTTTGTGGAAGATGCAAATGAAAGATTACTTATATAAGAAGGACCTCCATGTTCCTTTGGCTGGAAAAGCAAATAAACCTACAGCCATGTTGGATGAGGATTGGGAGTTGCTATATAGAAAGGTGCTCAGGGTAATTTTTTTATGCCTTGCATCTTCGGTTACTTTCAACATATCATAGGAGAAGACCACGGAAGGTCTCATGAGTGTGTTGGGGAAGTTATATGAAAAACCCTCTACCTCTAATAAAATATTTTTGATGAAAAAGTTATTTAATATGAAGATGTCTGAGAATGGTTCTATTGCTAATCATTTGAATGAATTTAATATGATTGTGAGTATGTTAAACTCAGTAAAGATTGAATTTAATGATGAGTTCAGGGCCTTGTTGATTTTGTACTACTTGTCGGATATTTGGGATAGCTTGGTTATTGCTGTAAGTAATTCAGTCTCTAATAAATCAAATCTGAAGTTTGAGGATGTAATAGGTGTGATCCTAAGTGAGGAAATGTAAAGGAAGAGCACCGAAGATTCTTCTACTTCTGGAAATGCTTTGATGGTGGAGAGAAGAGGGAGACAAAAGAATAGAGGGAAAGGTAACCGTGGGAAGTCAAATGATCACGGAAGGTCAAATTCCAAGAGTAAGTTAGAATGTTGGCATTGTGGGAAGGTTGGTCATGCTAAGAAAGATTGTTGGGCTCTTCAGGATAAGAAGAACAAGAAGGAGGAAACTAAAGAGGTAAATTTGGCAGCAGGTGATGTTTTTCAAGATGCCTTAATTCTTTCTTTAGATAATATTGTTGAATCTTGGGTGTTAGATTCAGGGGCTTCTTTCCATGCCACCCCACATAGACATTACTTTATTGATTTTGTTCAAGGTGATTTTGGACATGTATATCTTGGTGATGATGAACCATGTAGCATAGTAGGGAAAGGTTGTGTTCGGGTGAAAATGTAGAATGGGAACACATGGATACTTAAGGATGTTAGGCATGTGCCTAAGTTGAGGTGGAACTTGATATCAGTGGGAAAACTAGGTAGTGATGGTCTGTACGGTTAGTTTTACAGTGGATTCTTGGAAGGTTACTAAGGAGATATTGTGGTTATAAGAGGTAAGAAAATTGGTACTTTGTATTTAACCAGTGGTGCTGATTATTGTAATTTAGTTGTTGCAGATGGAGATGCAACTTTGTGGCACCAGAGACTTAGTCATATGAGTCATAAGGGCATGCAGATTATAAAGGATAGGTTGCCTAGATTAAAGGAGTTAGATTTGGAATTTTGTGAGGACTATGTTTATGGGAAATAGAAGTGGGTGAGATTCCTCAAGATTGGACCTACCAGGAAGGAGGGTAAGTTGGAGTTAGTGCATATAGATGTATGGGGGCTAGCTAAGGTAAACTCTATTGGTGTTTCATATTATTACGTCACCTTTATTGATGATGCAACTACAAAAGTTTGGGTATATTGCATTATAAAGAAATATGATGTGTTTGAAACTTTCAAAAGATGGAAAGCCTTAGTTGAGAATGAAACAGGTCTCAAGTTGAAATGTATCAGATCGGATAATGGAGGTGAATATTGCAGCAATGAATTTCTTGATTACTATTTGGTAAATGGGATCTGCAGGCAAAGAACGGTTCCAAATACTCCACAGGAAAATGGAGTGTTAGAGAGAATGAACAGGATAATCATGGAGCGTGCTAGGTGCATGAGGTTACATGTAGGGCTGCCACTCATGTTTTGGGTGGAAGCAATAAGCACAACTATTTATCTGATTAATAGAGGACCCTCTATGGCCTTGGATGGAGGTATACCTGAGGAGGCTTGGTCTGGTAAGAAACTTGATTACTCATTTCTTAGAGTATTTGGATGTGAGATATTTGTTGACATTGATAAAGATGATAGGACGGAGTTAGAGGATAAGTCCGAGAAATTCACCTTTGTTGGATATGGTGAAGATGATTTTGGTTTCCCTATTTGGAGTCTTAAAGACAAGAAAATATTTTGGTCTAGAGATATTGTCTTTAATTAAAAAATCATGTATAAAGATCAGTTGCAAGAACAGAAAGAGGAATCAAAGAAATAATACACAATGTTAGAGGACATTACGAACAACAAGGTGTCCAAGGGGCCGGTTCAGGTACATCATGTTCCAACATAGCCAGTTCAGGTACCTACTCATCAGGAACCCCAAACTCTTGAGGTGAGAAGGTCTTTTGGGGTAAGAAGGGAACCTAAACAATTTACTCCATCTTTGAATTATCTATTTCTCACTAAAAGTGGAGAGCCGAGTGCTTTGATGAATCAAAGTGCAAGTGGATGCCGGGAAGAAGTGGGAGTAGTCCATGGATGAAGAGCATAGATCTCTTATGGAAAACTAGACTTGGGATCTCGGTGGAGCTACCCTAGGGCATTTCAGAACAAGTGGGTGTATAGAATCAAAGAGGAAGATGGAGGCAGGAAATGATATAAGGCCCGGTTGGTGGTCAAAGGATTTACACAGAAGAAAGGTATAGACTTTGATGAATTTTTTCTCTAATTGATAAAATGAATTCTATTATGACTGCTGTTCTTGGTTTAGTTACAGTAGAAGACCTATACTTAGAATAGTTGGATGTGAAGACTGCATTCCTTCATGGTGAGTTGGAGGAGGAATTGTACATGCAACAGCCATAGGGTTATGAGGTCAAAGGGAAGGAGAGGTTAGTGTGAAAATTGAAGAAGAGCTTGTATGGCCTGAAACAAGCTCCACGGTAGTGGTACATGAAGTTTGATAGTTTTATGTAGGAGCTAGGGTTACTCCAGGTGTCACTCAGACCATTGTGTGTACATCAAGAAGTTTCTTGATGGTAGTTATATTATTCTATGCCTGTATGTAGATGATATGCTTGTTGTAGGGAAGAACATGTAGGAAATAAAGGTACTCAAGAAGCAGCTAGGTGACTCCTTTGCTATGAAGGATTTGGGGGTAGAAAAAAAAATCCTTGGTATGAGAATAACTCGAAACAGGAAGGAGAGGAAGCTGGTATTATCTCAAGAAGAGTACATAAAGAAGGTCTTGGAGAGGTTTAGTATGTAGGATGCTAAACCGGTTAGTACTCCTTTGGCAAGTCACTTTAAATTATCAAAGGAGCAGAGTCCCAAGACTAAGGAGGATAGAATCCATATGTCCAGGGTATCGTACTCATCAATAGTTGGTATCTTGATGTATGCTATGGTATGCACTAGGCCTGACATTTCCCATGCATTGGGAGTAGTGAGCAGGTTTATGAGTGATCCAGGTAGAGAGCACTGGCAAGCAAGTAGTAAAGTGGATCCTTCGGTATTTGAGAGGGACCATGGGAGCAGCATTGTGTTTTAGTGGATCAAACACTACATTACGTGGATATGTAGATTCAGACATGGCAGGAGATTTGGACAGCAGGAGGAGCATGACAGGTTATGTATTTATGGTTGGTGATACAACGGTGAGTTAGATTTCATGGTTACAAAAGGTTGTGGCTTTGTCAACCACAGAAGCTAAGTATGTTGCTACCATAGAGGTAAGAAAGGAGATGATCTAGCTACAACAGATTGCTTGATGAGTCGAGTTATAAACAAGAAGTTGGGAGACTACATAGTGATAGTCAGAGCGCTATTCATTTGGAAAAGAACTCCACTTTCCACTCTAGGATGAAGCACATTCAACTGAGATATCATTTCATCAGGACAGCTTTGGAAGAAGATAAGTTGAAGCTGGAAAAGATTCATACCATTCAGAATCCTATGGATATGATGACCAAGGTGGTCACAAGGTGGATATGATTAGCCTTAATGGTTGATAATGAAGGGTTAAGAACTTTGCTTAGTGGAAACAGTCTCCAAGTGGGAGATTGTTGGGGTGTGGAGCCTGTTTTTGGTCTTCTTGAATTAGTGTTGAAGTGTTGGAGCTTGAATGGTTAATTTTGGAGACTTCAGGAGCATTTTGCAGTCATTTGTTGTGACGTTGCTATGTAGTTGCAGTCCGTTAATGTGACTTTGCTGTTAACATGTGCTTAATTGGTACATTAACGTTGAGACTATGTTTTTCCAGCCATGGGAAGTTAAAATATTGTGACTTTCAATCTTCTAGGGTTAGATTTATGGCTTCTTAGAAGGATTGTAATCCTATAAATAGAGGTGTTAGGGTATCTTGAAGATATCTTGAGTGTTCAAGAGGTCTTGAATCTTAATGATCAAGAGGTGAACAAGAGTGATCAAGATTATTCAATTGAGTGTCAATTATGGTTTAGATGTGGTTTAACATCTTTGGAATTCTGTTGTGAGCTCATAACTGAGAGAATACTATGAGAGTTGTTTTAATCTTGTTGATAATAAAATCTGAGAAATTTCTTGGTGGACGTAGCCCACATTGGGTGAAACACATTAAATCTTGTCTTGTCTTCTTTTGTTCATTATTCATTTATGTTGTTATATTTCTGCAAGTATAATTTTGCTATATAAGTTCCTACTGTTGTGGTTTGAGGAATTGTTTCCACATATTTGTTCTCTAATTCCTAATAGAAATCTCTCTATAGAAGGCTGATTCCACTTCCTAAAATACCGCCACAAGTTATTCCAGTGCAAGCAAGCTGATCTAATCCTAATCTAACTATGCCAATGAGACACATAGAGAGAAAAGAGGGAAAAATAGAGCCTACACTAAAAGGGTGATACACCAGAGAAGGAAAATATTGAACATCTATCAAAACTGCCATGGAAACAAAGAGAGGTGAGCAATGAAAAGGATGGAGAAGTGCATCATAGAACCAAGGATGGATTTCACACAAAAAATGTTCCAAAACTCTATGAACATAGCCCCAAAACCTGAAATAGACATTCAAACATGCACAAATACCTACAATGAAGAGAGGCAAGAAGAAAATAAGTAAAAATGAGCAAGGATGGACAAATGCATCACAAAACACATTTTTATTGCTCCAGAAGTTTGCACAAAACATCATTTCACTAGTAAGAGGAAAAAAATGCCATTACAGAGCAAGGGAGGAGGTTCAAACTCCATTTTCGACCCTTGGGGAAGAAAATAAGGGAGAGGCAGAGAAGAATGATGAACAAAACATTACAAATGAGCCAAAATTGGCTTTTAACCATCGAGCAAAATGGAAGAAAGGAGAAAACGTGGGAAAATTGATTTGGGACTTCAACCACCAACAAGATTCATCTAATGGGCCTGAAAAATGATGGGTTTCCATAAAAAATCCCATACTTCGAAGTACATTTCTTTACAAAGCAAAACAGAGGCCCATACTTCATTAATTTTGGTGGTTGGAGTCATTTTCTATGTTTTTTGCATGCAGATACATTTTTCCATTTTTCTCCCATAAATATCCATCAAAAATAAAAATTGAAGATTCCATCGTGTAGAGGATTTCAATAGCTTTCCAATGATATAAATAACATGAAAATCGAGCTCGGGATCAAAATTTATGCCCCTCTGAAGATTTAGGGCAAAAATGGCAATTTTAGGGAAAAATTTGGGTTGGCGGGCCAAAACTTGAAAATTTTCCATTTTTTTGAATTTGGGAAAATTTCCCAAAAATTCCCCGCACCCCACCGCTCCGCTACCACATGTCACTTTCCCATTAGCTAATGGAAACATGGGCTCAAACCTCACCTTTTCACTTTGATTTTTCATTGGGAAAATTTCCCAAAATTTCCCCACGCTCCTTTGTCACGCATCGCTTCCTAGTTCACCCGTGGTTTTACACTTCAACATTTACCTTTGTGCCTTTTGTAATTTTGAAAAAATACCAAAATTTCCTCTATACCCCCAATTTAGCACCGAGCGGGACACGTGGTGTCCTTTGATTGGTCCGCAGCCTCTAAACTTTTCTCCATCCTCCTCCACGGGCTGCGCAGCCGGTTTTTTCCTTTACACCCTTTGCCCAATTTGGAAATTTTTTTAACTCCACTCTGCTGGCTAGAACACTACTGCCATGTGGCATCTTCTCATTGGATGTGGGCCTATTAAGCAAAAATTTCCCTAAAAAACTTCATTGAGCCATAACTTTCAAAATATTGTGAGTTAGGAGGAAAATTTTACCTTTCTGGAAAGGGGAAGAAAAATCCTATCTGATGAATCCATTTCCAAAATCCTTTGAGTTCTTGAAATGTGTAAAAATTGAAGTTGAAGCACAAGGAAGGAAATAATGAAGGCAAGTTAGCCAAAATAAGTAGGGGGCTCATTTTGGATAACAATTTGGCGACTCTCAGGGGTCATCGACTACTAGATGAATGATCAGTGGCCTTTGAAGCATCCATTGGGCATGGAGTCAAGCCTGATAACCAATTCTGATATGAACTATGAAAATATGACCTCTGAGCCACTTGGAAACCCACTGAACTGAAACTGATCCTCACCAAAACCCACTGAAATGGACTGTGCAAGAGCAACCAAAACAACACCAAACAACTATGTACAAAATTAAAAATCATACATGCTCCAAATGGAACATGTAGAGTGTGCAAAAGAACTTATTTTGCTAAAATAAAACCTACCTACTCTACTCTAACTGGAAGCAAAGGTGGGCTAAATAAACCCTACAACTGGTTGTGCAAAATAGCTTCCTTTCTTCAAAATTGGCAGCCATGCAAATGATTTGGAGCTGAGTATGGCTGCTTGGATGAGTGGAAAATCAACAAGAAGCTGGTCTTCTACCCAAATTAGCAAGGTGTCAGCTGAAAGAAAATTGAATACCTCTTTTAGTTGCTTTGCATTTGGATTGAAGAGGTATGACAACTGATCCTTAGTACTTTGTAGCTCATCCTCATCTTTAGAAGAAAGCATGGTGATCGTGACTTCTCCTTTGGCTCCAATGAAGCCAAATACCTTATTAGGCAAGGTCTGATCCATTTGATATGCCCATAGCTCTGATTTTCAACTCCAAAAATGGAGTCTTCTTGTAGACCTTCTTGAATGGATGGTGTGGAAGAAATGATGGAACTCTTCTCATTGTTTTCCTTCCTCTAATGAAGAACATGGAAGATTTAAATCTTCCAATATTGATTCCAAAGAGCTGCTATAAGATGCAAGTTACTGCAAATGAAAGTTCTCCTCCATGACAATAGGCTCAAGTGTTTGGAATGTGGATGATGAAGGAGAAAATGGTGTGATTTCAACCAGTTCCTCTTCATCAAAATAGTCCTCCAAATCTGATAGATAAACTACCTCATTGTTGTCCTACTGTAAATGTTCAACCTCTCCCATGGTGTTCTCTTGATCTACAACTTGATCACCATGGTTTCTTTCATCCTCCAATATTGAGTTTGAGAGATCAAACTCTTCTTTAGCACTAGAACTCAAGAGATATGAAGTAGAAAGAAGAACTGAAGGTTCTTCTATAGCCTACTTTGTACTCAAAGCTTTTGGATCTGCACTTTTCTCCCCCATGGCTGGAATGTGCTCCTATTCTTTTGGATTTGGAGCAGCTTCTCCTTCCTCTGCTGCTTGAAGGAAATCTTGCTCTTGATTGAATTATTCCTCTAACATGAAGTTTTTCAAGTCAAACTCTTCAATTTGCTACTCTAGAGGACAAGTTGGGGCTGCAAGATCTCTTTTAGAGATTTTCTCTTCCATGGATGATTGTGCAACTTGAATTGGATCAACATCTTCTTCAAGTAGAGTGCCAACATGGACACTACATTATGAGAATATTGATTGTTGATCTGCCTCTTCTTTTTCTCTTCTTTTGTTGCAGCAAAATTAGTCTTAACCACCACTTGTTCTTTAACCTTTACCTCCTTTGTAGGCTTCACCAGCAAAGAAATTTTCTCAATCCCATATCTAAGAGCCAAACTTACTAATCTCTTAATCATTTCTTCTGTGCTTGGTTCTTCCTCTTGCTGTCCTTCATGAATAATTTTTGCAATTTCTTCTTCCCAACATGGATTTGGGAATGCAAGAGGAGGGGTGGGTTGTGACTCAACCATTTTTTCATTTGTTTGTGGTGGTGGAAGAGATGAAACTTCTTGTTTCCTTGGAGTGGAAGGTATTTATTTTTTCTCTTGTGGAGGGGATTTGGATTTGGAAGGGAAAAGGATAGAAGAATTGAGATGAGGTGGAAGACTAGGAGATGGAGAAATGGGATCAACATTTGGGGCAGCATATGGGAAACTTGAAGCTTGACACTGCTGAAATGATACAGATTGAGAAAGAGGAAAAGAAAGAGTATGAGATGGTGTGCTTACCCATTGAAAAGGTTGTTGAATACTCCTCTCATACACCTCTATTCCCTTAGTCCACTTTGCAAGTAATGACAGTGGCATTGCAATCATGAAGTCAAACTTCTCTTAAGGGTTGTAATGCCTTGGAAAATGTCCCACCCATAGACAAGGTGCTCCACAACTGATTCCAAATGCTTTCATTTGTACTTGAGCCTTGGATTGCACCATGCCAATCTCCATTTTTAGACTTTCTTCAAAAAATCAACATCTTGCATTTGATTATCTGCATTGTATGCATACCCCTGCTCTTGGAAAGAACCATAACCAAACTGATTTTGGCACTGCTGCTCATATGGGTGTGCATGTTGATCTTGAATCTACTAAAAATTCTAATTTGAAGGAGTTGTAAAGCATGTTGGAGGTGGATTTGGATGGCACTACTATTGTAAATGTGAATTCCATGATGGAA
Organism: Taxus wallichiana var. yunnanensis; assembly: GCA_018340775.1. Classification (NCBI taxonomy): domain Eukaryota; kingdom Viridiplantae; phylum Streptophyta; class Pinopsida; order Cupressales; family Taxaceae; genus Taxus; species Taxus wallichiana. The sequence continues at coordinate 690,183,803 of CM031242.1, read as the reverse complement.
ATGAAATCATGATTGCACAACTTCATGGGATGAAAGAATGGATGAAAAATGAATGGAAATAGGGTATACTGACTTAGAGAATGAGTTATTTACCATATGGAGTCATCAGATGTGCTTTTGAATATGCCTCCAAAGGATAAATATTTAACAGGAACACACCAACCTATCAAAAATAAAGTGGAAGACCTTTAAGGTCCCATCGGGTGTGCAAAAACTCTTAGTGAAAATTCATATCACCCCCAAAATGTCCTATGGATATACTTTTCTAAACCAATGTCATTTGGTGTGAATGCACAACATTGAGCTTTCCCAAAGTGTGGGACCTTTGAAAATGGGGAAAGCTCTCCAGAGAAGGTTGGTTCCTCTTCCTAAACTACTTGCCACAAGCTATTCTAGTGCAGACAAGCTGATCTAATCCTAATCTAACTATGCCAAGGAGAGAGAGAGAGAGAGAGAGAGAGAGAGAGAGAGAGAGAGAAAAAATAGAGCCTACACTAAAACAATGATACACTAGAGAAGGAAAATGTTGAACATCTATCAAAACTACCATGGAAACTAAGAGAGGTAAGCAATGGAAAGGATGGACAAGTGCATCACAAAACCAAAGATGGATTTCACACAAAAAATGTTCCAAAACTCCATGAACATAGACCTAAAACCTGAAATAGACATTCAAACATGTAAAAATACCTACGATGAAGAGAGGCAAGAAGAAAACAAGTAAAAACAAGCAAGGATGGACAAATGCATCACAAAACACGTTTTTATTGCTCCAAAAGTTTACACAAAACATCATTTCACTAGTAAGAGGCAAAAAACACCATTACAAAGCAAGAGAGGAGGTTCAAACTCCATTTTTGACCCTAGGGAAGAAAATAAGGGAGAGGTAGAGAAGAATGATGAACAAAACATTACAAATGAGCCAAAATTGGCTTTTAACCATCGTAAGCAGAATGGAAAAAAGGAGAAAATGCGGGTAAACTGATTTGGGAATTCAACCACCAACAAGATTCATCTAATGGGCCTGAAAAATGATGGGTTTTCATAAAAAATCCCATACTTTGAATTACATTGCTTTACAGAGCAAAATAGAGGCCCATACTTCATTAATTTTGGTGGTTGGAGTCATTTTTCTTTTGCATGCGGATACATTTTTCCATTTTCTCCCATAAATATAAAAATAAAAATAAAAATTTAAGATTCCATCATGTAGAGGATTTCAAAATATTTCCAATGATATAAAGAACGTAAAAATATGAGCTTGGGATCGAAAGTTATGCCCCTCTGAAGATTTAGGGCAAAAATGGCAGTTTTAGGGCAAAATTCGGGTTGGCGGGTGAAACTTGAATTTTTTTCATTTTTGATCTCGGGGAAAATTTCCCAAAATTACCCGCACCCCACCACTCCACTTCCACATGTCAATTTCCCATTAGCTGATGGAAATGTGGGCTCAAACCACGTCGTTTTCACTTTGATTTTGATTGTTTTATATGATTCCCTCATACGTATTTCTTCTTCTTCCAATGAAAAATCAAAGTGAAAAAGGCAAGGTTTGAGCCCACGTTTCCATCAGCTAATGGGAAAGTGACATGTGGCAGTGGAGTGGTGGGGTGTGGGGAATTTTTGGAAATTTTCCCAAATTCAAAAATGGAAAATTTTCAAGTTTCGGCCCGCCAACCCGAATTTTGCCCTAAAATTGCCATTTTTGCCCTAAATCTTCAAAGGGGCATAACTTTTGATCCCGAGCTCGGATTTTCACGTTATTTATATCATTAGAAATATGTGGAAATCCTCTACATGATGGAATCTTCAATTTTTTATTTTTGATCGATATTTATGGGATAAAAATGGAAAAATGTATCAAGCATGCAAAAAACATAGAAAATGACTCCAACCACAAAAATTAATGAAATATGGACCTCTGTTTTGCTCTGTAAAGCAATGTACTTTGAAGTATGGGATTTTTTATGAAAACCCATCATTTTTCAGGCCCATTAGATGAATCTTATCAGTGGTTGAATTCCCAAATCAATTTTCCCACATTTTCTCCTTTCTTCCATTTTTTGTTCAATGGTTAAAAGCAAATTTTGGCTCATTTGTAACGGTTTATTCATCATTATTCTCTACCTCTCCCTTATTTTCTTCCCAGGTTGAAAATTGTGTTTGAACCTCCTATCTTGCTTTGTAATGGTGTTTTTTTGCCTCTTACCCGGTGAAATGATTTTTTGTGCAAAACTGAGCAATAAAAATGCATTTTGTGATGCATTTGTCCATCTTTGCTCATTTTTGCTTGTTTTCTTCTTGCCTCTCTTCATTCTAGGTATTTGTGTATGTTTGAATGTTTATTGTAGGTTTTAGGGCTGTGTTCATTGAGTTTTGGAACATTTTTTGTGTGAAATCCATCCTTGGTTTTGTGATGCATTTGTCCATCCTTTCCATTGCTGACCTCTCTTAGTTTCCATGGCGCTTTGATAGATGTTGGACATTTTCCTTCTCCGGTGTATCACCTGTTTTAGTGTAGGCTCTATTTTCCCTTCTCTCTCTCTCTCTCTCTCTCTCTCTCTCTCTGTGTCTCCTTGGCATAGTTAGATAAGGATTAGATTAGCTTACCCGCACTAGAATAGTTTGTGGCAAGTAGTTTAGGAAGAGGAACCAACCTTCTCTAGAGATCTTTCCCCATTTGGAAAAGTCCCACACTTTGGGAAAGCTATTGTGCATTCACACCAAATGAAATTTCCTAGAAAAGTATATCCATAGGTTATTTTGGGGTGCTATGAATTTGCACTAACATTTTGGCATGCTCGGTGGGACCTTAGAGGTCTTCCACTTTATTTTTGACTAAGTTGGTGTGTTCCTGTTAAAGATTCAACCTTTGGAGGCATATTCAAAATCACATCTGGTGACTCCATCTGGTAAATAACTCATTCTCTGAGTTGCATACCCTCTTTCCATTCATTTTCATTCATTTTTCATCCATTCTTCCTTCCATCTCTTCCATCTTCTTTCATTTCATGAAGTTGTGCAATCATGACTTCATTTCCATCATGGAATTCACATTTACAACAACAAGTATATTCCACCTCCAACATGTTTTACAACTCCTTCAAATCAACATTTTGATCAAATTCAAAATCAGTATGCATATCCATATGAGCAGCAGTGCCAAAATCAGTTTGGCTATGGTTCTTTCCAAGAGCAAGAGTATGCAAACAATGAAGACAATCAAATGGAAGATGCTGATTTTGTGGAGAAGATCCAAAAAATGGAGGTTGGCGTGGTGCAATCAAGAGAAACAACTAAAATGAAGGCTTTCAAAAAATTTTGTAGGGCACCTTGTCCATGGGTTAGCCCTTTTCCAATACATTTGAGCCCTCAGAAGAAGCTGGACTTCATGATGGAGATGATGCCCCAACTTGCACAATGGACAGTGGAGATAGAGGCCTATAAATTTAGTGCTGAGAAACCTTGGTAATGGGTAAGTTCTACACCATCATCTATTTTTTCTCTTTCCATTCCTCAAGTAGCACCATCTCATTTTGAATGTCAAATTCCAAATCTAGCCCATGCTGCCCCAAGAGTTGATTCCATTTCTCCATCCCCTAGTCTTCCATCCCATCTCAGTTTTTCTTCTCTCTTCTCTTCCAAATCAAAATCCCCTCCACAAGAGCAAAAAGAAATACCTTCCACTCCAAGGAAACAAGAAGTTTCATCTCCTCCACCACAAAAATAATTGCAAAATCAATTGAGTTACAACCCACCCCTCCTCTTGCATTCCCAATTCCATGTGGGGAAGAAGAAATTACAAAAATCAGTCATGAAGGACAGCAAGAAGAAGAGCCAAACAAAGAAGAAAAAATCAGAAGTTTGGTAATCTTGGATCTTAAATTTGGGATTACAAAAATCCCCTTGATGGTGAAACCAACAGAGGAGGCCAAGGTTGAAGAACAAGTGGTGGTTAGGACTGATTTTTTTGTAGTAGAAGAAGAGAAAAAAAAGAGGCAAATAAACAATCAATTTTCTCAGAATGTAGTGTCCATGTTTGCACTCTACTTGAAGAAGATGCTTATCCAATTTGTGTACAAGTATCTCTATAATTTAGCTAAATTTAAATCACGAAAATACCACCTAGAAATAGCTTCCTAACCTAGCTAGAAATGAGAAATGTGCACCATCATGATGAAGAAATAAGCAAGTCCTACCCTTAACACTATAACTTTGAAATGATCAAAACATAATGTAAATTAATGAACTCTATTATCTTTAATTACCTAATTTAACATTAAAATGAACCTAAGTAGTCCTTTGGCAATCAAATTATATTTGCTTGCTTTGATCCTTTAATGGATGCTTGGGTGTGAGGCTTAGCTCTTCAAGAATGGAGGATGGAGGGCTCAAGAATGAGAAAAGGATATTAGTATGAAACTATGTGCTTTCTTTTGTCTCTGAGAGATTTAGGTGCAGGCAGTGCGAAGTAGAGGGAGGGTTGTTTATATAGCCCAATAGATAAAGGATTCAACACATTTTCATGAATGTGGGACTATTGGAGATGTAGAGTTAGTTATGGGTAAGGGGGTTTAGATGGGGTTGAGTTAACTTTAGGAGGGTTTAGCTTGTCCTTTAGTGGCTCATGTGGATAAAGGGGGTGTATTAATTAATCAAGATGATTAATTAATACATGTGCAAGATTTTATAATCTTCTATATGGATTTTAGTGTGATTTGGACCATTAGAGGGAATTAAACCAGTTAAATAGTGATTTATTGATTTAATGAGAAGGAGGCTAATTAATTAATAATAATTAATTAGACTAGATAGAATGTGTTGATTAACAAAGGGTCATTAATTAGGGTATGTGTTGGATATGTGACTTAATCAATTAGCGTAATGTAATCAATTAACGACAATGGAAGAGAAGATGAGCGCTATTGGTGAAAGAGGGATTTGCGAGAACCGATGTCGAAAAGCGATGCACCACAACGAAGTTGCACTCCGATGGTAACGTCAAGCCAACGCAATACGCAAGATTCAAAACAATGGAAAGAAGATTTCAAGTAAGAAGAATGGGTCTGCTCATCCTCATAGATCGAAAAATAGGAAGTACAAATAGGGGTGCTATGTAACCCCCATGCCTAAACATGGAAAGAAACTCAATGACGCCACTGATGCATATGACGTTGACTGACGCATATGACGCCACTAGAAGAGGAGTTACAATTCCAAATAAGGAATGTAACTCCTATGACGCATTGACGCAAATGACAATGTCAGATTATATGATAGAATCTGACACTTGTCATTTGACTTCCTAAGACCTATGACTCTCGCAAGGTGAGATGACTCACCTAGGTGATGTGGAAAATGGCTAGACAGTCACACACACCAACACCCCCCCTTCATCGAAGCCGAGGAAGAGGTCAAGGTAAGCTAGAACAGAAAAAGAAGACTCCCCTAGACAACTAAGAAAGATGTGTCAATGGGCCCCAAAGCAACTAAAGGCCTGATAAGGTGCCCATGTACAAACAACATCTTTCTGGAAAGAAGAAGAGGAGAAGAAGGAGGACTATATAGCTCGAAGAAGATGGGCAGTCTGTAGTAGACCTCACCCCAAGAAGAGACCGCAAGTGAAGAAACTTCACCTTAGTGAAGGGCTTGGTGAAAATTTCTACAACCTAATCAGCTGTCTGAACATACTGTATGTCGATGATGAGATCCTCTACCTCTGGACTGAAGAAGAGCCATCTACACCTGTATTGTGTGTCTGCCCTTAGGAAGGACAGAAAAGATGTGTTGGAAATCTACCCACTCCACGAAGGAAACTGAAGGCAGTAGCATGAAGAACTCTGAGTCTGGTCCACGAAAGTGTGACATAGGTCTAGCAAGTGAGTGCAAAGGAGCCGAGGGTATTGTCACGAGTGCAGAACTATCAGAGTATGAAGGGTGAACACTGTAGAAAGGATGTCCAACTGATGTGAAAGTAACAAAACATCCCCCACAACAGAAAAGGGATCCACGAGCAAGGGTGGATCAATGAAGGTCTCCGGAAAAGTGGAAGTGGCAAGAGTCCTAGAAGGGGCACTCCCAACAACAGAGATGATGAACTCCTCTGAAATACCTGTAGATGGATGAGGGACCTATAGAGCATCACAAGTGGAATCTGTGAAAAGATGACTAAGGTCAGGCAGATGCTCATCCCAATGAGGGGGCTCAACAAACAGAAGAGTGATGTCAGATAGGTATGAGTCATCCAATGAAGGTAGAGGAGTGAAATGGGCCTCACACACTGGAAGTGGAAAGGAGGCAGTGTGATGACTGTATGAGACTGAGAAGGGGACTGCTTGATATTTGATGAGATGTGGGAAGTGTCAACACTCTCTGGAATAGTGAGAGAAAGAGGAGAAGAGTCCTCTGTAGTACTCTCGACATCAGAACTGGATGCACAATCCTCATCATCAGAAGTAGAACCAAGCAAGCCTGTGTCAGTGAAACTATCATCACACAAAGAAATAGAGGAGACAACTGAATCAGCTGCAACAACAACTGCGGAAGTATGTGAAGGGTCTCCATAGAGGGACTGAAGAATGCTCCAGACATGGTGGGGTGGATCTGAGTCTGCCACGTGAACCCATTGAGATGTAGAGACATGCATCATCATGTGACCAAAGACATGGTCGCAATTGTTGAGAAAATCATTAAGATGACGATGATCAGTGGGTGCAGGAACAGGCCCAACCAAGAAGTGAGAAAGACCCTTGTAGGTGAAGTAATGTTCCATAGAAGCACGCCAAGCTGAATAGTTCTCTCTCCCAATAAGAATTGGCGGAGGCTATAAGGTGATCCTATGATGCTCAAATCTAGAAAGAGCACCCTCCATGATGCGGAATCAAAAGTGCAAGATGCACAAATGCAAGATGTCAGACTTAGCCGATAATACATCTGCATGTAATACAACACCCAGGATAATAACAACCCCCCCAAAACAAAATTACACCCCCCCGAGTTTGGCACTTTATAATTCAGTGCATTGATTATAACCAGATGCGACTGTGTTCGAGAACCAATTTGTCACTCACCTTACAATTAGCGTAATAATGCATAATGGTGGAGACAACAATCAAGGTTCGTAGGGCACAACAGATCGACACTGTAAGCAAGCACAAAAAGAGAGAAGCAAGAGGGGGAAGAAAGAGATTTGTGAGAAACAACATCTCACGTCGCACGAAAGAATCCCTTTGTCGTAAGACTGTGGCGGACGCGCTCACAAGTCCACAAAAAGGAATAAAACAAAGCTCAAGAAAAAATGAGCTGAATTAAGCAATATAAAGACACCCCCCAGAATGCGGCACTTTATAAAATTAGTGTATTTACAAAACTAATGATCCCATCATCTAGAGTGCAAAAAAACATGCAACTTTGACTAAAGAAGTGCTCAAAATCGAGCAACGAGTCAAAAGTTATAGCAAAAAACAATTCCCACAACTGATGAGGAAAAAGCCAATAAGCCTGCAAACGGATTTAAAAAGTGCCCTAAATGCATGCAAAAGGTGTCGTATGTATGCTCGTTGGAAATGGCATGGAATTTGAGATAGGGTTTGTTTGTATTGCGAGGGGGGATTAGCCACCTGCCAATCCCGGACCTCACCCTTCGTCTTGACACTCGACGGAAGGTTAATAAAACAAGCCAAAAAACTTACAATGCCAATAAAATGTAATGTTTTTACCTTATACCTTTTAAAAATAATGAAACAACATGTTTTTTTAGAAGAGTGATAAGATAAAAAGAATGCAACCACGTTTTTTAAAGAAAAGTGAATAAAAAACGTATTTTTAGAGAGATATTACCTGACAGCGGATGAGAAGACCACATGGGAATGAAGGGCAGGTAAAAATAAATAATCGAGTATTTGTCCACTATAGGAAAAATGCCGTAGAGGTACGTAAAACGTAGTAACATGCAAAAAATGCCTTGACAGCCCAAAAAAATGCCTTAACAGTCCAAAAATGCCAGTACAGCGTGCAAAAACACAGGAAAGGAGAAAAAATGCCTTAGGACAGTTAAAAAAATGCCTGGAACAGTTGAAAATGCAGCCAGGTGATAGAAAAACACCTGGAACAGGTTTAAACGCCTGGAACAAAGGAGAAAACGCAGCCAGGGGAGAAAAACACTGAGGACAAGCAAAAAAACGCCTGGAAGGGAGAAAACAGTCAGAAAGGCCCAAAAAAACGTCTGGAATAGTTGAAAATGCTCAGAACAGAGGAAAAACGTGAGTAGCTTTGCAAAAAACGTGAGAGACAAGGCAAAAACGTGAGAGGTTTTGTAAAAATGTGAGAGGTTTGCAAAAAATGTGAGAGGTTTGCAAAAAATGTTTTGAGACAGCAAGGAACCACAGTGATGAGGAAGAAGCTCGGAATAGTCTGAGTATACACCGGTGAAGAAAAAACAATGATCCCAACCATTAATCATAGGTCCACGCCAAAAAATGAGCTCTTCTTTTACTCTGTAGCTGAATCTGAACACAACCAGCAAGAAATAACCCAGAAACAACAGCCACAAAGATCTAGAAATATCCAAATATGAACTCAGCTGATAAGCAAACCAACAAAATACCTTAACTCAGAATCATGCTAAAACCTCAATACGAGGTGAGCAATAATTCCATAATGATATTAAAAAAACTTGCACACGAGGAAATGAGGAGAAACCAGAAGTAATAAACAACTGAGAAACGAAGAGTGCACGTTTACCGAAACCACTCTGATACCATGAAAGAGGGATTCGCGAGAACCGATGTCAAAAAGTGATGCACCACAATGAAGTTGCACTCCAATGGTAATGTCAAGCCAACGCAATACGCAAGATTCGAAACAATGGAAAGAAGATTGCAAGTAAGAAGAATGGGTCTGCTCATGCTCATAGATCGAAAAATAGGAAGTACAAATAGGGGTGCTGTGTAACCCCCATGCCTAAACATGGAAAGAAACTCAATGACGCCACTGACGCATATGACATGATTGATGCATATGACGCCACTAGAAGAGGAGTTACAATTCCAAATAAGGAATGTAACTCCTATGACGCATTGTATAATGACAATGTCAGATTCTATGACAGAATCTGACACTTGTCATTTGACTTCCTAAGACCTATGACTCTCGCAAGGTGAGATGACTCACCTAGGTGATGTGGACGATGACTGGACAGTCACACACACCAACATTGACAATATGTCATCAATTTATGGGAAAGGAGATAATTAGCACAATTTAAGTATTTAAATTGCTCGGGCGTAATTATAGGTATCTACATTCACCCCTCTTTGGGGTGGTGTAAGTAATGCCACTTCAAAGATAGTAGACAATAAAATTTTGAAGGGATAGAATAAAATTATTAGGAGGGAGAATTTCCCACTCAAGTGTCGATGGGGTGATGAAGGAAGCCGATCGACGATCAAAAAAAGATGAGAAGAGGCGGAAGAATGGGGAAGAAGCGGGATGTCTCGATGAGAGGGAAGATTAGGGGTGAAAGAAAAGTGATGTAGAAGAAATATGGAGGGGAGAGAAGAGCTTAGCCTCTAGCCACTTTTTATTAGAACAATTTGGATGTCATTATATTGCCATAGGAACTACGTCATCGGTCCTTATGAAAAATATAAGCATACGAAAAGGTAGAATGACATGAAAAGCCATACTATGAACAATTGCCCATTTAGAATAATACCAAATCCACATAACATATAATAATGCAATGAAATACGAGAAGGAAACAAGATCCTTTAATAGGGAAAACAAGTACGAACACACATATTCAACCTATTGGTATCAGATTTAATCTCCTTCACAACTTGAACCGCATCAAGAATTTGCACAAGACACTCAAGGATAGATAGATGACTTGTATGTCATTTGTAGCCAGGGATGCACCTATCTGCTTGTTTACATTGAAGAATTGAGGGAGTGGATAGCACCTTCAAGAGGGTTTTGATCTAATCCTCACTATTTTAGGTTGTGCCTATCAACCAAGGCAAAAGAACCTATATTGTAGCCCTTATATGGTAAGGAGATGGAGATATCCTTATGTTTTGCATATGATATAGAAGAGGTTTTGTGAAAACATGATCAAGTATCCATTATCCAAACTCAAAAGAGTTGTCACTACTAAATGATGGAAATTTTTTCAAAACAAAGCTAGAGCTGCTAAAGACATGATAGAACCCTGATCAACTTTGTGCATTTTAGTGAAAGGATTGAATTCTTTTGTGGACACACAATGTAGATGCAAGGGTATTGTAGGTAGGATGAGTTATTTTAAAATGATATTCTGATGAGAGATGTTGGGACAAGAGTAGTTATAAGTCATCACCTTCTTTGGGAAACTTTGCAAATGAATTACAACACCTAAACAACAAAGATGTTTCAATGAATTTGAAGTGCTCTTTCAACCAAGATGTGTGCACATATGGATGCCCAAATCTACACTATTCCATACAAACTTTGATAACCTACCACAAAGGCTTGAAGAAAAATATCAATGAAGCATTTAGAAACCCTTGTCTAGATCATGACCTAAGGTACACCCAAAGGTTTACAGACAGTCTCATTAATCAAGGACAGTAAGATGATTTTAAATCTATTTATCTTTTATCAGATGAAAGCTCTTTTGAATACAAGATTGTAAATGCCATTAAACCATCAACCAAAAATGAGACCCTGTATGATCAGAGAGATCCTAAACACAAGATTGCAACATGAGCATGAAACACAAATTGAAAACATACTGAAATATAAGTGTATGCAAGCTTTGCCAAGAGATAAAACCAGTTGATCCAAGAATTTGATCAAATATATCAGCAAGGGAATGTTATTTAGACAATCTCAAAGCTTGTTGATGGCTTTACAGCTGAAACCAACTCAACATGATGAACATTTGATGCAAACAGGAATCAAAAATGGCTCTTAGGTAGTTTCTCCAAAAGAAATGGAACACTTCTATTTTTTTTTCCTTAAAAATCTTCTCTCCTTTTCCCAAATTATCAATTGAACCTACAAAATGCCTCCAAAATACATCATATACCCCCTTCCTTCTTGGATCCTTGCATCCCAATCAAAGAATATGCCAAAGGGATAAAATTTGTTATACAACTCTTATCCATTTCATGAAAATGACATCAAACTGTAAAACAACTCGCATATTGCGATTATGCACAAATTTTTTAAAATGTTGCATGAAGTCAAATCCTTTTCCATCCTGGGGTCACGTTTTTGGCATTTAGACATGCCAGCATGCATTTGCAATCATTTTTCACCTTTTTACCTCATCATTTTTAACTCTGCAACTTTTATTTTTTACCTTTCACGTGTTTTTCATGGGCTGAGGAAAATATTTCACAAAAAACACTATAGGGCACCGAATCAGCTCATAAAAATGATTCCATTGCACTCAGAAGGCCGAAAGGATGTGAAATCATATAAAATTTCATGCATTTTGGTGAAGAAACGATGATTCCAAGCTTCTTGGAGCTTCCATGGTGCCCAAAAACAAAATTACACAGCAACCGTTGATTAAAAATCAACTTTAAATATCTACCCTCCACGTGTCAGATTCAAATCCCCTTCAAAAACACCGAAATTACCTTTTTCCTTTGAATAAGGTGGGACACGTGTCCAAATACGATTGGGGCAGGCCCCCAATCCTAAAAATGCATTTTAAACCCTTTTTGACTTCAGGAAAATTTTGAATATTTTCCCCGTGAGCCCCCTGGATGCGCCACGTGTCCTCTTGTGGGTCCCCACCAAGGTCACATGCCAAGTTGATGAATTTTTCCACTTTTTTGAGAAAACGAAACTTTTCCAAAAACTCTCCGCGCCCGAACACCCGCTGCTCCCTCCGCCACGTGTCGCTCTCCCATTGGATGCGGAGCTGACTCATCAAATTTTCCTTCATTCCTCCACGAGCACAAAATCCCTTTGCAGGCCTATGCTATCCCTTCTTTCCCTTTGAAAAATGCCACGTGTCTCCCCCTAATTGGCTACGGGGAGACAACTTCAAATTTTCCATGGGTTCATTTTTTCCTTGAGATTTTTGCCAAAGTTTGGAAAATTTTCCATCTTTCCTCCGTGCTCGAATTTCCATCAAAGGTTGGACACGTGTCCATTGTTCATTGGTGGTGGGACCTCGAGCCGAAATTTTCCTTTTTACCGTTTGAAGTTAAAAAAATTCAAATTCCTACAAGCCTCCGCCCCTCCATTTCATCTCTACATACGTGTCACTTTGTGATTCGCGTGGAGATCTAGCTCAAATTTTTACTTTGAAATTTTGACTCCAAAGGCAAAAATCCAAAAACATGCACAACCCCACTTCTCCTTGGCTCCCCTAGACATGTGTCCACTTCTCATTGGGCATGTGCCCCTAGGCAAATATTTTCCTTTTGCATTTTGAAACCAAAAACTTTCAAATTCTTCTAAGTTCCCACTTTTCCGGTCGACCTTCCTGGACACGTGTCGCCTTTCCATTGGGCATGGGCCTCCAAGTCAAAATTTTCCATGACATTTCAAGCCAAAAATTTGAAAAAAATTCAACTCCACGGCTGCCCGCTTGATCCTCCCGTGCCACGTGTCATCATACCATTGGGCGGGCCCTCGGAGCAAAAATTGACATTGAGAATTTTTCAAAAATGAAGGAAATTTTAAGTGACCCCCGCCACCCGCCGGTTCATCTGACCAATCGAAACATGCCACGTAGGTGTACAGGCTACAATAATAAATTTGATGGGTAGAACACGCCCGTATGCCTATCAAAATGCAAAAATGCAGGGGATGCCTCTGAAATCAAATTTTTTCACAAGGAAGGTGGATTTTTCAGTTTTGAATCCAATGAAACATGATTTAACAATGATTTAGGCTTGGGGATTAGGATTTTAGCAATAGATAACTCAGATTTGATTTACTTTGAATTTTTCATGACTTGGCAATGAGAAAAATGGCACAACCCGTATAAAATGAAAAATTTGGGGCACACAAAGGGGGAAACATGGATTTTGTTTCAATTTAGGGAAAAATAACAACATTGAGGGCATTTTGAATTTTGAAGGCATTTGACTGGATAAAATGAGTTGCAGATCACCCATTCGAGAAAATGGACGTTTCGAGCAAAACAGATGTAGAGAATTGGAGCAAAGTGTGCAGACCTAGTAATTGCACCAAAATTGGCTTCTTCTGAGGATGGGCACTCCCAGTGAGTGCCAAAAGATCACAATGTAGACCAAGTGCCAAAATCCATTGGGAAAGGAGTCAAAACATGCAGAGCAGCCAAAAGCCACAATTTTCACCAAAAGGGACCGAGAAAACCAGACCAACAACGGTTGCTAAGGACAAAAGGGAAAACACCAAGCCAACAACAGCAAAAACAAGGAAAAGACAAAACAAAAACAAGGGCTATACAAAATGTACAACTTGTGCATACCTCCCATGGGGATTTAATCCAAGAAATGTTTTAAATTTCTGCCATTAATAGGCAGCTCCAGCAAATCCCCATCCAAATCCTTGAGAAAAACAATATTTTCTCCAATCCTGATATTAATGGCATAAGGGCCCATCCATAGAGCATCAAACTTGTCATGCTTTCCCTTGTCTTCATACCTACTATCCCACAGTAAAACTAGATATCCAACATTGAAAGCTCTAGGGGTGAGTTTCTTATCAAACAACTTCTTCAATTTCTCCCTAAATCTAACATGCCTTTGATGAGAAGCTCTCCTTTCTTCATCCAACTCAATGATCTGATTGATTCTTGATTCATATGGGCCATGTTATTGATCTTCCAACTGCTGGGCAAACTGAAAAGTGGATAATTGCAGGTGTAATGGCAGAAAATCCTGAGTTCCATACACCAATTCAAATGGAATTTTACCAGTTGCTCTTTTTGGAGTTATTCTATCAGCCCACACTGCAAATTTCAACTGTTCTCCCCACTTCTTCTTGTTGATTTCCAAGGTTCTTCTAATAATCTTGAGCAAGTTCTTGTTACTTGATTGACTTGCCCATTCCCTTGTGGATTGTAATTTGAAGAAAAATTTAGGTTTATCCCATATTCATTGCACATTGCCATCAAAGGCCTGGCTCTAAAAACATGGCATTATCAGATACAATCTTAACTGAAACCCCAAATCTGCATATGATATGATTTAATAAGAAATCCATTACCACTTGGTGTGTTACCTTTCTAGATGGAATTACCTCAACCCATTTTGTAAAATAATCAGTTGCTACAAGGATCCATTTATGACCAGCACTAGAAGGATCTGAGATCTCACCTATGAAGTCCATTCCCCATTGTTTGAAAGGAGATTCAACTGATACAGGATGCAAAAGAAGGAGCACAAGCTTTCAATCTTCCTAAGAAACGTTGGCAACTATCACATCTTCTAACTAGCTGGTTTGCATCTTTGAAAAGAGTTGGCCACCAATAACCAGCTCTTAAAATCTTATGTGCTGTCACTCTCCTAGCAAAATTTCCTCCACAAACTCCCCCATGGAAATCAGCAATCAACTTGGGAGCTTCATCTTCAGTTATGCATTTCAAGAGGACACCTTCAGGGTTCTTCCAAGCCAACCCAAGGTCTGTTATGATATATTTCTAAGAAGCTAGCTTGAGGGCTCTTTTCTAATTTTTATTCAAGTGACTAGGACAGCATAGGTGCTTGAGGTAGAAGACCACATCCTTGTACCATTCATAATTCATCAATTTTTCAAGTAGACCTGCCCTTTCTTCCTCTAGCTGATTCACTTCTACATTTTGCAAATTACTCTCAGCCATGAGCTTGGCAAGACCCAAACCTCTTACCAACTTTGTTGTTTGGATATCCATATCATACTCTTGTAATTTTTTTACCCATCTACATCTCTTTCTTGATATCTCCATGTCAGATAAGATGTCTTTAACCATTGTATGAGGAACATAGGCAACAACTTTTGAACTCAAAATGTAAAATCTGAATTTTTTTGTTGCTTTTACCAATGCAAATGCCTATTTTTCCATGATTGTATACTTCAATTCAGTTGCTTGTAAAGCCTTGCTAAAGAAAGAAATAGGCCTCTCAGCTCCATTCTCATCCTTTTGTAACAAAACTAAAGTAATAGTAAATTTAGAGGCAAAGGAAAAGATTTGGAAAGGTCTCTTATAGTTTGGAGCTGCCAAAACAGGTGCATGCTTGAGTGCATCCTTTATTCCTTCAAAAGCTTGCATGGCAGCCTCATCCCACTTAATAACTTGATCCTTTCTTAGCATGCTTGTGATTGGGAGAGTTAGCTCAAAAAAATTAGAAACAAACCTTCTAATGAAATTGATTTGGCCAAAGAAATATTGAATACCTTTCTTGGTTCTTGGAATAGGCACCTTGCTGATTGCTTCCACTCTCAGGGTCTATCATAACACCTTCTTTAGACACAATATGTCCCAAAAACTTGGCCTTTTACACACCAAAATGACACTTCTTTGGATTAAGTGAAATTCCATACTCTCTACATCTGATCAACATCTTTTCTAGGTGTTGCAAATGGTCTGCTCGCTGCCTTGAAAAAATAGTCACATCATCTTGGTAAACTGCTATGAATTCATTGATATAACCAGCAAAGGCAACATCCATTGCCCTTTGAAAAGTAGCACCAGCATTCATCAATCCAAAAGGCATCCTTACAAAAACATAAGTCCCCCAAGGAGTAGTGAAGGTTGTCTTAAGTCTTTCTGATTCTTTGACAACTACTTGATTGTATCCGGAGAAACCATCCAAAGTAGAAAGCATTTCTAACCCTGTTACAAGCTGCAACATATTCTCCATGTTTGGAAAAGGATAGTTGTCCTTCATAGATGATTTTTTAGATTCCTAAAATCCACACAAATTCTGATATCTCCGTTCTTCTTTCTAACTGGCACAAGGTTTGCCACCCAAGAAGAGTATCTAGTAGGCTGAATGATGCCACCATCTCTCAATTTCTTCAACTCTTCTTGCATTTTCATGGATAGAAGTGGATTAATGGGCCTTTGTTTTTGTCTAAATGGCTTATTCTTGGCCTCAAGAGGAATCTCATGCTGAAATAAATCTTCTCTATATGCCTTTAGCTCTGAATAAGACCAAGCAAGGTAGTCTTGATATTTCTTTAAAAGTTGGGCATAGGACTATTTTCTTCTTTGCTGAGATTGCTTCCCAACCAAATCTTTCTTAGTTTGTCTTTAGTTCCTAGTTTGTTCTCTTCCACATCCCTTGAAGCAAACAAGTTTCTATTTATGATGCAATCAGCATTGCTAAAATTGGATTCAAGTGCAACAAGACCTTTAGGAATGGTATTTGTTTTCAATTGTATAATATCCTTGTCAAAAAAAGTTTCTCTACCTTCATTCATGCACACCATTGGTTCCCAATCAATATTCTGACCAAAAAACTCACCTTGGCATTGTAAGAATCTCAATACTTGTGCATCATCATCAAAAATCTGCCAATGTTTCACATTATCCGGGACAACTGGCCTTGTTAACACTTCAATGTTATATTCACAAAAAGGTGAAATGGTGCAATTTTCAAATCTAGAACCAAGGACAACCAGATTATCAGCAGCAGCATTAAGACTTCTATCATGATAAACAATGTTAAAGGAATCAAACATTTCAATCAAGTCCCAAACAACATGCTTATATTGTTTCATACACTGATTTTTTGTGGCATATAACTTTCTTACTTGCTTGACAACCAGCTCTGAATCTCCTTTAGAAACAATATCCTTCACTCCATATTTCCATGCAATCCTTAATCCCAACAATAATTCCTCATACTCAGCAATGTTGTTAGTGCACTCAAAATTGAGCTTGAAGGAGAAAGGGAACTCTTCCAAACTAGGAGAGACCAACACTATACCAGCACCATTTCCAACTTTAGAGAAAGCTCCATCAAATAGTAATGTGCATGGAGAACCTACCATACCAAGGCACTCTAATTTTTCCATCTTATTCTCCTTTCCATCAACAAAACCAACCAATTTATCAACATCTAAATCAGCAAACAATACTTCATAAGAAGCATTGTTGGGATCTTCAATCAAGTGTAACATCTTCTTTTCACCATAGAGTTTGACAAGGCTGCCCTCAATGGGAATGGTGGACAAAGAAATGTCCATTTGAACACTACCACCAACACTTGAGCCCATTTTCTTGACAAAAGCATACCCCATTTGGCAGGGTAGTCAACAATTACAACATCAAGTTTTAAATCCTTACCCGGATAGGCTGCAAGCTACACTACTAAACTTTTCACACAACCAACAACCAACACTTCCCTTAAATCCATGGATTTATACTTCCCATATGCTACTATCACTTTGATATCCAACTCATTCATGACTTTTAGAGGCATGACATTACATGATGCACCAGAATCAAACATGTAATTATGAAGCAACCTACCTTCTATGAGCAAATTTGTGAAAAATAGATCAACATTCGATTGGGAATCAACCAAGGATGTCCCCAAATACACTTCAGTGCCTCTTTGAGATCTTCCATTGGTGATGGTGTTTTAAGGCCAGAAATTCTTTGAAGAGGATTCTCAATAACATTTATATTTCTTCTTGGGGTAACCTTTTCTTCTTTCAATCCCAAGTACTTGAATGCTCTCTTCTTATGTTCAGGAATTCTAAGCAATTCAATAATTGGAACACTTTAATTTGGATCAAAACCTAGGCTATATCATATGGAACATTCTTTGGTAAAACAACATTGGAAGAGAAACAAGAAGGTTCATCACATGGAGAAGTATTCTTGGCAGCCTGGGCATGAAGAGGACTAATATTTTTGCATGGGACAACATGGTTCTTGGCAATTGTTTCTTTTCTAGGATTATCTTTGGGAATGCTTGTGAGCAAGGGTGTCTTTGGTTTTGCTTGAGGACCAGCTCCTCTAACAACTTTACTTCTAGTATTGTATTCTTTCTCTTGACCAACCATAGCATTCATTATTCTATCGTCCTCCGAAGAATACCACCATCATACTTCTTGATCATTAGAGCCCTTAGATATTCAAAGTCACTAGTAGGAATTTAAAGGCCTGAACTACATCTACATCTTGAGTTTGAGGAAGAGAAAGAAATGGCACCCTCTTTATGAAATCCTAAAAGGTTGCAGTAGTCCTTGCACTTATCACATATGTTGATGTTGTTGCTTGTTGTGAGCCTGAAGAGATGCCCATCATACAAATGTCATCATCCATTTCATCTTCATTATCATCTTCAATAACTTGCTGGTCCATTTCACATGGAGGATGAGGAAGAAAACATCTATCACACCAATCCATATCAGCAATTTCTTGAATAGTAGCTACTCTTGTAGTCAGAGGGTCAGGCACCACTCTATTTTCACGAGCTTGGGGTTGCCTATTTACAGATCCAATAGGCCCTTTACCTCTATCATCTTGTCTTTGATCACCTATAGGATGATTGCCAAATCTATCATGGTTTTGAGTTCTTTGCTATCCTTGTGAACTTTACCCAATTCCTTTCTCAGCCCGGGCTAACTTGTAAGAAATTTCTTTAGCAGCCCCTGCCAATGTCTTGACAACATCTTCTAAATCAGTACCCTTTCTAGCTTAAGGCTTCTCAGGGTTTATCAGCTTCACACCATCCCTTTTAAGTGGTTTACCAATAGCCTTGATATTATTTTCAATTTGAAGTGCCATGGTGAAAGCTTGTCTCAAGTTTGTAGGATTTTTGTCTCTCAAGTAATAGGCTTCCTTTTTATCAAATGCATCTACATATTTGATCAAGCAAGATTCATCACAAGGCCTCAAAATGACAGGCAACCTTCTCAATGTTTTATTAAATCTTGTATTAAAATCATGAACGGTCTCATTAGGGTTCTTCTTGATGTTCTCAAACTCGAGATAGAAGGAACCTTGGATCTGTTTTGTCTCCATATTGTAATCTGAATGCATTACTCATCTTAGTCCATGAATCAATAGAGTTATCAGGTAGAGCTTTGTACCAATCTCTTGCATCTTCCTCAAGTGTATGGATAAACAACTTAATATACACATCCTCAAATTCTATCTCAAAATCTTCCATCATGTTAACAAAGAGTTTGAGATGTTGATCTCTAGTTATAACATTGTTACCTTGGAATTTTGGTAACCTATTTCTCACATCTTGTGGGACAACATTTGGATAACCATCCATTCCTCCAAAATTTATAGGACCAAAGGTATTAACAACAAATGGAGGTCTAGGCTGAGCCATATTGTTTGGTGGGGGTGATCTTGGAGGTGAAACAAGCTGATGAGGAGTAGTAATGGGTCTGATTGGAATAGATGAATGATCTCTAAAATGATAACCCCCCAAAGGCTCTCTCTCTTGATAAACTTTAGCAAACTTAGAAACCATAGGAGTAGATTTAGGAGAAAGTTTTTTAAATACACAAGAAGGTCCCTCACCTGATGGAGAATGAAAATTAGCAAGAAGATTGCTGAATTAGATCTACTTGAAGAGGAATTATAATCTTCAATAACAGGTTGTTCTCCTTCAAATTCAACTATGGGGATCTCTTTCCTTGCAACCAAATCACCAACCACTTTCCACACTCTTCTTCCTTCTAGTTCTGAGCTTTTTGATTCGGTGAGAAACTTCTTAGAAGAGTCCTTGGTGAAGAGGGATCTCCTTCCCTCCATCTTGATAGATTTAAACAAAAAAATTCAAATGACAAAATGTGTTAGACAATTGGTATTTCAAGATCCCAACAGCATAGAGTCGCCACTAAGGATTTCCACCTTAGTTTTGTAAGAAAGCACTAAAACATTCTGTCAAATGTATGTTATGAATGAAAAATTTGTAAAGGTTTACAATTCAAATATTCCTCTTCTTAATTCAACCAAAAACAGTGCATCTAAATCATATACACTGCTAGTAAATGAGAAGATCAGGCTGATCTTGAAATCTTGTTACCCAAAACAAGCAGATTTGAAGTATGAAATGATATCTCAAGATTGTAACAACTCAAATACTTAATCACACAAATTCTCAAACCTTTCAAATACTTCAAAAACACCAAGAAATTGCAAGAAATCCCTGGAAATGGAGCCACTCGGGTGTTGGTATCCAGATTTAATCTCCTTCACAACTTGAACCGCATCAAGAACTTGCACAAGACACTCAAGGATATATAGATGACTTGTATGTCGTTTGTAGCCGGGGATGCACCTATCTGCTTGTTTGCATTCAAGAATTGAGGGAGTGGATAACACCTTCAAGAGGGTTTTGATCTAACCCTCACTATTTTAGGTTGTGCCTATCAACCAAGGCAAGAGAACCTATATTGCAGCCCTTATATGGTAAGGAGATGGAGATATCCTTATGTTTTGCATATGATATGGAAGAGGCTTTGTGAAAACATGATCAAGTATCCATTATCCAAACTAAAAAGAGTTGTCACTACTAAATGATGGAAATTTTTTCAAAACAAAGCTAGAGCTGCTAAAGACATGATAGAACCCTGATCAACTTTGTGCATTTTAGTGAAAGGATTGAATTCTTTTGTGGACACACAATACAGATGCGGAGTGTACATAGTAGGTAGGATGAGTTAGTTTAAAATGGTATTCTAAGAGAGATGTTGGGAAAAGAGTAGTTATAAGTCATCACATTATTTGGGAAACTTTGCAAATGATTTACAACACCTAAACAACAAAGATGTTTCAATGAATTTGAAGTGCTCTTTCAACTAGGATGTGTGCACATATGGATGCCCAAATCTGCACTATTCCATACAAACTTTGATAACATACCACAAAGGCTTGAAACAAAATATCAATGAAGAATTTAGAAAACCTTGTCATATCATGACCTAAGGTACACCCAAAGGTTTACAGATAGTCTCATTAATCAAGGACAATAAGATGATTTTAAATATCTTTATCTTTTATCAGATGAAAGCTCTTCCGTATACAAGATTGCAAATTCCATTAAACCATCAACCAAAAATGAGACCCTGTATGATCAGAGAGATCCTAAACACAAGATTACAACATGAGCATGAAACACAAATTGAAAACATACTGAAATATAAGTGTATGCAAGCTTTGCCAAGAGATAAAACTAGTTGATCCAAGAATTTGATCAAATATATTAGCAAGGGAATGTTATTTAGACAATATCAAAGCTTTTTGATGGCTTTACAACTGAAACCAACTCAACATGATGAACATTTGATGCAAACAGGAATCAAAAATGGCTCTCAGGTAGTTTCTCCAAAAGAAATGGAACACTTCTAGTTTTTCTCCTTAAAATTCTTCTCTCTTTCTCCAAAATTCTCAACCAAACCTACAAAATGCCTCCAAAATACATCATATACCCCCTTCCTTGGATCCTTGCATCCCAAGCAAATAATATGCCAAAGGGATCAAATTTGTTACACAACTCTTATCCATTTCATGAAAATGACATCAAACTATAAAACAGCTCGCATATTGCCAGGGATGCACAAATATTTTAAAATATTGCATGAATTTGGATCCTTATCCATCCCAAGGTCATGTTTTTGGCATTTAGACATGCCAGCATGCATTTGCAATCATTTTTCACCTTTTACCTCATCATTTTTAACTCTGTAACTTTTTTTTTTTACCTTTCACGTGTTTTTCACGGGTTGAGGAAAATATTTCATGAAAACACTATAGGGCACCGAATCAGCTCATAAAAATGATTCCATTGCACTCAGAAGGCCAAAAGGATGTGAAATCATATAAAATTTCATGCATTTTGGTGAAGAAACGATGATTCCAAGCTTCTTGGAGCTTCCACATGGCGCCCAAAAACAAAATTACACAGCAACCATTGATTAAAAATCAACTTTAAATCTCTGCCCTCCATGTGTCAGATTCAAATCCCCTTCAAAAATGCTGAAATTATATTTTTGCCTTTGAATAAGGTGGGACACGTGTCCAAATATGATTGGGGGGGCCCAATCCTAAAAATGCATTTTAAACCCTTTTTGACTTCGGGAAAATTTTGAATATTTTCCCCATGAGCCCCCTGGACATGCCATGTGTCCTCCTGTGGGTCCCCACTGAGGTCGCGGGCCAATTTGATGAATTTTTCCACTTTTTTGAGAAAAGGAAACTTTTCCGAAACTCTCTGTGCCCCCGAACACCCGCTACTCCCTCCGCCACGTGTCGCTCTCCCATTAGATGTGGAGCCGACTCATCAAATTTGCCTTCATTCCTCTGCGAGAAAAAAATAACTTTACGGGACCATGATCTCCTTCTCACCCTTTGAAAAATTCCACGTGTCTCCCCCTGATTGGCTGTGGGGAGAAAACTTCAAATTTTCCACAGGTTCATTTTTTACCTTGAGATTTTTCGCCAAAGTTTGGAAAATTTTCCATCTTTCCTCCGCACTTTGAATTTCCATCAAAGGTTGGACATGTGTCCATTGTTCATTGGTGGTGGGACCTCAAGCCAAAATTTTCCTTTTTACCATTTGAAGTTAAAAACTTCAAATTCCTACAAGCCTCCACCCCTCCATTTCATCTCTGCATACGTGTCACTTTGTGATTCGCGTGGAGATCTGGCTCAAATTTTTACTTTGAAATTTTGACTCCAAAGGCAAAAATCCAAAAACATGCACAACCCGACTTCTCCTTGGCTCCCCTAGACACGTGTCCACTTCTCATTGGGCATGGGCCTCGAGAAAATATTTTCATTTTACATGTTTAAACCAAAAACTTTCAAATTCTTGAAGTTCTGGTTTTCAATCGACCTCCCTGGACACGTGTCACCTTTCCATTGGGCGCGGGCCTCCAGGTCAAAATTTTCCATGACATTTCGAGCCAAAAATTTGAAAAAAATTCAACTCCACCGCCGCCCGCTTGATCCTCCCGTGCCACGTGTCATCATACCATTGGGCGTGGCCCTCGGAACAAAATTTGAAATTGAGAATTTTTTCAAAAATGAAGAAAATTTTAAGTGACCCCGCCACCCGCTAGTTCATTTGACCAATCGAAACATGCCACATAGGCATGCAGGTTGTAATAATAAATTTGACGAGTAGAACATGCCCGTATACCCGTCAAAATGCAAAAACACAGGGGATGCCTCGAAATCAAATTTTTCATAAAGGAAGGTAGATTTTTCAGTTTTGAATCCAATGAAACATGATTTAACAATGATTTAGGCCTGGGGATTAGGATTTTAGCAATAGATAACTCGGATTTGATTTACTTTGAATTTTTCACGACTTGCAATGAGAAAAGCAGCACAAAGTATAAAATGAAAAATTTGGGGCACACTGAAAAGGGGAAACATGGATTTTGTTTCAATTTAGGAAAAATAACGACATGAGGGCATTTTGAAGGCATTTGACTAGATAAAATGATTTACAGATCACCCATTCTAGCAAATGGACGTTTCTGAGCAAAACAGATGTAGAGAATCGGGAAAAGTGTTCGAGACCCGAGAATTGCACCAAGACAACCCAACAACGGTAAAGACAATTATACAAATGTCTTGTTATTAGTGCTAAATAGATCCACAAGTTCATGATTGATGACAAGGGTTAAAAATGATGCCTCGAGAAAGGGTACATGCAAGGGTAAATGAAAATAGTCATGGGGTCCATGAAAATCGTTTGTCAGGCGCAATGAAATGAAGACCAGCAACAAATGTGCCCCAGTACAAATGAAGCAAGCGTTTAGCTTTTTTAATGGTTGTGAACTGGTGATCTGCGAGTCATATTAATCGGGAAGTTGTGAGACAAACCAATAGGATATGGAGAAAATACCATGTGCAAGACACAAGTTTTAGCCGTAACTAGCAAGTTACCATTTTTGTAGGGTTTTTTTACTTTTTAGGATTTTTTGAAAAATTTTGTCCTGTTTTCGGATTTTTGAGATATATTGCTTTTATTGTTTTTCTTTCAAAATTGTGGTGAAGAGTAGAAGAAATTAGAAGAAGAAAGCAAGGGTGAGGGCAACAGAAAGTTCCCTAGGTAGAAGAAAGAAGAAACAAGTGAAAAATAATGCCTTTGTTTAGTGGAAAATTAAAAAAATAATTATTGGAAAAATAATTATTTATGAGAGTGTGGAGAAGAATAAAAGTCACCAGGGAGCAATAAAATTGTTTAAGGGAGAATAAAGGGGTATTAGATAACAAAAATGCCCCAAAATGGTGACAAATAAGAGAAAAATAATTATTTAATAAAAATAATTATTTTACAAAGTGAAAATGAGAGGAGAAAACGGTGATCAAGACGAGCCTCCCGGTCCTCCTAACGGTAAAAAATAGGTTAATATACCCCACCATGGGGGTAAAAACATTGCAACCAATAAATTTTAAGCCGAGCTATTTAGAATTTTTATTGTGAGGCTCTTGTACTTACGAGAACCATGGTGATCGCATGTGATCAAATGAGACACGCGGATGCGATGCCTGGGGTACCAGCCGGCATGTGCAGACGATGGTATCAAACCATAGCCTAGTGATTTTGATCATTAATAAATTAAATTAGGCTTTTAGCCCTAGAAAACCACGTTGGCATGCTGCGTGTAGGCGTAAGTGTTAGATAGGGCGCAGGTGCCTTTTTGGGGGCGTAGGTTTCCTTATAGGGGCGCATGCACCAAAACACATACGTACACATGTGCGAGCACAAAATCACACATTCATGTGCATGCACACACACAAACACATGTGCATGCACGCGTGCACATTGGAAATGGGGAACACATGTGAAAAGTGTGGCGCAGACATGAAAAGGTGGGTGCACACACATGGGAACATACGCGCGTAAGTGCAAGCACCCAAAGTGTGGCACACATGCCAAAAAGGGGGTGCATGCACCCAAAAAGGCGCAAGCACCAAAAGACACACGTGCGCAAGTGCAAGTGCTAAAAATGTGGTGCACACACCCAAAAGGGTGCGTAAGGGTCCTGCAGAGATGGAGAAATGATAGCGAAAGTGTTAAAAACATGACACTTAGAAGATTTTTAGGATTTTGGGTTAACCCTAAAAGGAGAGATAGATTTTTAGAAAAAATGCTAGGAACCCGACTAGCACCGTGTTATTTTGTAGAGACGACTACGTTTATAGACACGGGAATGACATACCTGGATAGTAGAGCTAGAGGGTAGTATGTGCCGGCACGACCGGTGAGCCATGGTGATACTCCTCGAGGAGGTGGGGATAGGACCCGTGTCTCGGATGCCTTCTATCACACCTATATCATGGCCTACCGACCGCACGAGAGTGAGTGATGACATAAAAAGAGTCGGTGCTTGAATGCCTACAGGAGAGATGACTGTGACCATTGAGGATGTATG
Organism: Taxus wallichiana var. yunnanensis; assembly: GCA_018340775.1. Lineage (NCBI taxonomy): Eukaryota > Viridiplantae > Streptophyta > Pinopsida > Cupressales > Taxaceae > Taxus > Taxus wallichiana. The sequence continues at coordinate 690,158,468 of CM031242.1, read as the reverse complement.
GTGGATTCTTCACGTGCCAATGATGGGCACCTTGATTGAGTATAACTATGATGCAAGGCTAATTAGAGCAGCTTGCAGTGCCCTTTTGGTGTTGATGATATACCACATGATGGGATGACCATAGCATTACACGAGTGCATCTCCGACCCCACATTACATCGGGGGCCTCTCTACATCATGTCTCTTATTAGTGGGTTCCTACTCACTGATAAGATAGGGACCTCATTCCCGAGAGGACTACTGCCCTTGGTTCATGGCATTTATAGTGGCAAGAGATATTGCTGGGGGTAGTGCATATTGGCCCACCTATACTGGGATTTACACTTGATCACATACCATGGTTAGAAGACCGTGGGTCTAGCCTCCTTATTACATATATGGTCATGGGATCATATTGCGATCGGATGCCCCATGGGCACTTTGCATGTCTGAGATCTTGAGGAGCCATCGTACATGGCATGGGTAGTAGACTGGTGGGGATGTACGTGGCCATCTTGGCAGCCTATTTAGATATAGGCAAGAGTTTGACAAGTGGTAGAGATAGATGTCATCTGATGGCCATACAAGCATTTCCAGTGGCCAGAGGATGCCACAGAGCTCGGTGTGTGCCTGGTGGAGCATTTTATCATTGGCAGCCATAGTTATATTATGGAGTTGTATCGAGTAGACAGGTGCCAGCGGTAGCTTGGCAGGGTACAAGGGGTCCCCAGCCAGATATCTGGCATGCATGTAGGGATTCGAGAGGCAGACCATGGGGCCTCACATACTGGTGGCCCAAGCTAGGGTGAGTTTCACATAGGTGGTCCCACAGGTATGGGACCTAGTACGATAGGTGCAAGATCTAGGGACCACAACCAACTATGCAGCTTGGTATGCTACAGTGTTACCTCGACGTCTCACCATTCCGAAGGAGGCTTGGGTAGTAGGCACTCGCCCACTTGTAGAGATATGGCATGGTTCAGAGTGCGGGGGTCGGGAAGTGGCACAGGGGCTAGACCCAAAGGATCCTTTCAATGACATTCCATAGGATGGGTAGTGTGCCTCACAGAATAGGGACCGAGGTCGTAGGGCCCAAAGATAGGTAGTAACACAACCATCTAGAGGTAGGGTCCTAGAGCAGGGACAGTCATCTAGAGCACCTCAGGGACCAGTCCCTAAGGCACACACAACCTCCCGCCCAAGAGCACGAGATAGCCATAAGTACAACCGCAATTATAACGAGTCATAGCGAGAGAGAGATGAGGCGGAGCAGAGATAGATGAGGCTCAAGGTTAGGTCATGACTACCATAATAGAGCATGATGAGCCCAAGCTCACATTGTTACCTTACTTCTATCGAGTGGGATTAGGCTGGCCCGGGAGATGATAGAGTGGCGTGGCAGAGCAGATTTAGGAGACAACGACATAGGGGGCTCATATATTGAGCCTTCTTCATCAGTCTTAGTCATAGGTGCAGATGGTTGTTGCGCATAGAGATCATGTATATGCATGATCATAGGCACTCCTTGGATAGAAACCAGGCCCACACCAAGTTCTGGACTACTATTGTAGAGAGACAGATCAATAGGCTACCTCCGTATACAAGCCGAGGCTAACTTGGGTAGAGTGACAGGTGAGCGGATGATCTTTGCTCTTCGGGCAAATGCTCACTTCGAAGATGTTGACCTAATACATGGAGGATTTATTTTACAAGACTTCTTATTACAGGGTAGTCCCTCTAGAGCAGCAAGTAGCACTCTCGATCATGGAGATCAAGCCATTCCTCTAGATTAGTGAGATAGCCCATACCAGCAGCGGTTGGACCAATGCCATTGTATCCTCCAGTGTTTCATCGACGGATGACAGATCCAGAGCCTTGGTGAGGGTGAGAGCTTCGGTTGAGATCTGTATTTTTGTATAGATTATTTGTATGTATGCCTCTTATGAAGGATTATTTTGATGTACTGAGACTTGTATACTTGTACTTTGATGATGCCTCATGATGAAAGCTTGATTCTTTCGATACATACCCCTTTTTGATGGCATTGTGTATCGATGATGTATTATGTTGATGGAATGTTTGATGTATTATCTTTGTACACCTTAGTTGAAGGAATTTTTGATATAGAGCACGATATGTATCCATTTTTGTTGATACGAGATGTATATAACACACATGTATATATATGTGGATTATTTTTTGGGCTCAAATACACATTTTTATGAGATGATGTACTTTCTTGCTTTTATGTCCTGATGCATGTGACACGAGTGGAATAATTTTATGATGTAAAATACCCTTTTTAGAAATTACTCTATGTTGATTCTCATTACACGTTGTGTGTTTTGATTCAACACTTATGGATGCGTTATGATGTTATCTGATTTTGTATTTTGTATGTATCTGACTTTGATGTTTGATGTATACATGTGTTATGGATGTTAGATGATAGATCCTTAGATGATATTAAATGCATTTCTCATGTGTTATTGTAGATGTATATGGATGGGATGATATGATGATATTGGTGCGGGGGGATAGATTTTTGATCACGCGCAACCCTCTTGCCCCTATTGATGATACGATATGTGGTGATTCGCTTAACATACATGCATGATGTAAAACTTAGCATTTTGTGTATATATGATGTATAGATGATGTTATATGTGATGATAATGATGGTAATGTGATGTTAATGATAACAAAATAATGCACATGCAATAAACACAACCAAATGCCAACAAAGAACACTAGGAAATAATACAATACACCATGATGCACCATGCTTTATTAACTTGTAATAAGCACAATCAAATGCTAAGAAGGAACATAATGAATTAACACATTACATCATGATTTCCTAAGATGCACTAGCATGCAAAAACATACCATAATATGTACAAGAAAGAATAAATCTAATCTAAGCAAGAAAATATGAATCCTAACAAAGTTTGCCCAAGAAACAAACAACCCAAAAAGTAGAAACAAAAAATAACTATACAAGCAACAAGCAAAGCAAGAAACAAGATAATGCAAGTAAATGTTTTTTTGTAAGAGTTGTTTTCATGCACCAATTTTCTATTGTTTAGGTTTTATGAAACAATTTTCTATTGTTTTGGTGTTTTCTCGTGAAACAATTTTCTATTGTTTAGGTTTTTGAAACAATTTTCTCTTGTTTAGGTTTTTGTGAAACAATTTTCTATTGTTTTGGTTTTTGTGTAACAATTTTCTATTGTTTTTGGTTCTTTGTGAAAGGTTTTCCAGAGCTATGTACAGTAACCAAGAAAGCGTGGATGCCCCGGTGTTAGATGGGGAATATACAAGGCGAAGCCACGTGCTTATGAAAAAGAAGGTAAAGTTGTTGAATTTCCCCATTGTAAGATGGGAAATAGTGAGAGACCATACCCTTCATAGGCGATAAAAGAATGCAAAGCCGAGATCAAGGGTTGAGGATGAGGCGCACAAGGAATCTCAAAGGAAAAACTAGGGCTAGGCCAAAGAAAAATACCCTCCGGATGCAAGATGCTTGTGAACAAGGAATCCTCCGAGGCACCTAAACCGGTTTACACCCGAGGACCTATCCAAAGTGCCACAATTGTGTGGTTTTCACTAGTGGATTTTCTCTTTTTTATTTTTCTAGTTTTTGATTTTTTTATATTTTTGATCATTTTTAACCTCCTTGCGCCATGTTTAAGCATAGAAATGCTTAAGATGCATGGCATTTATGGGCTCCTGGAGCTCATCACCATTGGGGTGAGCCAGTTTGTACACCCCTATGTCGTATTTGGTGACTATAACATAGGGTCCCAACCAATGTGGTTCAAACATCCCTTTCTTTTCTTGCTCTGCTCTGGTGTTGAACTAGTTCTCCTTCATGACTAAATCACCAACCTCAAACTGACGAGGGATGATTCACTTGTTGTAGTTTCTGGAGATTCTGTGTTGATACACTTTCAAGTGATTAAGAGCGCGAATGCACCTCTCATCCAAGAGCTCTAACTTAGCTAGTCTTGCCACTCGATAATCCTCATCCTTATCCAGATAGTCTCAAAGATAAATTCTCAGGGATGAAAGTTCGATCTCTAAAGGGATGATAGACTTTGTCCCAAACACTAGGGAATATGGTGCTGCTTTGTAGGAGTGCGAATGGATGTTTGATAAGCCCAAAGGGATGGATGGATTTGTAGGTGCCAATTACAAACTGTTTTCTTGGCCATCTTCTCCATTATCCTCACAAAAGTTTTGTTTATGGCCTCACTTGTCCATTACCATAAGGGTAATATGGCATGGACCATTTTAACTCGATTTGGAACAATTGAAAAATACCTTTCACAATTTTGTTCTTAAACGAATTCCCATTATTTGTAATGATGGTGCAGAATACCATATCGAAAAATAATGTGATTCATGATAAATTTAGAAATTTAGGCTCTGTGACATAGGTTAAAGGGACAACCTCCATCCATTTTGTAAAGTATTTTGTAGTTGTGATGATATGTGTATGACCATCGACGAGGTAGGAGTAAGTTTTCCTATTAATTCAAGTCCCCACTTGGAGAATGGCCATGGGGTAGTGATAGGTTGCAATGGTTGTGACAAAGCATGAAGGAAATTTTCATAATTTTGGCATAGTACACATTTCCTTACATAATTGCAACAATCAGTTTCCATGGTAAGCCAATAGTAACCTACTCTTAACAACCGCTTAGCCAAGACCATTCCATTTGTATGTGCTCCGCATACTCCTTCGTCCACTTCTTTAATTGCTTGGATTGACTCCATCACATCCAAACAACGTAATAGATTCCCATCGTAGCTACGGCGACGATAAAATGTACCTCCCAAAAGGGTGTAATGAGGCTATTTTGAAAATCGGGATTTGCTTTTCAGAATGGGAGATATTGGGTGGGAATGTGTTTTCCTTAAGATAGGTAAAGATGGGTTCATACCACGGGAATTGGGACCAACAACATCACAAGCTAGGCAAGATTATGGTATGTCATAAACAAAGGCTAGCATATATTTTCTACAAAGAATGACATGTCATTATTCCCTAGCAGAATATGAAGCATAGAAACCACCGTTGTCATGGCATATGCTGACCTTTCTCTACGCTCTTGGTATTTTTTCAAAAGTAATGCACACAAAGTACTCCTTTAGAGTTTTTACTAACTTCTTGTAAGGTATGAGCTTGTGATCCTTAACCTTATATTCATCATTAACATGTTTGATAATTAAGCATGTGAATCACCCACAACCTTGACATGATGAACATGCCACTTGATGGCTAGCTTCATCCCCGCAATGAGTGCCTCATATTTTGTAATTTTGTTTTTGCAAGGGAAGCCTGGGTGAAAAGCCTGTGGTATAGGATCACCATAAGGAGTAATAAGGACCACTCCTACACCTGAACCATGAAACATAAAGAATCCATCAAAATGTATCTGCCACATGATGAAATCTTCAATGTAGATCAAGGAAGCATCTGGAAAATCTAGATTCAAAGGTTCTGTGCCTTGCAAAGGTGCTTTCGCTAGCTGATCCGCAAGTACTTGTCCTTTAACCAATTTTTGATGTACAAATTCTATGTCAAACTCACTGAGTAGAATGATCCAATTAGCCATTCTACCTGTGAAGGCGGGTTTGGACAATAAATACTTGAGTGGGTCAACCTTGGATATTAGCTTGGTTTTAGTATTCAATAGGTAATGGTGAAGTTTTTGAAAAGTAAAAACAACAGCCAAGCAAGCTTTCTCAATTTGAGGGTAATTGAGCTCATAGGCGATGAGGGTGTGACTCAAATAATACACCACTTTCTCCTTATGACCAAGGTCATATTGGGTGAGAAACACACCAATAGCAAATTGTGTAATAGAAATATAAAGCAAGAGTGTCTCTCCAAGAGTTTGTGGCATGAGGATAGGTGGATTAGCCAAGTATTGTTTAAGAAAAGTAAATCATTGGTATTGCTCAGTCCCCAGAGGAAAGTGACTTCCTTTTAAGAAAGTGGGTGAATGAGTGGCATTTATCCGTAAGATGGGAGATGAAATGGTGAATGACTTGAATTTTCCCCTCTAAGTTGTGCGTAGTTGCTTGATATTTTTAGGTGGAGGCATTTTAGTAATAAAGAGACACTTTAGTAGGGTCTACCTCAATACCTCATCTTGATACAATGAAGCCTAATAGTTTTCCTGATAGCACACCGAAGAAACACTTCTTTGGATTCACCTTAAATTTGTATTCATGCAGGTGTTCAAAGATATGCCGCAAAATGATAGGGTGATCCTCCATTTTTTTGGACTTTCCCAGGATATCATCTACGTAGTCCTCCATGATATCATGAATCATATCATAAAAATTACCTGTCATGGCCCGCCGATAAGTAGTAAATCGTATTCTTGAGACCAAATGACATCCTTGATAACAGAAGGTGCCCCAAGAAGTCGTAAAATATTTTTTTTTGCTGGTCTTCTTCAGTGATCTTGATTTGATTATATCCCAAAAATCCATCCATGAGTGATAGCATCTCATACCATGTTGTTGAGTCAACAATCATATCAATATTTGGCAGTGGAAAATCATCTTTAGGGCAAGCTTTATTGATTTCCCTAAAATCCGTGTAGATTTAGATACCAATAGGTTTTTTTGGATAGGAACAATGTTTGATATCCATTCAGAAGAATCAATAGACTGATGAATCCTGCTGCCAACAATCTTTCCAACTCTTCTTTAACCAATAGGGCCACTCTTGGGTGCATCTTTCGGAGTTTCTATTTGATAAGCTTAGCATCTACATGCACAACTAGGTTTTGCATGACCAAATTCAGATCTAAGCTGGGCATGTCTTTGTAAGACCACACGAACACATCTATAAACTCTTATAGCAGCATAGTGAATGTCTTTTGTTCTCTAGCCGAGAGTGATGCTCCTAATTTTACTATCTTGGGATCCTCTTCTATACCAATATTGACATCAATGGTTTCTTTGACTAGTAATTTTGATAAGTCCTCCATATGCATAGGATCGGGAGGTAGGTTGAGATCTTCATCCAAGGATGTCTCCATGAGATTTTCATCCTTGGCATGGTCACTTTGTTTGTCTTTTGATTTTTTTATTTGTTTGTTAGCTAGTGCCTCAAAGAGGTTTTCACTGTGCGACTTGGACTTTGATTTTTTCCGAGGCTTTTCTTTGGAACTTTTACCCTCACTTTTATGTAAGTTTTGCTAACCACGAAGTTCAGCCTCCTCACCGAAGTAGGCACAGGTATCTAAGTCGATAAAGAAACCTTTCTTGTGATCTCCAATGGGAATTGTATCCCTTATTCCCATGAACTCTACAATAGATTTTTCATTCTCAAATAAATCTAGCGGAATGTGATGTTGTTGGTCCCATTCAACAAGGGAAGGGTATACAAGGTCAATGGTTGGTTCCGTGGGGGTTATGGTTAGGACAACATTGTTCATGAAAAGGTTTGTGGAGGCCAGATCCTCATATTGGCTACAATGGGAATATGTATCATTATCTAGATAGTCATAGCTATCCTCATGCTCGAACAAGTAGTGTCATGATCACTGGGGTGTGCTCCATAAGGGTGAATCCCAATGCCATATTTTTCTATTTTGAAATGTGGAAGAGGCACTGGTTCTCTTTGTCCTTGTTCATTTCTCCCACATCCTAGGCCTTTGTAGCCCATGGAGTACATCATTTTACTAGATTTTTCATATTCCGGGGTTCGATAACAAGACAATTTGAGTATCCTTAGGGACCCAAGTTATAGGTGGGTTAAGAAATTATTTCTCGCCTAACAAGCCTCCAAGAAAAAATGACCCAATAGTGTGTTCCTTTCTAGGTCTTCTCAAGTAGTAGTTGGGTCAACCTCTAGTCTTGGGCAACAATGAGAGGTCCGAAACCAATGGAGATGTTGAAGTAGACACCCCATGAGCGCAAGAACTAAGAGAATTCAAATCCACCTAGGATTCCACGGCCTTAGACTAGAGAGGGACAACTATATCTATAGAGGGACATACATACTTACCCTTTCATGTAAAGCTATTAAGAGCTCTACAATGAGAAAAGGCCTCACGAATCTCCTTATATTGTAACGGTATGTCCCTCATGCTTAAAATTAATGCATTGATGAAATGTTGATGGCATGGCCTGCATGGCATGAATCCATGGTCGGCCTAGAAGCATGTTATACGAAGTTCCAAGTCTAGGACATGAAACTTTGTTTGATGGCAAGTGAGACCCAACTCCATGGGTAGTGTGATGGTGCCTATTGACCCTTTTTCGCATTGTCGTATGCGGTGATAGTGATGATATTGGACTCAAGATCTTCCTCTATATGTCCTAACTATTTAACCAACTTGAGTGTGTAAATGTTCAACCTAGATCCATTATCCATAAGCAACCGTTTGATCTTCTTGTAGGTGAAAACTACCTCAATGTATAAGGGAAGATTATGTGTTGGATTCTTAGTAGGGATCTCCCTATGGTTGAAAGCAAGATGTTCACTTGGTACGATATTTGCCACCGCAGCTTGAAGGTGTGTACGATCAGCTTCTAAAGGAACTCCCAACCCTTGAAGAGTTTGGTACAAAATGTATTTATGCACATTGGATATCTTGAGAAGATCTAAGATCAAAATCTTAGTAGACATCTTTTCAAGTTGTTCTAAAAGGTTATATTTACCAATTTGTGGGGTCGATGGAGAAGGTTCTAGAATCACGAGGTAGGCATGCCTTGCTATCACAGCAGCAGTCCTTTCCCTTGATCCAGATGGTATTGACACAGTCAGCAAGAGAGTGAATACATCCAATAAGTGAATCATAATGATTGTTGTCTCTTTTTGTGTACAATTAATTTGCAGCTTTATAAGTTTGGGATGACTCTCCCGATCTGGCTTTTACATTTCCGACTTATCATGATTGGGGAATGGTTCTTTATATAACACCATTTTCTTGTTAGGTGTTTGTGTTTTTCCAGGGTTATCCACCTCTATCTCACCATTGTCAATGAGGTCTTGAATATAATGACGAAGCTGTAGACATTTTTCTATCTTATGTCCTTTGACGTGATGCATTTTGCAATATTCATGCTCTTTGTACCACGAAGGTTTTGGAGCATTGTCATCAAATGGTTGCATTATAGGATAGGTCATCATGTGGGCCACATCCAACTGTCTTAGAATAACTAACAAAGGTTCATTGAGAGAGGTGAACATTCTTCACTTTGGTGGTGGTTGAATTGGGACCTTGGTCAATTTAAAAGGTTGACTGTTTGGGTGTTTGAACACGTTTGGAATCGGTGATTTCATCTCCCACCACATTTTGTTTTTGTTAAAGATCTTCAGCTTTTCTATGTGTTTGACATTTTGGTTGTCTCTAGGTTGGGTTTTGAGGGTGCCTTTGGCAATGAGATCTTTTTCTATTTGAATCCCTTGCTTGATAACCTCCTCAAAAGTGTGAACACAATGCATTTGGAGGTGGAAAGCTATATCCGGATTGAGGTTGGGAATGAAAATATCTGACCAAGTACTTTTCAGTGGAAAGCACAAGGGAAGTGACTAGCTATCCCTCTCCACCATTGGAGGAAGCTGGTGAAAGTATCATTAGGGCATTTCTTGGATCCACATAAGTCTACCATGGTGACATCACTCTCTATGTTATACAAGAAGTGACGCACGAACCTTTTGCCAATTCTAGCCGGTGAAAATTGATCCCGTGGTAAGTGTGTAAACCATCCAAGGCTTGACCTCCGAGACTCTTGGGGAAAAGTCGATAAGATAATTGTCACTATAATTCACCTCTTGACATGCCATGTAGAAATATTTAACATGATCTGTGGATCCCCTTTCCCTTTATATTTGTCAAACTTTAGCATATCAAATTTCTTTGGAAAGGGTTGAAGGGTCATTGTCTTTTCAAAAGGATAGCGGCATAATTCTTCGTATTGATATTTTCTAATGATCCCTATATTGCTCTCTTGTAGGCTTGCGAGTGTCACTTTCATAGAATTCACCTCTTGTGCGAGCAATTGTTCTCTAGTGGGAGAATCGGGGATGTATACATGATGATACCCTATATCTTCTTCTCCTTGGTTTTATTGATGGAGTTCATTGATCTTAACCTTAGGCCTCAAATTTTGAACGTTCTTGTTTGCGTCCTTCTATACATGGGAGGTAAGAAAAGCTAGTTGTCAGCTTAGGTTACTAATTTGTTGTTGGATTGTGGATTCTTCTTCTAAAGGTTCCTCTTCCTCGTATTGTGGAGGTTCTTCCCCCATTTCATGTTCAACCTTATTTCTTCGTGGCACTTTGATAAAGGGGATTCTATGCCCCACCACTTTATCATTCCCTACGTAAGAGGTAGAAGCATGTCCATTCGTTAAAATATCTTCCATATTGATAAGGGGATGTTCTTCCTCAGTAGCATTATTCACAAGTGGTATTGTTTCATTCTCGGTGGGAAATTTGGCCCCTAATTCTATGACCCGTGCCAACACTCTATCTTTGTTTCTAAGAAGAAACTCATCTAGTAAAGTGGGGTAAAAATCGAATTCTACGTGTGGTGATTCTAATTCATTTCCACTATGATTGACCATCTCTTTTGTTTCTTTTTCCACAGAAAATAGTGGTCCTAGATCATGTCTGATAAAGGGGTTTGACCCTTGTCTGTTAGAGGTTTCCCAAGTTTGTGCTTGTTATTCCTCGTATGTCTGTTTCTTTAATCCTAGTCATGTTTTAGGAGCCATGTTTTTGTGATAGTTTCACTAGGGTAAGTTGTAAATGTGTTCAAAGCTTAGTGACCACCCCTAGGTGAGATGTAAAATGTATTTGTTAAGAGTATGAATAAGTCAAAAATGTGAGAATACCAATGTGATAGAGTGTGAAATCACCAGTGACACAAGCATTTGGTATCTAAACCCGTTTAAATGAAGTACCTCCTAGACTACATTTCAACAAGTAGTTTCACATCGCAAGATGATTAACTAGATGTCTTCACTTATGCCAAGTTCAAGGGAGTGAACAAAACACAAGTAAATACAGAAGTCAATGAAACCTCATGATCAAGATATACTACGAGCGAGCTCAAACTCGATTAAGACCTATATCTCGAAAAGTGCCAATTACAATTCACGAATGACACAACAATATCACCAAGATATGGTAACCCAATTTGTGAGAAAGTAAAGTATTGATATCAAGGTGTTATTGATATAACATGCACAAATGGTAACACCTAGCACTCTTCAAAATCAAGCTAATAATAGAGCCGAACTAAAAAGCTCAAAGTATAGCTAGGAATAGTTTAAAATGTGTGCAACGTAACCTTACAATATAGATATTTATGTTGAGTTTACAAGAAACAAGACGTAAATATCGAAATTGTAGTGATACAATACAAACAAACTAACTCTTGTAAGGAATTCCATGGTGATAAACCCTACCTAACTACAATGACTATCTTGACATGGATATCAAGATCACAATGGCTACCAATGACGTGAATACGCCTCCACACACTTTAGATGTTTAACTTACCCAGCCCAAACATGGATGGGCGTAAACGGACATAAAAGTGACAGAAACAGTCAATTGGTAACACAAAGGTAGTCACCCTTCTTTTGATCAACAAAGTGTTAGAAAAAGTGAAGGAAATAGATTAAAAAAGGATGAAAAATGCTGGCTTCACTCGACAAAGTTTTGCTCACCCTAAGGCAAGTAAAAACTAAGTGAAAGTAACATGTCACACGTTTCGCAATGAAAATATGGTTCATAACTCAAAATTGTTTTAGAATGGTCAAAGTGGGCTCCTGGCCAAAGTATATCTTCCTAGGTGGTTCTCTCATCCTAGGTGCTACAAATATTATCCACGAGTGGGATGATTTACCCAAATAGTCTCGATTATCTTGGGAGTATCTCAACTTTTCCCCTTCAAGAACAATGGGAAATAAATGCATCCAATTGTGTACTTAAAAGGGTCACGTAGGGACAACTTGTAACTCTATCTCACAAAGAATTTACTAGTCAAATAGGTAGTGCGGAGCACTTCCTGTTTTATCGACAAGGTTCCCTCTTGCGTGGACTACTTTGGGGTTCCTGGAACCACCCCCATTGTTATAGCTTAAGGCATTATGCCAAAGGGGTTATGTTCCGGTTGAGCGGAGAGGATGTATCCTTTCTCGAAACCTACAATATAGTGTTTTGAATATGTTGTTTGTTTTATCTTTTTTAATTAGATGTGGTTTGCTTGAACACCGTTTGGCAACTTGTATAACAACTATATTAGTAGTTTTCTTACTTTTGTTTTGATTCCTCTATTCTTTGACAAGCGATGGCATTTTGGTCATGTGTAATGATTTTTAGTAGTTTTCCATCAAAAGAGAAGGCATCATTTTTGATTCTCCAGATCGTCAAGGACACAAGAGAAGAGCATACGTGATGTCTTTAAAATCCAAAAATATATCAAATGGAAAAACACTTTAATTCAACTATGCCAAATTAACCAATTCCAACTCAAATATTCCTAACAACCTCAAAGCATCAAAAGGACTTAAGAATCATTTCTGATTCCCAAGATCGCCCCAAGGGACATGAGGGAAGAGCATACATGATCTTATTCCTATAAGTAAACAACACAAAATATTACCTAATCAAATATAAACATGTAAAAACAACTCTGCAAAGACAAATATATGATTAGATAAACCTGCAAGAATGTTAGCACATCAAAACCTTAATTTAAAAAATACAAAAGGACACTTGCGCCCCTTTTTAGCACCTACATGCTGGTTAGAGTGTATGCACCACTCTACGTTGTTTCAGATCATAGTGAACCTATGCCACCCGAGAGTTGTGTGCGCCACAAAAATAGTATACGCGCCAAAAAAATAGTCCATGCACCACTCTGCAGATTTTTTGACTTACCAAGCGCCTGCACCACTAGAGAGGCATGTGCACCATAAAAATAGCATATGCGCCACCCCCAAAAATAGACAGAAAGACACACAGAACAACTATGTTACCAAAAATGTGTCTGTGCCACTAAAACAACATGTGCACTCTAGTTAGGGCATGTGCGCCAATTTGACAGGTTTTAAAATGTAGTAAAGGTACAGTACACGGTCACGTCTACGTACGGGTTAGTGCTCCTACGCGTTGGTTAGGGTGTGTGCGTCGGGGTTAGCATGTATGTGCTAGGGTTGAAAAATAGAGTAACAGGTTTTACTAGTGCACTTATGCCATGAGAGAGACGTGTGTTCCACAAAATCACGTATGTGCCATGAAAACCATGCATGTGCCCCTAAAAATGTACCTGCGCCAGACTTGTAACCAAAATATGACAAAAAATACAATAAAACTCACAATATCTCAAATTTTTGACAAGTTAGCTTAAGAATGACAATAACCCATTAAAATTATGGCTATGAACATGAGGTTACACGTATCAAATTAACAAAAATTCCAAGAAAATGGACATTAATTACTACATGTGTATATCAAAAATTAGCCAAAACAATGAAACTTAAACTAAAATGCCATGGGACTAAGGGTCCCACTGGGCGTGCCAAATGTGTACAAGTATTTCTACAATTTAGCTAAATTTAAAGCAAGAAACTACCACCTAGAAATAGCTTCCTAACCTAGCTAGAAATGAGAAATGTGCACCATCATGATGAAGAAATAAGCAAGTCCTACCCTCAACATTATAACTTTGAAATGATCAAAACATAATGTAAATTAATGAACTCTATTCTCCTTAATTGCCTAATTTAACATTAAAATGAACCTAAGTAGTCCAATGGCAATCAAATTATATTTGCTTGCTTTGATCCTTCAATGGATGCTTGGGTGTGAGGCTTAGCTCTTCAAGAATGGAGGATGGAGGGCTCAAGAATGACAAAAGGCTATTAGTATGAAACTATGTGCTTTCTTTTGTCTCTTGAGAGATTTAGGTGTAGGTGTAGAAGTAGAGGGAGGGTTGTTTATATAGCCCAACAGATAAATAATTCAACACATCCTTATGAATGTGGGACTAATGGAGATGTAGAGTTAGTTATGGGTAAGGGGGTTTTGTTATCCCCGTTTTGAGTTCACGACAAAACGATCGGATAACCCCTACAAAATTTTCGAAGTGATTTTGCATTATGGCCTCTTTTAAAGAAAATCGGGTTTTCGGGTGTTACCAACAGCTCGACATACCTAAGTTTAAACCTGCTTTGTGTCGCGTGACCTCCGAAATCCGAAACCCGCCTTGTATTGAAAAAATCCTTTGAAATCGGGTTTTCGGAAATTCAACGCATCGGAACGTACATAAGTTAAAACATGTTTTATGACATCTGACTTCCGAAATCCGAAACCCGCCTTGTATTGAGAAGACCCTTTGTATTCGGGTTTTCGGAACCCCAAAGCATCGGAACATCCATGATCCAAAACATGTTTTATGCGCCATGTTCTCCGATTCCCGAAGTCCGCTCAATCCTTTGTATTCGGGTTTTCGGGGCTATGTAGCACCTAAGCACTTCATGTTTTGTGCTCTATGTTTTCCGAAACCCGAAACCCGGAATGCACTAAATCTCTTCGTGTCGGGTTTTCGGACCCCTCCAACATGCTGACATGGCATTCATGCCGAATGGTTGGTGAGTTGGCACGTGCCGAGCTGAAGTGTATTTATTACTAATTTTCTTATAAATACGCGGATTTCCACGTCATTCTTACCATTCATATTTTTAATTCGTGGATTTTTCGCATGCTCTTCCGCTTTCAAAACCCGCAAACTCGCATTGCCCGATTGGATCGTTTGTTTTCGATCTTACCTGTCTCGAATCGAAGGTATTTTTCTTCCCTTCTTTATTCTTGATTTTTATGAATCGATTGCGCGTATTTTCTTCCCAATTTCTTGCCAGTTGTTGAAGGTTTTCTTCCCTTCTTCTTTCTGTGTTGTTTTGGAAAGGGTTTTGGGTTTTTAGGGTTTATTTTCTTTTTGAGACTATCAATTGATGCGTTGTTTCTTCCAAAATTCTAATTATATGCATGATGTATGGAATATGAATAACAAAAAAGAAAGGAAGTTGTATATGTGGAAATACAGGAAAGACTTTGTTTTTGCTTCTCGGTTTTTGAAGACTGTTTTGCAGATTCAAAGGCCCGGAGTATAAAGGAAGCTTGAAGTATCGGGGTTTCTCAACATTCCGACCTCAACAGTAAGTGTCGGGAATCTCCGAAGTTCCGTCATCAAAAGTGGGCGCCGGGTTTCCTCCCGTGTCCGCCATTAACAGTGAGTGCCGGGTTTCCGCCTGTTTCCGTCATCAAAAGCAAGTGTCGGGCTTTGCCAAAGTTCCGACAGATCAAACTTGTCGGGTTCTCAGGGTTTTCCGACATCCTCTTCAGCGTGTCGGGTTCTTCTCTTCTTCCAGCGCATTCAGTCAATCGGGATTTCCAGTTTGAACAGCATCACCTGAGTTCCGAGTCTTTCTCCCTCCACATTC
Organism: Taxus wallichiana var. yunnanensis; assembly: GCA_018340775.1. Lineage (NCBI taxonomy): Eukaryota > Viridiplantae > Streptophyta > Pinopsida > Cupressales > Taxaceae > Taxus > Taxus wallichiana. The sequence goes on along the minus strand of CM031242.1, from coordinate 690,143,000 downwards.
TTCATGTCGGACCCTGGTCCATCTCAGGAGAAGGCCGAGAAGTCTAGCAGGATGAAGTACAAATTTAAGAAACCAGAATCCCCATCATATATTGATTGTAATTATGATATCAGGGATACTGAACTTGGCAACATAGATATGGACGACTTTTGGAATAGGGTGAAGAGTTCTTCTCAAACCCCATGGATGATGGCTTTAGCTAACAGTGGCTTGCCCCTTGCAGCAGGCTTTCCCATGTCTGCCCAATGTCCAGAGTTTGTTTTGGCTTGTGCGTCCAGTTACGACTCGGCTTCTCGTTCAGTAAGGAATCAGGCTGGTGAGGTAGTTATCAAACTAGATGGAGCTTATTTTGATGATCTCCTGAAACTACCTAATTTCGAGGAGTATGGGGACCTAAATATCAAGTCGGCTCAGAAGGCCTGGGACAGTAACCAGGAAAATTGCATTAAGGATGTCAATAAGAAGTTCTTGGTCAAGGCAAAACCAGTAATATCTAGATTTCCAAGAACTATTCCTAGATGTGATTTCATACAAGAAATCAATGACATTATCACCCTGCTGAGCCGGGTTTTTGGCTTGCCGGAATCAAATTTATTTCATGGATGGATGTATCAGTTTATGGTCACCATCAAGAAGAACCAGCAAGGGATTGACTGGGGAACCCTTATCAGTAATGAGATTGACTCTCAGATGACGACGGTCTTATCGACCGGAAAGTTTTATATGTTCTCATATGTGGCCTATGCAGCAGCTGGGATGAGGAGCTATCCCGGACTGGATACTAAAGGAAGCAGAACGACAAACCCAGTCTATAAGTATTATCCTCAAATAACAAAGAAGGGGTCCAAGGATCATTTTAGGAGGGTGAATGACGCCTTTTTCTACGAGAACATCTGCCGGCTGAACCCAGGGCTAAGAAAGACAAGGGTATCAGACGAAGCTTGGACTGAGGTATCTAAATGGGGATGTATCTTCTTACAGTTCAAGAAGTTTACCTACCTTCGAACGGTCATGTACTCGGGAGAGCCTTTCCGTCTGCCTCGCTATCCAGGGGATAGATTGATACTAATAGAATTGGTCAGACAGCTATTGGATTTTCACAAATTCCAACAGAGCAAGCATAAGGCAGCAGTATCCTTCCCAATTTCTATTGGGAGATATACTTGCTCGACAGTGGCAAAGGCTAAAAATGTTGAATGTGAACTCCAGGAGAAATTAAAGAAGCATATGAAGTCTCGGGATGGTTTTGACATCCGAGGAGTACTTAGAACCTATGGAGCCCAACATCTGCACAGGCCTGACATTGAGGATATCTGGGTGGATCTGCGTAACGAAGTTGCAGTTCGCAGAAAAGATAATAGTAGGTTAACTATTAATGAGATTCAGACGCTAGAGCTTTCTGATTTGCCAGATGGCACAACTGACAATGAAAGTGTGTTGGATATGTCCTATGATGGGCTTAATGAAGATCGATACGTTTTCCCGCCTATTGATTGGTCGGCCAGCGAAAAAGCCTCTATCACAGATAGGTCGGCTCTCATTCTTGCTCGCACCAAAAAATGGCTCTCTTCTTGGGGCATGAATTTTAAAGATGACAAGTTTCCAAAGTTGGCTGAAACGGAGGTGGGGCCCTCCCAAAAGAAAAAGGACAAAGAATCTTCTGGGGGGTCTATAAAAATCAGGATTCCCAAGAAGAGGAAAGAAAGACAAATCTCTTCAATTGTCTCTCCAGCTCAAACGGTGGTTGTGCCAGAATCACCAACACCACCAGAAATAGGGGAGATTAATTTAGAAGAAGGAGGAAGCCAGCTCTTGACTTCACCATTTGCTGATTGCTCAACTGGAGAGACCTTATCTCTTGCATTCAAGGCTTTGGAAACTGAATCTGTGCCTCCCCCTCAACAACCACTTCAGCCTCCTCATTCCCCATCCACTTCTTCAAGCATGGCCAATATTTTCTCCGGGCTCTCACCCCTCTCTGCTGGAACCCAAGTGATCACCAACACTCCCCCACAACCTGTGCCTCTATTCATTGCACCTACTACCACGTTGGCTGCTGTTCCCCCTCCAATAGTAGAATCTTCTCCCCTTGAGAGTAGAATACCAGTTACTACAACATTGGCAATTTCCTCTGATACTCCACAATGGTTACTCGAGCAAACTCCGAGGAAGAGGAAAGTGATTGTACCCCTACCAGCCTTTGATTTCAGCTCACTTAAGGCTTCTACTGCGAAATCAGCCAAGAAACCCAAAACAGTTTCAAGGGTTTTGGTAGATGCTTCAGGAGATAAGTTCGCAGAGATTGCCACTCCCTCGGCTGACAAAACTAGAGAGGATATAACAGCTTCTGATTATCAGATAACCAAGGTGGCTCTAGGGAAAGTGACAGCAGAAGGAGCGCAACAAGATGCACGGGCTTCCATAGACGTGTTGTGCCAAAAGTTGAAAGAAACAAAGGACAGCAGAAATGAGCTTAAGGAAAAAGTGGAGCAGTTGACAGAGGTTTTGATTAAACTCTCAACACCCCTGGAATCCATACCATCTTCTTCTGTATCTACCGGATTTGATTTCTCATCGGTGCCTACGATTGAGAAGATTGCTAAAAAAGGAAGGGTGGTTGATGAATGGATCCAAAAGTTGCTCCAACAAGGGAAGGAAGTAATTCAAGACGTGGTGAAAGTTCATCAGTCTTTGGGGGAGATTCAGAAGGAAGGAGAGAAGATGGATGAGGAATTCACTGAAGAAATTGGACAGCTTGATTTGACTTGTGAAGCTCTCCAAGTGCTAAAGCAAATACCAGCACATCTCTTGGTAGAAGAAGGCGTTCTTCCACATACAGATAAACACTTTCAGCTGACCAAGGCCATCAAGTTCAGAGTAAAGATCCTCAACGAAGCCTGCAGCAAGTTGAGAGAATCAAGGGATAAATTGATCGATGGGAAAAGTGATCTGGAAGAAGAATTGCTAAAGATTTGTCCGAAGGTGTCAGTTGGGAACTCAGGTATCCTATCAGCAGATGATCTCTTCAAACAAGTTCAGGAATCTATTCAGCATGAACCTGTACACGGATTTGACCTTGAAGTCATTGGTCAGTTTGTAAGGATTGAGCACACTTTAGAGGCCTTAAGAAAGCTCAGCAAAGGATTGAAGAAACTTCCCGGCACTGCCAGTGATGTTCATGAAACCTGCGAAATGTGGAATGATCATTCCACTGCGCCTGATGAGAATGAAATGCAAGGCATTATTCGGAAGTTCCAGGAGTTTCGTAACAAACAGTCTCAGCTGGAGGAGGAGAAAGAAGAAGAAGCAAAAGATGATGATTCGGATTAAGTCCCAACGTCCCATGTCATTTCTATTTTTAGATTGACATGTCTTTTCTTATTTCCGTTTTGTCATATTTTTAATTCATACTTTGACTTGATCTCCTGCGTGAGAGTCATGCAAAACTGAAACTCCAGTTAACATGCTACTCTTTAGGATCTGTCCTGTTTTATCTCTAGTTCCTTTTGTTATAAATAAGGGATGCCTGTGCATTCAAAAGGGTCGAGAATTTTGGAATATTGAGAGGCTATTGGAAAGGAGAAAAACTTTGTGTTTTCTTTCAATCATTTTGAAGAATAGGAATTGATATCGTTTTACAGACTTTGTGTTGTGGAATATATCTTACTTAAGACAGTGTTCTTATGTTCATGATCTTAAGCTATTCTTTGCATAGCATCTTAGTGTTTCTGACTATTTCGAACATTATATTTGTGATCTAAAACTCGTATGATTATTTCGTGCTCTGCGTTTACTCGAAAGAAAATACGTTTCTCCCATTTCTTTTCTACCGTGCTTCTTTCTTTATATGTGAGTTTCTAACCTATTTCACTTACGAAAGCAATATCCTTGAATCGTGTGAATGTGGATTTCAGGATTTCATCCCAACCCCCAATGGTTAGATTAGTGTGAATATTGTATATATTATTTCTTGTGTTTTAGATTAGCAATAAACAGCAGCCTCACACTGTCTTTGAGGAGGGATTTAATCCCATGTCTCGTGGTTGAACCTCATATTTTGGTTTGACAAAATATCCAACCAACGAGTTTAGATGGGGTTGAGTTAACTTTAGGAGGGTTTAGCTTGTCCTTTAGTGGCTCATGTGGATAAAGGGGTGTATTAATTAATCAAGATGATTAATTAATATATGTGTAAGATTTTATAAGCTTCTAGATGGATTTTAGTGTGATTTGGACCATTAGGAGGGAATTAAACTAATTAAATAGTGATTTATTGATTTAATGAGTAGGGAGGCTAATTAATTAATAATAATTAATTAGACTAGATAGGTGTTGATTAACGAAGGGTCATTAATTAGGGTATGTGTTGGATAGGTGAATTAATTAGCGTAATGTAATCAATTAATGACAATGGAAGACAAGATGAGTGCTATTGACAATATGTCATCAATTTGCGGGAAAGGAGATAATTAGCACAATTTCAATATTTAAATTGCTCGGGCGTAATTATAGGTGTCTACACAATTCAAGTTACACAATCAACCATGGAAGAGGAAAGCTCTAAAAGAGATCTTGTGGCCCTAACTCATCCTATAGAGTAGTAGATTGAAGAGTTTTACTTGAAAAACTTCATGCTAGAGGAAGAGTTCAATCAAGAGCAAGATTGTCTTCAAACAACAGAGGAAGGAGAAGCTTCTCCAAATCCAAAATAATAGGAGCACATTCTAGCTGTGGGGGAGAAAAGTGCAGATCCAAAAGCTTTGAGCAAAAAGTAGGCTATAGAAGAAGCTTAAATTCTTCTTTCTACTTCATCTCTCTGGACTTCTAGTGCTGAAGAAGAGTTTGATCTCTCAAAATCAATGTTGAAGGATGAAAGAAACTGTGGTGATCAAGTTATAAATCAAAATAACACCATGGGGGAGGTTGAACATTTGTAGCAGGAAAACAATGATGTAGTTTATCTGTCAGATTTAGAAGACTATTTTGATGAATAGGAACCAGTTGAAATCACACCATTTTCTCCTTCATAACCCAAATTCCAAACACAAAAAACTACTGCCATGAAGGATAACATTCATTTGCAGCAGCCTGCATTTTATAACAGCCTTTTGGAGCCAAGATTGGAAGATATTAATCTTCCATGTTCTTCATTGGAGGAAGAAGGAAAACAACAGAAGAACTTCATCACTTCTCCCACATCATCCATCCAAGAAGGTCTACAAGAGGACTCCATTTTTGGAGTTGAAAATCAGAGCAATGGGCATATCAAACAGATCAGACCTTGCCCAATAAGGTATTTGGCTTCATTGGAGCCAAAGGAGAAGTCACAACCAGTCATGCTTGCTTCTAAGCATGAGGATGAGCATCTAAGCACCAAGGATCAGCTGCAATACCTCTACAATCCAAATGCAAAGCAACTAAAAGAGGTATCTAACTTGTTTTTAGTTGACACCTTGCTGATATGGGTAGAAGACTAGCTTCTTGTTGATTTTCCACTCATCCTAACAGCCATGATCAGCTCCAAATCAATTGCATGGCTGCCCATTTTGAAGAAAGGAAGCTATTTTTCACAACTAGTTGCAAGGTTTGTTTAGCTCACCTTTGCTTCCAGTTAGAGTAGAGTAGGTAGGTTTGCTTTCAGCAGAAGAAGTTCTTGTGCACACTCTGCATATCCCACTTGGGGTATGTATGATTTCCAATTTTGTACATAGTTTTTGGTGCTGTTGTGTTGCTCTTGCACAGTCCATTTTAGTGGGTTTTGGTGACAATAAATTTTAGTTTAGTGGGTTTCCAAGTGGATCAGAGGTTAGATTTTCATAGTTCATATTAGAATTGGTTATCAAGCTTGAATCCATGCCCAATGGATGCTTCAAAGGCCACTGATCATTCATCTAGTAGGCAGATGACCCCTGAGAGTCACCAAATTGTTATCCAAAATGAGCCCCCTGCTTATTTTGGCTAACTTGCCTTCATTCTTTCCTTCCTTGTGCTTCAACTTCAATTTTTACACATTTCAAGCACTTAAAGGATTCTAGAAATGGCTTCATCAAATAGGATTTTTCTCCCCTTTCTAGAAAGGTAAAATTTTCCTCCTAACTCCAAATATTTTGAAAGTTATGGCTCGACAGAGTTTTTTGGGGAAATTTTCCCTTGACATGCCCACATCCAATGAGAAGATGCCACATGGTGGCGAGAGGTTGGGCCGGCAAAGTGAAGTTAAAAAATTCACCAAAGTGGGCAAAGGGTACAAAGGAAAAAACTGGCCCGCAGGCCCGCGGAGGAGGATGGAGAAAAGTTTAGAAGGCCCATGGACCAAACGAGAGGATGCCACGTGTCCTGTCAGCGGTGGGAATCGGGGGCATGGAGGAAATTTTGGTTTTTTGCCAAAATTGCAAAAGGTGCAAAGGCAAATGTTGAAGCGCAAACCTGCGGGTGAACCAGGAAGTGACACGTGGCAGCGGAGCACGGGAAATTTTGGGAAATTTTCCCAATGAAAAATCAAAGTGAAAAAGGTGAGGTTTGAGCCCACATTTCCATCAGCTAATGGGAAAGTGACATGTGGCAGTAGAGTGGTGGGGCATAGGGAATTTTGGGAAATTTTCCCAAATTCAAAAAATGGAAAATTTTCAAGTTTCGGCCCACCAACCCGAATTTTGCCCTAAAATTGCCATTTTTGCCCTAAATCTTCAGAGGGGCATAACTTTCGATCCGAGCTCAAATTTTCACGTTATTTATATCATTGGAAAGCTGTTGAAATCCTCTACATGATGGAATCTTCAATTTTGATTTTTGATGGAGATTTGTGGGAGAAAAATGGAAAAACGTATCTGGCATGCAAAAACACAAAAATGACTCCAACCACCAAAATTAATGAAGTATGGGCCTCTATTTTGCTCTATAAAGCAATGTACTTGAAGTATGGGATTTTTATGGAAACCCATCATTTTTCAGGCCCATTAGATGAATCTTGTTAGTGGTTGAAGTCCCAAATCAATTTTCCCATGTTTTCTCCTTTCTTCCATTCTGCTCGATGGTTAAAAGCCAATTTTGGCTCATTTGTAACAATTTGTTCATCATTCTTCTTTGCCTCTCCCTTATTTTCTTCCCCAGGGTCAAAAATGGAGTTTGAACCTCCTCCCTTGCTCTGTAATGGAATTTTTTTCCTCTTACCAATGAAATGATGTTTTGTGCAAACTTCTGGAGCAATAAAAAATGTGTTTTGTGATGCATTTGTCCATCCTTGCTTGTTTTTGCTTGTTTTCTTCTTTCCTCTCTTCATTGCAGGTATTTGTGCATGTTTGAATGTCTATTGCAGGTTTTGGGGCTATGTTCATGGAGTTTTGGAACATTTTTTGTGTGAAATCCATCCTTGGTTTTGTGATGCACTTGTCCATCCTTTCCATTGCTCACCTCTCTTTGTTTCCATGGCAGTTTTGATAGATGTTCAACATTTTCCTTCTCTGGTGTATCACCATTTTAGTGTAGGCTTTGTTTTTCCCTCTTTTCTCTCTCTCTATCTCCTTGGCATAGTTAGATTAGGATTAGATTATCTTGCCTGCACTGGAATAGCTTGTGGCAGGTAGTTTAGGAAGAGGAACCAACCTTCTCTAGAGATATTTCCCCATTTGCAAAGGTCCCACACTTTGGGAAAGCTCAATGTTGTGCATTCACACCAAATGACATTGCCTTAGAAAAGTAGATCCATAGGTCATTTTGGGGGTGTTGTGAATTTGCACTAACACCACTTCATCCCATACCCTGTGGGTCCTTTTAGTATTTAAGTTTATCCTAATTGATAATGAATTTTCTTCATTACACCTTGATAGTTGGAGTAAACTTCATCATTAATGATCATCACATCATATTTTGAATGATGGTACTCTGATAGATCTTATACTTCATTTCTCCATTTTATGGAATGACATTTCACTTAAGCGTCAAAGAACATCCTTGTTATATTCTTATTTATTATTTCATATTACAGTATTATGTTGAGCTTCCCATCATGTTACGAGAGTTGGGTTAGTTTTACATAGAAATACAACTTAATTCCCTTAAAGGTTTATGTGCTGCCCAAAAGGAACATCAATTAAGTTTTAAGGACTTAACCCTTATATGTTGAACTTTATCTTATCATCTAGAAGTTTCATCATCATATTTTACCTCTAGTATAGTTACTAAACTTTACTAGAAGAAACTCCCATAAATGTGTATACATATGCATATACATCAAGATTCATACCTAGATGATTTCTCATCTACCAAGCATTAGACCTTTAACTTGACTTGTAAGAAATCACAACCTCTTGCCAACAATACTTTTATTTTCCCATAAGTTAATCAGTTTAGATTAAAAAGAATACTTCAACATTGGTCCATAATGTATTCCATTAACCTATCAATTATATTACTAATTCATAACCTCCCATTTCAATCATTGAAATTACTAGGTTCAACCAGTCCATAAGGTAGTTAATATATTATTGAATCAAAGAGTTATAACAACCCTCCAATATGATCATCTAATGATTCAATTTTCATAAAATATCACAAGCATATAGCCATATATATACCGATATTACTACAACTTAGTAGAAGTTGTTATAGAAATTGTAGAGAGGGATCAATGTATTTCAATGATATGAAGTAAGTATCTATTGATCAAAATATGGAATCTTTACCATGTCACCATATATCATAAATGTACTCAGTATATTTTCACAAGGAAATCATTATTCGAAGACAACAAATAACTTCTTTAACATAAATAAGAATATCTCAATTCAACAATTTGACTGCAACTTTATCCTTTAAAAGTAATCATATGATTCAATTAGATAACCGAGGCATTTCTTTACTTTACACCTCTAATGGTTAAGTAATGTTAGTTCGACTGAACTGAGCAAGAAAAGTCCTTTATCCCATTTATCAATTTATGTCATTAAATGTTAGAATGAATATATACTGCAATAATAATCTTATTCTTGCAATTTAATCATGTAATGCAACAAACATCATACTTTATTAACTTGATTTGCATAAGTTAAGTACAACTATTTTACCTTCTTGAGTATTCCTCAGTAATAGAATCTTATTAGCACTTCACATAAATAAGTTAAGAAAAACCGGATAAATATATTCAAATCCAATAGTGACCATATACTAATCAATACCACTTATTAATATAAATACAACTGAATTCCACATAAATTAAATGGAAGTATTTAACTCTTATAAATCACGGTATGTATCTATATCATCTCATTCATAACTAAAATTTTCTACAACTATTGTTGTTGCTCTAGCAATTCAACGAGTATTAACCTTGGAAACACACAAGGTAATCCATGCTACGCACATGAAACCAACCAGTTTCATCAATACAAAAATATCTGTCAATAAGTGTGGTCTACACACTGCACTCTTATTGCTTTCATTCCAAGAAGTTTTTATGTCATAACTTCGTAAGACAACATATTTTGTATTAACCGAAAATATCCTAATAAGGAAAGAGAATTATATATCTCAAAGTTATATGTCATAATAAATTATAGGAACTAAATATAAACCTCATTTCTCAATTGAACAGTCTTGTGTATTCTTTATTACAACACAACACCTCAAATTATATCTTACTATATTTTGTTGCAATAAGAATCGAAAACATAGGGCAATATAGACTTCGTTTCACAACTATATAGACTTGTGTATTCCTTAATACAACACTACACCTCCCATTATATCCTACTACATTCCGCTATAATAAGAATTCCAGAAAACATAGCCACTACCGAAGCTTGATTGAACTTATGTCTAGAAGTCTAAACTTCCCGAGTTTGTCATATTGACTAGTACGTACTACTCCTCTATAATGGGAAAGTAATACACATGATTTTATCATTCAACAGAGATTAATTTAGTTACATAATATAAATAAAAGAATCTTCAATAAAAATCAATTTAAAGAAATGGAAACAAAACTAAGTTTCAGTTCCATGGTTGCACCTTACAACTGGATCAACAATAACTTAACAAATATATCCAGGGTGCCAACCAACCAAGACCCCTTGGTTTCAAATAAGGATTTTTAGTCTTTCTTATAAACATGATACAATCAATCATTTTTCCAATCCTTATCCATCAAGGCCTAAGCTCCAACCAAGCTTTTCTCAAGTTTATAACTGGTTATAGAAATATATAATATCTTAACCGAATAACTTCCTAAAGGAGGAAGAAATGGTTTTCCATACCTGACATAAGATAAGTTAGGCTCAGTCCTTCAAAACCTAATCCCCAAATACATTTTTTGTTCGCCAGTATCAATTCAAATTGGTTTAGAAAACCGCTTAAGATGATATAAAATAGTTAAATTCCTTAAATCAGGATAAGCTAAAGGCTCGACATAATCAACATTCTATTACAACAACTATGGAAGTTTCCATATCCTAAGAAAAGGAACATTTATGTTGAGATAAAAACCTACACCAGACTGAATGGTGGAAAAATAAGATGTATTCTACAACTATGAATCTATGAGTAATCCCAACTACTTCCCAATAAACTTCCCTAGGAGTTACAAAGATCAACATATCAGGAAAGGATAACAAGAAGTGTTATCAGTTTATAAACACACCATTCTAAACTGAGCCATGTTAGAAAGGTTTATACCCAAGTTTACTTTACAAAGAGGGAGTGGCAAATGTAATTTTCTCATAGACCCACTAAAGGTAAAAGATTACGTTGGGTAACTAGAAAATACTATGCCCCAACAACAATCTTGCTTCTCTCATAGTACAATCGATGGAAATAGAAGTATAATAAATATGCTATGCATGAGATGGAAACACCAACTAGAAATCACCAGCTCAACCTTGACACATGCCCAAATACACCTTTTTTTTACTAGAGATGATACGTATCTAGAATCAGTTTATTACCAGATCCATATATCAAGATTTCGGTCAGATAAAAGAAAACCCATGCACCCAAATTTGATTTTGCATAATATTATATTATTTGCACAAAAACCCACTACTAACTAGGTCAATCTAATCAAAACAATGCAAAAATTACAGTGGCTCAAAACCTTTCCCTGGAGTATCCTTTATAGTCATAATTGGCAAACATGCTTTGAGCAATATAAAAGATAAAATATCAGATACCCAAGTTTTACAGTCATACTATTTACCATTTCTTTTCACATAAAATAGAGTATAAAAACAACAACCTCAAAATATCACGTACCCACTTTTTCCTTAGCTCAAACACAATTGCAATATGTATTTACTCTAATATCTGATGAAATAACAAGATAAAGGGGATAAGGAACGTTTCTTGCCTGAGAATTTGATTCCTACATCCTTTGAGATCTATCTCTAGTGAGTGTTATAGCAATAGAGAGTTTATGGATTCCAAAACCATCCACCTCAAACCAACCAAAAATTCATCCCTCCTTAAAATCCAAGAATGATGTCCCCCGTCTATCAATTTTCCCATATAAGTGAACTTCCTCTTCTTGAAAATAGCTACATGAACTCATAGCTTGATCACCATGCACAACTACCAGAAGTGGAGCTTTTCCCCCAAATTTCAACAAAAAAAAAAATGGAGTAGTTACATGCGGTTCACTTCCTTAGGGAGCTTTACGGATTTCTGTAATTTTTAAATGCACAATTAATGGTGTTAACTACTGGAGTACCACACTAGTGACTCATCTAACTACCACTACCCTCAACTCTCCTCCAAAATTGGCAGGATTACTTTAGTTTAAATCCTCATTTACCTTTTCCATGAAATTAACCAAATATCATTTACTTAATTGCTTTCTATAACTTAGGTCGAATAACCTTTGGAGAGAATGAATTATAATTTAGTATAAGACCAATGTTATAAAACATGCATGGCCTTAAAAACATTTATTTAAATGGCCCATTGTTCCCAAAGTCCATGGATTACAATACATAACTTTAATTATGTTGGCAAGTCTCTTAAGGTATATGACCTCCTTTAAGTTATCAAAGATCTATACATAGCGGGTTTGGTTCTACCATTTTATGGTCATTAAATCGTTGTTCAACAAACTCGCACCCTAAAAGGATTTCTTGAAAATCACACAATCAATTTTCAATAATTCAAAGGTCCCAAAATTAACATCTTGACCCAGAATTTACAAGCCCATGTCAATTAGTCTCCAAAGTGATTAATCATTAATATGGGTTGAGTGAGTCTCTCCACTCGACTCTAATGTTTAAAACACATTACCCTAAGGTTGTCACAATGATACATTATCTCACAAATATGTATAATAGTTTTAGAAATATATAGACTAGGCCTAATGTGATATCATGGCCCAAGATTAATTTGCAGTAATGTATATCATAAAGTAGAGACTTTTGACCCGTAATTCATTCGCAATACTTCGTGAGACTTATTGACTTAGTGCTTACAAGCTTAAGCTAGTAATAATAATATTGTTCTAAGGAATTAATTATCAACAACACCCTTAGTTTAGATAATCACCAGATCAACATCAGTTCTTAATAACCATATCAATTCCTTTATCTTGTTTTCTCAACCTTTATTGAAAACACTTATTTCTCTTTCACTTGATGTCAAGATCGGTCGAAGACGAAAATATTGTTAAATTCTTGACTGTACTTGTGGGGTATTACATTCTTCCCCCTTAATGAATCATCATCCCGATGATTTATTATTGCTACTCAGTTAAATCAATCAAGTACAAAATTATATACTTCTATTTGAGAAAAATCATCATTATTTTCATTGAAACTAGTAATTTCATGTCTCATAAGCTCGCATTTACTGGCTGTCATAGTTGGTAAATCAGAAATCAATCACAAAATCAGAAACATGTCATAGTTCTGATCTTTACAGCCAATTATTCCATGTAGTACTATGTAATATATACAAAATATATTCTCAAAATTCTGGTTTGAAGCATCAGGGTCCGCTTATTTTGATCCTGACAAGCATTTACTCAAGATAAACCTAAGTAATCAATCCAACATAACTATTCACAATCAGCTCAAGTGGTGCTAGAATAATAATGTTACAGTCATATAAGCCCATACTTAAATAACTATAATCTTATTATTCTAGTTCCTTTAAGTTTGAATATCACAAATTCATTAACAATTATAATATATTAGTCCATCGATACCTTAATAGAGCAGAATATCAATCTATATATCCTTGAGTTATATACATAGACAACTCATGAAATTAGTTAAGATAAATAATTCTTAAATTGTTATACAATCATGTATGATATTAATACAACATGGTATAGTGAGTTACCTCTCATTACAATTCCGTCATAATAAGACTAATCTTTCAAGTAAGGTCATACATTCGATACTTGATCATAATAATATGAGTATATACTTCCTTAGTTTCCATAATGTATGGACTAAGCATCCCTTTTTTTGTAATATAAGTTATACTTTGTTGTATCATCAGAAAAAGATAGATACTATAATTAACCAGTCATCTCATAACGTAAGTTATGAGTTCATCAATGTAATCAAGTAACAGTAGTATAAATGACAGAGTGCCTACACAATGATCACATTGTTAAAAGGATCAATAGAACCTTATGAAACATTCCAGAATGTGGCACCCCAATTCAATGATTCCTAGATTTAAAGTTCAAAGACCTGAGACTTGAGTTAAGTAGACTTTACTTTCACAATCCTGTAACTCCTGCTAGCTTTAAATTACCATTCTTTTACAACTAGGCTAGTTGTATTTACCATCTTAGGCACATAATATTGATAACAATCTTAAATTTAAGGACACTTTTCAACCTCTAGATTCCTACTAGGTTTGAAACTTTACCAACCTGGCAATGTTGTCTCATCCCCACATGAAATATGATTTGGGCCTATTACACTTTAAATTCAACTCAAGGTATCAAATTTGTAGAAAATTCTACAATAACAATGAGTACCATGTCCTTGTATGATATTTCAAGATTATATAGCATCTTAGGCAAAGTAAATAACATAGTTATCATTCAATCTTCTAGAAGAGTGTTTACTCAATAATACTTAAGTAAACCAAGACTTATTTGGCCATAATAACCCAAGTAGTACATCAATAGAGTGGTCATACAACAATCACACACTACCACAAGGGTAACAATATAAATAATGATAATACAGTTATATAGTCATATTAATATCTACACCTATTACTTTCAGCCCTTAAGAAGCTTAAGAACTAAGGTCATAATACAGTAAAATGTAAAACATCACTCTATACCTTAACAAGGTATACAATCCAATTTGGAGGGTGAAATTTTTATACATTCATAATACAAGTTTAAAACAAACCTCTTACATCTGTAGTTAGTCTCATAAACATCCTTTACTTCTACTAAACTCCAATTTTAGAGCCATAAAATCTTATCTAGTTACGACCAATCAAGGTTGCACCATTCATAACACATATAAATCCTACATGATTTATTTTTACCTGTAAGGATATCATAAGGATGCATTTTCCTGAATCTATTTTCAATTCACTTTACCATTGCATCTTGTTATAAAAAAATCTCATGTAACTATACTATAGTCCATAAATATGCAAATCAACCTTATCAAAACTTTGTTGATTCTCGGGTGCTTTGAGGGTGGCAACTCTTTGGGATAAAAGGCACTGTACTGGTATGATCCTTAGTGATAATTTTAATCATCTTGCAATTAAGTTTGTCACTATTGAAAAAAAGTGTGAATGGATCTTGTCTAATATCTATGCCCCTAACTCTGCTAGTGGTAGAAGAAAACTATGGGCTGATCTTAAAATCTTTAGAAACCAGCACAGTTCTGCTAACTGGCTTATCATGGGAGATTTCAACTCCCCTCTAAACCCAGGCGAAAAGTTTGGGGGAACCCCCACCTTCTCTAATGGTATGGAGGATTTTGCTGATTTTATCACTGAACAAAACCTCATTGATGTGGATCTGCATGGTAATAAGTATACTTGGAATAATAGAAGGGTGGGAAAGGGGCTCATTCAGGTGAGACTGGACAGGGCTCTTATCTCGGCAAACTGGATTCTTAGCCAAGACTTTTACCTCTCTTCCCTGCCCAGAATTGGATCGGATCATAATCCGATTGCTTTAAGCTTTCTAAATTGGACCAAACCTGCAAGAAGCTCATTCAAATTTGAAAAAATGTGGATGGAGCACGTTGATATCTATGATAGAATAAAGGAATGGTGGGATTGGAATGGGGAAGGCACTTCCCAGTACAGATTGGTCCAAAAACTCAAAAATGTCAAAAAACAAGTCAAACTTTGGAACAAAAATGTTTTTGGAAACATCTTCGGAAAAAAGAAAGAATTAAAACAGAAGCTTCAGGATCTTGAGATAAAAATGGATACTATGGGGAGATCAGTTGAAGATGAAGTAAATGAAAAGAGAATTCTTTCTGAGTTACACACGATATGCAGTAGAGAAGAATCCTTTTGGCGCCTTAAATCAAGGGCTATCTGGCTTAAAGAGGGGGACAGGAATACAAAGTTCTTTCACATGACCACTCTAAAGCACAGAGCCAGTAATAGGATATTAGAGGTTTCTAAAAGCAACGGAAGTATTACTAAAAATCCAAACAGCATTAAGAAGCAAGCACTTGAATTCTACAAAAATCTTCTTAGAGAGAGTAATGTCAGCAATCCGGAAGCTATTTCCTTCATGCTAGAGGCAATCCCCCAGAATGATATTGAAGACCAGAAATTCAGAGATATCACTAAAGCGGTCGCGCTCGATGAGCTAAAAAAGGCTGTTTTTTCTCTTGAGGGGGATAAGGCTCCTGGACCGGATGGATTCTCCATTAATTTTTTTCAGAAATTCTGGGAAATATGCTCGGAGGATCTTCTCAAAGCGGTTAATGAATTTTTTAGATCGGGAAATCTTCTAAAAGAACTCAATAACACACACATTGTGCTGGCACCTAAGAAAATGAATGCAAAAGATTTCAAGGATTTCAGACCCATCAGTCTGGTTAATGCTATTTTTCGAATCTTCACCAAAATTATTGCTTCTAGGCTGCAGCTCATAATGAAGGATCTCATCTCAAAGCGTGAGTGGCTTCATTAAAGGCGAGGATAATACAAGACGGTGTGATTATGGTACACGAAACTATGCATTCTATGGAAAATAACAAAAAGGCAAACATGATCCTTAAGCTCGACATGAATAAAGCCTTTGACAAAGTTTCTTGGTCTTCCTGATGTGATTCTATCTAAATGAGAAAAGTTTAGAAAAATTGTTAAATCATGTATATCTACAGCCGGAGTTCTGTGGTTGTTAATGGAGAACTGTGGGATTCTTCACCCCGAGCAGAGGTCTAAGGCGGGAGACCCCATCTCCCCCTTCTCTTCATATCCTTACTCCGTGACCTTAGTAGAACAATTAGCAGAGCGGTGGAAGACGGCCTTTTAAATGGTTCTAAACCCACTTCTCTCGGCCAATGTTTGTCTCTCATCATTTACGAGACGACACTATCCTTCTTCTTGGCCTCGGTGGTTGAAGCTAAAGCTATCAAGGCTCTTTTACGCAGCTTTATGAATCTGCTTCCGGCAAGAGATCAATTACGACAAAAGCATCCTTTTTTCTTTAACACCCACGGGAAAGACAACTCAAGATTGCTAAAATTAAATTTCATAAAATTGGTACTCTTCCAAGCACACGTACTTAGGCCTCCCTCTTGGCACGAAGAAAGTCTCTCACACGGTGTGGGATGATTTATTGACGAGATTTCAGAAAAAAATGGCCGGTTGGAAAGGGACCACTCTCTCTAGTGCTGGTAAGTGCCTTCTCATTAAAAGCACACTCCAAAGTTTGCCCATATATATCATGTCACTGTTCAAAATTCCTTCCTCCTTCAGAGAGAAAATTGAAAGGATTCAGAAAATTTTTTTATGGCAAGGCATGGAAGAAAAGTTCAGATTTCACCTTGTGGCCTGGGATAAAGTCTGCACCCCTAAATCTAGGGGAGGGCTGGGAATAAAAAATATTGAGAAAATGAATGAGGCACTCATTCACACCTAAGATGGTGGAGATTGCTTTCGAGAAACAACCCTGGATTGATGTCATTAAAACAAAATAATTGAATCGCAAATTTGTTTACTCTTATCTGCATGATGAACAACTCCCCAATGGTTCCATTTTTTGGAATAATCGGTTAAGAGTAGAAACTTCATTAAGAAGGAAAAATGGAAAATTGGGGATGGTGACATTAACCACAGGAGGATAACTGGTCAATGATAATCTCTTGGAGAGATTTGGGACTGCTAAGGACAGTCTTATAAGAAAATATGGAACTAAAGTCAAGGACTACATTGATGGAAATGGCACCAACAAGAATTGGAAAAGACTTACTATGGAGAGTATTGGCTAAATGCAGACTATTTCCTCCCTCAAGACCTTTTGGATCTCTTCCCTTTGTGTCATTTGGATTCCAAGGATGAGCTGATCGGAGCAATTCACACGAGGGTAAATACTCAGTCAAATCTGGTTATACCAGTCTTTTCCACAGTAACCAATCAGACTTTAACTGGAACTTGATCTGGATGCCTGAGTTAACCCCCAAAATAAATTTTTTTCTTTGGCTGGCCATCAGAGGTAAAATTCTCACCACTCGACAATTTGATGAAAAGAGGATTTATCATTCCCAATTGGTGCCACCTTTGTAGGAATAGCTATGAAGACATTAGACATCTGTTCATTACTTTGTGATTATGCCTTTAGAGTTTGGAACTTTGTCCTTTCCAAATTTGAAGCTCTTTGGGTGATTAGGAGGATCTTACAAATTTGTGGAACCAATGGAACCCACCATTCGTAAGACATTGTGCTATCAAAAGAATCTGGAAATTAGCCATCCCGCATTTAATTTGGAGGATGGAAGGATAGAAATAATATAGTTTTTAGAAATAAGAAGCGAGAATTTTAAACTCACTCACTGCAAGATCTCCCAAGGCATCAAAGAGGACATGGCGATTTAAACCTCCTAAGAACAATTGTTACCCGAAAATGAAAAGCACATCTTATCAAATTGGCGGATCGGATATTGGAGCAACCCAGGGAATAGTGTGGATAGATCTTTGGTCAAATGGCATCCCCTGAATCAATTGGTTCAAGTGAACTTTGATGGTGCCTCTAAGGGAACCACTGGAACAGCAATTTGGAGGAGGAGCAATACGGGACCATAAAGGTAATTTGATTGTTGCATATGCTGGAAAAATGGGAATCCAAACCAATCATTTTGCAGAAGCTTTATCTGTTCTTTGGGGTTTGAGAGTTGCTCGGGCCCAAAATATCGAGAACCTCATTGTTGAAGGGCTCCCTTAATATTATTAATCTTTCAATCGGTCCTCTTCTCCTAGCTGGAATATCAAAGATTTTATCTCTGAGTCCATAAGCATCAGTCATACCTTCAACAGCATCAGAATCATACATACTTACAGGGAAGGAAACAAGCTGGCCGATGCAATGGCCAATTATGGCATTAATTTAAATTTCACTATTTGGGATAATGATAGTATCCTAATCGACTTACAACAACATACATACGGACCTTCACATGCAAACAATCTCTAAAGATATGCTTTAATCTTTGGAGGAAATCCATAAATTCTTCACAGTCTTTGTTTTAGTTTATTTGGCGTGGCATATGATATCTACTCCAAATGATAGCAAGATTTTGTTTAGGAACTTCAAGTGGAGTTGTCTTAATTTAAAAACAGCATCAGGAAGTACAATATATTTGTTGATATTTGGTTGCCAAGCTCGCTTGAAAACCGAAGATAACTCTGAGGTGAAAGCGACGGGATAAGGGTTTTCACGCGCGACTTCACTTGAGACTCGAGATCGTGATACCGTTCGTGGGAGGACCAAGCTACGATCCCCATTTTTATGCGACCCGCAACGGTGAAAGCGAACCACTCCCAACGCCCAAAGGTATTTTGAAAATTTTTGTAACCAGCACATCCTTGTGAAGATGGGAGGGCCTCCCTGCCAGATTGAGCCGTGTGCAGACCCTGACTGGAAAGATAACACTGAGCTCTGGAACATTCTTAGTATTGGCGGATTCACCAACTTTGTGGAGAGAGTGCGAGGGCATGATCAAAGCATCTCTGTTTGCTTTGCCAAGGAGTGGAATGAGAGGATGGTCGACTATGGAGGCAGAAGATTCTTATTAATGACGAACTCATAGGCAAGCGACCGGCCTCGGCTTGGAAGGATACCGCTTCTTCAACAAGAGGGTTATCAAAGAGGTGAAGAGAGAAGATTTATGGAGGAGGAGGAGAAGCTTATATTCAACACCACAGATGCCTTGTTAATTCAATTCCTTCTCCGTATGATGAAGTCACCCGCATGATGATTCGCTACATATCCTTGGAAGGCGGGTTTTTCTTGTCCACCTGCCAAGCACCTTGTCTTTTGAATCACTTTCGTAGGAGTAGGTTGGTTTGCTTCCCCACTATCCATTAAACTCTCTTGAGCGCTCCATTTTGGAGTTCATACCCGGGCGGTTCCCCTTCACCGAGGGCTTATTACCTTATTCACAAGCACTTTGCCTTATCAAATTCCCGGTCTCCTTCCTCTCCCGGCCTAGCTTTGGTGGGCTCCGTTGTTGCCGATCTGTCTCCTGCTTGTCCTGCTGCTGCCCCGCCTCGGTCCGATGCCCCATGCGGGCTGCTCATGCTTCTCCTTCTTTTCCTCTGCTGCTGCCCTCGCCACCCACACTTGTCTCTACTTCTAAACGTGTCACTGGGGGGCTTCTAGGAGACTCAATCTTGAGTCTACCTTGAGGGGGATGAACCTTTGGATGACATTGCTCGTGACCTGCTGAACATTAGTAGTGCCGGTCCCAGGCGGCACCACGACGGATAACCCTTCAGAAGATTGGAGGCCTTAGAGGCTGAGCTTAAATTTGAAGGATGAGGTTAAAAATCTTTCTAAGCAAAAAGGCAAAAAAGCATTGAGGGAGAAGGGAGCATTGGCAATAGCCACTTGATGAAATATACAAAAAGCTCGGCCTCCCTAGACTCCCGCCTTGGGAAAACGAAGACTAGGCATGAGTATAATATTGCAGCATTCGGGGCCATAGAGGAGTTCATCGAAGGTCATGCGAAGTGTTTTGCAGCTCGGCGGTGTCAGATTACTCTTTGGGGCAATGAGAAAGAGAGTAAAAAGAACCGAGAGAGGAGCTCGATCGGATGCTCATATGACCATCTTTGGGTATGTATCATGCTTGGAAAAAGTAAAGATGAGTATTGATCAAGCGGCCAAGAAGTAGTCCGGTTTACTCACCTTCTTAGCCGTAGGCTTATTTTTTGTTTTGTTGCCGTTGTTTTTTGTTAAGTCTCGTTTGTGTTGTTGTTTCTAGGCTCAGGTGTTCTTTCTTTGTAACTTTGTGCTTTGATCTGACTTCTCTTGCTCCTCTCTCTTATTCAAGCTTTTAGGCCTCCTTTTGTACATAAGGGTATAGTCCCTTTCAAAAACTATTTACCAATATTAAAAAAAAATATTTCCTTCTTTTCTAAAATGAGTTCAATCAGTGACTATATCATGATAACTAACACCAAGTTATGGTTCATGCAATTTTTTTATTATTTGCCATTAAAAATTCTAAATTCCAACTTAGTTTCTAGTTAGTCACTTCACAAAGAACTCGACTGCATTAATCTTGTATTTGATTAGAAACAAGAAGGTCTTATTTAACTTTCCTATTATTATGATAGGATGACTTGTTTCTTTTTCCACGAATCTATGATAGGATTTACTGCTAGGATTTACTCTGAAAGATCACACTTTCTGACTTTTCCCCATCCTTTATCTCTTTTCTAAAAGTTAGAAATAAAGAAGAGCTAATGCTCTGGCATGCTTTTATTATATAAAGCTAGATTTTATTGCAGTTTTCATTCTGGCCCAATTGGCCTTTTCAGTCACGGTCATTTTAACAATTAGTATTCCTCTATATACTACCTTTATCCTATGTAGATTTATTTTAATATTGGATTTATGCTCCAATTCTGTCATAATATAGTTTGATCAATCAAGTAACACTCTAATGATCATCATCATTCAGCCTAAGTTGTTTTACTTGGCTGCTCATATTCACACTTACCAACTGCTCCCTGCATCTATCCAGTATAGTGTGTCATGAAGGAATCTTAGAGTATTAACTAACTCTTTTACCCCTGAACCCAAAGATTAGTTTGATATGGTTCGTTATCCATGGTACATCCTTCTTTCCTTTTATTTTATTTATAAAATTTACTAAGTGTAAGGACTCATTAGGCCTAAGAGCTACTGACCTTAAGCTACGATACAAAAATGTTACATCAATTTTGTCACTTAAATATTCAAGAATTTTTTATTTTCTTTCTACCTCATGTAGCTGATTCAAATACCCATATATTTAAAACCAACATAAGTCTTAATGCAATCTATTTCCGATAACTATCATGAACCATGTGTAGTTGTATGAGAGAATATTGAACTTTACTCGTTCTCCCTCAATGCTCTTTATGAGCCATATATAAAATGTATCCTTTGGTTTTCTTTTAATAGGATATGATTTATAAGTGATAACCGTTAAGTATGTACAGGTTCTACCTATGAAATCCATAGGCATCACACAAATTAGATAATGGTGAAATATCGATAGTGTAATCAGCGTGTTACACTACCTTGCGCAAGGTTTGAGTCATGTATGCCATGCTCGGTTCCATGACGACACACTTGCCATTGGAATCTTGTCATCTCACCTTAATCACTTGTTCAGTTATATGGATTTGTAGTCAATGATGTTGTAAATAGCTACAAGTCTTGTACAAGGTACAAGTCTGGATTAACCTCCATGAAGTTGTACCTCAATGTCATCCTATGATGCCTATGGGAAAGAAAGTGTCTTTGTAATGATTCACATCATTACTAGACTACTTCCCTTCCCGTAGCCATCATATGTTGGCATCAGGGTACTAACCCATGGGGTTCCATCTGCCCTTGTAACTTTAACAATCTTGTACTTAAGTAATACCATGCCACATTTTAAGGTCTTAAAAAGGGAACTCAGTATAGTTGTTAAGTGGCAGTATTCAAATAACACAACTATCATTAAATGGATACGACCATGTAATGGTGGTAGTGAGTTGACTTGTCAAGAGTCCTAAAATGAAACACGGTATCTTAATAAATTAAACATGACAGGTTGTTCTAGTTCCCATGTCTTCATCACTTAGTGAAGCATATCTAGAGTCTTGTCCCATAGTATCATGATAGGTCAAATGTAGTTCTAATAATACTCATTTATACCTATTTATTCCAAATATAAGATAGATCAATCTTTAGATCTAAATTCCCAATCTTATTGTTATTAGTGATACAAATTCAACTGAATAAAATAGTGCCTCACATTATCTAGGAGTAATAACCATTAATGTTTTTCTTACTACTATAATCAGTCATGCAAGATACATAATTGAGTCATTCCCGTTATCCTCCTTTCAATAAAACTTTTGCTATTCATTAGAATCATGTTATCGAGTTTTACTTCGACATTTATATTAGCCAGGTCTAATTTATCTATAAATGAGTCTTATTCGGTTTAAGTTCCTTGTTTGATAGTAATCCCAATTCTCTTTAGGACTTCTACAACAATGCCCAAACCCGACTTAGGTTTTTTTGCATGGTTACTATCATCTTAGCATTATATTAATTTTTCTTGGATCTTTATACCAATTTCCTTGGCATCCAAAATATTATGCATTCCAGATATTAGATCGTCGTTATCCTTTATATGACTACACCATCATATCTTTACCATGGTTGATTTAAACTCACTAATTTTAGGAGCATAGATACCAAAATTTAGCCATGGATCTCATAATAAGTACTCACGGTGAGCACAATCTGCATGCTCCTAACAACTATTTCATCATTTGCATTAGGCATCATACCCAAGGTTTCATATAAGTTTGGTGTTCAGGAGTTTAGTCTCCCATAAAGTTCTTCACCAACTTCATCCCATACCTTATGGGTCCTTTTAGTATTTAAGTTTATCCTGATTGATAATGAATTGTCTTCATTACACCTTGCTAGTTGGAGTAAACTTCATCATTAACGATCATCACATCATATTTCGAATGATGGTACTATGATAGATCTTATACTTCATTTCTCCATTTTATGGAATGATAGTTCGCTTAAGCGTCAAAGAACATCCGTGTTCTATTCTTATTTATTATTTCATCTTACAGTATTATGTTGAGCTTCCCATCATGTTATGAGAGTTGGGTTAGTTTTACATAGAAATACAACTTAATTCCCTTAAAGGTTTAAGTGCTGCCCAAAAGGAACATCAATTAAGTTTTAAAGACTTAACCCTTATATGTTGAACTTTATCTTATCATCCGAAGTTTCATCATCATATTTTACCTCTAGTATAGTTACTCAACTTTACTAGAAGAAACTCCCATAAATGTGTATACATATGTATATACATCAAGATTCATACCTAGATGATTTATCATCTACCAATAATTAGACCTTTAACTTGACTTGCATAAGAAATCATGACCTCTTGCCGTAATACTTTTAATTTCCCATAAGTTAATCGGTTTAGATTAAAAATAATACTTCAACACTAGTCTATTATGTATTCCATTAACCTATCAATTATATCACCAATTCATAACCTCCCATTTCAATCATTGAAATTACTAGGTTCAACCAGTCCATAAGGTAGTTAATATATTGCTGAATCAAAGAGTTATAACAGCCCTCCAATATGATCATCCAATGATTCAATTTTCATAAAATATCACAAGCATATAGCCATATATATACCGATATTACTACAACTTAGTAGAAGTTGTTATAGAAATTGTAGAGAGGGATCAATAGTATTTTAATGATATGAAGTATCTATTGATCAAAATATGGAATATTTACCATGTCACCATATATCATAAATGTACTCAGTATATTTTCACAAGGAAATCATTATTTGAAGACAACAAATAACTTCTTTAACATAAATAAGAATATCTCAATTCAATAATTTGACTGCAACTTTATCCTTTAAAAGTAAGCATATGGTTCAATTAGATAACCAAGACATTTCTTTACTTTACGCCTATAATCTTTGCTCACTTTCCTGCAATGGTTAGGCAAGGTCAGTTCATTGAACTAAGCAAGAAAAGTCCTTTATCCCATTTATCAATTTATGTCATTAAATGTTAGAATGAATATATACTGCAATAATAATCTTATTCTTACAATTTAATCATGTAATGCAACAAACATCATACTCTATTAACTTGATTTGCATACATTAAGTACAACTCTTTTACCTTCTTGAGTATTCCTCAGTAACAAAATCTTATTAGCACTTCACATAAATAAGTTAAGAAAACCGGATAAATATATTCAAATCCAATAGTGACCATCTACTAATCAATACCACTTATTAATATAAATACAACCAAATTCCATAAAAATTAAATGGAAGTATTTAACTCTTATAAATCATGGTATGTATCTATATCATCTCATTCATAACTAAAATTTGCTTGTAACTATTGTTGTTGCTCTAGCAATTCAACAAGTATTAACCTTGGACACACACAAGGTAATCCATGCTACACACATGAAACCAACTAGTTTCATCAATACAAAAATATCCGTCAATAAGTGTGGTTTACACATTACACTCTTATTAATTTTGTTCAAGAACTTTTTATGTCGTAACTTTGTAAGACAACATATTCTGTATTAACTGAAAATATCCTAATAAGGAAAGAGAATTATATATCTCAAATTTATATGTCATAATAACTTATAGGAACTAAATATAAACCTCATTTCTCAATTGAATAGTCTTGTGTATTCTTTATTACAACACAACACCTCAAATTATATCTTACTATATTTCGTTGCAATAAGAATCTGAAAACACAGGAAATATAGACTTCATTTCACAACTATATAGACTTGTGTATTCCTTAATACAACACTACACCTCCCGTTATATCCTACTACATTCCGTTGTAATAAGAATTCCAAAAACACAACCACTACTGAAGCTTGATTGAACTTATGTCTAGAAGTCTAAACTTCCCGAGTTTGTCATATTGACTAGTACGTACTACTCCTCTATAATGGGAAAGTAATACACATGATTTTATCATTCAACAAAGATTCATTTAGTTACATAAGATCCACATAATACAAATAAAATAATCTTCAATAAAAATCGATTTAAAGAAATGGAAATAAAACTAAGTTTTAGTTCCATGGTTGCACCTTACAACTGGATCAACAATAACTTAACAAATATATCCAGGGTGCTAACCAACCAAGACCCCTTGGTTTCAAATAAGGATTTTCAGTCTTTCTTATAAACATGATACAATCAATCATTTTTCCAATCCTTATCCATCAAGGCCCAAGCTCCAACCGAGCTTTTCTCAAGTTTATAACTGGTTATAGAAATATATAATATTTGAACCGAATAGCTTCTTGAAGGAGGAAGAAATGGTTTTCCATACCCAGCATAAGATAAGTTAGGCTCAGTCCTTTGAAACCTAATCCCCAAATACATTTTTTGTTCTCTAGTATCAATTCAAACTAGTTTAGACAACCACTTAAGAAGATAGCAAATAGTTAAATTCCTTAAATCGGGTTGAGTTGAAGGCTCGACATAATCAACATTCTATTACAACAACTAAGGAAGTTTCCATATCCTAAGAAAAGGAACATTTATGTTGAGCTTACAACCTACACCAGACTGAATGGTGGAAAAAGAAGATGCATTCTGCAACTTACGTATATTGTTGTCCAACTACTATGAAACTAGGAGTAATCCCAACTACTTCCCAATAAACTTCCCTAGGAGTTACAAAGATCAACATATCAAGAAAGGATAACAAGAAGTGTTATCAGTTTATAAACACACCATTCTAACTAAGCCATGTCAGAAAGGTTTATACCTAGGTTTACTTTACAAAGAGGGAGTGGCAAATGTAATTTTCTCACAGACCCACTAAAGGTAAAAGATTACGATGGGTAACTAGAAAATCCTAAGCCCCAACGGCAATCCTATTTCTCTCATAGTCCAATCAATGGAAAAATAAGTATATTAAATATCCTATGCATGAGATGGAAACACCAACTGGAAATCACCAGCTCCACCTTGGCACATGCCCAAATACACCTTTGTTTACTATAGATGATATGTATAGACCAAAAGTGAAATAAATAAACACCAGTATCTAGAATCAGTTTATTACCAGATCCATATATCAAGATTTCGGTCAAATAAAAGAAAACCCATTCTCTCAAATTTGATTTTGCATAATATTATATTATTTTCACATAAACCCACTTCTAACTAGGTCAATCTAATCGAAACAATGAAACAAATTACAGTGGCTCAAAACCTCTCCCTGAAGTATCCTTTACAGTCATAATTAGTGAACATGCTTTGAGCAATATAAAAGATAAATTATTAGATACCCAAGTTTTACAGTCATACTATTTACCATTTCTTTTCACATAAAACAAAGTATAAAAACAACAACCTCAAAATATCATGTACCCACTTTTTCCTTAGCTCAAACACAATTACAATATGTATTTACTCTAATATCTGATGAAATAACAAGATAAAGGGGATAAGGAATGTTTCTTGCATGAGAATTGATTCCTAAATCCTTTGAGATCTATCTCTAGTGAGTGTTACAGCAACAAAGAGTCTATGGATTCCAAAACCATCCACCTCGAACCAGCCAACAATTCATCCCTCCTTAAAATCCAAGAATGACATCCCCCATCTATCAATTTTCCCATATAAGTGAACTTCCTCTTCTAAAAATAGCTACAGGAACTCATAGCTTGATCACCATGCACAACTACCAGAAGTGGATCTTTTCCCCAAATTTCAACAATAAAAACAAAATGGAGTAGTTGCATGCGGTTCGCTTCCTTAGGGAGATTTATAGATTTCCATAATTTTTAAATGCATAATTAATGGTGTTAACTGCTGGAGTACCACACTAGTGACTCATCCAACTACCACCGCCCTCCAACTCTCCTCCAAAATTGGCGGGATTACTTACAGTTTAAATCCTCATTTACCTTTTCCACGAAATTAACCAAATATCATTTACTTAATTGATTTCTATAACATAGGTCGAATAACCTTTGGAGAGAATGAATTATAATTTAGTATAAGACCAACATTATAAAACATGCATGGCCTTAAATTTTTTTATTTAAATGGCCCATTGTTCCTGAAGTCCATGGATTACAATACATAACTTTTCTTATGTCTCGAAAGTCTCTTAAGGTATATGACCTCCTTTAAGTTATCAAATATCTATACATAGTGGGTTTGGTTCTACCATTTTATGGTCATTAAATTGTTGTTCAACAAACTCTGAAACCCTAAAAGGATTTCCTAAAAATCACACAATCAATTTTCAATAATTCAAAGGTCCCAAAATTAACATCTCGACCCAGAATTTACAAGCCCATGTCAATTAGTCTCCAAAGTGATTAATCATTAATATGGGTTGAGTGAGTCTCTCCACTCAACTCTAATGTTTAAAACACATTACCCTAAGGTTATCACAATGATACATTATCTCGCAAATATGTATTATAGTTTTAGAAATATATAGACTAGGCCTAATGTGATATCATGGCCTAAGATTAATTTGTAGTAATGTATATCATAAAGCAGAGACTTTTGACCCGTAATTCATTTACAATACTTCATGAGACTTATTGAATTAGTGCTTACAAGCTTAATCCAGTAACAATAATACTGTTCTAAGGCATTAATTATCAACAACACCCTTAGTTTAGATAATCACCAGATCAACATCAGTCCTTAATAACCATATCAATTCCTTTATCTTGTTTTCTCAACCTTTATTGAAAACACTTGTTTCTCTTCCGCTTGATGTCAAGATCGGTCGAAGATGACAATATTGTTAAATTATTGACTGTACTTGTGGGGTATTACAATTTAGTCCCGGTCTCATACTACTATTTATATGGCTTTTGAGTGAAGAAAAAATAATTAACCCATGTCCTTTGGCCATTTTACTTTACTTTCTGTCATCACTTCGACCTTACGTAGATACTTTTCAATTCTATTTTTTCATTTTGTATTTATCATATTTTTGATTGGGGCACCCAACTAGAATTTGGGGTGCTCTAGGTACCCTTATCAAACCAGGGTTCCCTGATCATCTTTACACTTTAGCCTCATATTTTTGCACTTTCTATCCATTTGAGCTTTTCATATTTTTGGTGGTCGGCATTTTCGGGTTAATTATGAAATTAGAACAAGAGAACCATATAAATATAAAGTTATGAGACCATAATGAGGGACCAAGAACTAATTACTACTACCATCACCTAAGGTTGCATCCATCAAAGGATTTTATTGCTTCATTTGCATCCATCTAGCTCCATCACAAGATACACATTTCTCGTTTTCTGCATCACACTTCATATGAGGGGAGTTAATTATATTCAATGCACCATCTATTTACATTATACATCTAGTTATTGTTCACTACTCACAAAGTAAAACTATAAAAAGAGCACTCGGGAATTATTTTCACACACACATCTAGAACTACATTGGAAACAATTTTCACAAACACACCTACAATCGACCCCTTCATATGCATATTTATTTTTAGGTTTTGATGCTTTGTGTGGGGTTTTACAGGTGATTATTCACTTCATATTCATGGTGACATCAATGAAGCTAGTGAAACATCCACACGATAAAAGGTGAAGTATTGTGAAGACCTAGTAACTATCCCAGACTCGGGTTCTCGGCTATTCCGCAGATCGTGGTGCCCATATTTCTTACGGGGGTGCCCTAGGTGCCCTTATCCTTCCCAGTGTGTCCCAAAGATGGCCAAATATGCCTCCGCTGTAATTTTTTGAGGTTTGATACGACACTCGGTTTTCCATTTGAGCATTTTTAATCCAAGTCGGTGCGAGGTAAGTTTATTTTAGGTTAGTAACTTTCCATTTCATTTAAAGTATCAAATAAATTGCTTATCATCTATATTTCAATATTTTCATTTATTACATTTATATACTCTTAGATTTATACTAATATTTATATTTTAGTTAATCACATAGTAACCCATTCTAATATAGAAACATAGATTCCAATATTGCATTACCTATTCCTACTTATGCTACTATGCATCTTGTTCTTTGATCTCGCAACCCACAAAATATCTCGAACAACTTACCTCCACTCGAAGGAATTGCTTGTGCATTAGATTTCATTCCTTTTTTCAATCTCCCTCCTCCTACGATACTATGGTACTTTATCGGGGGCATGTCTATACATTGGATGTCATACCACCTTCCTAATCTTCTCATGATTAATGCTCGCATCTATGTTTTCTCCTTTCGGATGCATGCTTTTCATGAATAAATATTATTGACATCACAATTCATTCACTTCCACTTTCTCTAAGACTATTTGCACATATAATGGCTTGGAATGACTTGGATTCACACTGGAGGATCTCATCCCTTTGTCTTGTTCTCCGAATATATATCATAGATATGTCCACAATCTTTGTTGCTTATGGCCTCTGCATCTTCCATCTATCGAGTTTTTGTTCCACGTACTCATCACATTTCTCCACTCACTTTAGGGCAGTCTTGAATTGACTACATTGGTGGCACTTTTTGATTATGACCATATTGACATTTCATTTTCTTTGCCCTTCAACCATGTTCAAATTTGCAATGATTCATTTCTTGGCTATTCACAGAATCATACTCATTGGTATGCACATGGATGTCCACCCACATCTTTCACCGATGTAGAATACATAATGGCCATGTATAATTCATGTCATAATAATTCCTTATATGATCAACCACACACTATTTCTTACTGGGTCTCTAATGCATCTCCTCTTGGCTTTGACCATGATAACGATGATCTTTTAGATGATGTTACTTAATTATTATTCACATCACGCATTTGGAGGGCATCATGCCTACTCTCCCCCTTACAACATTGTCAATTATCTTACAATTTTACTATTCCACTTCATGCTTGATATCTAGTCTTTCACATGAATCTAACACATTTTGATACACTTGTATTGTCATTACCCTATGATAGACTTTCGTGTTAGGGTTCACACTTGATTTTTGAGGGCATACTAAATTCATGAACCTCACATCACATGAAACATATCACACTTGATGCATTCATGACATATATTTCTAACATCACATTCTCACTTTGTAGTCACAAAATCACGCACTTTAGGCATTATTTAGCCTAGTCTATAACTACTATTTAGAAGGTTCTTAAGTGAATAAATAGTAATTAATCCTACCTTTTAGCCATCTTGTTTTATCTTTTTTTCGTCATTCTTGCATTTTTATATACATGCCCAACTATTTTGACACTTCCCCATCATTTTAGCCTAAACTAGGCTTCTCGGACCTATAATGGGATGCCCGATCCTTGTTTTACTTTCTTTCTTGCCTCTTTCCTATCCATTTTTCATCCTTATATTTTTCCTAGTCAGCCATGTTGGGATTAATTACAAAATTAGAGAAAGAGAACCCTATAAATATAAAGTTATGAGACCATAATGAGGGCCCTAATGTCACTTACTACTATCAATCCATCTAGAGTTGCATCAATTGTATCACTTGCATCCACATACTTTCGTGCATCAAGGCTAGGAGATTTGCATCAACACATACTTCATAGGGGAGGGATTCTATTCTATTCCATGAAAACGTATTCTTACATTTTCTACATTTATTTATTGCTTACTACTTCAAAATGTGTGACTCGACACAAGAGCACCTAGGACACGACATGCACAAACACACGAACTACATTTGGGTATGAAATATAGTGCATTGCTTACTTTAGTAAGCCCTTTGTTATGTAATTGAGGTCGATCTAAACCATTCATTTACATATTTTATTTTTAGGGTTTTGATACTTCTCTTGTCTCTTGCAGGTCTTCAACTTCATCTTGCTATATTCAACACATTCGATGCAGTTCAACGAATCTAGTTTAACAAGACAATGAAGGTTACAGAGCATCTTCCAACCCAAAAAGAACCGAGGTTCGAGATTTTTAGAGACCAAAAACACCTATTATTCCATACCAGGGTGCCCCTAGTACCCTTGTGGGTTCTCCAGATTTTCTCATATCATCAATATACACTCTTTTCGGGACCTCTGTGCAGTCGTTCTAGCTTTTGTATTTTCCTGTTAGATTTGTGACACCTGCGATAGTCATCCATAATCAATTGAGTTCATTCCTTACCTTTCTCTTGTATATTAGGGGTTTATTTCTACTAGCTCAGTCATTTTAATCATTTTAGTTACTTCATATTAATTTAGTGCATTTATTTACAACATTTATGTCATCCTAGATTAGATTAACTATTATTACATTTCCCCCATTTTTAGTTAATTTTAGTTAATCATTTTCGTTAACCCGACCATTGACTCCACCTTTGTTCTATGGCTTTTCTCATCTTTTATACCATGGATTCTAATGTTTTTCAAGTATCTTTTCTTCAATTGATTTAAATGCACCCATCTTGTAAAGACACTCTTCAATAACCCCTAGATGATATTCATCTCGCTTATCAACATATTGTCTACCCAAGTCAACACTATTTTTGGTCATCTTCTTGTGGACTCCCTTGATTGTAATTCCAATCAATCTATTTGAAAATCCTTTCAAACTATTCATTTTGTATTTCATGATAAATTTCAAGCTATTCATTATGTATTTCAAGATAAATTTCAACCTATGGAATCCACAATCACATCTCTTAAATATGAAATTCACCAGCTTAAGGATACTTCTCAGGCTCACAATTATTCTTCCTCCCATTGCCATCTTATGCCTTCTACATGTGCTCATATTAGAGACCCTCAAATATTTCTACTACCTCGTGCCTCTCATGTTTGAAATCAATGTTATGTAACAATATGTTCTTCCCAAACTCATTACTCATCAATTAGTCAACTTTCCATCTACTCATTATTATCCTCCTTTCTAACTTGCAAAATATCATGGTCTCCCATATTGTAATTATCATCAAATCAATACACATAATGACAATGATTGTTATGCTTTACAATGAATAATTAAACATCTTGCGTGTCAAGGTTTCATCTCATTCACCACACAACGGTCATCTCCGCTTATTATATCTCAATGGGTTGTTAAATATGATTTGTCTAATGATCATCATGCCATTACTTCTAAGGGAATTCAAGAGCTTCCTCTGCAACCACCCCTCAAAATTGATATGCCACATCTACTTGAATAATCTTTAGCATCACTAACTCAACATAAGAAACCTCCTCTTAAGGATGATCCCACCCCTCTTCCATTAAAGTTATCAGCCACCTCACCAAGTTATACACAACAATCACCTCTAAAGTAAAGCTTGAAATTCCTACATCCATTATAGATCCTACATACGTTGACGACTAGGACCCAGATGGCACTTACTATGATGATGAACCGTTTGATGGTCGTACTCCTCTATCACATCGAATCAATTTTTTCAAAGCAACTACTCCTACTAATGAACAAGACACATCCCAAATTTCACCACCATCGTATGGTCCTACTCTTGCTTCATCCTACCATCATGTTGGCCCTCTCTCTTATCATGATACAAACAACACTCTCCCACAATGGCATGGAACTTCTCATGTTGTTGTATAGTTATCCATCATCATAGTGTATTTGGGGGACATAACACCTAATACACCCACCTCCCTCACTTACACATCTCTCATTTTTGCACTTTCATATAGGCATCTTCATCACAAATTTTAGCACTATCATTACTCGATGATGCACTCTTGTGCTTCGGTTCACACTTGACTATTGAGGGATTACCATTACATTGAACCCCACACACTACACCTTAGGCATTACACATTACATTTCATCATACATTGTGCATCATACACCATTCATTCTACACTTATTCTACATTAGACTAGTCCTCATCTATGCATTACATCCATTAGGGTATCTACACACTTAGTCACATCATACACTACACATTTCTACACATATTCTACATCTTACGCTAGGTTACATTACATATGAGTCTAGATTTACATTTTATCATTACATATTCCATTTATATCTACACCTATTATTGCATTTTACACATTACACAACACATACCCTACACATCCTATATTGCATTTCCCACACTACGCATTTATAAATCCTACTCATCATATGGTCACCTAGTTTCACCACACATGCTATATTGTTTTCTACATGCTTCACTCACTATCCTATGATGCAATTTAGTTCCTAGGTCCATACTCAATCTGTCGAGGGTTTACCAATCAAATGGAACCTACACTCACCATGCAACATTTCGAAACTAGTGACATACACTTTGGAATAAATTATCACCTATTCTATCGTCTTGTAGTGGTATACACCTTAGGTTACATCACCACTCCCTCCTTTCATCTTGTAGTGACATAAAATTTAGGCTAAATCGTCACCTATCTCTATCATCATGTAGTGGTATACGCCTAGTGCTAAATAATCACCCATCATTTTTCATCTCATAGTGTGTTAGATCTTCACTATCCATTTTCATCTCATAGTGATATATGTTTTGTGTTAAATCATCACCCATCATTTCATCTTCTAGTGATATACGCTTAGGGATAATTCATCACTCACCATTTCATCTTATAGTGATATACAGTTAGGGCTTAATCATTACTCACATTCAACAAGTCGTGATATCCTCTTGGCTATAGGGTTCATGCACATCTCTCCACATGTCACATCTCATTACCTTTACATATACACATTCATCATAGTGCACTAGACACACAAAACACTACTTGACCATTTCGATGACGCACTCTCATTTACGGTTCATTCTTGGTGATAAGGGGGAAAAATGAACCTCATTGCATACACTTCCATACACTCGGGGGCATCGTTTCTCCTATCATTCCATCTTGCATTCCATTCCATCCATCCATAACATATTGCATTGTCTTGGGGTATTTACTCTTGCTTACTACTATTTTACATGATCAATTTACTACACATGTTAGATTTATTTCTTATATGTCATTATCTATATCATACACATGTGCACATTCACACCTTTGTTTAGTGTGATTGTAGATACAAGACTCTTACACGTGACACATATTCTCTCCTTATACCTTTCCTATACTGGTCATTGGGGGCATCCAAATTCATCTCATACAGTGTTATTGTTTCATTTTGTTCTTAAAATCTTGCATTATTTTATCATACATGATTTGGCATATTGTTTATTATTCTAACATGCTAATGGGTGTTCCATGTGTAGCACTTGTTTTGCAAGATTACATGTTTCTATGACTACTTGTTTGTTTGTATGTACTTGTCATTATTGTTTTCCATTGTATGTGGGATTTTCCTTATGTTTGTGTGCACTCTTCTTTTTTATTTGTGGCCATGATGACCTTGCATGTATTGTAACAACATGAGTGATGTCCCATGTTTATAACCGGATTTTTGTAGCTTACTTGTTCTTACGTGTTTAGACTAATGTGCTTAGTATTTCTTACATTTTTGCATCTTTTACACTTGTCTTATTACATGCATGTGTTTTCAGACTAACACTTGTTTTGGCTAGTCATCCTTGTTTGTGCGTGCCTTGGTTTCTACCAAGTGCACCCCTTTCCCCTTGTAAGGAAGAGTTACAGAGTTTAGAGTGTGGTAGGTTCTCTTTTGGGGCCACATTCTCCTATCAACAAATTTGCATGTGCCCCCAAATAGGGGGTATCATTAAGGGCTTACATTATAACATAACATATTTACATTGGTTCAATATAGTGCACTTTCCACCCTTTGCATTGTGGGTTTACATATAATGAGTGGGTTCAGACTAGTCTATGAACCCCATACATAATGGATTTTATAGGACATGGTGTCCTTAGCATTTTTGGGAAGCAATTACAGATTAGAGGTTATAGTGGGTGTGCCTCTCTACACTACTTTGGCCAAGTGGCGTCAGATCTCCGAAAAAACTATGACAACTTATAGAGATCTCTTCACACACATTTTAAGCAGAAGCAGTCAAAGGTTGGAGGACATAGAGCATTTTCTCCCTACACTTATTTAGCTTGGTGGCGTGAGATCACCTAAAAAATCACAAAGCAATATAAGACATCCTTCTACACCATTTCTCTCGACATGGATCAGGTGCACATGTCTCATTTACACTTTAATTTTTGTGTATTTTTTTTACACATTTCCATACACGTGTATTTTACATAGCATTTTTACACACATACATATTTTACCACTTGATCATTTTCTCTTGGAAATTTTGGTCGTATGGCCGTATGAGAAACAAAAATCAAATTGGGGGCATCATCAACAATAACAACAATGACAAAGAAACATTCCACAATAGGCACATGCCTTACTAGCCACAAAGGTACACTACACACCACAACAACTACACATGCATTCTGCCAAAGGTTCACTCTTATCAATTTTTCTATGCACATTTTTCATCTATAGTTTCCACGCTCCTCCATATTTTTATCATACCACACTTTTATCTAGTCCTTCGGCATGTTTCTACTACACTCTACATGGACATTAGGTAAACATATCTATCTACTTTATATTACCGATTTTCCTGCTCACCAACATAAAGTAGGGGTAAAATGTAGTCACAAAATCATGCACTTTAGGCATTATTTATCCCTGTTCTCATATTACTATTTAGAAGGTTATTAAGTAAAGAAAGTACTAATTAATCTCACCTTTTGGCCATCTGGTTTTATCTTTTGTTTTTTCATTCTCACACATTTTTATATACATGCACAACTATTTCAGAACTTCCCCATCATTTTAGGCTAAACCGGGTGCCTCGAGGTGCCCCGATTCCACTCAGGATGCCCCAATACTTTTTGTACTTTTTCGCTTACTTTTGGGATCTTTCTAGCCATTTTTCATCCTTATCTTTTTCCTAGTCGGCCATGTTGGGATTAATTATGAAATTAGAGCAAGAGAACCCTATAAATATAAATTTATGAGACCATAATGAGGGCCCTAACATCACTTACTACTATCACTCCATCTAGAGTTGCATCCATTGCATCACTTGCATCCACATACTTCCATGCATCAAGGCTAGGAGATCTGCATCAACACACACTTCATAGGGGAGGGATTCTATTCTATTCCATGCACACATACTATTACATTTTCTACATTTAGTTATTTCTCACTACTTCAAAAAGTGTGATTGACATAAGAGCACCTAGGGCATGACATGCACACACACACCGAACTACATTTGGGTCTGAAATGTAGTGCATCACTCAGTTTAGTAAGCCCATTATTGGCGGTTAAAGGTCATCTGTCTCTATTCATTTGCATTTTTTTAGGGTTTTGATACTTTTCTTGTCTCTTGCAGGTCTTCAAATTCATCTTTCTATATTCGGCACATTTGGCGCATTTCAGCAAATCTAGTATTTCAGAAACAAAGGTTATAGAGCATCTTTTGACCCAGAAAAAAACTAGGTTATGAGATTGTTCAGAGACTAGGGAACCTATTCTATCATACCATGGCACCCCTGGGGTGCCTCGAGTTCCCTCCTGGGTGCTCTTGTGTTCGCGAGATCATCCAAATCCACTCTTTTCGGGACCCCTATGCAACCATGTCATCCATAATCAGCTGAGTTCATTCCTTACCTTCCTCTTGCATATTAGGGTTTTATTTCTTCTAGCTCAATCATTTTAGTTACTTGATATTACATTAGTGCATTTATTTACAACATTTATGTCCTCCTAGATTAGATTAAATATTATTACATTTCCCCATTTTTAGTTAATTTTATTTAATCACACACATCGTGACTACCCAATGATGCACTCTAGTTCCACGGTTCATACTCCACTATTGTGGTTCTAAATTTGAAATAAACCTTACCATATTAACACTCTCTACACTCTATGACTCACGATCATATCTTTCTAGCATGCAAAATTTTAACCATTCCCGATGACACACTCTTGTTCTACGGTTCATTCTTGACTACTGATGGGGAATTTATAAATTAACCTCATCTCATACATACTCATCTGCATTCACTCTGGGGTACGTTGCTCTATCACACTCATATTACATTCCATTCCATTCTTATTCACATCATACTACATATCTTTGTAGCATGTACTCTTTCTTACTTATGCCTACATGTACACCTTTCTTACTATACTATACAAATATATTGTATGTCATTATATTTATCATATACACATGCACGTTCACTTTCCTTCTAGTTGTGAATGAAGAATTTATACTGAGATCATTACACATAACACAAATTCTTGGCACTCTACCTCCTACCATTACCACAATGACTCCGAGGGCATCTACCTTTACACACACTAAAAGTGCTATTGTTTCATTTTATACTACTTCCTATTCTTACTAGCACACTACTATATCGGATCATACACGCTTTGACATACTTTTTATCTTTCTAATAAGCTAAGTGGTGTTTCTGTGCATTATTTGTCTTACTGGGAACTATTTGTTACCACGGTTGTCTATCACTTCACTTTTTCTTGTCTATCATTGTTTGCCATTATTTTCCATTGTTTATGGGATTTTCCATTTGTCTTGTGTGCACATTTTATGATTTTTACTGCTTTTGCCTTGATTGTCTTGCGACATTATGAGCGATGTCCCATGTTTGAAAACCTCTTTTTTCGACCTACATTATTTTTATTGCTTGTTGCATTACACTTTGTATTTTATATGTGTCTTGGTATTGTTTGTACTAACAAATGTTTCCACTCACTTTGTTAACATGGTCCTTAGTTTATGCCAAACACATTCTCGTCTCCCGTAGAGAATTCATTTCAGATCAACGTACGCTCCTCCTTTGGGTTGTGTATACGTAAAATCATGCACTTTGGGTATCTATTTAGTCCTAATTACATAATACTATTCATATGATTCCTAAGGTGTTCCTAAGTAAGAAAAGTACTAATTAACCCATGTTTTTGGCCACCTTTCTTTGCTTTCTATTGCCACTTTTGGTCTTGCACCTTTACTTTCTCGGTTTTCCTTTGTATACTTGGGTATTTATCATCTTAGACACTAGTGCCTAGCTAGAACACAAATTCCATGTGCCCTCATCCCTTATAGGTGCCCCCGACCCCTTTATACTTTGTTCACATATTTTGGGTCCTTTTTAGCCATTTGAGCATCTTATATTTTTGGTAGTTGGCCTTTTCGGGGTTAATTACAAAATTCAAGAAAAGGAATCATATAAATATAAAGTTATGTTATCATAATAAGGGACCAAGCACTAAGCATTAGCTATCACCACCTAAGGTTGCATCCATCAAACATCTAAGAGATTCATTGCACACAAGGTATGGTTATTATGTATACAATTCATAGGAGGAAATTTCATTCTATTCCATCCACATATCTATTACATTTATTTACATTTAACTTATTTTCCCGATATCAAGTGTAACACACACAAGAGTCACTTAGGGCATGATTCCAAACACACACACAAAACTACATTGGGCCTAAGATGTAGTGCATAACTCATTCATAAGATCACCATTGTGATAGTTGAATACAGTTTGACCCCTCACTTTTCATCTTTCTTTTTTAGTATTTGATTTCTATCTCGAGGGTTTTGTAGGTCAATACTTCATTGCGGGTTTCAAATGAGCTCTGCGATTATTGTGTGACCTCATAGAGACCAAAAGTGAGTAAAAAGAACAAATTACGACCACTCATAGGAGGTTTTATGAGCATTTCAGTAGACAAAAATGCCCCTTTCCTTCTCAAGATGCCCCTCTGTCTAGGAAGATCGCCACTCACACACTTTTCTCGAGGCTCTGTGTGATGCTTCTTCCTCTCTATTCATTCAGATCAAGCACTTGGTGTAGTCGAGGGTTAATTATGAAACAACTAAGTCATCTTACCTATTCTTTGCATTTAGGGTTTCATACTTTCTTTCTTAACTTGCTTCACTTAATTTATATACTAAATAATTTATTCTTTTACTGCTGCAATAACAATCTTATTAGGCATATAAATTCATATTTAACTTTATCATTTTTGTGAACCCACATTTGAATAATCTTGGATTCTTATTTTTCTTACATCATGACTCATAAGGTCTCTAAAGTTTATTTTCTTCAATTTCTTCAAATGCCCTCCACAAAACCTTAGAAACTATATATCCGCCTATCAACATGTTTCCTACTCAAGTATATTCTATCTTTGACCATCTTTTTATGACTCTCTTGGTTTCAAATCCAATCAATCTATTTAAAAATCCATTAAAGCTCTTCATTCATTATTTGAAGATAAATTTTAGGCTATGGAATCTACAATTACATCTCTAAAATCTTAAATCCAATAACTTAAGGATGCTTCTCAGGTTCATGCTAGTTCTTATTTTCATCCTCATTCTATGTCTTATACATGTTCTCATATTAGTGAACCACAAATATTTCTACTCCCCACACCTCTCAATTTTGTAATAAATGTTAAGAAATAAGATATTCTTCAGAAACTCATAAATCATCAATCAATCATATTTCCTTCTACTCATTTTTATACTCCTTATCGGGTTGCAAAATATCAAGGTATTCCATATTGCAATTATCATAAAATAGATAGACATAACGAAAATTATTGTTATGTTTTACAATAAAGAATAAATCATCTTGAGTGTCAAGGTTTCATCTCATTCACCACACAACATTTTTTTACATGGTCCTCTCCACTTGTTACATCTCAATGGGTTCCTAAATCTGATCCATCTATGTCTAATGAGCAACATGCT
The DNA here is from genome assembly GCA_018340775.1 of Taxus wallichiana var. yunnanensis. Taxonomy (NCBI): domain Eukaryota; kingdom Viridiplantae; phylum Streptophyta; class Pinopsida; order Cupressales; family Taxaceae; genus Taxus; species Taxus wallichiana. Next base: position 690,103,029 of record CM031242.1, on the reverse strand, counting down.
TCCACTTCTCATGTTCCTTCTTTTCCTACTCAAGCGCCACCTAAGCAACCACCTCTCAAAATCAATAAAACACCTTCTCTTGAGTCATCCACGAAATTATCAAGTTAACCTAAGAAACCTCCTCTATAAATTAGGTCAACACCTTCTCCTACTAAGCCTACTACAATGATACCTAATAATTCACCATCTCAGAAATCAATATTTTTGTCAAAGCAATTGCTCCTTCTATTGATGGAAAAGACACATTTTAAACTCTGCCACCATCGCATGGTCCTACTATTTCTTATTCCTACCATTATGTTGGCCTTCTCTCTTATCACGACATAGAAAACACTCTACCACAATGGCATGGTATCTCTCATGTCACTGCATAGATATCCATCATCATACACTTGGGGGCATCATGCTTACCTCTCCCCTCTCTTAGCATTATCAGGTGTCTTACAATTCTACTATTTCACTTTGTGCTTCATGCTTCATCTCTTTAAGCATCAATACAAACCACTTGATACATTATTATCATCATTTCCCGATGATGCACTTTTATGCTTCGGTTCACACTCAACTATTAAGGGCATCCTATACACATGAAGCTCACACACAACACACTACCCATCGTACTACACACTACATTACACATCATATTATTTCTCACGCATATTATTCAATACAAAACCAACACCCTTCCAATGCATTCTTACTCAACATATTTGAAATACACTCTTTTCATGCTTATCTATCAATGCAACCTCAATAAAATCAAACCACATGCTCTTTGTGCACATTCAACACAATATACAACCCATTCGACACATATGTAACATGCTCCATACTACATCATACCTCATATTTTTCTCATAAAATCACCACATTTCTTTACACATTCAATAAATCTCTCAACACATCCATGACACATTACACGCTGCACCACAAATGAAACTATACACTTCACACTCTTTTTACACATCTCCCTTGTGCATAATCAACAAAACACATCACACATTCAAAAATACAAAAACACACTCAACGTGTCTATAATCAATCCATTTAACAAAATTCTTTACACATTGAACAACTCTTTCTTAAAATTTCACACACTCGTCTCCTTTTACGTAACATCTCATCTACACATCTACATATCTACACAACATTACCTTCCGAAACTTACACATCTCAAAAATATACATCCCACATAAAATGATTCTATAATAAAGTTCTTTCACAATACAATCAACATGACATACTACACAATCAACATATCTCTCAAACAGAACCAACGCGATACACTACCCTATGACGCAGTCTAGTTCCATAGTCCATACTAGATCTGCTGAGGGTTTACATCTCAAATGGACCTCACCACACTCACTCATTTAATCAACTCCCTCAATGACTCATGCATTGAAACTCTAGACTTTGTACTTTGACAATCACATATTTTTAGTACACACATCCAAACCATTTCCGATGACACACTCTCATTTACTGCTCATTCTTGACACCGAGGGGGCATAAACAAATGAATTTCACTGCATTAAATTTCATTCACACTCACTTTAGGGGAGCTCTTATCCTATCATTCACTTTGCAATCCATTCCATATCATCCAAATCATGTTACATATCTTTTCCGTCTTGGGTCTTGCTTACATTTACTTGTTAAATGAAGACTTTAATACACATGCTAGATAGATATATTGTATGTCATTATATTTATTATACAAACATGCATGTTCACTTGCCTTTATAGTTGTGATAGAAGATTATACAAATCTATTACACATAACATGGATGCTTGGCGTAATACTTATTACCAGTCCCACAGTGGCTCCTAGGGGCATCCAATTTTATACATTATAGGTGATATTGTTTCATTTTATTTCATATCACATTACATTATCATATTATACATGCTTTGACATACTTTTTTATCTTTCTAACATACTAATGGGTGCTTCATGTGAAACATTTGTTATGCAGCAGTATATTTACTTACATGGTTATCTATTACATTGCTTGTCATTGTTTGCTAATATTTGTGGGATTTAATGAAATATAATGATTAAGTGGTCTGGCCAACCCTTAATGTATATGGATCTATCACTAATATATAGGTTAATATTTAATAATATGAAATATTTATATTTCTATTATTAAATATGCTAACCTAGGTATATACTTTAGGTTAAATATTTAATATCATGAAATGATTATATTTCTAATATTAAATATTATAAACCTAGGTGTATGTGTCAAACATTTTAGGTTGAAAAGGTGGGTCGGGAGACATACCCGATCACCTTATACGAAATGACTTTAGGTCCTCATTTGATATATTCGAGAAATATATCAAAGGTGTGTAAATCAAGTGATTTGGTTTTACCCTTGGTAAATAGGGTTTCAAAGGAGGAGGTGATCTTATTGGATGTAAAATAAGTTCTCTGAAGTAAAATGTTATTTTCAAAGTGGTTTTTACCCTATTGGGGTTTTCCACTATAAATACTTGTTATCCCGTAAAATTAGCAAGGGCAATTTTCTGAGATAACCATACCAAATTTTTGTTCCGATCCCTTGTCGGGGATTTCTTGCGTTCGGGCGTTGCAGAAAATCCCTTCCCAGAAATCTAGTTTTCGGACTTAGTCATTTTTGGTCTTTTTGGCGGGCGCATATAATGACTATACAACATAAAATTTTGATGCGCCCCTTTAAATCCTTTTCGCGCATGCTTTCTCATGTCAAGTGTATTTTGGTGTGCCTCTCTATGTTGAGTCTTCCTTGCATGCGCCAAGGCGCATGCGCCTTCCTGTCAACAGAACATTTGTTGTGCCACTTTTTGGTGCGCCAAGGGCACACATATTCCTCTATCGACACCACTTTCGGTGCGCCAAAGGCACACATATCTTCGTGTTGGCAAGCATTTTGGTGCGCCAAAGGGTGCATGTTTTCTTGTGTCGACAGCTCTTTTGGTGTGCCACTTGAAAAGTTGGTGGCGCATTTATTGCTACCTCACCTATAAATAGGCACGTCTGTGCTGTCATTATCATCCGACACAATCACGTGATTTTCTCTGTACCTGCCAGCGCACCTGCCCTGTCATTTTCAATCACTTTGTGGACCCGTTTGCACATTTCTTCATTATAAATATCCAGGTAAAGGTCCTCTTTCTTTTTTTGTGCACTTCGTGTTTGTGGTTTTGGTTGCTTGTGGGTATGAATTGGATTGAAAAGAATGAAATTGTGAACTTCTCCCGCCCCCTTTTTTCTTTTGTCGTTCCCATTCTTCCACTTATTCTCCCCCTCTTTCCAGATCTGCTGGTAGAGGAAACTCTGTCCTAAAATGACTGCTTAAAACTCTTTGTTTTAAGCCTCTTTATCACCTAAAAACACCCTCAAGAAGAAGTTTGAAAGAATGAAACCCCTCAGAGAAAGAACTAAAGCCTAAAAAGGAAACTGTATTTTCCTTCTCCTTTGGCACATTGGCGCCCCTGTTACACAAAAAATAGTTGCGCCACTGGCACATTTTTTTGTTCTTACATAATGAAAAGTTGTGCCCTCATGGCGCACTTCCCTCGCTTGTTGCAAACGCTTTCCTTGCATCCTGCTTGGCGCACCACACTCGTGTGTTGCATTGATAAAATTCACGCCATTGGCACACCCAGCATCCATGTAACAATCCTTTCCTATGCGCCAAGTGCAAAGCTATAAACGGCGCAGGCGTATCCTCATTGCAATAACATCATGTTATGCATTCCTTCCATGCACCGCGCCAAGTTCCCTTTAGCGCACAAAAAGCATATGTTACACAAACCTTATATGCGCCTTTGGCACACCGAAGTTCCATGCAACATGAAAGATATATGCGCCACGGGTGCATCCTGTTCCCGTGTAACATAAAGAATCCATGCGCCCTTTATAAAACACATCCATATGGCGCAGGCGCGCTTGTTCTTACAACAAAAAGAATGCACCCTGCAGTGTCATGCACCATGCACCCTTTGGCGCTGATTTACCCCTTGCAGCATCCCTTCCCTGTGCACCTTACTATTTAGCCTGCGCCCGAGGCCTTTAAATTGCTAACTCTTTCTTCTGTCAACATTTCAATGGAAAATCAGACAGCTGACATGGCTTTCTTGCATTGGGTTTCACTTCTTATTCTTGCAGATCAGCAACTAAGTTCAGAAGAACATATGTCAACATCAAGCAGAAACCTATCAAATCTAAAGGCAAGGCCAAGCTCACAGAAGAAGAAATGAAGTATAAGTATCAGAGGGTCAGAATGCCCGAGTCCCAAGCAGAGTGTGACCTAGACATCAGAGACTCAGAGTGGGTCATATTGACATGGAAGATTTCTGGGCCAGAACCCAGAGGGTCACAAGAAGTCCATGGATGGACAAGCTGATAGGCAGTGCCCTGCACTTTGCTGGTGGGATCCCAGTTAGTGCCGTAAACAATGAATTTATGATGGTGGTAGCCCAATGCTACAACAAGGACACAAGATGTGTTCATGGGGAGAAGGGCGAGGTCATTATTAACCTCACTGCCCGCCACTTTGAGATAATGCTTGGCATTCCTCATCACCGGCACTTTGTGGCCGTCATCCAAGAAGATTGCATCAAGGCCTGGGACGACAATGAAGATCAGTGCATGCAGCTGATGAATGAGGTTTATCTGAAGAACAAAAAGTAGTGACTCGGTGGCCACAAGTCATTCATCACAGTGACTTTTCAGAGGAACTCAGCGACACAATTACGTTCCTGAGCAGAGTCTTTGGGCTTCCTGATGCCCATTATTTTCACAAGTGGATGCTGTGGTACCTTGAAACAATGAACAAAAATGTGCCCGATCAACGCTTTGAATGGGTAGAAATCATAAGCAGCACAATATCGGAGTAGCTACAACAACTTAACACAACGGGGAGGTTCTATATGAACTCCTACATGGTTTATGCTACAGCTTCAGAAAGGGACTATCCAGCTCTAATGCGGTGTGGGGTTTGGCCCCAAGTTAAAATCTATGAATACTATCTAGAGTTGAAGCTAGAAAATAGCATCCCCCAATTCACAAAGATCAACGATGCATTCTTCTACTTCATCATCTGCCTGTTGAGGTCGAATATGACTCACGGTCACATGACCAAGAGCATAGTTGTAGTTACTGAGAAGTGGGGGGCCCTGTTCACTCAGTTCCCCACATTCACCTATCTGAGGGCAGTTAATTTCTTGGGGGAACCGACTAGACTGCCAAGGTATGCCGGGCCCAAGTTGATCCTGTTGGAGCTGTCAAGGCAGCTTGTTACTTACCACGAAAAGTGCCTAAAGAGAAAGAAGGGTGGAACTCCTTTCCCCCTCACAGTGGGTAGATATACGTGTCTCACTCACCACAAGGCAAAAGATATGTTTGCAGAACTGGAGCTGCTAAATCTGAAACATGACTTCCTAGCAAGGCCCACCTTCGACCCGAGAAATTGTCTACCTAGGGCTAAGCTCGATCCAATCCACATCCCTCAGATCAAAGATATCTACATTGACATATATCACGAGGTTGAGCTCAGGAGGAAGGATCATTCTCGCTTGGCCTTAGCAGAAATCATCCAGTATGGGGTGGCCATTGTCCCCAAAGGCTACCAAACTACTGAGGAGGAAGTGGATCAAGTGTATCTTGACACAGGTGGGGACGATTGGCCTTTTTCATTGATTGATAGAACCAAAGCACCTCAGACAATTGAGGAAAGGGTCAAGGAAACTCTGCGTAGAACAGAGCATTGGTGCCGAATGAACGGGCTCATCTACCTCGGAGTCGATTTCACAACCTCTCCATTGGGTAACGCACCTCCTCGATCAAAATAGCAGCCAAAAGGCAAGGGTAAAGGTAAAGAGGGTGAATCCAGTTCCACCCAAGAAGAAGCTCCAGAAAGCCCTCCTTCCACTTCACAAGAATGGGTTGAAGTCCCGAAAAGCACAGAAGAAGAAGTGGCAGAAGATGTTCCAATAGGCCCATCCACTCAGGATGTCACCACTGCTGCAACAACTGAGGTCCCTTCTGTTCCTTCTCCTTCTCCTCCTTCCCCTCCTCAAGTGACTCAAGCGACCATTCCTTTGGTCGTGTCCTCTCCCCCTTCTTCTACCGTTCCTCCTGCTTCTTCGTCCATCTTCTCTTCTCTGCACTGTCCCCCTCCATTTCTTCCCTCATCTCTGAGCTCCCTTCCCTTCCTATGTCTTCCTCTCCTGCAGTATCCCTTCCTCCCATGGGCACTTCTTCGGCTTTTCTCTCTATGCCGCCTCCAAGTGTCTCCACTTTTTTCCCTTCAACTACTGCAGCTACCCCCTTCTCTGTTTCTGGCCCTTCTCCCATAAGTCCAGCTTGGATCTCCCAGCACCTGAGTCGAGTGAGAAAGGAAAGTTCCCATCACTCCGATGGACTTCTCCGTAATCCCGTCAAAAGGGGCAAAGAAGCAGAAGCCCATCACACGCTTCTCTCAGAGTGCTTCGGGAGAGAGGGTAATGGAGATCGCATACCCCAATCCTCTGAAGGATAAAAAGGATCTGTCTTTGACAGATTATACAGTGACTCAAGTCACAATGGGTATGTCTTCTGAAAGCCTTCAGGGAGAGGCCCTATCTGCAGTTGATGCCCTCTGCAAGAAGCTTCAAGAAGCAAAAGAAGAGAAAAGGCTACTGAAAGAGAAAAATAAACATCTGCTCCAAGCCTTACAGAAGATGGGCAGTGCACCTCCCACAACTACCGCCGAGACTCCTGAGCCTCTGAGCCAGGATAAAATTAATGAATATGTAAAGATCGGTGAGTAGGGTATGGCAGTTTCCACCTGGAGGAGCCAAATCCTCAAAGAAAATGAAAAAGTGATCGCCAAGTTCACTGATTTGTACCTAAACATCAACAAGGTGAACAAGGAACTCCAGGCATTAGTGGGACCCATATCAGAAGAGCTGGACCATGCTAGGGTGCAGTGTGAGACCTTTCAAAGAATGTTCAACTGTTCAGTTGAAGACCTAGTCAAGTTTGGCATTTTCGGTCATCCCAGGGCCCTCAATAAAATCCTTTCCACTCTGGATTACCGGATGGATCAACTGGAATTCATCCTTGAAAAGATCGATAAGGTAAAGGAAGAAGCCCTGGACGCGATGCACCAAATGGAACAAATCATTCTCAACATGTCTCCAGGGTTACTTACTCCTTCTTTCACCTTAAGGAAAGTTGATGAAACCATCCAGATCTTCAAGGAGATCGTTTCGCAAGGGCTGGGGCCAGAGGTCACTTTTGACGCAGAGTCCATCAATAACCTGCTGGCCTATCGGGACTTCATCGGGTTCCTAATAGAAGTAGAGAAAGAATATTCCAAACTCCCAGAGAAGCTCATAGACGAGTGGGAGACTTGCGAGGCGATCAGCGAGTGACACAAGGATCCTTCCCAGGATTAGCTAGAGCCCATGATCAGCAAGTTCATGGAATACCATGCCCAATTCCACATCTCGTCACCCGAGCAGCAATAGCAAGATATCCCCTTTCAGCCATGGCGGACGGCAGCGATGAATAATTTCTCTCTCTTTTTCAGTTTTCTTTTTGTAAAATATCTAGAGTATGTTGGCACAAATGATGACATCATCCATGTTGCACCATGGGATGATGTCATCCATCAAGTTGTCAAAAGTCAACATGACTTTGAGATATTTTGTATATTTTATGTAAATAGGTGGTTGGTTCCTTTTTGCCTTCCTTCTTCTCCTTCTTCTATAAATACTCAAATACTTGTTGTATTTGAGAAGTAGTGGATATCTTTCAGATGAAAAATAGAAGTGAGGAGAAAAGACTTTGAGCTTTTTGTAACAGAAAGGAATATTAATACAATATTTAGACTTTGTGCTGAATACATGTGTTATATGCATCAGGTCTTTCTTACGTCAGATCTGTGTGTTTATTCTGTTAGATCTGCTTCTGTTTTATTGTCATTTATTCATCAGTATTGCTTTATTTGTTTATGCAAGTAGGTTTGGCTCTGTTTACTACCAATCCCAAAACATAAACCTTCTAACCTTTCTGCTTTGGAATTCATTTCTTTTCTCCCTTCGGACCTGATCTTTCTTCATCCTCTCTTTCATTCCTTTCTTTTCGCAGTTGGAAACACCCCTACTGGGATGAGATCCCAAACCCCCGAAGGTAGAATATTGTGAGACTTGCATGATTCCTGCTGGTAGAATAGCAATAAACCAGTTTCACTTTGCTGACTCAAAGAGGGGCTATGCCCTGCACTGATCTTGGCTCGTTTATCCATAGATCTCGCCCAACCGATGATTTTCGAACCAACAATCTTTTGTGTCACATGTGTTATTTATTTCTTGTAAGTATTTCTTTATTTACTTATGTTATGATGTAATCTTTATTTAAATATTTATTGTAACATTATGTAATATGTAAGTTGATTAAATCCATATTTATTAGAATCCTCAAATTCTAACATGGTAACAGAGCGAGGTAAATTAAATAAATTAAGATAAAATGTTGTTTATTTTATTTATTTAATTTGTACGGGTTTTTTCAACCAACCCGAAAGGGTATTTAAAAGTATCCGGTCCCCTTCTTTTTTCCCCAATTTATTTTTGCATTATATTTGTGTAATTAAAATATTGGTAAAATTTTTAGGGTTTTTCAATTTTAAATCCCAATTTTTTTTGGGGGTGGGAGATGTAATATGATATGATTCTTACTTTCATTTACATTTTGTAAATTATATGGAATTAATGTTTGTATGGAGATTGATGTGTGAACAGGTGAAAGGGGCTTCAAATATTTACCTGCATGAAAATCACATAAAAAAGAAAGGATTTATTACTATATGAAATAATTTTTATGTTTTCTATAATTTCAAATGTTTGCAAGTTAAATATTTTGGAAGGTAAATTCATACTCGTGTTCTTTGGTCCCCTCTAAAAGGATTCAATTTGAAAAACTATAGTTTATAGTTAATCTATAATTATATCCTATATAATTTGAAAACTATATTATTATTTTTAAATAAAAATATATATAATATAGAATAAGGTTTATATAATAATTTATATAAATATCATATTAAATTTTATATAGTTTTGGGGAAAAAACTATATATTAAAAGCCTTTAACCATATTAAAATTACATGGGATTGAGGGAAGAGTCAACAAACCATATTCTAAGCCTAAGTTTAAATCATATTTAAATTTAACTTATAAATCTAGGCATATATAGTTTTTATAAAAAAGAAACAATCCTAAGTTTAAATCATATTATATATATATGGTTAGTTTAAACCACTTAAAATATAAATTTTATTAGATTTGGTTTATATATGTTTTAAAAAAACTTAAGTGCTTACTTTTTTTGGAAAGGGGCTGTGTTTATTGCTTGGCCATGAAGGGATTACTTTTAAATCTTAATACTTATTAAATAAAACCTAACATGTGTCCCTAACTATTTATATTATCCATGTAAGGGTGGCCCATTCATTTATATCTTATAGTTTATAAAAACTATATAAATAAACCTATTTAAAGGTTTTCTTTTATATAAGAGTGGGAGTGGAGAATAAAATGAGATAATATCTCAGATATAAATGTGAAACTCTCAAGTATAAATGGAGAATTAAAAAAAAGGCTAGTTTATTGGTGGCCCACGTGAAGTGTGGTAAATATTTATTAAAATATTGGTAGTTATAGCCACATAAAAGTTTTAAAGTTTTTAGCTTGTAAGAATTCTATAAAATATTTTGTAATATTTCCATAGTTTTAAATGTGTGTAGGGTAAAATTAAGAGTAAATGAAGGGAGGAGACAAGGTTCATGAAAATAGGGATTTGAATTTATTTCATTGGTCGGGTGAAATTACTTGTCCCCTCTGTAAAATATGCAGGTTAATCTATACTCTCATAAATCTACTTGCACCTGGTAAAATTCTTTTAACTTGGTCTATGTCCTTTAAACCCCTTTAATAAGGGTTATGTGTTTTTATATAAAAAAATATACTATAGTTTATAATTTTTATGAACTATATGTTGTTTTTTATTTACATTCTATAAACTATAAAAAGTGTATATATTTTTACATTATAAATTATAATAGGTTATTATAATATGTTAAAATATAGCCTTCCTAATATTATATAAGAAGAAATTATAGAATTTCACATTTAGAAAATATACAACAAGTTTTGGCTTCATTAAATTTAATGCTCAAATGACCTTTACGGTAGACCAAACATAAGACAATATGATGATCATTTAGACATAAAATTTAAGCTCGTAGGTTCCGAAAAAATTTCATTGTGTTAAAATTGATTGTTAAATAAGCACACGACAGGACCAAAAATAAACCTATATGATATTCATTTAGACGTCAAATTTAAGTTGGCTGGATTTTTGTCTACATTAATTTTTTTAGAAATTTGAAGTTGTTATGCATTCTTAGGGGTCTCTTCTTCACTTCTATATGGTTGAAAATATTTTTATATAGATCTCGGGGTATAAAGGTAGCTCTTTATATTGTAAGTTATTATTTTGATCATGGGAGGTTAATTAGTATGCATTGTAATGACATAATTAGTTATGATCAAATAGTTTCTTTAGATCTATAAAATTTAGATCCGATTCTATTAAAAGTGTTGTTTTTGTTATCAATAAATATGTATCTAAATCTATGGTACATTGTATATTATAATGGGGTATGGTTTACAATTTTAGGAAAATAATGGCATCCAACTATTTCTGTCTTGACAAAACATAAATCCTGAATGAAACCAACTACAACATTTGGGTCAAAACAAAATTTATGTCGAAAAAACTCTAGACGATTGTTTCTAGATCTGAGGTTTGTCCCACCGGTTATCAAGCAACTGTAGATAACATGAATACATTCTGGGCACCCTGTGGGACAAATAGAGTGGGCTTGCGGAGGTGGCTCTTTTATGATTCTACGTAATGTGAACAATGAGTACCTTATACACATTGGTAATATCAAATATCCAAAATAGGTATGGACACAACTAGAATCTATCCATGAAGGATACTTGGTATATCAAGGATAGTAATGAGAGTAAAATAGCTAAAGGAATTCAAAAAAATGTTATGTATATTTTTGATGATTTCTCTTCTGCATCTTGTTTTATATCTCAAATTTTGAATAATTCAAAACTATGGCATGAAAGGTTAGGACATATATATTATCGAAGCTTATATGAAATATGTATATATAATATATCTAGTGAAAAGTTTACATGCGTTGTCTTCTTCTCTTGAAGTTACTTCATTAAATACTTCTAAATGATGGTTTTGATTTTGATTTAGTAAATGGTCATGATGATGTTTTGATGCTATAGATGTTTCTAAAACTCTTATCTTTCTAGATAAGAAATTAAATTGGGCTCAATCTATGTTAGAAAGTTCAAATCCTATTAACCTTAGGAAAATGACTAGAATCCATCATATGTACCATGCATTAATTACTTTATATGAACCTGTTGTCCACTCAAAATTCCCGCTCACGATAAGAGTAAAATTTCAAAATTTTGAGTCTAAGTGTTTTTCTCTCGAAGTGCCTAAGTCGTGAAATTGAAAAAAATCGTGTTTTGGGTCATTTTGTGTGATTTTTGGGCCCGTGGGAACTTTTTGTCCCAAGCTGTCCCAAGTACGAAAGTGAACTCTGTTCCCGATCGGCCGAAATCCCTGAATTTGTCCCATTTTCGGGCCCGTCGGAAAGTTTTGTCCCAAGTGTCCCAAAACTTATTGTGCGAGTTGTTCCGATTTCGGCCAAAACACGAACCACGTACTACGCATTTTCAAGTCTCAAATGTCCCAAAGTTAAAAAGTGCGAGATTTCCAATTTTCGGCCGAAACTTCCGTGTCGCGTACTTCAAAGCTCCTTGTCCCAAATCGAAAAAATGCAAGTGTTTCAATTTTCGTCGAACCGGCCAAACCGCGACTTGAACTTTTTGTCCCGAATGTCCCAAGTCCAAACGGGCCCACTTTGTTCCATTTTCGGCGAAACACCCAAACCGCGTGATTTCGCGCATTTTGTTCCAATCGTTCCAAAAGCATATGTGCATCCTCTCCTGTTTCACCCGAATCGGTAAGAGCCGCGTGTTTTGCGCATTCGCGTCTCACATGTCCCAAGCGTACCAAGTGTCATTCACACTTAGTTTTTCCCGCTCACTCCGAGTATGATGCTATTCAAATTGGTGGTTATGTATTCAATGTGCATTAAATTCATTCCTCTCTCCAAACGACTATATAACGAGCATTTCCCCTTTGCATTTTTCGCATTGCTTCCATGTTATCTTTGCTCGAACCCTTTGCAATTTGAAAACCCTGCGCAAATATCCCCTCCCTTTGCAAATTCCTTCCCAAGTCTAGGTTCAGCTCCCAAAGAGACTATCAATATGAAGATCAAGTTTCTGTGGACGGGAGCAAATTTCTCCGTGAGTCCACTGTCCATTCTTAGCAATATTGGGGACAATGAAGCTCATCATCTCGACTTTGGTAATTTTTGGGCAAGAATGGCAGATGCAAACCCTACACCAATAGCACAAACGATTCATGATAGCGGTTTGGCTTTTGCCGGTGGTTTCCCAATCTCAGGACAGTGTGCGATACTGTGCTTTCATGCGGAGCTCACTTCGACCCCGCTTCGAGCGAATTGACAAATGTACATGGGGAACTCATTGCCAAGCTGGACGCTGCCACCATTGGCGCTGCTCTGAGGATTCCGGAGTTGGACAATGCTATAGTCGTCTCTCGGGATCAAGCATGATGACCCTATTCGATCAAGACAGTGACAAATATATAAGGCGCGAGTGGCAAAGTATTGGTTGAAGAACCCTAAGAAAGGTGCTTCTCGCCTAACCAAAACCCTCTTCGAGCAGATTTCAATGAGGAATTGTTAGACTTCATAATCCTGCTACCTCGGGTTATGGATTTGCCTTCCACCAATGAGTTTCATTTTTGGATGTGCCCGCTCATCAAGCATGGTGTGCGAGGGAACACAAAACATCAAGCTGGCAGAGATCATCGGTATGAATTTGGCGGAGTAGCTATCCAACGTTGGCAGAACAAAGAAGTTCTATATGACTTCATACCTGATGTATACCCTAGCAGCATCAAGGCAGTGGTTTGGTTTCTCCTATATAGATGCACACAAAGATGATCCAGTGTATGCCTATTGCCCACAGTTCACCTCGAGACCAAAGAAAAAATTTGAAGGGTCAATGATGCTTTCACCATGTACGTGGTCGGATTGCTCGAAGGTGATCTTTTGTTAGAAGGTTTTCAGATGAAGCCATGAACCTGATATCGCAGTATGGAGCCTATTTCATCCAATTCAGGAAATTTTCCTATATCAGGCTTGCTGGCTATGAAAGCACTCCTCTACGGCTTCCCATGTTCTGCAATGATAAAATGGCCTTGATAGAAATATGCAGGCAACTAGACAAGTTGCACAGAACTTGCAGAGACAAGAAGATTTCTGGCTTGCACTTTCCCATCTCTCTGGGAAACTACACATGCAAAACAGCTCTGGATGCTCAGAACATAGAAAGAGCCCTGGTCCCTATCACTGTTCATTTCTTCAAGCCAAGAACCTGCTTTGACTTGAAGAAGTTTATTGAACAGAACATCAAGATAATCTACCATCATAGGGCAGATACAGAAGACTACTGGGCTGACTGTGCAGATGATTTTGAAGCCAGGAGAAGGCATTGTGGCAGGTTCTCCCTGCAATTGATCCAAGAACTCGGTCTGTACCAAGTTCCTGAAGGTCTCCAGGATGACAATTCTGACCTATACTCGTATGAGTATGAAAATGTGATTAAGCACACCCCTCTGGAGGACCTGGATTGGAACAGGAAAGAGAGGGATGATCTGGCTGAGATTCTTGCTCCAGTCTAGTCAGGACTAAGGTCTGGTTCAGTAAGAAGATCCGAGAATTCAAGAGGCACTCAGGAGAATCCAGCTCCAAGGATGACTCGACACCAATAAGAGAGGCATCAGTTCCAAGTCTGAAACACTAGTGCAAACCCCTCCTGCCTCATCAACACAAGGACCCACTGAATCTACTCCCTCTTCATCTACCCAGGTATATAAGAAGAAACTCAAAGAGGTAAAGAAGGAGCCTGCAGAGAATGACCCTCCAAGAAAACAGGAAGAGTTGCCTATAGGGCCAGAGAACATCATTGTTCTCAGTGAAAGTGAAGAAAGTGAGATGCCAACTCCTGCAAATGTTCCTGAAGATCCAGCAGATAAGGACAAGGAGGTCCAGAGCACTGAACTTCCAGGTGCTACTGATTCTTCTACCGCTATTGCCTCCAGTGCTCTACTCACATCTCAGCTTGAGTCAACAGCTGCGCAGACCCTGAGTGTCATGAGCTCCCTGTCTCTTGGTCCCCTTGCTTCTCCTGTAGATTCTTCTTCCTCTTTTGTTTTGGGTGCAACCTTTGGTTGACAAAAGGAAGAGAAAATCCTCCTCTCAAAGCTTGGGACCAAATTTCGATGCTGTTGCAGCCTTGTTGGGCACCACTCCTTCTCGTGCCAAGAAAGCCAGAACCACTTCCAGAATAGTGTCTGATGCCCAAGGTCAGCAATTCTTGGAGATTGCTAAGCCTACAGTAGACAAATCAGAATCAGACTTGCTGGCATCTGACTTGGAGCTTTCAAGAATCCCTATGGGAGAATCTACTCCTGAAGGTGAAATTCACAACCTCCAGGAAACAGTCACAAGAGTCATTGGAAGGGTAGAGAAAGGGCAGCAAACTATTGAACAGTTGGAAGAACAAGCCCAGATTCTCACAGGTTTCATCAAGTCTCTTTTATCTAAGGATAAAGTCTTGGACCCTACCCCATTGACTACTCTTCCACCTCCTATAATTCTAAGCCAAGATGAAGTGCAAAGTATCAAAGATATGCACAAGTATTCTATCTATGGCAGAGCTATTGAAGCCATGGTGGATGACATGCTTGTTGCTGGATTAAACTTCATCGATGAAGCTTTCAAACTCCACGAAAAGGTGAGTAATGTGCAACTGAAGCTCTCCTCCACTATCAATACCATGGATAAAGAACTAAAAATCTGGAGCAGTTGTATAGTAGACCTTCGCCTTATGGGACAGACAGATGAGAACATCTTACTGGCGAATAAGATTTTCGATGATGCTAAGGACAATCTATCAAAATCCTGGGTCTACAGCGTGGAGTGGAAGATCAGAGTTTTGGAGGAAGCTTTGGGAGAAATGAAGAACAGCTGGCAGAAGGGAGAAGCTTTCAAGACACTGGCTGTTGCTGCTTTCAAGGATATACATTGTCATCTTCAGGATGAAAACTCTGGTGTTTTCCTGTCCTTGCAAGAAATCAAAGCTCAGTTCAGAGCTTTTGTCAAAGATAATCTATTCAAGGAAAGCTCCATCTCTAAAGAAAAGATGAAGGAAATTTGTTCTCTTCAAGATCGCCATTGAAGAAGCAAATAAAGATTATCATACTCACGTCGAGTTTGATAAAGAGATGGAGAAGTGTCTGGGATTTTGGACTCAGTCTGCAGCCAACACGTCAGTTCCACATGGCAGAGACATAGCTGAGGCATTGAAGAAATTCAGGCAGCGGATTCTGAAGATAGTGGGTCCCTCCCAGTAGTTGGCCACCTGTCTCCTTCTCCTTTCTTTTCTCTTCTTCCCATTCTTTTTGTATTCTTTGTAATTAGTTAAGGTATTGCAATTGGCGATCCTTAACTATTCTTTAGTTAAAATAAACGGTTACGAAGAGTAACTGACTTGTAAGCTATATAATGGCCTTTCCACGCCATTTCGCCAGGAGGAAGAACTTGGGTATTTTCTGAAAGTGTAAATAGATCTTAAAGAAATCAATACAAAAGGGCTTTCCATTCTTTGTCTATCTAATTCTTGTTATCTCTCGTGTTTTCCTTTAATATTGTGAAGATCATTTTGTTCTGATTCGTTAGTCTCTCCGATTGCATACTGTTCAGTTTTGCAAATACAGTGATCTTGTATAACCAAGAAGGAACTTTGTGTCCTTGATGAATGAATCTGAAGAAGGTTATTTATGGAACTTTGTGTCTTTAAATTTAATCTCATTCAGCCAATGCAAATGATCTTGTCTTAAATTCTTTGAAGCTTCGCATACATGAAGAATTATTCTGCTATCTATAATTCTGAATGTTGCTATTCTGCTCATCTTCTTATTCCCTTTCCTCAGTCCTTGTGTAATTGATGATCCTTGTGGAAAACACTTTCGTAATATCCAAGTTTGACCATAAAACAATGTTCTGTACATTTGTAAATAAGTTCGTTTCTGAATAAGGGAACCTCTCCCATTAAAGAGGAGGGACTTCTTGTCCCCTGACTGTTGCTCTTCTAAAAAGTCCTATTTGACGACCAACAGTTTTTGGCGACTCCGCTGGGGAAAATCGCATTCCAGTACTGCAATTTTTCGATCATCCTTTGATCTGGCGACTCCGCGTTTCACTCGAGGGAGAAGGACCCTTGGTATCGAAGATTCTCAGTTTCAGCTTTTGGAGCAACAGGGTTTTCCTTTCCCTTCAAATAGAAGAACTCGTTCGACGAGCACTCCACCTGTTCAAGATAGAAGTCCTACGGGTGGTATTCCTTCAGAACCTGCTAGTCCCAATCTACGAGCTTTGATCCTAGCTGGTGTTACAGTTCCCCTCCAAGCCGTATTTCCAAGAATGGCGGCACAATTGCCATGGGGTCAATGTGTTGGGCCCCTGGCCCTTAATCAGCTTTGCATGAGTTACCTAGAGGTAACCGGAAGAACTTCCCCAAATTTAAAGGAGATGGCAAAGTACACCCTGATGAACACATTGCAGCCTTCATAGTTGCATGTGGAGTCTTGGGAGTTGAACATGAAGACGTCTCAGTAAGGCTGTTCGTTGAGACGTTACAGGATAATGCTTTGCCGATTTGGTTCTATCACCTTAAATTTGGTGCCATCACCGACTGGAATACAATGAGAACTCAGTTCGAAAGCCGTTTTTCAAAGGCGAGAAGATGTGCATGCCCTGCTTGCCCAAATTTCTCAGATAAAGAAAGATCCATCAGAACCCATGAGAGAATTTGTGGCTCGATTCAACAGACTGATCAACAAAATTCCTGTAAATACTCGACCGGTTGATCAAATTCAAAAATGTTTCTTTCTAAATGCTCAAACGCCCAAAGTCAGTTATGCTCTAAGAAGGGCTAATCTCGGAACGTTAGTTCTGGATCAAGAACTGGCTGTTAGTGTCGAGGATGACTTGATCATGTCAGGGAAGTTGAGAAGAGATCCTCCCAAATCTAAATCTGCTGCTTCTTCCTCTTCCACCTCTGGACCCAATACTGATCCATTAGTCCAGAAACTTGCAAATGATCTCGTCGCTATAAAGAAACAACTAGCTCAGCATGCCCCGTATGCAGACGTTCCAAGAAGAAATTTTCAGCCCAGAAGCGTTTGCCTGCTCCTCACACAAGACTAGCACTTGAAGGACCTCCTGTTAAAGTTCCTGTGAATGCAACCTGTGAAGTTGAAGAGCCAGATGATGATGTGGATGATGAAGCTCGTGAGGAGTTCCTGGAGGAATTTGATGATGAGGCGGAAGAACTTGAGGGATCTCGGGTTAATTTCTTTACCACCGAAGGCACTGATGATGGAGATGACTATGATGAAGTGGTAGCAGATATGAACAGTGAATCATTTGCTGTCATGACTCGAGAACAGACAAGACAGAAGGAGAAAGTAACACAGCCCATGAAGAAATCTAAGGAGCAGCCAGCAACTATTCCTGTAATTGCCAAAAGAGGATCTCCTATCCCTACCTCATCTGCACCAAAGGTAAGTCCTGTCAATCCTGCTACCAAAATTGCTTCTTCTTTTTCTCCTAAAGTTGATAAGCCTAGAATTCCAAATGATGATGGTCCATCCACCTCTGGATCCTTTGATATTGTTGATCACCTAAAAAGGACCAAGGTCCAAATCTCAGAAGCTGAGTACTACCAAACTCATCCCAAGGCTTTTGCCAAGATGATCCAATTTGTTAATTCCCATTCCAAGACCACCTCTAAAGGCCTTTTGCCCACTCCTCCTTCTGCACCACAGCCTAGTCTGGTAGCTGTTGTCACCTCGCCTGGTGACAAAATCAAGCCTTTTTATGTAACACTTCTTATAGCTGGCCATAGGCTCAGTAACTGTGTCATAGATTCCGGAGCCTCAGATAATGTGATGCCTGCTAAAGTAGCTCATGCTTTAGGCTTGACCCTCACTCGTACTTATGGATCTTGCTACTCCATGGAAAGTAAGGAAGTGCCTTTGGTTGGAAGGATTAAAGATGCACAAGTGGCTTTGCTGCTTTACCTGAAAAGAAAGTCTTGGCTACCATCCTAGTAGCAGACATTCCTCCTTCTTATGGAATGTTGCTAAGTAGGAACTTCTGTAAAGATGTGGGTGGAGAGATTCAAATGGATTGGTCACATGCACTCATACCTGTCAATGGACACATGAAGAAGTTACTGCCTGAGAAACAATCTGAGTATATTGTGCAGAAAACGGATGATCCTAAGGCACAAATACTCTATGAGGACATGGGTCATGGTAATTACATGATTCTGTCCCCTGATGAAATCCAACCCTCCAAAGTATCACCTAAAGATCCCAATGGTGTTTGGGTTTTAGAATTTGATGGAAGTTGTTCCTCAGCTGGTTCTGGAGCTGGTGTCCTGCTAGTGTCACCTGAAGGATGCCTACACCCTTTTTCATTTAAGTTGCAGTTCGAAAACACTAACAATACAGCAGAGTATGAGGCTCTCATTCTTGGACTGCAAGTGGCCAAAGAACGAGGTGTAAAAAATCTTCTGGCTCGTGGTGATGCAGAGCTGATTGTGAAGCAAGTCAGAAGCCTTTTTCAGGTAAAAAATGGGAGGCTGAAGCATTACCGGAATCAGGTTTGGGATTCAATTGAATTCCTTGATGCTTTCTCCATTGAAGCAATACCTAGAGAAAAGAACAGCAGGGCTGATTCACTGGCTGTCTCAGGATCACTACTGATTCCCCATCCTGAATTCTCTCAGGATAAGTTCACTATTGAAATGGTCCACCGGCCTAGTGTACCTGACAATACCAATAACTGGCAAGTTTTCAACGATGACCAGCATTTGCTTTCCTTCCTGGAACTCAAGGGTAATTTCAAACAACTGTATTTTGAGGGAAGTGACAACCTGCCTCGTGAGAGTGTGTCCTCTGACCATCCTGTCACCCAAGAAGACTCGATAAACATGAGCTACCAATTGCCTTCATGAGCTATATCCTGAAGAATCATGAGCTAAAATACACCATGATGGAGAAGCATGCTTTTGCAAAGTAGTCAAGGTTGTCAGCGAGCCCGTTCTATATCCTCAACTCTCACTCTATGGTGCTTTGGTTCCAAATACAAGTTTGTTAAGTCAATTCTTACACAAAGCAAGAATTTGGGTCCAAGAGAGAACCGGGTGGCTAAAGTCCAGAGTATGACATTGATATCAAACCGACCAAGCTGGTTCGTGGAAAAGGTCTTTGTGAGCTCATTCTTTGAAGGAGCCAAACATGAGTTCTTTGGAGGAGAAAGCCGACATTCCCTACTATTCTATTCCTTAGTTCGATCGATGAATGGTATTCTGACATCGCCCATTTTCTCACCTATGGGGAATGCCCTCTCATTTAACTACCAAGGAAAAGAGGACTGTTAAATTGAGATCAGCGCAATATGTACTGTGGGAAAATGCCTTGTTCAAGCGTGGTTTAGATGGGAGATTTCTGAAGTGTGTGGACAAGGAACAACAGAGAAAGTTGCTCTCAGCTTTTCATGATCAGACATGTGGAGGGCACTATTCATCAACAGTCACAGCTCACAAGATACTCCGGGGAGGATATTACTGGCCTTCCTTGTTCAGAGATGCATCCAAGTGGGTGGATAAATGCGAGGCTTGTCAGACCTTTGTGGGAAGACCTAAATTGGCCTCTTTGCCTCTCAAGCCAGTTGTGATTGAGGAACCATTTCAACAGTGGGGTCTGGACTTCATTGGTGCACTCAACCCTGTTTCTAGTGCTGGTCACACTCATGTGCTAACTGCCACTGACTACTTCACCAAATGGGTGGAAGCTATTCCAGTCAAGAGCACTACTTCTGAAGTGGTATGCAACTTCATCAAAGAGAACATCTTGGTAAGGTATGGTGTACCTAACAAGATTGTAATGAATAATGCTTGAACTTCTCCTCAACTGAGATAATGGATTTCTGCTACGGGTATGGCATCTCTCTAGCTCATTCTTCAGATTATTATCCCCAGGGAAATGGACAAGCAGAATCCACCAACAAAAATCTGGTGACTATCATAAGGAAGTTGGTCAATGAGTCTCAACGAAACTGGCATAAGAAGCTTTATGATGCTCTTTGGGCAGACAGGATCACACCTAAAAGAGCCATTGGAATGTCTCCTTTTCAAGTGGTGTATGGAGTAGAAGCTCAATTGCCAGTGACAGTGGAACTGCCAGCCTTGCACCTGATGAAGGCCATTGAGGATACTAGTTTCAGTGATGCTCTAGATAAAAGAATCATGTACCTGCACAAACTGAACGAGGACAGATTGGAGGTTGCTGATAGGATATCCGCTCACCAGCAGAAGGTAAAGGTTCTGTTTGACAAGAAAGCTAGGTTCAGAGAGTTCCAAGTTGGAGATACCGTGCTGTTATGGGACAAAAGACATGAACCTCGTGGCAGCCATGGAAAATTTGATTCCCTGTGGCTCGGACCTTTCAAGATAAGACACTTTGCTGGTAAGAACTCTTTCTATCTTGATTACATGGATGGTTCTCCCCTCCCACTTCCTTATAGTGGGCAGTATTTGAAGTTGTTCAAGTCATAGGTGACTAGGGAGTCCCTTTGTATATTCTGTACAGTGTTTTTGCTTTTCTGCTTTTGGTGTGTTTTCCTTCTGTTGTTGTGTGTGTTGCCCTCTGTATTGGTTTGTTTTTGACTCCTTTGCCCAATGGATAAGGCACTTTGTCCCGCTTCACCGAGTTTGTCTAAGTTCTTGCCTTGTCTCATTCCGAGAATTTATGCCAAGTCATCCCCAGAAGGAGCCAGCTGTTGTCCACTCAAAATTCCCCGCTCTGATAAGAGTAAAATTTCAAAATTTTGAGTTTAAGTGTTTTTCTCTGAAGTGCCTAAGTCGTGAAATTGAAAAAATCTATGTTTTGGGTCATTTTGTGTGATTTTCGGGCCTGTCGGAACTTTTTGTCCCAACTGTCCCAAGTACGAAAGTGCACTCTGTTCCCCGATCGGCCGAAATCCCCGAAGCTATCCCATTTTCGGGCCCGTCGGAAAGTTTTGTCCCAAGTGTCCCAAAACTTATTGTGCGAGTTGTTCCAATTTCGGCCGAAACACCTGAACCGCGTACTACGCACTTTCATGTCTCAAATGTCCCAAAGTTAAAAAGTGCGAGCTTTCCAATTTTCAGCCGAAACTCCCGTGTCGCGTACTTCAGAGCTCCTTGTCCCAAATCGAAAAATGCAAGCTGTTTCAATTTCGCCGAACCGGCCAAACCGCGTACTCCGGAACTTTTTGTCCCGAATGTCCCAAGTCCAAACGGGCCCACTGTTCCATTTTCGGCCGAAACCACCGAACCGCGACTTCGCGCATTTTTGTCCCAATCGTTCCAAAAAGCATATGTGCATCCTCTCCCTGTTTCACCCGAATCGGCCGAGCCGCGTGTTTCGCGCATTCGCGTCTCACATGTCCCAAGCGTACCAAGTGTCATTCACACTTAGTTTTTCCCGCTCACTCCGAGTATGATGCTATTCAAATTGGTGGTTGTGTATTCAATGCGCATTAAATTCATTCCTCTCTCCAAATGACTATATAACGAGCATTTCCCCTTTGCATTTTTCGCATTGCTTCCATGCTATCTTTGCTCGAACCCTTGCAATTTGAAAACCTGCGCAAATATCCCCTCCCTTTGCAAATTCCTTCCCAAGTCTAGGTTGCAGCTCCGAGACTATCAATATGAAGATCAAGTTTCAGGGACAGGAGCAAATTTCTCCGCTTGAGTCTGTTGTTAGCAATATTGGGGACAGCGAAGCTCGTCATCTCGACTTCGGTGATTTTTGGGCAAGAATGGCAGATGCAAACCCTACACCAATAGCACAAATGATTCATGATAGCGGTTTGGCTTTTGCCGGTGGTTTCCCAATCTCAGTACAGTGTGCTGATACTGTGCTTTCATGCGGAGCTCACTTCGACCCCGCTTCGAGCGAATTGACAAATGTACATGGGGAACTCATTGCCAAGCTGGACGCTGCCGCCATTGGCGCTGCTCTGAGGATTCCGGAGTTGGACAATGCTATAGTCGTCTCCCGGGATCAAGCACAGACCCTATTCGATCAAGACAGTGACAAATATAAGGCGCGAGTGGCGAAGTCTTGGTTGAAGAACCCTAAGAAAGGTGCTTCTCGCCTAACCAAAACCCTCTTCCGAGCAGATTTCAATGAGGAATTGTCAGACTTCATAATCCTGCTGGCTCGGGTTATGGGTTTGCCCTCCACCAATGAGTTTCATTTCTGGATGTGCCCGCTCATCAGCATGGTGTGCGAGGGAACACAAAACATCAACTGGGCAGAGATCATCAGTATGAATTTGGCGGAGCAGCTATCCAACGTTCAGCAAACAAAGAAGTTCTATATGACTTCATACCTGATGTATACCCTAGCAGCATCAAGGCAGTGGTTTGGTTTCTCCTATATAGATGCACACAAAGATGATCCAGTGTATGCCTATTGCCCGCAGTTCACCCTGGAGACCAGCAATCGGAATTTCAGAAGGGTCAATGATGCTTTCACCATGTACGTGGTCAGATTGCTCGAAGGTGATACTGCTAGAAGGTTTTCAGATGAAGCCATGAACCTGATATCGCAGTATGGAGCCTATTTCATCCAATTCAGGAAATTTTCCTATATCAGGCTTGCTGGCTATGAAAGCA
This sequence comes from Taxus wallichiana var. yunnanensis, assembly GCA_018340775.1. Lineage (NCBI taxonomy): Eukaryota > Viridiplantae > Streptophyta > Pinopsida > Cupressales > Taxaceae > Taxus > Taxus wallichiana. Next base: position 690,079,991 of record CM031242.1, on the reverse strand, counting down.
CTCCTCTACGGCTTCCCATGTTCTGCAATGATAAAATGGCCTTGATAGAAATATGCAGGAAACTAGACAAGTTGCACAGAACTTGCAGAGACAAGAAGATTTCTGGCTTGCACTTTCCCATCTCTCTGGGAAACTACACATGCAAAACAACTCTGGATGCTCAGAACATAGAAAGAGCCCTGGTCCCTATCACTGTTCATTTCTTCAAGCCAAGAACCTGCTTTGACTTGAAGAAGTTTATTGAACAGAACATCAAGATAATCTACCATCATAGCGAGATACGTAAGACTACTGGTGATCAGTGAGATGATTTTGAAGCGAAGAAGGCATTGTGGCAGGGTTCTCGCCTGTGATTGATCCAAGAACTCGGTCATGCCAAGTTCCCGAAGGTCTCCAGGATGACAATTCTGACCTATACTCGTATGAGTATGAAAATGTGATTAAGCACACCCCTCGGAGGACTGGATTGGAACAGAAAGAGAGGGATGATGCGGCTGAGATTCTTGCTCTAGTCCTAGTCGGGACTAAGGTCCTGCAGTTCAGTAAGAAGATCCGAGAATTCAAGAGGCACTCGGGAGAATCCAGCTCTGAAGGATGACTCGACACCAATAAGAGAGGCATCAATTCGAGGTCTAAAACACTAATGCAAACCCTCTGAGTATCAAAAGGACCCATCGAATCTACTCCTCTTCATCTACCCGGGTATATAAGAAGAAACTCAAAGAGGTAAAGAAGGAGCCTGGGAGAGAATGACCCTCCAAGAAAACGGGAAGAGTTGCCTATAGGGAGAGAACATCATTGTTTTCAAAGTGAAAGTGAAGAAAGTGAGATGCCAACTCTGCAAATGTTCCTAAAGATCCGAGAAGATAAGGACAAGGAGGTCCAGAGCACCTCGGGAAAGTGCCACGATTCTTCTACCGCCAAGGATGACTCCAGTGCTCTACTCACATCTAAGCTTGAGTCATCAATTCCAAGGTCTAAAACACTCGAGTGTCATGAGCTCCCGCCTCTTGGTCCCCTTGCTTCTCCACGTAGATTCTTCTTCCTCTTTTCAGTGCAACCTTTGGTTGACAAAAGGAAGAAAATCCTCCTCTCAAAGCTTGGGACCAAATTTCGATCTTTATTGCAGAGAATGACTCCTCAAGAAAGCGGGAACCACTTGAATATAGTGCCGAAAAGCCCATCATTGTCTAATTCTCAAGGTGCAATTGGAGTTAAGCCTACAGACAAATCAGAATCGAGACTTGCTGGCATCGACTTGGAGCTTTCAAGAATCCCTATGGGAGAATATACTCTTGAAGGTGAAATTCACAACCTCCAGAAACTTGATCCACAAGAGTCATTGGAAGGGTAGAGAAAGGGCAGCAAACTATTGAACAGTTGGAAGAACAATCCCAGATTCTCACAGGTTTCATCAAGTCTCTTTTATCTAAGGATAAAGTCTTGGACCCTACCCCATTGACTACTCTTCCACCTCCTATAATTCTAAGCCAAGATGAAGTGCAAAGTATCAAAGATATGCACAAGTATTCTGTCTATGGCAGAGCTATTGAAGCCATGGTGGATGACATGCTTGTTGCTGGATTAAACTTCATCGATGAAGCTTTCAAACTCCACGAAAAGGTGAGTAATGTGCAACTGAAGCTCTCCTCCACTATCAATACCATGGATAAAGAACTAAAAATGAGAGCGATTGTATAGTAGACCTTCGCCTTATGGGACAGACAGATGAGAACATCTTACTGGCGAATAAGATTTTCGATGATGCTAAGGACAATCTATCAAAATCCACGGGTCTACGGCGTGGAGTGGAAGATCGAGTTTTAGAGGAAGCTTTGGGAGAAATGAAAACAGCATTGGTGCGTAAGGGAGAAGCTTTCAAGACACTTTTTATTCTTGCTTTCAAGGATATACATTGTCATCTTCAAGATGAAAACTCGGTGTTTTCTGTCCTTTAAGAAATCAAAGCTCGGTTTAGAGCTTTTGTCAAAGATAATCTATTCAAGAAAGCTCCATCTATAAAGAAAAGATGAAGGAAATTTGTTCTCTTCAATTCGCCATTGAAGAAGCAAATAAAGATTATCATACTCACGTCGAGTTTGATAAAGAGATGGAGAAGTGTCTGGGATTTTGGACTCAGTCTGCAGCCAACACGTCAGTTCCACGTGGCAGAGACATAGCCGAGGCGTTGAAGAAATTCAGGCAGCGGATTCTGAAGACAATGGGTCCCTCCCAGTAGCTGGCCACCTGTCTCCTTCTCCTTTCTTTTCTCTTCTTCCCATTCTTTTCGTATTCTTTGTAATTAGTTAAGGTATTGCAATTGGCGATCCTTAACTATTCTTTAGTTAAAAGAAATGGTTACGAAGAGTAACTGACTTGTAAGCTATATAATGGCCTTTCCACGCCATTTCGCCGGGAGGAAGAACTTGGGTATTTTCTTTGAAAGTGTAAATAGATCTTAAAGAAATCAATACAAAAGGGCTTTCCATTCTTTGTCTATCTAATTCTTGTTATCTCTGTGTTTTCCTTTAATATAGTGAAGATCATTTTGTTCTGATTCGTTAGTCTCTCACGATTGCATCTTGTTCGCTTTTGTAAATACAAAGTGATCTTGTATAACCAAGAAGGAACTTTGTGTCCTTGATGAATGAATCTGAAGAAGGTTATTTATGGAACTTTGTGTCTTTAAATTTAATCTCATTCAGCTAATGCAAATGATCTTGTCTTAAATTCTTTGAAGCTTCGCATACATGAAGAATTATTCTGCTATCTATAATTCTGAATGTTGCTATTCTGCTCATCTTCTTATTCCCTTTCCTCAGTCCTCGTGTAATTGATGATCCTTGTGGAAAACACTTTCATAATATCCAAGTTTGACCATAAAACAATGTTCTGTACATTTGTAAATAAGTTCGTTTCTGAATAAGGGAACCTCTCCCATTAAAGAGGAGGGACTTCTTGTCCCCTGACTGTTGCTCTTCTAAAAAGTCCTATTTGACGACCAATGAACTGAGCCATGAATTATTATAAGGTCTAGGTGGATATACAAACTAAAATATAATGTTGATGGTAGTATTAACAAACATAAAGCTAGAAGGACAAGGAGGAGGATGTTGATAGTAGCCAAATTGATGATATCTACAAGAAACCGCACTCCTTAGACTCCGTTTAGGGAAGGCCAAAACTTGACATGATTACAACATAGCCATCTTTAGGAAATTGAGGAGTTCATTGAACAACACGTCAAAAGTGTCTCCAACCTAAGTGGAGTTAAAAGCAACACTTTGGGGTGCGATAAGGAAAGCAAGAAGACCTTGGAGCATTTGGATTATAATGACGCTACCCACATGACAACTTTGGGTATGTTTAAATCCTCGAAGAATATCAAAACCATCATAGAAAAACTACTAAAAGTTGTTGTAGATGCTTCGTTGTCCTTATTTGCTTTTTTGCTTTTTTTTGCAGACCCTTTCTTGCTTTTTTGCAGTAATTTTGTTGTTTTGTCTCGTCTTGGTAGCTGGTTTTTAGCTACTTTGAACATCATTGTCACATTTGGATTTTGATCCTTTTCTCTCTAGTTTTCTTGCTTATTCTGGCTTCTAGGCCTTCTTTTGTAAACAAGGGTATAGTCCCTTTCAAAAACTTTTGCCAATAATAAAAAAAATAAACATAAAGCTAGACTTGTTGCTAGAGGATTAACTCAAAAACCGGTATTGATTATGTTGAGACATTTCTTGTAGCTAAAATGAGTCTTGTTAGGGCATTATTTGCAATTTTTGCTTAATTTGGGTGGGAAATCCACCAAATGGATAACAAAAATGATTTTTGAATTATGATTTAAAATTAAAAATTACATGTTTCAACCTAAAGGATTTGAATAAACTGGTAAATAAAACTATGATTGTAAGTTGAGAAATCCTTGTATGGTTTAAAACAAGCTCTTAGAGATTGGTATGTGAAAATTGTTTCCTTCTTTAAACTATTAGGTTATGTTAATTGTTGTCTAACAATGATATATTCATTAAGAAATAAGTCTCGCATATTATCATTATATGTATATATGTTGATGATTTGCTTATGTTTGGTGTTATTTCATAGGATTAAAGAGAAATTGAAGCAGTACTTTGAAATGAATGAGTTAGGTCTCTTACATCATGTTATTTGTATGACTGTATTTCATTCTATTGTTATTTTTCAAAACACAATATGCAACCATTGTATTGAAATTTTTCTTATGATTGATTGTAAACCATTTTCTACTTCAATGGAAGTTGGAATAAATATTGATCCTAAATCTGCATATGAAAAATGTTGATCCTATTTTATATACGTTGTTAGTTGATAGTTTGATTTATCTAACTATAACTAGATCAAATATTTCCTATACAATAGGAATTACTTCAAGGTTTATGGGAATATTTTTAGAGATCATTGAAATCTTGCAAAAGAATTTTTAGATATTTGAAAGAAACAATCAATTATGGGTTGCATTATAATAAGAATGAAAATGCTATCTTATATGGATTTTGTGATTCTAACCATACCGATGTTGTGTTATAAAATATACTAGATATGTGTTCAAGTTTTTTGGTGTAGGAACCATTACTTGGAACAAAAATACAATCAACAATATTCATTTCTTCTACTAAGGTAAAGAAGTATAATGGAAGAAGTAAAGAAGTCATGTGGCTACAAAGAGTGTTGGTCGAGATACACATGTAAGCTAAAGGAAGTATTTATCTTTTATGTGGTGGTCAAAGTGGTATTACTCTTGATTAAGAATCCAGTTAAAAATCAGAGGATGAAGAACATTAAGATACATATACACTTCACTCGTGAGAAAGTGAAAAGTGATGAGATGAATCTAAAGTTCTTGTTGGTGATCAAGAGAAGGTTGTTGACATCTTCACAAAGTCCCTGAGTGCTGCAAAGTTTTGTCACTTTCATGAAAAGATTGGATTGTCAGATTTTCCATTGAGAGGGAGTGTGCATGAAAATGTCATCTCCTAATGGAACTTGGTTTTTGTAAAAAAACCTTCGAGCATATGTAAAAGACCTTTAGAAAAGTGTTAAAAATATCTTTGGAAAAGTGTAAAAAGACCTTCGGGCAAGTGTAAAAAGGCCTTCGGGCATGTATACCTCCTCGGCTTCTTTTTTAGAAAGAAGTGTAGAAAGATATTAAAGGCAGTCTTCAGTAAACTCTTTAGTGCTATTGAGTTTACTAGTAAACATCCAATACAAGCATATTGTTAAGGAGGTCTTTGGTTGTAAATGGCTCCTATATTCTTGGGTTTAATAACCTTTTATGAGAACCTCTAAGAACATGTAAAACTCACAAATCATACTTACCAACTGATCATGAGATGATCTTTGAGATTCCAAATCCTTTTGTACCAAAAGGTAATTTGAGTATGATGAAGGTGTTATAATTTCCTTCAACCGATATACTAGCCTAAAACCTTTATGGTTTAAGGATTATAAATCTGTAGTGTACCATAGGCGGGTAATCTATTGGCATATGTTATGTTATCCCACTTAACATTAAGGGGGAGTGTTGGAACATAATTATTAAGTGGTCAGCGCCAACTCTTAATTTATATGTATCCATCACTAATATATAGGTTAATATTTAATAATATGAAATATTTAGATTTCTATTATTAAATATGCTAACCTAGGTATATATACTTTAGGTTAAATATTTAATATCATGAAATGATTATATTTCTAATATTAAATATCATAAACCTAGATGTATGTGTCAACCATTTTAGGTTGAAAAGGTGGGTCGATAGAAATACCCGATCACGTTATATAAAAAGGAATTTAAGTCCTTATTTGATATATTTGGGAAATATATCAAAGGTGTGAAAATTGAAAGTGATTTGGTTTTACCCTTGGTAAATAGGGTTTCAAAGGAGGAGGTGATCTTCTTGGATGTAAAATAAGTTCTCTCAAGTAAAAGATTATTTTCAAAGTGGTTTTTACCCTATTGGGGTTTTACACTTTGTAAATCTTTGTGTCACTGTATTATTTATTTCCCTTAAGTATTTATTCATTTACTTATGTTATGATGTAATCTTTATTTAAATATTTATTGTAACATTATGTAATATGTAAGTGGATTAAATCCGTATTTATTAGAATCCTAAAATTCTAATGTGAGGCTTTTTCCTTTGAATTGTGTGCACACTCTTTGCTTTTGGTTTCGTCGACCTTGAGTGTCTTAACATCGTGAGTGGTTTCCCATTTTTGTAACCCAATTTTCATGGTCTACATTTTCTTTTTGCATTTTTATATTCTTGTGTCTTAGTTTACACATTATTTGTACTTTTCTTCCACATGCATGTTTATATTTTCTTGTAATAACACTTGTCACCACTTTATTTACATGTGCCTTAGTTTTTACCAAGCACATTCCCTCCCCCTATAGGGCACATTTTTAGCACAATGCTTAGTCATATTTTGGGCTGCATACTCCTTCCCTAACATTGCATGCACCCAAATGAGGGGGTACACTCTGGGTGAATCGGTCACCTCATACATCAAGTATATAGTCATTACAAAACACAACACGATCTTGGTATAACACGCTTATGAGTATCAAATGGGGCATAAAATCATACTTGGGTCCTTAACAAAAAACATACACTAGCGCCTAGTCGCCCTCGAACCTTCCTAGACACCTATGAACAGGGGGTAGTTACACAACATTTGGAAGTCCAACATAATCTAAATAACTCCACACAACAAATTTTACAGGGCACACAGTCCTTAGCATTCAACATGCATGCACTACGCATTTTCGTGTTGGATCAAGTTGTTCAAATTTTATACACCTTCTATAGTGGTGTTCTACATTCATGGGAAGTAGTTAAAGGTTATAGGTTAACACTAGACTTTTCTCCCTACACTTCTTCCATATCATTGGCTTGAGATCACCCCAAAATCTTAAGGCCGACACAACTAAGATGAGATTGCCCAAAAATATCATTCATCTACAACATCTTTAGGATCATTTTCACACTCTTTTCTCATCACGGATTACGTGCACATGTTCCTTTTTCACATTTTTCATTTTACAATGTTTTGTACATGATTTTTACACATATACACACATACTTGAATACTTTTTCGTTTCTTCTCTTTTACAAATCCCTATCTATATGGGAAGCGATAGTCAACATCATTCAACACCATCAAAACATCAACAACACCAATCACAATAACAATTGACATCAACAACATGCACATTGCGACATCTACACATGTTTTTTCACACTAGGGTCATTTTCATCATCACTTTTTGCACTTTCCCCCTTAGACTCCATGCTCCATATTTTTATCACTCCACACCTTTCTTTTTCCTTTACACTCTTTTAGAATCGATCTACATGGTTATTAGGTACACATCTCTATTTATTTTATGAAACTTAGCATTTTGCTCACCAATATAAAGTGGGGGAAAATGTAGACACAAAATCACACACATTTGGTATCTATTTAGTCCTGATTACATACTACTATTCATATGATTCCTAAGTAAGAAAAGTACTAATTAACACATGTCTTTGGCCACCTTTATTTTTTTCTACTATCATTTTTAGTTTTTCACCCTTACTTTCTCAGTCTTCCTTTTTATACTTCGACATTTATCATCCTAGACACCAACGCCCAACCAAGACTCCAGCGTCAGGTGCCCTTGTCCCCTCTGGGCGCCCCTAACCCCTTTATACTTTGTTCACATATTTTGGGTCCTTTCTAGCCATTTGACCATCTTATCTCTTTGGTAGTTAGATTTTTTGGGGTTAATTAAGAAATTCAAGAAAATAATAATAGAAATATAAAGTTATGTGGTCATAATAAGAGACCAAACACTAAGCATTAGCTATCACCACCTAAGTTTGCATCCATCAAGCATCTAAAGAGCTTCATTGCATCCATACAACATGATCTAAGGGACACAAGGGATGGTTATTCTCTATACACTTTATAGGAGAAAGTTAAATCTATTCCATGCACACATCTATTACATTTCTTTACATCTAGCTTATTTTCTCTCTATCAAGTGCGACACGCACAAGAGCCACCTAGGGAATGATTTCACACACACACACAAAAAAACTACATTGGGTCTAAGAATTAGTACAATGATCAGTCGTAAGATCACCATTTTGATGGATGAGGATAGTTTGATCCCACATTTTGCATCTTTCCTTTTTTAGGGTTTGACGTCTATTTGAGGTTTTTACAAGTCAATACTTCATTACATGTTTCCAATGAGCTCTGTGATTATTGTGAAACCTCATAGTGACCAAAGGAGAGTAACATTAAACAACTTATAACAACTTAGAGGATGTTTTCTGATCATTTTGGTAGACATAGGCACCCTTGTCCTTCTTTAGGTGCCTTAGTCCAGAAGATCATTAGCTTACACACTTTTCTAAGGCTTTGTGCGACACTTCTCCCTCTTTATTCATCTAGTCAACACTTCGGCATAGTCCAAGGTTAATTTTTAAATAGATAATTCATTTTACCTCTTCTTTACACTTATGGTTTCATACTTTCCTAGTTAATTTGCTTCGCTTAGTTTATGTACTAATTTTTTTATTCTTTTACAAATCGCAATAGTAATCATATTAGGTATATCAATTCATATTTATATTAATCAGATACACACTCCTATCAACATCACATACACCCCAAACAAGGGGGAATACAATGGGTGAATTATTCACCCCATTCACTAGTTCAGAGTCATAGTAAAACATGGTTCAATAATTGTACAACACAATCTTAAGTCTCAGAAACAACCAATAATCTAACTTGTGTCTTCAACACAACATAGACACCATTCCCAGACATAGACATGAGCTCATGGGAATCCCTTACCCTTCCTGTGCACTCCGTGACTAGGGGCCATTATATAATTTTTATCGATCATCACGGTTCACAATAGTCTATAGAGAGATTTTCTCACTACAAGCACAATCCTCTAGCAATCAACACACATGATTTCTCCATTTTTCTATTCATGTTGGATTGAACTGGATCAAAATGGATCAGATTTGAAAAATAAGGATCACACTATCTGTAGTGGTGTATAAATTGTTGGTAAGTAGTCAAAGGATGGAGAATAACACTAGACATTTCTCCCTACACTTCTTATGCCATGGCATGAGATCACCCAAAAACTTGCACTTTGCGTGAGATCTTATGAAAAAATCATTCTTGACATGAGATATTCCAAAAAAATCACTCTTCTACAGCGTCTTCAGGACACTTTCTATCCTTCTTACTCATCACGCATCAGGTGCACATGTTCCTTTTTGAATTTTTAAATATTTTTACACACTTTTTATATATTTGGATCAAATTTTTCATCGACACATATTTTAATATTGTTTTGTTCTTCTATTTTGTAGGTCCATCCTTATGGGAAGTAGTAGTCACATCATTGAACAAATCAAATGACAACAAAACTTACAATGTGACACAACACATATGCTTTCACCCCTAGGGTCACTTCCTCTTATCTAGATTCCATGCTTCATTTTTATAACTCCAAAATTTTCTTGTCTCCTCGAATTGATTTTCACCATCGATCTACATGATTATTAGGTACAAATCTCTAATCTAATTTATGTTATCGATTATTCGATCAACAACATAAAGTGGGGGTAAATGTAAACACTAAATCATGCACTTTGGGTACATTTCTAGGTCTTGATCACATACCACTATTCATATGATTCCTAAGCGAGAAAAGTAATAATTGACCACTATATTTGGCCTATTTGTTTTATTTCTAGTTTCCATCTTGGTCTTACACACCCTACTACTTAGATTGTCATTTGATACTTTAGATTTTTTCGAGTCTAGACACTGCAGGTTCGACCAAGATGCAAGCGCTCAGTGCCCTCATCCTCTCTGGGCACCCTCAACCTTTTGTATCTTACCTCTTTTGGGCCTCTTCTATCCATTAGGAAACTTTTTTTTTTATGGTTCAACATTTGAGTTGTTAATTAAAAAAATTAAAACACGGGAATCATATAAATAAAAAGCTATGTGACCATAACAAAAGACCAAGCTCAAAGCATCTACTACTATCACCTAAGGTTACATATAAAGGCATTTCAAAACAATTAAAGCATCCATCAAGTTATCATTAAAGGGAAAAGGGACTGCTTATTTCTACATACACTTAATAAAAGTGGAATTTCATTTTGCCATCCAAATATCTACTTACATTACTACATCTAGATACTTTGCCCACTATCTAGTGCATCTTACATAAGAACCACCTAGGGCATAATTCTACACACATACACACACAAAACTACATGCATTCTAAAATGCAAAGTGTAGTTCTCGGATCATAAGTTAACTTTGTTGGGTGACAATGCCAGTCATTCTAACTCCCCATTTACATCTTTTTATTTTTAAGATTTGGTGTGTTTTATGGTTTTACTGATTGCTATTTCACTTTGCATGTTACAGGTGAACTCGACGACCTTCTAAGCGACCTACAAGTAATCAACAATGAACATTAGTGAACATCTTATGACACTGTAAAAATTAGTTTATGAGGTTCGAAAAGTCGCAGATGCTTAAAACTAGTCTCTAATGCCCAGCGCCCGACTCACTCCTAACATTTCAAATAGTTTTACACTTTTATAGGCTTAGTTACGACATATTCCTCCTCTTGTTTAGTATTTTTCTAGCTCAACACATCTTCAGGATTATTGTAAAAGAAGCTAATCCTTCTTTCCCTTCTCTTACACCTAGGGTTTCAATTTTATCTAGCTTATTATTATTATTATTATTATTATTTTGATAGATAAAAATATGGAATAAGGCTCCAAAGGACCAAATACAAAAAGATATAATAATAAGTTCAAGACGATACTTAATATCTATCAAAAAATCTACGTAAAAGAAAAGCGGGCGGGATCAACAAGAGACAATTGATCCCTAAAAATCCTAGCCAAAACCAAAGAGAAACAAACTTACAAAACCACCAGTACAAAGGCCACAAAAAAGCCCTATTTATTCCTGGACCTAGTCCTAGAGCTTGGCCCAGCTCCATCCACACCACCCACATAGCTATCTTCCTCCTCAGAGGACGAAATGAACATCTATCTCTTTTTACCTATAACACTCGACACCAAACCTTGAAGGGTATCCACCCTATTCTCCAGAACTTTGATATCCCCGTTCGACCTCTGTGCACCCCTAAGAAAATTCTTGTTATGAGATTTTACTTGGGTAATAGATTCTTCCAAGGATTCTAATTTGATCGCCAAAAAAACAAAGACCGAATCTTTCTCCCCTTCCTCCGCCTTCTCACCAGCTAAATCCTGTAAAGCCGACAAAACATTTATCTCCTTCATAGCCCTCTCCTTGATTTTCAATAATTTAGCTCTATCAGCCAGTGGAATGTAGTCTTCCCAATCACTACCCATATGCCCACGACACCCTTCGTGTTCGTAATTGGTTTTCTCTCTACCCACCAACCTGGTAAAGAGTTACGAGCAATTCCATCCTCCATAAAACAAATTCTTTCCTCATTTTCAAAGAAAATATGAACCTCTTCCCCTCTCATCGAAACTAAGCCCTTATTCCAGGATAGAGCAAACTCCGAGAGATAACATCATCTGAGCCCCTCAAACTTTGAATAAAAAAGGAAATACCACCCTCTTTGAATAGATCCCAAATAAAAGCATCCCATTGCAGACAGGAAGATGATGATGGCTCCACCCTAACCCTAGCACCCCCATCTTAAAATGCCTTCTAAAAAAGGAAAACAGATACGTACCAAAACTCTTAACCAGGAATTTTAAAAGTCCACAACTCCCCACAACATTCAAACTAATGATTTGAAAGTATAAATTCACCTGTGATGAAATTATTTCCCAGATCACAACACTCCCAGACTCAAGCACGTATCCTTCTTTCTGCATAAATTTTTTCCTTTGTACTTTGTGGTAACCCTTCCTCATCCCGCCACCATATTTTATGATTAGCTAAAATACCAATGTTTGCTAATGTGTCCGCACATTCATTTTCTTCCCAAAACACGTGCCCAAACATTATATCTTCAAAACTTGAAATTATAGATTTAGCATCCCTTATAATAGGATCTATATTAATATGATGTCTTACCTTACCATTCATAACATTTATAATATATTGGGAATCTCTCTCCACATAAAGCTTTTTGATATGTAAGGACTTTGCCCAATGTAACCCAATTAACATAGCATAGGCCTCTGCATAGTTATTAGATTTATTACCAATGGCTTCAGCATAAGCAACCACCATTTTACCAATTTCATTTCTAATAATTCCACCAACCGACGCTAACCCCAAACTCCCCTTAGCAGCACCATCAAAATTTAGCTTGAGCCATCCAACAGAAGGAGTAGACCATTTTGCATTTCTTCTCTCCATAATCTTAGCCATAGAAGAGTTCTTTACAATTATTCCTAAAGAAAGAATAATTTCCTACTCATGGTAAGGAAATCCCCCTTTCTCTTTAATCTTTACTATAGAAATATTATTTCTCAATGCTCCCAGAATATCACTTCCCACCCTATCAGGGTTTTTTTGTTTTTCTCTAAAAATTCTACTATTCCGTTCAAGCCAAATTCCCCACAAAAATGAGGAAAAACCAAACTCCAGGCCTTAGAAAGATTCAAAGAAACAAAAGGACTAACCCATTGTTCATACCAGTCAGCAAAAGTCTCCGGTAAGAACCACACAATTTGAAAAAATTCAAAATATGAGCCATAACTTTGGGAGAAAGGACAGTGCATAAAAAGATGTTGAACCGATTCATTATTCTTTTTGCATAAAACACACCAATTTGGAATCATCATACCTCTTCTCTACAGATTATCAATAGTTAAAACCTTATTCTGAATAGCATGCCATAAAAACAAATTGACTTTAGGAATTAGATCTTTATCCCAAAGGTTTTTCCACACAACTTGTGGAGGAGGGAAATTTCTAGCAATAACATACCCTGACTTAACCATGTATCTGCCATCCCTTGTCATAGACCAAACCATCTCATCCTCCCTCTGACCCACCAAAATATGCAAACCTCTTAAATTCTGATTTAAAGTTCTTATGCTAGCCTCTGAGCAACATCCATCCCTTCCCTCTCTAAAACTTTCCAAGTCCAGCCCCAATTAGACTCCTCCTAGTAATCTCTAACCCAAACACCCACAGTCAACTAGAAGTGATCCACCATATCCCTTAAAGGAGCTTGACTAGCCAAGGCTACTTCCAATAACCACCAATCTTCCCAAGACTTAATTTTTGATCCATTACCAACTAGCCATTTACAGCCTTTTAACAAAAACTCCCTACATTTACCCAGACCATTCCATAAAAAGGAACCTTCAGGAAACACATCATTAGATACAAATGTTACCTGATTAGCCATTAAGTACTTTGACTTTAGAATTATGACCCATAAACCTTGCTCATGTTCCAACCACCACCCAATTTTGGCCATAAGAGCTAAATTCATACTTTTTATATCTTTCAACCCCAAACCCCCAACTCCCTTTGGAAGGGTAACTTTTTCCCAAGCCACCAAAGGAAGTCTATCTTTAGATTTTGTTCTAGACCATAGAAACCTACATTGAATCTTTGTAATAATGTGTTTAATTTTTTCAGGCATTAGAAACATAGACATAAGATAAACCACCATACTTTGGAGACAACTCTGCAACAATTGAAGCTTACCTACTTGAGAAAGCAAAGTTCCTTTCCAAGTTGACAACTTCTTTTGAAACCTCAAAATAAGGGGATTCCAGCATTCCATCTACATTCTTCCTCTAAACAATGGAAATCCAAGATAAGTACATGGAAACTCTTGTATAGAACATGCCAAAATATCCACAATTCTAGTTTGGATTTCCCTATCCACATTGAAAAACAGAACAGAGCTTTTCCTAAAATTTATAAGCTGACCCGTAACTTCCTCAAAATCTTGCACCACTTCTTTACAACCCAGTGCCTCTGTCTGGGTTGCATTTCCCAAAAGGAAGGTGTCATCCACAAATTGTTGTAATATTATAGGCTCAATACCATTAGAAATAATTAAACCATGCAATTTGTTTTTCTGTTTATAGTCCACACAAATTCTACTCAAAGTTTCCACAACAATGATATAAAGGAAAGGAGAAAGGGGATCACCCTGCCTCAGCCCCCCCCGAGGAAAAGAAACCCTTTGCCTTCCCATTAACTAACACAGAGAATTTAGGAGTTGAAATGCATTACATAATGAGATTTATAAAATGCCAGTGAAAACCCAATTTTCCCAAAATAATTTTCAGGAATCTCCACGAAATTATGTCATAGGCTTTGTTCATGTCAATTTTAAGCATCATAGCAGCCATTTTAGAAACTTCAATGGAGTGAACTACCTCATGTATAGTTATCACACTATCCAAAATTTGTCTTCCTTCCACAAAAGCTCCTTGATTTTCTAAAATAAAGTGTTCCAACAAACCTTTTAATCTTGAAGATATAATCTTTGTTATTATCTTATACACCATATTACAAAGGCTTATAGGATGATAATCCAACACTTTCTTCCCCCCTTGCACCTTAGGAACAAGAGCAATGAAAGTTGTATTAACTTCCTTCAATAATTTACCATTTTCAAAAAAATCCTGAATAGCTTCTTCCACATCCTTATGAATAATATCCCAAAAGGAGTGGAAAAACAAAGCAGGAAAACCATCTAGGCCCGGAGATTTATCTCCATCAAGGTCAAAAACAGTAGTTGCAATTTCCTCATAAGATGGTATTTTTATCAGCTCTGTATTTTCCTGATGAGAAATAACAGTTTCAAAAATATTTGCAATGTCACTTTCTTTACCCAAATCAGGATCCCTATCAGCAGAAAGTAGATGAGAGAAGAATCTAACAAATTCCTGAGAAAATTTATCCCGATTACTTACCAGCAAACCCCTCTCATCCTCAATTTCCCCAATAGAATTCCCATTCTTATGCACTAAAGCAGAGAGATATGAAAAAACTTTGTATTCCTGTCTCCCTCCTTTAACCATTTCACCCTAAAATTTTGTTTCCAATAAGCCTCCTCTGTGGCTTCCAAATTATGATACTCACATAAAAGAGATTTCTCCTTATTTTTTAAGACTATAGTCATACCAGAAGACTCCACCTCTTCCTCCAACCTCTTCAAAGCTTCACTAATCTTAGATTTTTGAGCAAAAATGTTACCAAAAGTCTCTTTGTTCCATATCTTCAACCTATACTTTAAGAGCTTCAATTTTGCCACAATTTTAAACATCGGATTGCCTCTAACCTTACTTTTCCAAACCATCCTTACCTTTTCCTCAAGACCAGGATGCTGAAGCCACATCTTAAAGAACCTAAAAGGTCTTCCACCTACCTCATTATTTATCCCAGTTTGAAAGCTAATAGGACTATGATCTGACCCAATTCAAGGAAGAGCCACCACATACCCAGCTAAATTTTGAAACCAAGAAAAATTTATAAAAAACCTATCCAACCTAATTTGAATCAAATCATCCCCCAATCTCCTGTTTGACCAAGTGAAGAGGGATCCTCTTAATTCAATATCCATCAAATTACAGGAAGTTATAAAGTCAGCAAAATCCTCCATACTATCACTATAAACCCATAACCCTCCTTTTTTATCTTCCATAAATAGAGGAGTATTAAAATCCCCACCAATTAACCAATTTAACTCATTATACTGACTATGAAAAAGACTAATATCAACCCAAATATTTCTTCTTCCCAACACCAAATTTGGAGCATAAATATTAGAGCAAATCCACTCAGAACCATCTAGTTTCTCTTTAAACAAAATAGCAACATGATTCTGCGAACAAAACACCAACTTACCTTCTCGATCAGTAGGATTCCAGAAATTCACCACCCCCCTTGATGCCCCCATAGATGACGCACTTTGCATCTTGGATCTAAACCAAACTCTATTCTTCACCTCCTTCATTTTATCAATAGACATCTTTGTTTCTTGAATTAAAAGAATATCAGGCTTATTATTCTTTCTAAAAGAAGCCAAAATATTTTGTTTATTAGGGTTATTTAACCCCCTTATATTCCATGAAATAACCTTCATTTCAATTTATTTGGAGAGATACTCTCCTCAATGGAGCATTGTTTACCTGAATCAATTTCCTTTGCTGCAACTTTCTCCCTCCTATCCCTATTTGTCAAATTTCCTTTTTTTGCTGGAATCTTCCCACAATCTGCTTTACCTTTGTCTTGTTTCTGAGAACTTCTTGTGTTAAACTTTTTTCTTCCCTTTCCATCTTTGATTTCTCTAAATTAAGAGAACAAGGAACTTCTTCCAAATGGGTGACATTTTTTCCTCCCCGAGCGTCTAACATACTTAAAAGCTTTTTCTTGGACTTTTGCGAGACACTTATACCCCCACTGAATTCCTGATCTTCCAAACCCAAATCTTCCTCATCCAACACCTCTTTTTGATACTGAGATTTTTCTCCTTCCTCCTGCAAATCCCTACCCTCCAATACATTTTCATTACTAATTTGAAAATCATTTTTGTTCACCTTCCTGTTCCTTTTCCTTATCTTCCAACAAATGAAATTTGTTTAAGGAAAAAAATTCAAAGAACTATCCCCTTCCATCCTAGATTCCTTTTATTTTTTTCCCACATCTGATTCCCTTTCTTACCCTCCTTACACTGCCTTTGCTCATGACCCATCCTCCTACATTTCTAGCAGAACAAAGGAGAAGCTTCATAATCTACCTTCTAGATCCACTCACCAAACTTAGATTTAAGAAGAATTTATTTTCTTAATAAGTTCCCCAAAAGAACAGTAATGCAGAAATGAGTATACATTAATATTGTTCTTGCCCTTGTAATGAGGATCAAAAACCACAAAAAAACTAAAGTATTTTCTAGCTATTAAAATTTCATTTTCCCAGAACTCCATAGGAAAACCCGGTAGCTTAACCCACACTGGTAACTCATCTGGTTTCTCCTTAAATGGATCAAAAATGGAGTCCATTTTTGAATCAAAATAATTTATCTACCCATAAACCATGGACCACTAATCAAAATATTTTTGCAATCCTCCTGGTTTGAGAGGTTTATAATAAAAAACCCATTCACATATGACGCAATTTCAAGTGATCCCTTCGGATTCCACTTTATTTTTTCCCATTCATGAAACCATTCTACATTCGGCCTTGATCCATAAAATTTACCAACCAAAGCATACTCCATCCTAGATCTAGCCCGATCTACTAACCCATCTGGGATATCAAGACTAATCAACCCATCTTTTTCCCCAGCCATAATGTTTTCGTTCAGAGGATGATTCCCAACATCCTTTCTACGGCCCAAAATCTTGTCAGCCCACAAGAACTTACCTTCTTCTTGTGTCGTACATGGGACCCCTACCCAATGACCCTCGATCCGTGGGTCACCTGTGTCTCGTATCAGATTCCCACTCTCCCAATTTTTGAAAAACCCGCTCCCCCTCCTACTCCCGTTCCATCACCATATTTTTTGATTAATTCTATCTAGCTTATTACTTAGGTTGGATTTGTACTTTTATTATTTCCTTATGACTCTGCAATTAGGATTTAGCTTATATTTTAATATTTATTAAATCAATAAGGAACACTTGGAAGTGCTACAAAAACTCTCAAAGTAGCTATATGAAGGAAAGGATAACATGAAAAACTAAGGAAGTCAAGTATGTTAGCATAAATATTAATTTATTACTTTATTTGGTTGCAAATTCGAACTAAGAAAGTTATTCCTTTGGGGTATCTAATTTGTCGATAGTTGTCCTATCCCCTCTAACCGTCCTCGCTGCTTGTATATATTTGCATTCATTAATGAAATTTTTTACTTTGAATTCTCATTCTCTGCCAACAATAGTATTGAAGATTTTTGTAGATCCTTTGGATTTTAGCGTGGAGCATTGGGTACTGGTTGTGGTGCTTGGTTGTCTAGAGCAACACGTAGATATCTTTGTGGAGAAAATAAATCACTTGGAGAAGCTATTTTTGGCATATTTGGATGAGACCCTTATAGTTGAAAACTAACTAGTTTTAACATTTTATTTCATTGGAAAAGGGAGAGCATGCATCCATTCCAATTATGTGCAAGCTAAAAGAAAAAATGGCCGTATCATTCAGCAATGATGTAGCCTAGAATTTACCAGATAACACCCTAGTCACACTGGCACATCACTCAGCCTTGACTGAGTGCTCACCAAGCACGCAAAGGAACTAGGTCCCTCTTTAGGGTTGTTTTAGCATGATGTTAGCATGATGAAGGGAGAGACATATAGATTCATAACTAATCCATCATTCTACAATGCATGCTACCCTCAGATTTATGAAAGAACAAGCTTAAACAATAATCATGATTGAATTAATAACATGCACTACTCAACTTCACATAGAATGACACTTAGATTCAGCCAATATCTTCCATCTATTAATAAATATAGAATCTCCTTACAGTATTGTCAATCTATACCAATGTGCGTATGGATATGATATAGTAATTCAGACATATGCGTATACACACACTCTGTATATTCTCTGTTACACATACATCCTCACACATTCATACATCATATATATATAGGGTGGGGACTTTCCCTTCACCGCTTATCTATTCTAGAAATAGGCTACATGTTATTGATAGCCACATGTTGTTTACAAGCATAGCCACACATGCAAGTGTGCTATCTATAGTCCTCTTACAGTTAATTGAAGTGTCAATTCTATTCTTAGCTTGTCTCCATACAAAAACACTTTGATCCACTTCTCCAAAGATAGAAAATGCATGGCATGCACATCCCTGCATTGTTGGTGTGTTCCGCATGCCACCTTCTAAAAATAGGTCTTCATGCTCAAAATTGGCTAAGTCCTGAAAGCTTAACTTGTGTTTTGCGTGCTGGTCCTTCCTATCCTTTCACGCCCTTGGATTTGAGCCTTCTATCCCGCGCTAACTCGTTATGTTACATTCTATAAGTATTCTTTGATCAACATTACCCCACACTAATCTCATTGTCATCCCGATAATGGGTATCTCCAAAAAAAAATTGAAGTAAACAATAGAAGAATGGAAAGAATAAGAATGAAATAATGTAGATAAATAAAGAATTTCTATGAGGTTATGAAGCAACCTCCTCTGTATCGACGTTTTCAGTATCAACTTTGGATACTCCTCCTTTATTAGACCTCTAAAACCTACCATTTAGTGAGTTCTTTCTTTGCTTTTTCTAGGATGTCCATAGTAATGGATTCCAACTCATCCCTCGTAATATATCCTCTCTCATTTTGTAGAACAAACACAACACTTGAACACTAATGCCATTCTTCCTTCTAAAAGGTCCATCTTCTACGTAATTATCTTTCCAAGCTCTTCCAGCCAAGTCTTGTGTGGCTCTTATTTCGATACAAGGGCCTTGTACTTCTGTTTAACCATTGAAAATCTTTCTATGTGGCTCAATGTCTCATCTTTCATCACTTTTTGGACCTCGTTGTTCTCTTCTAGGGTCTTGATGTTGATAAGCGCCTCTGGAGTTGTGTATACATTTAAATCTTGGTTTGATTTCTTCAATACTTCCTATAATGCTTGCAATAACCCTTCATAAGATGTAATTTTTATCATCACAGATGCTTTCTCTTGTTAGGCATCTTATTCTATGCTTTCTAGTTCTTACATGCGCAGAGGTTCATCTTCAAGTACCAAGTCCACCAACTTTCCTACATAGTGTATTGTTGAAGGAAATGTCTATGGTACCTTGGCCTCCAAGTGTGGCCTTGCTCTGATGACATTGTCCCCAATATCTTCTGCAATTATGATAAACACCTCATTCTTCTTCTGCATGAATTCCCTCTCCATCGTTATGTGTGCTATCACTGCATCCTTTGTCTTCACCTCCTTGCGCAACGCTCTACGATTGTAGAAGCTTTGTCCATTTTATGTCTAGCCATCTCAACAAAAAAATTCACCAATGAATTTTTGAGCTTCTCATCGACATGACAAGACACTTTACTACCATGTGTCTAGCTTGAGGTGCCTTCTTCAGTTGTCTTGAAACACATGACTCTTTTCACACATCAAAGTCAGGCTCATCCATGTGGGAGTGCATTGACCATGATAGTTACTTTCGAGTGCACATAGTCACCATATCCTCATCCATTAACTCCCAATTTGAATAAATATTTTTGTGCTATTGTGATGATCTGGAAGCGAGGCATAGATAATTTTTCCTATGTCCTCTACATACCCCATGGCTGGTGGAATGTGCTCTCCACTTGTTCTTCTAGACCTTTACTACTTAGGAAATTTAGCTTCCAAATTTGGGACTTATGTCTCCATGTCCTAAACATCCTCTGCAATTGTCTCCTCTGGTATTTTCTCATCCTCTTATTTTTCCTTTGATGCCTCACCCTATTCTTCTATGTTCTTTGGAAGTGTAGGAGAATTAGGCACACTTTTCTCTGACTCTTCCGCCTCCTCATTCAACTTTAGTTTCCTCCTTATGTGGAGAGAGTCCGGGTGATTTGCGCACAATTATTGGAGTAGAACCTTGGGTATTTCTTCTCCTAAATACCCTCTTAAACTTGTGCTCCCCTTGGACTGCATTCAATTCCTCATCATCCCCCTTTTGTGGCTGAGGTGGTGTAATGGTGCACTCAGCTTCACCCTTATTTGTAGGATCTCTCCCACCCCTATGCTCCAAACCACCACTATCTTCGCACTCCTCCTTATCCTCCACTTCAATTGGATTTTTGGGCTTAGGCACTGGGATGTTCTCCATTATATGCTTTCCCTTTGGTGGTGCTATGAGTGTGAACTCACCTTCAACATATTTATTATTCTCCATATTTGGCTTCACTAGAGATACACAATACTACCCCCACATCTACTACAAACCCAAACTTATTGGCTTAATATTCGATACCTCTCGAAATAATCCTCTCTATATAAGCACTTCGCTAGGATACAAATACTTATTCCTCGGGCGTATGGTAGTCACAATCTACCTTATATGTATTGAAGACCAGTCGATGTGTTTCTATAAATCTATGAACATATGCTTGTAAATACCTTGTAGTGAATGCGTAAGGAAATTTACACTAAGGGATCCAAACTCCATCTTTCATTTGGAAGTGCATGATGCAAAAATATATGATATACAACAAACTAAACTTGTTTCCCTTCCAATGCTTGGTAGGTCCTTTGGGATGCGCCACTCTTCCCCAAATGCCGTGCGAGATCTGTCATACCATTTCTCCACCCTTTTCCTTACATCATCTATCATGGCCCCTTTGCATAGGTACTTACTGAATATTTCAGCTGGGACTTGTTCTCCATGGGGTATTCCCATACTTTCTCCTTCGATCCGTCTAGTACTCTGATATCCATGAATACCAGTGATAGTAAAATAGCCCCAAAGTTGATCTTCCCTCCTATGCGTGCTTCTTTGACTATTTTCTCTGTAATATAGCCTGCAATGTTATAGATTATCCCTTCTGACATCTTACGCGCCACATGTAACCACATAGTATTTACTTGTGACCACCACTCTTGATCATTCAACTTGGTAACAAGGTGTGCGGCAACTGCACTTATTCAATTTGTCTATGTCCATTCTACGTGGACCCTTCTGTAGCCCAACTCATGTCTGTTCTTTAAAATCATGGCTTTATCTATGAGGTCACCTTTTATATCCTCTCCTATCATGTGGCCTTGGACGTGTAAGCGATGAGACAAGCATAGATGAGATTCTAACTCCGTGTCCGCAAAGTAGAAGAAGTCTTTGTACACCCTGCTCATGAGCCACTGATACAAGGGCTCATAATACCCAAAATATGGAAGCTCATACAACTGGTAGACCCCAATTCTCTTCAAAATCTTCTCACCTACATTGTCATAAATTGGCATGTCATCTGCCGTGCGCTTGTTTGTTCTAGCAGTGAGCAAGGAATCAAGCTCCTTCTTATTCTCTAAAGTCCTGTGATTGTATTCACTTACTTTTCTCTTTCTAATGGGTGAATCACATTATTTTTGACGATGAATCCTTCCGGATATTGCATCTCTACAAAATGACTTTTAGGTGCCATATCTTCCTCCTCGACAACCGCCTTCTTCTTTCCTTTTACTACTCTGCTGCAAATGCCTTCTTCGGTGTAATTTTTACCTTACAAATGTATCCTCTTCAACTCAGTAACTTTGCAAATCAAACGCCGGCTCGATTCAATCATGTTGTAGGTGGAAGCTTCATAACCTAACTCTTTTATGTCTCCTGCTTCACTCAAACTGTTTCACCACTAGGGACGTAATCTTCTTGTCACACATATTTGGTTGTCAATTTTAGTTTCACACCTTAACTCGATCACTCACCTCTTTGAACTTGGCTCTTTCCTCAAATACTCTTAGTCGCAACGGAAAAAATGAATCGCATTCCATCCTTATATAATTTTTTCAAATTATAATGCATTTATTACTCCATCTACCAAATATCCCCTCATTCATTGACAAAATCCATTCGTTTCTACATGGTACATCTTTACGCCCATCTATAACCTTCTAGCACGCCTTCCTACCCTCTGGTCACAAACTTCTCTTCAACGTACACTCCTACGCCCAAGTACCTCATCACTATACCTTCTCCTAATAGCTATCATGGCCTCTGCTAACCTCACGTTATACTATTCTTTCATTCATATCCATCCTTGGTCACTTTTGAGAAGAAATCTTCTTTTGACTTAAAGCACACCCGTAGTAGCTTATTCCTTTCACCTTTCGATTCCCAATCGTTTTCTTGGATAAATACAACCAGCCCACATGAAAAGTATATACATTCCTCTACTCATAAACATTCTTCATATGGTATTTATCTTCATGCACACAAGCGCACTTATTACACAAAAATGACTAAATTGACAAAGCATAGTGACAATGAAGAAAACACATTAAGGAAAGTTATAATTAAAAACCTAAACTAAATGGCAATACTACCTTATTACAAACACCAAGAAGACTTATTTATAGTAGGGCTTCATTCTACTCCCGTTAAAGTAACCGAATAGTCATGTTCCATCAAGTGTTTTTAATTGGCAAGCACCGATGCAAGTATAGAAGTGATAACATATGGCCCCAACCAATGTAATTTTAGCTTACCCGGATGGTGCAAGAGCTTTGAGTCCTAAAGAAGTACCATTTGTTCAATCTCAAACTTCTCATCCCTTATGTTTTTGTCATGCCATGCCTTCTACCCGGCCTTTTCCTACTTCTTACTCCATTGTGTTACATCTTAGCGCTCATCTAGTTGAATCATATTTTTGATACGCTCTTCTAAAGCCTGTTCATTAGCTAGACCTCTAGCGCGTGTAATGCACAAAGAAGGTAACATAAATTCTATAGGGAGAACAACTTCCGCGCTAAACACCAACTCAAACAACATGGATTTTTTCAATATCTTGTAAGTTGTTCTATATGCCCAAAGCACAACTAATAATTTTTCATCCCAATCCTTTCTTCCAACATCACAATTTTTTTTTCAAAGTCTCGGCTTAAAATCTTGTTGAAATCCTTAGTAGTTCCATTTTCTTGAGGATGATAAGGTGTAGTTTTATGGTGTGCAACCATAAAATCCTCTAATAGGATCCTTATTATCTCATTCAAAAAGTGTGTACCTCTATCACTTTTCAATCTTAAAGGACATCCATATCTTGTAAGAACATTCTCCCATAGAAACCTAGCTATTGTACCTTTCGTACTATCCTTGGTAAGTGTTGCTTATTCCCACCATGTGAGATAATATGTGTAAGTAATGATATAGCATGATCCAATTTTGCACGTAGCACAAGATGAAATAGGTCCTACAAATTCAATTACCCATTTCTCAAATAGTTCGGCACTAATAATCGGTCTCAAAGGCATCTCATCTCTTTGTCATGGTTTTCCTAGGTGTTGAAAATGATCACATGCCTTACAATATTATTTATAGTCCTTATATAATGTCTCCCACCATAATCCAATAAGTAGGATCTTTTGGGTAGTTGCATCACCTTTATAATGGCCTCCTACAATACCACCATGAGCTTCTTCCATGATATCCTTATGATCATTATCTAATACACAACGATGTAATACTTCATCTTTGCCTAGCTTGTAAAGGTCACCTTGATTAATATAAACGGTGTCACATGTATATCAATTTTCTTCTTTTCTAATGCTTTCATTCCTTCTGGTGCCATACTTGTTGGTAGAAAGATAAAATGTCCTCTAATTCCATGGGTGTGCATTATAACCTATATAACTATGCATCGACATTGTTTCTTCAATTGTTTGTGCATCCTCTCCTGAATTGATTCTAGATAAATGGTTTGGTCTAGAATTTCTTTTCCCTAGCTTCACCACAACTGTGAAGTCAAACTCTTGAAATAGAAGCACCCATATGCATATGCACCCTTGTAAGACAAGTTTTTTTACCAAGTATTTCAATGTCATGTGATCTGTATAAAACACAAATGGTGTTGCTAACAAGTACTATCGAAACTTGTGCAATGCATAAATCATTGAAAAAGCTTTGTGCTCTGTAGTTGTATAATTTCGTTCAGCAAGAGTTAGCTTCCTACTAGAAAAAAAGATTAGATGATCTATAATACCTTTTCTAGGTTGAGCTAACACAGTGCTAATGGCCATGCTAGAAGCATCCACATGCACATGAAATGGTTTATCCCATGAGGGAAAGTGTAGAATGGGTGCGGTAGTAAGTTTCTCTTTTAATATCTCAAACGCATGCTACTACGGTTCTCCCCAATAAAATGTACCTTTTCCCTTCAGTAATTCTTCCAAGGGTGCAACAATTTTGGCATACCCTTTTATAAATTTTTTATAATATCCTGTATGACCTAAAAATCTATGCACCCCACTTTGACTGGTAGGCGCTTCCAGGCCTAAAATGAGTACAACCTTGGCTGGATCAACTACCAAACCTTCCTTGCAGATTATATGTCCTATAAGTTTCCCAAATGGCGTAGTAAATATGTACTTCTTGATGTTCAAAGAGATACTCAATTGTCTACATCATTCAAACATTAAGCGTAAATTGTCACAATGATATTTCACAAGCCCATATACTATCCAATCATCTAGGTAGACCTATAAGAAGTTGTGAATAAAATCTTTGAATTCTGAACAACTATCGTGAGTCAATCTAAAGGGCATCACAGTATAGGCAAAACTACCCCATTCAGTAGTAAATGTTTTCTTTTCTTGATCCTCCTGAGTGATCCTAACCTAATGATACCCAAAAATTCATCTGTGAAGGAATATATTTCACGCCCTACAACTCCTTCTAGTATTTCCTTAGTGAATGGCATAGGGAATGGATCTGTGACACATGTAGCATTCAACTCTCTGTAGTCCACACATATCCCAATTTGTTCATCCTGTGACATCGATCACCATTGGGCTAACCCATTCTGACTCATCAAGGGGCTTGATAATTTCAGATTTCAACATTTTATCAGTTTCTTCTTTTACCTTTTCATGCAAATTAGGATTCATTCTGTAAGGTCTCTTTCTAACTGGTCATGTATTGTCCTTAAGTTTGATCTTCATCTCCCCAAGTGATTCATGCACACCTTTAAGTTCATGATATCCTTAAGGGAATAAGTGCTGATAATCCCTGAGTAACTCGATGATATTTTCTACCTCCAAGTCTAACCAGTAGTCTCCAATTATGGCCTCCTTAGGCTCAGCCTCCGAACCTATATTCACCTTCTTTGTCTTCATGGGTTCATGGTAGGTGCACGTATCCTTATCTACACTATCCAATACCTCACACACCCCATGTGAATGTTTAATATCTAGGTTCTCAACTTCCTCATCATCCACGACGTAAACCACCTTTCCTTTCTCTTTCTCAAGGCAAACACGTTCAAGTAGTATAGAGCCCATTTCTTCTTCCTTTTCAAAATATGCTCCAAAATCTTCTTCACCGAATAATTCTTGAATATGATCTTCTAATTTTGCACTATCTCCCATAGTTAAGCGCTCGAAAAAATTTAATGCCTCTACTATAGGAGGTTTAATCGAGAAGTAGTCGAAAGTATGGATCATTCCCTGCAGTCAAATCTTGCCAGTTTCTAGTTTCTCGATGTAGTTTTACATATACATTCCAGGTGCATGTGTATCCTTGTAGCGTAGAATACAAATCGATGCACCTAGAGTGAAGGTGGAAATGATTCCTATCTTGCTATCCAGAGTCTCTCACACTGCTGAATGTGATGTTGAATAGGTTCATCACCAAGATAAGTGTAGATTTCCGTAGGTGCATTGTTCCTTTTAAACCTAGTAGACAAAGCTATTCCAATCTCTTCCCAGTGTATATCGTTATCTCTGTGGACTACCCACTAGCGCATTGCTGTCCCACATAGTGTATATACTAACATATCTCTTCTCTTAATTTTATCTATCCACTGTGTTTCCATGGCCTTCAAAAAAAGGGGAAGATCTTACGCCTTGCAGTATACCAAGGTCTGTGCTACCTATTCGTCAAATCAAATGAAGTCCATTCTTGTACGCAACCACGATTTTCACCTTACATCCTACTAATTCATATGTACCATGAGACCAATTATCGCAAGAAATACTCGTAGTATCACTAATAGAATGAAAATCCTCCCACTATAGGATGCCTTATTTTGATGGCTCATTGACCTTAGGGTCCTAGATAACGCGTATGTAAACTTTTTTTAAGTCCTTCTCACTTAGGGGCTCAACATATGGTGTAGACTTTCCATTTTTCAAAAGTATCACAACCCTTTCCTCCTTGTTTTCAAAGCTGATATACCCCTTATTGAATCTCAAGTCAACATTATTCTCATAACACCAAGGGCATTAAAGCAAGGATAGAAAATTGTTTACTTCTGCAAGTGCTAATACCTCAAAATCCCAGTGAACTTGGCCCTTGTATAGTTATAGATGCATCTTTCAAAACTCCTATGGGAGTGGCCTTAGTCCAATTTTCCATAAATAACACATTAGATGATGGTTGTAATGGAGGCCTCCCCATTTGTACCCATGCATCTAATGTAAGCACATTTACTTCCACACCTATATCAATCAATATGTTGCTCAATAGCCACCCATCCACAATAGCATTCAGAGTAATTTCTTTGTCATAGTCAATGCTATAAGGGGGAGATTTGCATGTAGAATTTTCCATCTGGTCTCAAGACTTGTGCACGAGTGTTCCCTCTTAACCAATTTCCTAATAGTGGAATAATGTTCTCTTGGTGCAACATCTTGCACACCTCTCATAGATCATTGATATCAATTTGGACTATCTCTGATGCTTTCTTCGCTCCTTTAGGTATTGTATCTCACCCTGAAGATTCCTTAGCACTTCCATGGTATCCTGGTAAACTTCATTCGATGAGTAGGATCCGGGTACCTTACATGCAAAACCTCCTCCTTGGCGATCATAGGGTTCTAGTGTAATGCCTATCTCATTCGTGCTACTTCATCATGTGTAGTAATCTTCACTTTGTCAATGCCTCGAGATCCTTCGCTATCTTGGGAATCCACCGATATTCTACCACACAATGGATTATAACCATCTCGGTGCCTTTGTTTTCTTGATTATGATGCTTACTCGGATGCTCATATAATTCTGGTCACTCTTTATACCTATGGTTCTTTCCACATAAAGAACATGCAATATTATGAGGACATTCACACCTATAGTGGTCAGGAGATCCAAACATATAACATGTTCCACAAGGGAACTCACCTCTTCCTCCACCACAACCTCGCCTCCATATCCACCATGATATCCATGTCCCCTTCCATGACCTCCTTTAAAACACCCTCATTCATTTCATAGCACATTTGATTATGATCCCAATCTTGGTGCTCATTCTTACCCTTAGAATTATCTTTTATATTTGTGTGTTGTACCCTAAGGTCTATAACATCCTGGATCGACCAATCATCGATAATCCTCGATTATCATGGTTCGTGGACCTATAAAATTTTCAAAAGAAAGATACATTATTCCTTATCGCGCACTCTAACAAAGGTTAGTGGCTAGCTTCATGATTCAAATGGTAAATGTCATAGTCCAAAAATAATGAGCATACAGATCTCTCGAGGGCAACTATCCTTGGTGTGACATTGCACTTCAAAATTTGTACACCAAATTCCGAGTGCATTTCATGGGCTGAATTTCCGATAGCTTTTCTAATCGCTTTGCCATAGCTACAATCTATGCCTCTAGGAATGGACTAACTCTAGTGTCAATGCTCCCAATTATCTCAAAGCATGAAAAGATGCTTTAATGCTTTGTGCAGATCGGTGTATGTCTTATGTGATAGATACCTTCTAAAAGGTGTAATCAATCCTCCGATGAACCACTTTATGCATGATGGCTAGCGTGAATATCATAAGATAGATTAGATAGAAGTGTCTTAAAATGAGAATCATACTTAGGTACACTCTCGGTAGTGCCTTGCTTGATATCCTTGAGAACACTTATACTCTTCGCTCAAACTCGGGATATAGAACTCTTTTTAGAAAGCATCTCTCAATGCCGCATAATCCACGCAAGTTTGATCGTGGTCAATGATTATGCTAGAATATTCCCGATTAATGTATAAAATATTATCTCATATTACTCTCCTTTTTATTAAGTTTGATTGCATTTTGTAACTTTTATTTGATCGATCCGAGTTAGGATGTAATTGTTTGTCTTTTGATTTTTTTATTCTAATGTTTAAAAGCTTTGAAATTCTTGATGAAGTGTGTGTTTTAAATTCAGTTTTGTAATAAAGTAGGTCTAATCAGTCAAAGAAATGAAGTATGTAGCGTTCAACATGTTTTGGTAACATATGTTCCAATACAGCTTAGTTCCAAAACTTCCAATCTAGTTCTAGAACTCCATTACACAATCATCATCGAGTTTCAGAACTTTCAGAATTAGTTCTGAAACTCCAATATTTAGTTCTAGAATTTTCAAACTTAGTTCCAGAACTCCTGGGTATAGCTCCAAAAATCTCACGGTTTTGATCCTTAACGATTTCCTATGGTTTTGGAACTTCTCTGAAGTTCAGAACCGATGGAATTTTATCTCTTCTAGCCACATCCAGATATTTTGCATCAATGAACCTTTTAATCAGGAAAGGATGAGAATATTTATGAATGCACATCTAGGGATAATTATCTTACAACTATATGATCAGCCATAATCTGACTCAGCATCTACTCTGGGCACGATTTGATTTCATTAGAATCATAGAGACAACTATGATTGTAAATGTATAAATAAGAAGACCTGTAGTAGATAAATAGATAATAAAATAAGAAAGTAGACCTAGAACAAAGAAGATAGATATAGAATAAGCACATAGATCCAATACGTTTTGTAATACTGAATGTTTTATCAATAAAATAGCCATTCCTATTTGAGACAATTCTAAGTTGTTAAATCTTGATTCAAGGAGGAGAAAAGGCCCACTCCCCAAGGACCACGATATTCATCTATTTGGTATTCGTATTTCTTAAGCTAAAATTTTAGATCTGTCATTCAGTATCGCTTTTAATTCTTCTAGTTAAAATTTGTTGTATACTTGTTCCTGCAGGTGTCTAGATAGATTCTTATTTTTCTTGCAATCATTTTTAAGAATTCTAAGTTGTGTGTGTTTATTTCCAAAAGCAAGTGTGTTTACTTTCCAGAAGAAAGTGTGTTTATTTCCATTTTGCAAAGTGTGTTTCCTTTCAACAAATCTTTTAGTGTGTTTCCTTTCAGCAAAGTTTTCATAGTATGATTTAAATAAGGTTTTACCAAGAAGTCCTTAAGACATTGAAAAGATCCCCCAAAAAATACAAAAACAACTACAATCAACTACTAGATCAATAGGATTACTCTTGTTGCATATAGCTTTAGACACACCCCTGGTTTGAAATGACATCAATAAGAAGTTGATTAAATGAAGGGAATAATGACACCCATCATTTTTGGTGCCATTTCTGGGGATACACTAGTTGGAATTTTCTAATTAAGTGTTAGCAAGAGAAACAATCATACATCTAGTAGTTAAAGGATCTTACCTACTATATCATAAAATATATGAGTAGACCAAGAGAATCAAAGGGTAGATTCCTCTCAAGAACATCTTCACAATAATTCATAACATACTCTAGTCCAAATAAGGAAATTGATCAAGAATTGGAGGCACCATCATCCCTTGTCATACAAGAAACATAATTTCCACCTTTGGAATTCTTAGATCAATCACTTGAAGGAAGTAGAACTTTTAGGAAAAGGCTTATTACTCAAGATCCATTTAGGGTGAGTTTTGATTCTCAATTGAGTAGTCAACCTCCTACTCCTAATTTTTCACCTTCCCCAAGGCATACCACATAACACATTGATTGGAAGGAAAATTAGAAAATATTTTTAAAATGGCAAGAGAAGCTGAAAGAGTACCTGATTGGACCTTTACATATCCAATCCAATTGGGAGATGATGATACATCAATGAAAAATATCTCACCTGCACATTTACCCACATTTAGAGGGATGTCATATGAAGATCTTGATTAATTTCTATTTGAGTTTAAGGTACTATGTCAGACCTATGACTATAAAATAGATAATCAAAAACTCAAGTTATTTCCATCCACTCTTAATGATGCAAAGTAATGAGGTCGTTCATGGGATTACCATCCAAATCTATTACAACTTGGGTAAAAATGGAGACTACCTTCCTAGACAAATACCAGGATTATTGTAGAGGAGAAATACAAAGGAAGAATTTTTCAAAATCAAGTAGGAGGAAGATGAAAATATAGAAGACTATTTGGAAGATTCCTCTTTGAGAGAAAAAAGCAGTGTGGATTTGTACTTTAAGAGGAGTTAAGTAAAACCATTTTTCTTAAAGGTTTGGATGATGAATCTAGGAAGCCCTTAACTTGATAGGAGGTGGCAACATTGATCGATTAAGGATGAATGAAATTAAGAAGATTTGTAGAAGCTACTCCAGAATGAGGGGTGGACCTAGAAAAGGAAAATTGGTGAAAATTCTAAATCTAGATATGAACAAACTAATGATGAGTTAGTAAATTTTAAAACAAACATTTTAGTTCAATTAAACTCTACTATGGATGAATTACAAGCTAAAGCAAATTCCAAAACTGAACCATTGGCTATGTATTGTCCTAGATGTAGGAAGAAGCATGCAATACGAGACTGTCCTTTGGATAAAATAGAAATGTGTCTTATCTATGAATCTAAAGAACATGATATTGATGCTTGTTCTCTACTTCCAGTCATAAATAATAGCTTAAACAAACTAGTACATCATCCACAACAGAAGAATTGAATTTTGTTTAGAGACAAACTAACAAGGGCGTTTATGCCAAGATCAGTTCCTAATCCCTGGACGATGCCATGGGCTGCTCAAATAGTACCAAAAAATTGGGGACAACCACCTTAGGTACCTCAACCAACATGGAACCCTCAAGATTGGGAAAATCAAGCTTGGTATGCTCAAGGACATCAATAACCATGGGCTAGTCAAGGAAATCCTTATGCTTGGTCACAACCTAGATGGAACCCTAGTAATTATGCTCAAGGAAGAACATATCCAAATCAGAATCAACATGCCATCATGGGATCCCCTACACAGAATTCACAAATTGAGAATGTATTCCAAACACAAATACCAACACAACCAGTAGCAAACCCAAGAAATAAACAAACAACTCCTATTTATGGAACAAAACCAGAAAAATCAGTTGATTTACATGCCATGGATTGTAAGGATATTCAAACTAGATATGGGAAAATCATTAGCAGTCCACCTATTATAATCACTAAAATGATAGAAGAAAATGAAACCCCTAGTATTGTTGTTCCAAAAGAGGATATAGAAAGAAAATAAAAGGAGCCAGATAGCGACACTACTGAGACTCCATTTCTAGAGAGATTTAAAGAAGCTATAGAAACCAAGGAGTCTGAATTGGTATAGGAACTAAGGAAATTGAATATTGAAATACCATTGTTACAAGCAATTAAGGACATTCCAGAATTGAACAAATTAATCAAAATGTTATGTTTGAAAAATCTTGGAAGGAAGAAACAGTACCCCAAGACTATCAAAGTAGATGGGAAACTTGTTGATTTATTAGTAGGAAAAATTTTACTTCCCAAATACAGAGATCCTGGAAGTCATGTTATTTTTGTCTCTATAGGGAATAAGGATATACATAACATTTTGGTAGATTTGGGAGCGGTTATCAATGTAATGACAATGGACACTTTGAAAACATTACCATTAATGGGTATACAACCTACTAATACCATATTGCAGATGGCAGACCAGTCTATTGCAAAACCAGAAGGGATTATTAAAGACATGGCGGTTATGGTGGAGTCATGGGAATATCTAGTTGACTTCCTTATACTGCAGCCAAAAGGTAAAACATTGGGTTATCCCATTATTTTGGGTAGACCATGGTTAGCTATAGTTGTTTCCTTAATTGATTATAGGTCAAGTGATATGACAATCTTGAATGGTAAGAACTCTAAGAAAATTTCCTTATATCCTTCTACATGACCTTTTACTAAAAATCAAGAACAATTGTGGGTTGATTCTCCTGATACTAATAAGCAAAATTTATCTTCTTTGGCTATGATCACATTGCAGGATCATGTAAGAGAAGTAGAAGAGATGATTAATCCACCATTGGATGAGCACCAGTTGTCCTCGAAGAAATCAGAAATAGTTCTAGAACATGTGACTATAGTTCCGAACCTACAACTATAGTTCCGGAACCTACAAATTTAGTTCTAGAATCACCACATTTAGTTCCGGAACCACCACATGAAGTTTGAAACCATGACAAAAGCATTTCTCTATGATTGGAAATAATTTTTCTCCGGAGGAATGATATTTCTTGTGGGGAGAGGAAGAATCAGTAGCTTCAGTTTCAAATACATTAGGGAGTGGTGAAGAATTTCTAGAAAGTAGCAATGATGAAGAGTTTGACTGCAAAGAGATAAGTATCATAATTCTCATTACTGTCCCTTTTCTAGTATTCTGTCTCAAGGAACTTTTGGAGATGTTGCTATATACCATATGTTTTTACCACATGCATGTCAATTAAATAATTTAATGGAACCTTTTCAACACATAAGTTCATCACACATTGGAACCAAGCATGTTGAGATTCAACTAGGTAAAACTTTGAACATTAACAAGTTGGTTGAAGGATGATGAAAAAGTTAAATTGTTTGATGTTCTAAAAATCATACTAAAGCTTTTGCTTGGGATTACAAATACATGAAGGGAATTCACCCAAGTATCTATAGTCATCACATCTATACTGAAAATGCTAAACTAGTTAGGAAGCCTCAGAGAAGGATTAACCTAGCCTTAAGGGATATAGTCAATCAAGAAATTAAAAAACTATTACAAGTAGGTTTTATCTACCCTATCTTAGATAGTCAGTGGGTATCTCCTCTTTTAATTGTTCCTAAAAATAATGGAAAATGGAGAATATGTGTTGACTATAGGGAATTGAACAAAGCCACACTAAGAGATTATTTTCCCTTACCATTCATAGATCAAGTCATAGACAACCTTTCAAGTAAACAACACTTTTTCTTCTTAGATGGCTTTAGTGGATACAATCAAATCAGATTTGCTGTTGAAGATCAGGACAAAAATACATTTACATGTCCATGGGGTACCTTTTCCTATAGGGTGTTACCATTTGGTTTATGCAATGCTCCTATAACTTTCAGAGAAGCGTACTTACAATATTTGCTGATTTAACAAATGATTGTGTTGAGGTATACATGGATATCTCCACTTTGTACATAGAGATAGATTTGATGATGCTTTGAGAAATATGGGATGATTGTTAACAAGATGTGAACAACACAATATGTCTCTTAGTGATGAAAAGTGTTTAATGATGGTTGATGAGGGGATTGTATTAGGACACCATATTTCAAAAAGAGGAATTCAGGTTGATCAAAAAAATTTAGGATCATTTCAGATTTACTTATTCCTCGAGACCCCACAGAGATATCAATTCATTTCTAGGAAAGGTTGGGTACTATAGGTGTTTTATAAAATATTTCAGTAAAATTGTTGCCCCTGTGTTTAATTTGCTAACCAAGGACTGTGAATTTCTTTGGGATGAAAAGTGTCGGCATGCTTTTGAAGAAATTAAAGAAAAATTAATCACTACCCCAACATTGAGAGGAACTAATTGGGAAAATCCATTTCATATCCAAACAGATGCCTCAAATAATTCCATTGGTGTATTTTTAGACAGAAAGATGAAGTAAAATTATACACTATTTATTATTTTAGTAAGAATATTACTCCCACTAAAAATAATTACACCACCATTGAAAAATAATTTCTTAGTGTGATTTATACAATCAATAAATTGAGACATTATATTACAGTTACAATTTATTTGTACACACAGATCATTCAACAATTAAATATTTAATGAAAAAACTAGTGGTTAGAGGAAGAATAATTAGATAGTTATTACTTTTGCAAGAATTTGATATTACCATTATGGACAATCTGGTAAATCTAATGTGGTATCGGTTTTTGTCAAGACTAACCACTACGGGAGGGAGCAAGATCTAGTCAAGAATAAATTTCAATATGAACAACTATTTTCTATTTTACAAGTACATCATGGTTTGCTGATATGGCACATTATCTTACAACAAGGAAGTTTCCTCCTTATTTCACTAAGAAACAAATAAAGAAGTTAATCAAAACTAGTGCACAATTCAAATGGTTAAATGGAATGCTATGTAAATGTGGTCCAAATTTTTTTGCAGTGTGTAAGAGAAGATGAAATATTTGACATCCTCAGAGCATGTCATGATGAACCAAGTGGAGGAAACTATTTAGTGAAAAGAATAGCTCATAAGATACTTGGCACTGGTTATTATTAGCCATCTTTGTACAAGGATGTGAAGAGATATATCAAGCGGTGTGATCCTTGTCAAAGGATGGGACAACCAACTTTCACCAATGAAATGCCTCTTCAACCTCAAGTAGTGATTGAACCATTTAAGAGATGGGGATTGGATTTTGTTGGTCCCTTTAATCCTCCTTCACAAGGAAAGGAATATATTCTTGTGTGTACTGACTATGTGAAAAAGTGGGCAAAAGTGCAGGCATTGACAAATACCACTGAAGAAGTAGTTGCTAATTTCCTTTAGAACATAATTATGGTAAAGTTTGGAGCACCGAGGAGCATAGTTTCAGATCAGGGACCATAATTTATGTCTAATATGATCCAATATTTCACAAT
The DNA here is from genome assembly GCA_018340775.1 of Taxus wallichiana var. yunnanensis. Classification (NCBI taxonomy): domain Eukaryota; kingdom Viridiplantae; phylum Streptophyta; class Pinopsida; order Cupressales; family Taxaceae; genus Taxus; species Taxus wallichiana. Next base: position 690,044,585 of record CM031242.1, on the reverse strand, counting down.
GTATTACCAAATCAATCATAGGAAGTCATCTCCTTATCACCCACAATTAAATGGACAAGATGAAGTAATAAACAGAGAATTGGAAAACATCCTTACCAAAACTTGATTGAGCCGGGAGAAAAGGTTGGGTAAAGAGACTACGAAGTTGTTTGGGTTTATAATACAACTTGAAAACTGCTGCAAGGGTTTTCACCATATGAGTTAGTCTATGGGAAAAATCCCTTGTTTCCCATAGAGTTTGAACTTTAGACATTGAGGACAATAGTTAAGGTGGGAATTGAGTTGGATGCAGCTCAAAAAGAAAGAATCCTTCAACTCAATGAGTTGGATGAATTGAGGATGGAAGCACTTCAATAGATAGAAATAATCCAAGATCAAAGGAAGCAATGGCATGACACACATATCAAGAGAAGGCAATTCAAAGTAGGATATTGGGCATTGTTGTTTGATTCTAAGTACCAAAAATTCAAGGGTAAATTGAGAACCAGATGGTTGGGACCCTATCTAATCGAGAAGATATTTGACAATGGTTCTATTCACTTACTTCCCATTGATGGAAGTAAAAGAACACTCTTAGTTAATCGAAATAGGCTGAAACTCTATAAGAAGCCTCCCACTAAGGATGAATTCTTGAGGAAGATTGAAGCAGACAAAGAATTTGATCATATGGAAGAACCCAGTTCTTCTAAAATGATCAAATAACCAGATGTTAGATCTAGAATAAAGGGAAGAATGAAAACTAGTAAATGACATTTTCTTCCCCAAAAATAAAAAAATATATATAAAAATAAAAAAATTCTCTCAAAGGTCAATTGAAAACCAGCAATGGCAGTTGACCTCTTCTTTTGGCTAATTCAAATAAAAGGGAATTCTTTTGAATTCGATTATCTTATCTAACCATGTTTTGTTCAACTTGTAGGAATGATGACTCATCATAACAAAAGGATTACATCATCAAGGATAGTAATTATATCTTTTAACTTATTTAGGGTTAAATTAAAAGCTTGCATGTGTGATTTTATTTGATTTAAAAGTTGGTATGATGAGTCATCTATTTATAAATTATGATTACAAGTTAGTAATCATGAAGATGATATGGATGGAATAAGTGGTAGCATATCTATTATTGGTAATCATTACGTGCAAAATCAAGTTCTATAAGTTGCAGAGAGATTTTGAGAAGTAGGGAATTAAGCTTTTGTTTCACAACAAAGAATTGAGGATTTCGTAGCTAATAACGAGAGGTTCCATAGCTAAAATCATCAGTTCTACAACTAAGAAAGAAGGCCTACGAGATAATTTTCATAGAGTTAAAGGAAATGGAACTGAGCCAATATGGGGATTAAAAATAAATCAAAACTAGAGGATGATTCCAGCCGCTCATGAGACAAAGAAGTGGCATCGTATTTGAGCATGCGGGATGGATAGAGTTCATGAAATTTTTTCAAAGTATAATGACGAATTAGTAAGAGAATTCATCATAAACCTAGAGCAATCAAGGACAAAGGTGAGAAATATCTTTATTCCTTTTTGTAAATACAATAAGTAATGTGTCTTGAGTGCCAATTATGCATGTCCCACATCCTGCCAAAGGGACCTTGAAAGAACTGGTTGAAATCTTACTACAAGAAGGAGAAACTAAACCCCAGTACATTTACAATACAAAGAAAATAATAAAAGGGGTCAGAAGGGCCATTTTTCCTAAACCCTTTGACAAGGTAGCATTTTGGATAGTGAAATATTTAACCTGTGATGGTCAATTTGGGTCCATGGGAAAAGAAGTCCTAAAAATGCTCATATATCTGAAGTATGGAGCCACAAAACCTAAGCACATAATAAAACTTCTAGGGTTTCTTTTTTATTCTATCCACACCATGGCCTAGAGGTATTCTGGGGTGTTGGGATAATCAAGAATCATGGGTTAGGTCATTTGGTATTCCATTACCATTTTCTATCTCTCGACGGTGATAGCTCACCCGTGATAGATATTGCTTTCCTATAGGAGGCCCTCTCCTGCATATAGTGTGTTTTTAGAAGAGAATTTCATTCCTTGGCAACTGTCAAGGATTGCATGTGGACTTCCACATGAACTAAAAGATGAGTTTGAATTCATGAAAGCTTATTCTTTATCCAGTCCTAAGTATAAAAAATCTTCTATGTGAATTCTATCTTTGCAATTTTATGCTAGAGAAAAACATAGGATTTATGATCAATTTGTATGTGGGGGAAAGTCAGCTCAATGCATTTTTCTCTATTTTGCAAAACCAAATTACATGGAAGGAAATGGAATCTAAGTTTTTATTGAAATCTAGCTCAACTGGTCTCTGCATGAGAGCTCACTATGGTAAACCTTCTACCTTCCTCATACATTTAGAAATCATGCCTTTGCTGAGTGATTCAAGACACATTATTTTTCCAGCTTATAAAAGAGTATTGATACCTTTACCTCCTATGAGGAAGAGAAGTTTGAAGATGTTTATGAAGGATACTAAAAAAGTTGGGAACTATTTCTTGTTTCCTTGAGAAGAAGGAAGTAATATCCCTATAAATCTGATCTGGAGTTTATAAAGAGAAAAAGTGTTATGCACAATAATTCTTCATATCAATGAGACCACGAGAAAATATGGATGGGAATACAAACAAGGCCCCCTTTACTTCTCACCCCCATGTCTCTTTGGAAAAATAGATAACCTTAAGATCCTATTGAATTTGAATAGTGGGAGAGGAAAATAGAATTAGGAGCTAGGTATAGTACATCTAAGTTTAAGCATTGGAAGATCCAATTTCAGCCATTTGATCGAGAAATCAAATGGAATGCAGAACATATAATCCCACTTTTCAAGAATGAATTTTGTAAAGTTACTTACAAACAAGTAAGTTTGGAGGAAATGATGAGGCAGAATATGCCCAATTAATGTATAAAATATGATCTTATCTTACTATCCTTTTTATTAAGTTTGATTCCATTTTGTGACTTTTATTTCATCTAATATGAGTTAGAATGTAATAGTCTCGTATTTTGATTGATTGTGATTCTAATGTTTAAAATCTCTGAAATTCCGACAAAGCGTGTGTTTAAAATTCAATTTTGTAATAAAATAGGTCTAATCAGTCGAAGAAATGAAGTATGTAGCATTCAACATGTTTTCAGTAGCATCTGTTCCAATACAGCTTAGCTCTAGAACTTCCAAGCTAGTTCAAGAACTCCATTACATAGTCATCATCTAGTTGTGGAAATTTTGGACTTAGTTACGGAACTCCAATATTTAGTTTGAAATTTTTGAACCGAGTTCAAACTCCTGGTTATAGCTTGAGAACTCTCATGGGTTTGATCCTTAATGATTTGCTATGGTTACGGAACTTCTTTGAAGTTTTAGAACCGATGTAAATTTATCTCTTCTAACCACATCCAAATATTTTGCATCAATGACCCTTTCAATCACAAAAGGATGAGAATATTTTTGAATGCAGATCTAGGGATAGTTATCTTACAGTTGTCTAATCAGCCACAATACGACTTGACATCTATTTTGGACATGATTTGATTTCATCAGAATCATAGAGACAATTATGATTGTAAATATATATATAAGCAGACCTATAGTAGATAAATAGAGAGTATAATAAGAAAATAGAGATAGAATAGAGAAGATAGATATAGAATAAGTACATAGATCTAGTACGTTTTGTAATACCAAATGTTTTATCAATAAAATAGCCATTCTTGTTTGAGAGAATTCTAAGTTGTTAAATCCTAATTCAAGGAGGAGCAAGGGCCCACTCCCCCAAGGACCAGGATATTCGTCTATTTGGTATTTATATTTCTTAAGAAAATAGTTTAGATCTATTAATTCTGTATTTTTTTAATTCTTCTAGTTAAAATCTATTGCTCATTCCTACAGAGTATCTAGATAGATTCTTATTTTTCTTGCAATCATTTTCAAGCATTCTAAGTTGTGTGTGTTTATTTCCAAAAGCAAGTGTGTTTATTTCCATTCTGCAGAAAGTGTGTTTCCTTTTAGCAAAGTTTTCATAGTATGATTTAAATAAGGTTTTACCAAGAAGTCCTTAAGACATTGAAAATATCCCCCAGAAAATATAAAAACAACTACAATCAACTACTAGATCAATAGGATTACTCTTGTTGCATATAGCTTTAAACACACCCCTGGTTTGATATGACATCAACAAGAAGTTGATTAAATGAAGGGAAAAATGAAACCCATAAAACTTCCTATACTAGTTATGTGCGCACCCATATAATGTAGTGGGAATTGACTTGCCTTTCACTCAGTAGTTGTGATCCCTTTAGCACACCATAATATTTCACACATATGCACATGTTCGGAAACATCCTCTATACCTTTATACTTTGGGAGATGAAGATACATCTCCATATAGATATTCTCGTGGTTGTTGCGACATTGACCACCTCATCTGGAACCTCTTGTGTTCTCTCTGCCTCTAGAACCACTAGATCCACCGAACTAGAACCACCTATACCTCCCGATCCGCTACCTTTTGTTAGAATAGGTCCTATAGATGTACTCCTTGTGCTTCAGCAGTAGTACTATATTGAACCCCTACCTTACGTGAGGTAGTTCCACTTCCAGAGGTGAATCCAACATTCTGTGCACTCACATTCAGTGTGGATGATGCACCTAAGAATGCTCCTCCAAAAGACATTGAAGCCGTCTCTGTCCCACCATTGATGTACTTGATCCCTAACTTACTCCTTCTCTCCTACTTACTAAGTTAGTTTGTTGGTTACTTGTCGTACTAGATATTGAAAATCCAAGTGTAAGGGCTAGGTCACTAGGTGGATTAAAATGTGTGGCCGCAGCAGATCTAGGTAATCTCTATTGGCACACTTTTGTGTGAGGCCGAGGAGATCTCTATCATTTTTTCCAAGATGGGAGAGTTCCTAATGCTCTCGCTCCATGTCTTCTATGTGAGTTTTAAATCCTTCACGAGCCATCTCTCTCCTCCACACCATAATTTCTACAATAGAACACTTTGCTTCTTTATCTCCCTCTCGTGTGCCTCATTATACTTAAGTCACCTTTCCTCTCTCTGTCTCTCTACCACTAGGTCTTCCATCTTAAACCAAACTTGTTCCTGCCCTCACGCGTGGAAAAGTTTAGTTAGCCATCAGTTTACTCTCCAAGTTCAAATTTACCATTAAGATCTTGATCACCAGTGGAATACCTTGCAAATATGTTCCTCTTGGATACTACAAAAATTGGAATTCAGCTACCTTTGGGCAAGAGTACGTCAAAATTGAATATTCTAGAATATAACTATTTAGAACACCATGAAACCACGTATCCACCACACGAGTCCAGATCAGATCAACATCATAGAGGGCCTAAAATTCTTCATGTGTCTAGAAAAGTGCATGATACCTCTAATTCCATTGAGATGCATAAGTAGTAAGCCACTCGTATAGTTCTACTAGAAAGATAGCAAAAAAACTCTCATATAACATGTCATATAGATTCTATTCTACCCAAGTGTGTGCGTTAAAATAAGATCAACTATTGAACCATCATGCATATTCTTCCTCTAGATCATGTATCCACTCCTCAATACTTGCTAGAGTTTACCAAGTATGTCTTCATCACGAACCATCTTGAAAATAAGCTGAAAAGAGGTCCCAAAATAGAACCAATGATGCAGCCTAGAATTTACCAGATAACACCCCAGTCGTGTTGGCACATCATTCAACCTTGACTAAGAACTCACCTAAAGCACACAAAGGTATCAGGTCCCTCTTTAGGGTTGTTGTAGTAGGATGTTAGCATGATGAAGGAGAAACATATAGATTCATAACTAATCCATCATTCTACAATGCATGCTACCCTTAGATCTATGAAAGAACAAGCTTAAACAGTAATCATGATTGAATTAATAACATGCACTACTCAACTTCACACAGAATGACACTTAGATTCAGCCAATATCTTCCATCTATTAATAAATATAAAAGCTCCTTATAGTATTGTCAATCTATACCAATACGCATATGGATCTGATACAATAATTCAGACATATGCGTATACACAATCTCTGTATATTCTTTGTTACACATACATCCTCACACATTCATACATCATATATATAGGGTGGGGACTTTCCCTTCACCACTTATCTATTCCATAAATAGGCCGCATGCTATTGATAGCCACACACCATTTACAAGCATAGCCACACATGCAAGTGTGCTATCTATAGTCCTCTTGCAGTTAACTAAAGTGTCAATTCTATTCTCAGCTCATCTCCATGCAAAAATGCTTCGATCCACTTCTCCAAAGATAGACAATGCATGACACGCACGTCTCCTGCATTGTTGGTGTGTTTTGCACACCACCTTCTAAAAATAGGTCTTCATTCTCAAAATTGGCTAAGTCCTAAAAGTTGAACTTTCCTTCCGTGCGGGTCCTTCCTATCCTTTCGTGCCCTTGGTTCTAGGAATTTAATCTTACGTAGACTCCTTGTGTGATCTTTGACAAGTATTCTTTGATCAACAACCAATTTGAGCATGGTACCAAGCCTCATGAAGCTTGAAAATTTATCCTTAGCCAAAGTTACATCACCGGATATCAAGCTTCCAATCATGATATAGTCATACTTTTTTCTCTCGGTAAAATTCCCGGATCGAGTATATCAATGACACTCATTGGTACAACCACATTGCTACTCTCCTACATCCAAGGTTTTCTTCCATGGGTGTTGGGGTTCAAATTCAGTGGAGATTGAGAAATTTTGTGTTGCTCCTAAAACTCCAACATTGGTATCATTAAAGGCCCCTATAGAGGATGAGGATGGCGATGATGATGTAGATCTATTTGGTGAAGAAATGGAGGAGGAAAAGAAGGAAACAGAGGAAAGGGACACATCGTTAAATCTAAAATTAAATCAAAAGAGAGTGGGAAATCCTTAGTTATTTTAGATGTCAAACCCTAGGATGATGTAATGAGACATGCATAAGCATAAGGAATCAATACGAAGCATCTAAATGGAGGGATTATTTTGGAGAGCCTCAAATACTATACATCTAGGATATGACATCAAGAAATTATAGATCACGATGACCATTGTGGTTAACATTGTGTCTATGGATAGTCTTGTGGAGGGTCATCTTATTGTTGAGACTTCAAGCTTAGCATTCTAGGAAATTCTAAGATCGGCAATGCTCAAAGAGACTTTAGGATGTATTAAAGAAGATAAAATAAATTTTTAGATTCCAATATAGACTCAATGCCAAATGGATGACTTAAGGATCCTATAATCATGCTTAGTGGGAAATCATCCCCAAGAGATCACCAAAATGTTATCCAATTTTGCACACATGAAAAAATTAGACAATGGGGTCCTACTATGATCAAATCTTGAAATTGGTCCTAGGAAAAATTTCTAGTCATCATAGAGATAAAAGCGATTAAAATATTTAATAGATTGATGAGTGGGATCACTTAGACCAACTCGGGCTCAACTCGGTACCAAATCAATGCGTAGCCCGGTGCCAACTTGGCGCTAAGCTCAATAAATATCTCGGCCTATGATCAGCTCAGAAAAGATCTCGTAAGTGAGTCACATTTGAGGCTTGATAGCAAAGGGAGAGCTTGGGCTAACTAAACCGAGTCAATATAAAATAAATCAATCCCAAACATGAGAAGTATAAGATGAAGCACAACAGGTTTCTCACGAGGATCTTGGTCGAGTCACATAAATGTGGGAGAAGTTTGAGGCATTTCCAAGTGGGTTTTCATTGATGGAAAGTGAAGTTATGATCTCCATGTAAGGGAGGTTCAGGAAAACATGGTCAAGTGGAATATTAATGGTGCAAGATAAAGAAAAAATTAAGCAAACCAAATGTGCCGGTAAGAATTCTAAGTCCATTTCCAAGTTATTAAGTGTTTCGTATCCTAGTTGAAGTTGAATGGGAGCAACATGAAGAGGATCTCCAAGTCATAGTTTGAAATGAAGTGGTCAAAGTGGAAAATGCCATGAGGCACGTTGCAGAGGGGAAGAGAACGATGGTATAATCATTGACTTGGAAAGTGGTAAGAGTTTGTGTCATATTTGGAATGGTTACTCGATGTACATTTAGGAAAGGTCATATAATATTTGTAAGTCTATGACCCAACAAGATCGAGAATGAGTTATGAAGACACATATTTAATCGACCCATGATTCAATTTTCCCCATCAAGTAAGAGGTCGAGCCTATAGTATCTAATGTGAAAAATTGGTTGGTTTATGCTTGCATGAGAATGAATGGCCATATAGATGCGATGGGTAAGCTAACCTGAAAGGAAGGATGAGTTTGGAAATCATTTGAGGCCATGAACGAGTCCAACAAAGCCAATTTTGGCATTACAGGTAACCTATGATGGAAAGAAAACATGGATACTCAAGCTTGAAGATTTAGATTGTTGCAGGTATACTCGAGTTGAAGGACTCGGAAGTAGTTGAACCATGGAGATAAAGAAAGAAATCTCGATTTAGTTAACGAATAAAATCACATGCAGTTAGATCATATGAAGATGGAGATAAACATGAGCTTTGATTCAATGCCATAATGACAAGTCTCTGCATGGCATGAAGGCATAACAATACAACTAACATGAAAAAATCCAAAATTATATGTGTTAGCTTGGTGGGACTATATGGTGAATTTAGTTAGCTCTGTAATGAGCTCAATCATGTGTGGTTAGATAGTCAAAGAACACAATTTGGGAAGTTCAAAGTTTTAAAATTTCAAATTTGATAACAATGTAATATGAGATGACTGGATTAACTTGCGAAAGAAACTCATTGTATGGTTATGGCACAACTAAGGAAAAGAAGCTCACATCTCAATGAGATTTGAGTTGTGTTAAAAATAAACTAAACTTTCTTTATTAAGAGCTTAGAGTATTACGCAGAAAGAACACGACCAACACAGAGAGGGCTCTTTGGTAGTTTAGAATCTATTTTAAAGGCTAAGTCTATCGAAGGATGGTGAATAAAGAGTCGATTAGGCCGATTCACCACAAAGGAAATCCAAGCTCAAGTGGGGAAAATTAAAAGCTAAGGAAAAGACTCACGGTAATTCCACATGCTTTGATGGGAATGCGAGTATGTTGGGAGGAGTTCGAGTTTTAATGATGGCGAGCCAAGGTGGAAATCCCATGCATAGTGGAGAAGTGGACATTAGGTACCCGGTTTGCTAAGGATGTGAAGGGGAAAAATGGATTTGAAGGTTTGAATTTTCCTAGTATGAATGCCATGTCAAGCTTGGAAAAAAAAAAATTTGGTCTCCCAAGCCAAGAAAGCCAACAAAGAGGACGTATCGAAATGACATGTATTCCGAGTGAAGTGGGGTAGGAGGCCTATGCATGACTAGGTCATATGGCAAGGTGGTTTTCAGGGTGGTAATACTTGTAAGTCATGTGACATGCAAGGCATGACATCATCACTCAAGACCGAGCTAGCCCGACATGTAAGGGCTTGCAATTGAGTAGTGAATTCATGGAGTCGGGAAGCCATATGTGTTAATTTGACCTAGAAGTGATTAAGTCGAGGTCATTAAGTTCATATTAATTGGGGTTGTTTATCTTTAAGACTCGTTATGTAATGAACCACCAACCAATGCACATATACCAACTCGGTGGAGAAAAGACTAGGTCAACATGTTGGTGAAAGAAATATAAATTATGGGATTCCAAGTGTGGGATCTCGCGGTGATAGAAGGATCCTAAGGAAACATGGCAATAAAGGAAATTCTGATCAATGTGGAGACATACGAGGATCTTGAAAAATCATTCAAGGCCACGTGCAAGTCCAATGAAGGCATTACAGGAGTTAGCCGTATAGGTGAAGGCAAGTTCAAATCTCGAGCTCGGGATGAGTTTCATGTTCCAAAGAGTTTATGCATGGTCAAGTTTCAAAGATGGCTTAGGATTTCAGAGCCGAGTCTCATTATTGTGGCGAGCTATTTGGAGAGCTCATTGGGTAAAGAATAAGAGCTCACGAGAGGTTGGCTTCAGAACCATTTCAAGCTCATATAGTTGAGTTGAGCCATAGAATGGGTGAGAGTGTGATCATTGGCTTGGTGATGGGTCAACATGGAGGGAGTCTTAAGAGATTGATCGAGAAACATTGATCGGGTCACTCACTTGGAAAAGTTACTCATTCAAAATCTCAAACATATGCTTTTTCATTCATAGACAAAAATAAGCTCAGGGTCGAGCTTGGAAGTGGGCTCATGTTGAGATGACCCAACCTCATGCTCGATTCACGGTGTCACGATGAGTCATTTGGTGGATCTTGGTCATGGAGAACATTGAACTCATTAAAATTGTGCTCTTCATCAACTCTATGGGTTTCCCTACATTATAAATGATTTTCTCACATTGAATGTATCAAAGTCGGTTTGACGAACTCAATCATGGTAGATATGGGTGAGTTGTGGTGATGCATGATAAGGCTAGAATGGGTGAGAAAATCATTTCGGGAAAGATCTCAATGAGGAAGAAGCTCACTAGAGGTCACAACACTCGAGATCAAACCGAACTCAATAAAAAGGTGAGTTCTAACCCGAATCGAGCCAGCATGGAGATGAACTTGATGTCACGTACAAGGTCATAGATGTGTTAGGTGGTTGAGCTCGGTTGAGTTAAACAAGTGAAGTGCTTGATTGTTGGAATGTGTATCATGAAATTCATAATTCCAAGGTATTCCAACGGGAGAAAACTCAGCGATGGGTCATTCTTTACCTTCTCCTTGATGGGAGGATTCATGGGGGTTGGGTAGTAAGAACTTGTAGAAGAGAGCTTGCACACTAGCCGAGAAAGACATAGAGAGTAGTTTGATTGATTTAGCATAACTCGGTCAATCCAATAAAACCTAGATCTTGTAGACTCATTTTGACTTGGTTATGCATAAACTCATTGAGCTCGCAGAAAAGGAAGATATGTTTCCCAAGTTGGTTGATTGAAATCTCAGTGCAAAGCTAGACCGGATCAGGTCCTAGTGGCTCTGTTGTGATGTGATGAGGAGCTCAACTCTTGCAAAGGAGTTCGGTAGTGAGCTTGTGTAGAGTAGTTTTTGGGCTCATTAGTCATTTGATGCATGCAGGTAAGAGGAGCTCGGTTTGTAGTTAGATCTTTGTCGATGGAGGAGCTTGATTCAAATTGATCTTAGCTCTATGTGGAATGGAAGGACTTGAGTCCACTCGGTGAGTTGGAGTCATTTTTGGCTTTTTCTTCATGACCCCTCCCTCTTCAAGTCATACCGGTCAACGGTGGTCCCATAATTATTTTTAATTAATTTAATATTTTTATTTAAATATTTTAATAAAAATATTTATCATTATTATTTAATTATTCTATTAATTAATTGTGAAGACTAGGTCAACCAAACATTAATGACAGATGATGGAACCTTCTAAAGTGGTTCAACCAACTATAATAAATGAACCATCATGTGCCTTCAGTTTAGGAATGTAATTATGACTTTTCCTCTTCTCTCTCACATATTCTTCTATAAATGTAAGTTGGAAGCTCATTTCAAGGGGTTCCAACCTGGTCGATAGGTTGGAAAGTTATACATCTTAGGCAAGTGCAATTTTTCAAGAGTCCTCTCTCTTCTGTAAGTTGTCCTTATGTGTTGAGAGAAATTTCAAGCCTCCTCTTCAAGACTGTAATGGAAACCATTGCCTCTTCTAAATGTATGATGCATTGTGCACATTATTGAAGTAATAAAAGTGTGTGTTTTGTGACTAATCTCAATCCTTTCATCCTTCTATACTTCCTTGTGCCTTTTCTCATGCTTGCAGGTATACTGTGTAAGTGCACATTTCTATTACAGGTTTTGGAGTTATGTGCTTATCGAGTGGCAGATTATTACATGTAGTTGAGTTGTGGTGTCTATTTACCCTTCTTAAGTTCATCTTTCTTCATTGGGAAACTGATATATTACTCTGTCTGATCAATTTTAATAAAGGGAACGCATGTTTCTTAGTCTTTGGTATTTTGTACCCTCTCTAAGTTATAGTAGGTGAATTTGATATGTGGTGCACACACCCTTTTCAAATTTACCCTTCAGATTCTAGCAACACCCTTTATTTTGTGCATCACCATCCCTAATATAGTTTCATTTCTACAAATCTCTTTCCCTAAAACCCCATGAAAATGTTAGCATAGGACTAGATATCCTTTTTATCACACTAGGAGTAGTACAACACTTAGTTTAGGAAGAGGAAGCCAACCTTCTCTAGAGGTTCACCTCGAGCCCAAGTCCCACATCTTGAGAGGTGATCCCATTTGTCCTAATCAAACCAAACATGTTGTTTACATTCTTGACATTTAGAGGGTGCAGTGATTTGGCGACAACAATTTTTGGTCGGCCGGTGGGAAAAGAGTTGGTAATTCTCTTCTCACTTACATAAGTCAAAGTACCATCGATTATATATCTCTAGATTCCAAATCTCAGTGCGTTAACTTATGTGAATAATTTAGACAAGAGCTTCTTCAAAGCAACGAAATTATCAGAATATCAAACATTCCTTGTCTCCTCGAAAGAGAGGATGAAGAGGTGTTTCAACATCACTAATTGTAGATCTACCTTGTAGGGGTTATTTAAATCCTCCATATGGAAGGTTCACTCCACCAAGGAACAATCATCCTCTTGCTATTATGGCATGGAACCAAGTTTTCCCCCTTTTAATGCAATCATTCCTCTTCTATTGGCTCAATGTGACCCTATACCTGTTGCAACACTCAAAATTTTACCCTTTTACATAGGGGAAACTCACGTTACTCTAGTGGAACATATTCTTGATGTAGCCAACATTTGTGTCATACATAATGTCATGGAGGACAACGTTATGGTTAGACTTCTTGCTACCTCTTTTAAGGGAAAAGCACTTCAATGGTTTCAAGGGTTAAGTGTTGGTAGTATAACCACTTGGGAAAAATTAGGAGAAAATCTCTATAAACAGTTTGAAGACAAGAGTGATAATCTTTCACTTTTGGAATAGCTCACTACCATGAAGAGAGCTCCCCAAGAATACATGAGTGACTTCAACTTTCGATTCCACGAGACCTGTAATACGATTCCGGCACTTGTAAATCCTTTTACACATAATCCATTATGTATTATTTTTGAGCCTTGAATAGTGATGTAGCAGTCATGTTCCGATCCGTGGGAGGGCTACATTAAGCGGCGCTTACGATGTTTCCATAAGAGTGGAAAATTTCTTGATTCAGGCTGGAAAGATAGCACCACTACCATCAATTTCATTGTCTCTGGATCTTACGAACAATCAGCCTATCATTTCTCCTATTCCAGTAGCCTCTAATCAACCAACTCATTCTCGCCCCTACATCTCCAAATGATCTATTTGAAGTCAATTCATTCTGAAAAACATTTGGAAATGAGATTGTTGCACTCAAGAGGAAACAATTTCAATACAATTGTCCATATCAACAACAAACTCAACGAAAGATCGAGACTAACCATCCTCCTTTTCAAGAGAACAATCAGCTACAAAATCAAGCTACAAATAAAGTGCGAATGTCGGACCTTAGAAATTTTGGAACCCTCTTGTTACTAGTTCATCTAGAGCCATTGCACCTATCCGAATAATCTAGTTCAAGACTTGAATGGTGTTACCCTTGTTCTCAACCCCAAAATAAAAATATTTGTCCTAATGGATTTCTTGGCGAGCCCTTATGGTTAAAGTGTATATGCCCATTCCGAGAAAATAGATAGCACATCTACACAAGAAACAATGGATTAATGCAGCTTTGAAGAAACCACTTTGCTAAAATGGCAATCAGAATATTTTTACGGGTTGAATACAGATTCCTCATTAGTGGCGAGAAAACACTCATTCCAAGAAGAGAGAAATGGAACCTCAAAATTCCAAAGCTGATCAAGCATCCACTTCACATCCTCAGCCATAAATGGTGGTTGATAAATATGTGGGAAAGAAACCACCAGAAATACCTATTAGCCAAGCTGCAAGAAAAGAAAGTTCATCAGGCATCATGGTACCCAACAAGAATTTTCCAAAGGAGGATCCCAATGCTCAAAGAAGCGTCAAAAAAGTAGGATAAATTCCCTTCAACATAGTGGAATAGATGAAGAAAACCAACCTGAGCATTACTATGTGGGATGCACTCTCAATTCCTTCTCAAAGAAACTTGTTGCGAGAGGCTCTGAATAGTTTTGGTACAACCGGAGATCATCAAGTCATGGAGCAACAACTGCTACAATTTTGTGTCAACCAAAAGGGAAAAGTATTCCTAAAGCAAAAAAACCACCACCATTCTATATTTCCCTGATCATTGGCAACCACCTGGTGCACAATTGCATGATCAATTCTAGTACTAGTAGCTCACTCATGCCAAAACAAATTACAGATGTACTAGGCATATAATATACACTAATTACAAGAGGAGTTGTTCAGCTAGATGGCACATCTGTTAAGAATATTGGAGTTATCAAAGGACTTCAACTTACCATCCATGCATGCCCAAGTTTATCATTCACCCAAGACATATCATTCATTGATCTTCCTCCTCTCTTCACCATTTACCTATCACGAGATTTCACTGCCAAGATGGGTGGTTATCTATCAGCCGATTGGTCACATATGATTCTCGGGACTTAATATGGAACCAAATTGACTATAAGGGTGGAACCAGTCTACCACAATCATGTAAAACCCTACACTAATAGTCTTATAAATGGGAATTACACCATCAGATATCTAGAAGAAGAAGATGATGATCATGAACCGACCACTCTCGTTGAAGAAGTACCCAATACTCTAATAGATGAAGTAAGTGAAGATCATTAGTATGATACCTATCTTGATGTATTGGCGAGAAGAAGAAGATATTTTTCTACTTTCAGAAGAAACAAGATTGGGTACATACTGCATTCAATAAGAAGATATGATCATACCGCAACTCGTCAAAACACCAAACAATTTGGAAGGACTATGGAAAATTTTAGTCAATGGCTCAAGAAGTAAGAATGGATCTAGTGCTGGTGTTATGTTAATTTATCTAGAGGGAGATAATTACTTCTCATCTTTCCAGTTGTAATTTAGTTGCACTAATAATGTTGCTGAATATGAGGCCCTTGTACAAGGAATTCAAGTAGCCCAAAAGAAGGGGATCAAAGCCCTTACTATTTTTGGAGATAGTGAGTTAGTTTTCCATCAAGTGATGTCACGCATAGTACATCCAAGAATGATATTTTAAGATCATACAAGAACCAATTCTAGGACTTGATTGAAGATTTTGAAGCTTTTGGAATCCACGCAGTTCCTAGAAATCAGAATCAAGATGTTGATAGGCTTGCTACAATTGGCTCACAATATGACATACCTGTTGATGTCATGAAATAAGGGAAGAAATTTGTCAAAATGGTCATTCTACCTGCAGTCCCTGATAATGTGAGTAGCTGGAAAGTGTTTGATAGTGACAAAAAAATTGTCCTTTTCCTACAAAAAGAGGTAGAGTTTGCTACAAGAAATCAGGATAAGTTGCAAGATTCATATGGTGATCAAATTATACAATTGAAAAGAAACAAACTACAAAAATTCTTAGTCACTCTGGAATCCATTTTCAATTCAGATGATCAAGCCAAAAGACAAAGCTCTAACATGGTGGTCAAAGAAGAAGATTTTGAGGAAGTCGAGGTAGCGCATGAGAAGTTTTTGAAGATTGGAAAAGTGTGTAATTCCAAAGAGAAAGAAGCTTTCATCAAAAAATTTCAAGAGTATCACAACATCTTTACATAGATCTATAAATACATGTGTGGTTTTGATCTAGGTCTAGAACAACATACCATCAAACTAGATCCTAATGCCAAGCCAGTGCACCAGAAACAGAGGTTGATCAATCCCAAAATTGAGACACTAATGAGAAAGGAGATAACCAAACTCATCGAGGCCTATATTATTTTCCCCATCAAGCACTCCTCTTGGGTAGCCAATTTGGTTCCCGTAAGGAAGAATAATAGAGAGATTCGGTTGTGCGTAGATTTCAGGGATTTGAATCATGTGTCATTGAAAGACCATTATCCTCTTACATCAATGGAGTAGATCCTTCAAACGGTGGCAGGAGCTCAAAGGTTTTCTTTTCTTGATGGATATTTAGGTTACAATAAAATCCTAGTCCAAGAATATGACCAATTCAAAATGACTTTAACTACCAAGTGGGGCACGTATGCCTACAAAAAAATGTTGTTTGGATTATCCAACACTGGGGGTACTTTCTAAAGAGACATGGACATGGCTTTTAAAGGACTAATCAACGATATCATCTTGGTTTACCTAGAAGACATAATTGTATATTCTAAGCATGCAGAGGATCACATCGCGCAACTAAGGAGGGCGTTCCAAAGGTGTAGGGAATTTGGGGTTTCACTCAATCCCAAGAAGTGTATTTTTGTAGTACATGAGGGAATTTTTTTAGGGTATGTTGTTTCTGTTAGGATTAATATTATTATTTAACATTATTAATCATTATTATTTGTTAGGTCTCATGTTATTATATTTGTTTTGTTAGGAAATTATAATATTAGTGCTCCATTAAGTTTATTTGTGATAGGTGGAAAATAATATCTGGAGAATATTATTGTTGTGAGTTGTTTTAACAACTCACGTACATAGTAGTTTGTGGAGAGAATAGTGGGGAGATTTGTTGGACAAACTCCATGAAAATAGGAGTTGTCTCTCCTATATATGTGTACTTGATTTTAATATGAACATATAGAGAATATATTAATATTTTTATTTGTAAATCTGTTTGTTCTCTGAGATTTGGTATCAGAGCGAGTTCGCTCCAATGGAGAAATAGTTTTTGTTGTATTGGCATATTTGTTTAGCTATCACCCCAATTTATGAAGTTGGAATATTTATTTTCAATCTGTTTTTTTAAAGTTTTAGGACTCGTGAGCTCTCACGACTTCTCAAAATTTTATTTGCAAATTATAGATCCGTATATCCTCCTGCACCATCAAATCTGTTTTTTAGTATTATTGCTCAATGTGCAGTTTGTGTGTAGATCTATTGGCAAAGCGTTGATATCATTAGCAAGACAAATTTCCCTGAAGTTTGTCTAAGACTTGGCGAACAAGTGACAACTCATTGTGTTTACAAATCTGTCAGATCTATGTTGTAGTTTCACCAATTTTGACGTCCTTTCTGTTTTTTTTTTTTAAAAAGGACATGGCGCCATATGTGGCGAGTCAGAGGAAGGAGAGTGGTCAGATCAGTTATTTAATGGAGATATGATATGTTGTATGGGGTAGAGCCACTATAGTTATTGGCTAACCTGAATAATGAAGAATAATTTTATTTTTGAGCGTGCTCACTCCTGATCAGCGCAGATCATCATGACTATCTCAATCTATTATTCGAAGCATGTTTCTCTTCAGTCAGCTTGAAGAAAGGAGTCAGATTGTTGAGACGTTACAAATCATAGTGGAGCAACAGACTTGGAAAGGCGTTCTAGCCAGTTATCAGATCTAAGTCCATGTGCAGTCTTCAATAACGAGAGGATTTATAAGTTTGTTGCGTGATTACAAGGAGTAGAAAGTGGTGCCATTTCATGTAATTGAGCCGCATTCCTAGCTATATCCAGCAAACACTAAGTAATTTGAGAATCCTGTACGTGTCATTGCAATGGTTGGATGGTGCAGCGATAAGAAAGTGTGGATCTCACGTGTCTTCCACGTCTTGGTCTACATATTTGTAATGAAACACCTCAATTCATTGATCCTCATTGTCCGTTGTTGAAGCAATCTCTGAAGTCACATTGAAACCGCCTCCTACAAGTCTTCTTCGCTGGAAATTAAAATCAGAACCATGGTTAGATCATGGACGTGAATGCTTGCTTATCCTTCCAGCTCAAGCTCGCAAATATGCATGGGATTCTAATAAAAAGGTGCGGTTTCTTTTGAATTACAAAAGCCACGGATCTTAGAATAAGATTATTTGTAATTTATTAGTCAAGGGATTAAATCTCGTAGTGTGTCAGTAGTAGGGGGTGGTCTATAATTTGTAATCATGTGTCTTTTAGTTTAATTTGTGTATCAAAATATTTAAATATAGAAAGTAATTAAATATTACTTTTTGAGTTTAAGTCTTTAGTAAATATCCATGTAGAATTTAAAAAGTAATTTGTTTTTATTACTTTTAAAATATAGTGTAAATTGGGAGCAATATCGGTTAAAGCCGACTCCCCTAAGAGTGCATTTTCGGTTGAAACCGACACTCTAAAATATAATGGACATTCCACTAGAAAAATTCAATGGTCTCAATTTTCACACATGGAAAGTCAAGATCCAGATGCAGTTGATGAACAAAAATCTTTGGAGAATAGTAGATGGAAAAGAACCAGCACCTTCAGATCCGACCAGATTGGCAGAATGGGAAACACGGGATGATAAAGCCAAAGCCATTATTGGCCTTGCCCTTTCGGACTCTGAATTACATTATGTTGATCTAGATAAAAACTCGAAGGACATCTGGGATAATTTGAGCAAATTATTTGGTTCAAAAGTAGTCAATGCAAAGTTTTCTCTAAAACTTCAGTTGTTCAAGCTCAAAATGAGTGATGGAGATACAATGTCTAGTCACATCAACAATTTACGATCTCTTCTGAGACAACTTGTAGAAGTAAAATCTCCAGTAGATGACGAGGATGCAAAAGCTATTCTGCTGAATAGTTTACCACCCAAATACAGTAATGTTGTTTTCACTCTTGGTCAGATACCTTCTAACTCATTGGAAGATATGATATCAGCTCTCCTAGCTGAGGAAAAATGGACCAAAGAAGATGTAGAAGAAGAAACAACAATGTATGTAAAAAGGAAGTACAAATTTTTTTCTAAATATAAAGAGGAAAGAGAATGTTTCTACTGTAAGAAAAAGGGGCATACAGCTTCATTTTGTAGAGCTCGAGCTCAAGATATACTTAGTGGAAAACTCAAAGGAATTGAGGCCAACTTTATTACTGAAGAAAGATCAGAGAATGAGGAAGAACAAGTAAATGAAGACAGTGGTTCTGAAGACTTCTTGTTCTGAGCATGAAACTGGAGGATGGAGGCAAATGGAGGTTGGAGGTCATTCAGTGACCTCTCGTCAATTGCCAATGACGGGGCCACATATCGCTTTTTTGGTGTGTGTGTGTACAGTTTGATTTTAGTGCTTCCAGTGTGGTGTGCCTCAGTTTGCAGTAATCTTGTTTTCAATAAGTGGAAATTTCACATTGAGGGGGACATCATTCCAATGTTCCATTTCCATTATGTCAGCTTTTTCCTATGTATGTATAAGCAACAGATTTCAACAAAATTTCCTATGTTATTCCTTGCAGTGAGATATTGATGAGGGCTGAGAATAGTACTTTGCATATCATGATGTGGTTGTAGGTAAACCACTTGAAAACCTTCATTTGTGGTTTGTGGTAAACCAATAGCAAAACCACCATTCTTGGTTGTTGGTAATCCATTTGCAAAACCATCACTTTGTGGTTTGTGGTAAACCAATTACAAAACCACCATTCTCGGTTTTTGGTCAACCATTTGCAAAACCATCCTTGAGGTTTGTGATCATCCTGTGAAAATCACCAGATCATGAGCAGGTGCAAGTACAAAGGCAGGTTTTCCCCATGTTCGCACTAAGGGGGGGAATGTTAGGAAATTATAATATTAGTGCTCCATTAAGTTTATTTGTGATAGGTGGAAAATAATATCTGGAGAATATTATTGTTGTGAGTTGTTTTAACAACTCACGTACATAGTAGTTTGTGGAGAGAATAGTGGGGAGATTTGTTGGACAAACTCCATGAAAATAGGAGTTGTCTCTCCTATATATGTGTACTTGATTTTAATATGAACATATAGAGAATATATTAATATTTTGCTGTGTAAATCTGCTTGTTCTCTCGAGATGTTTATATATGAAGTTGTTAATAAACAACTCACGTGAATAGGAGTTTGGTGAGAGAATTAAGGAGTGTTGTTATATTAGATTCCTATTTTATAGGAATGACTTATTCCTATATATTTGTAAGAGTTCTCGTATGAAAAAAAATAGAGAATTAATAATATATTTTGTGTTTGTCTTGTGCAAATATGTAGCTGTTCTATTATTTGGTATTAGAGCATTGTAAATCCTTGGTCAAAATATTGAGAGTAGGACATTTCATATTATTTGAGTGCCTCGGGAAGAACTTCATTGCTGATTGAACCCGAGAAATGCCAATCTGCTCCTCCATGGGTTAGAGTTGGTAGCTGTAACGTATTGGGAGATGCAATGTATTCTTGTTGAAGGCGTCTAATATGTAGGTATATGGATAAAGCATTCAAATGACTCGTACAGCCTGATATGTGGTCGGCCTGTTATTTCGAGAAGTACATTGACACGTGATCCTTACAGTGTGCATTCTCCATTTCACGCAGTTACATATCCTTTGAA
The DNA here is from genome assembly GCA_018340775.1 of Taxus wallichiana var. yunnanensis. Taxonomy (NCBI): domain Eukaryota; kingdom Viridiplantae; phylum Streptophyta; class Pinopsida; order Cupressales; family Taxaceae; genus Taxus; species Taxus wallichiana. The sequence goes on along the minus strand of CM031242.1, from coordinate 690,024,098 downwards.
ATGGAATCTTCGTAATGCATAGGATATATTGGTGGTTTTGTATCCATTTGCATGCATTCAACAATGCTCCACGTCCTCCAAAGCTGTGGATGTCTTCGCCAAACGTGCAATCCAATAAGTGTAGCCTGTTATATAATAGTGCATTTCCTGATTTGTCTGAAATAGATCATTCCATGCATGATTCGAGTGCCTCCTTCCTTTATCGTGGCGGATCTTCCATCTCTCCCATGGCGCAGCATATTAAAGAATCAGGTGAAAGTATCTTAAACCTCTCAGCCACACGTGGAGTTTCAGCTATCTACAGGTTCTGCTTTAAAGACTGGTAAATGCATGTATGCACTTACCATATGTTCACATCCAAACTGTACACGTTTGTGTATAAAGAGCTATTAATGGATAGAGACATAAGTCTGAATGTTGACTATCATAACTTAGAAGGTATTTGTGTTTTTGGGACATTCCGTCTCCTTTATATAACCGTAGTGTGTTATCCATTATTTTTATATTGTTTATGTCATCCTTTTTAAAGTTGGAGTCAAAAATACTTTCTAGTATTTAATTGGTTTTTGTAATCTAAAATTTGAGTCGTAAAAATCCAATCTTCAATTGGATTTTGTATCGTCAATTCAAAATTGTAGTGTTTGTGTCAAAAATAACGGGTCATTTTCAAAATTTGTCATTGTATGTCGATTGTATATCGTCAAAGTCATTTGGTATTGTCAAAATTCAAATTCAAGAGTCATATTTTGGAAGGTGAAGAGGTCATTATAAATTTTGGGTCATTGTGTCAATTTAGTGTTATTGTCCTTCAATGTCATATAGGTGATTTTAGGATTTTTTAGTTGTTATCAAGAGTTAGAGTCGTCTAATTGTAAAAGTCTGAAAAAATTTAAATTTTTTTGCCTCACATTTCAACTATTGGACGCATTATCACTTGTATGCGACGTCCAAGTGGGGGGTTGCATTTTCGGTGGAAACCGACACCTAGTAGTTTGTAAATGAGCCTCATTTCCATATCCGCTAAGTAAGTAGTAGAATACTGGAGGATGGAGGCACAGGAGGATGGAGGACAAGCAGCGTCCTCTTGTCAGTCGCCAACGATGGGGCCGCATACTGATCTGGTGACATGTGTGTAGTGTGGTTTTTCATTTTCAGTGTTCTTGTTTTACAGAGTGATGGTTTTCTGAATAAACCCTTTTCAGAACTTTTTGGAGGAGTCATGTTGTCAGAATACTCACTTTTGGGAGCAAGAGAAGATTACGAGGTAGATTCAAGGGATGGTTATCTAGCTAGTGTGAAGCTTGTGGATCTTGGAGATTTAGAATTCGGGTGCCCAAAGAGGAAGGGAAAGTCCCACGGGAACCCAAAGAGGAAGGGAGCATTCCTGCATAATTCAGCTCGACACTACGCCTTTACGAGGGTAAAGAGATAATCTATTAGTCATGCACTGGTCTAAGAAGTGCTTTGGGAGGTGGTTTAATTTCTTTGAATATTGTTCTTATTGTGTTCACATTAAGGGGGTGAAGATTAGTGATTAATAATGTTCACACTAAGGGGGTGAATGTTAGGATTAATATTATTGTTTAACATTATTAATCATTATTATTTGTTAGGTCTGTTATTATATTTGTTTATATGTGAAGTTGTTAATAAACAACTCACGTGAATAGGAGTTTGGTGAGAGAATTAAGGAGTGTTGTTATATCAGATTCCTATTTTATAGGAATGACTTATTCCTATATATTTGTAAGAGTTCTCGTATGAAATAATATAGAGAATTAATAATATATTTTGTGTTAAATCTTGTGTAAATATGTAGTTGTTCTATTAGTTTGAGTGGAAGTAGTGTCAATCGATCCACTAGGATTCCTTCAATTATGTCCTTATCTCTCCCAAGTCATAAGAAAGGTCTCCAAAGTTTTCTGGGAACCATAAACTTCATGCAAAGATTCATCCCTCAATTCCGATATTGGCTAAACCACCTGAAAACCATGCTAAAGAAAAACATGCCATTCTCATGGATAAAATAAGCATGAGAGAGCTTGAAGCCATCAAAATGGAAACTTCTCAAGCTACCACGCTAGTGAACCCTAGGTTTGATAAATACTTTATCCTTTATGATTTTAGAGGTGAAGAGAGCATTTGAGAGATCCTCACCTAGAAAAATGATGATCTAATGGAGTAGCCAATTTCTTTCTTCAGTCAATCCCTCAAATATTACGATCTCAAATACTCATTTATTAAAAAATAATTTTTTCTAGTTATTCGAGCTTTGAAGAAATTCAAGCACATACTATCCAACAACAAATTTCATCTGATGGTGTCTCATACTGGGCATCAAGGAGTTTTTGCTGAATAAAGAGATGAACAAGAATCACACTAGATAGATCACAAAGGTGATGGAGTATGATGTACATATACAAGTTACCAAACTTGTCGAGGTACGAGTTTGTGTCAACAACTTGCTGCAGACATGGAATCAAAAGGTGATGAGGATACGATGCTCCTAAACACTGATGAAAGTGATGATCAAGTTGATTGGTTATCCAAAATGAATAATTTCCTCTTCTCATGAGTATATCTTGTGAACGTGGATAAAAACAAAAGACATAATTTCCATCTTCAATCTATTCCTTATGTTTTGGTAGATAATGTTCTCTTTGGAAAGGATTTGAACCATGTCCTCCTTTGGTGTGTAAGACCAGAACATGTGAGTAAGATACTAGAAGATTTTCATAATGGCCTATTTGTAGGACATTAATCTGCATGAACAACAGATACCAAGATCATGCGAGTTGGTTACTATTGGCTAGATTTTTTCAAAGATGCCCATCTCTGGGTAAGGAGATGTAAAGAATGTGCCTTTTTCACTAGCAGAAGGTAAGTTGGCGGATTCTTGCTGCGCATACAATTCAAGTGGATCAGCCCTTTGTTCAATAGGGGTTGGACTTCATCAGAATGATTAATCCTCCATTCAGTGATAGACATAAATGGGTCCTTATTGCAATAGACTATTTTACTCGATGGAGAGAGGTAGTAGCATTGAAAGAGAGAAATGAAAAGGTAGTTCTAGATTTTTTGGAAGGTATGCGATAAGGTTCGGTGTTCCTTTAAAAGTCATTTTAGACAATGTGATGACTTTTCTTGGTATGAAATTGAGTGAATGGGCTGTTAAAAATGGGGTCTACCACAAGACGTCATCCAATTACTATCAGCAAAGAAACGAATTAGCTGAGTCCAGTAATAAGAACCTCATAAGGACTATCAAGCGCATGATGGAAACTAACAAGAGGACTTGGCATACACAACTTAAGACTACCTTATGGGCAGATTGGAAGAGGAATTCTCATTTCGTGCATGTATATGGAAGGGAAGCAAAAATTCCACTTTCCTTGGAGTTACCTTCTTTGGAGTTAGCTCATCAACTTGAAGTTATGGAGAGTGATCCTTTAATAGTAAGGTTTGCTGAACTCATGGAGTTAGAGGAAGTACGAACCAAGGCTATGAAGAATTTGGAGAAACATTAGGCTCAAGTTAAGAAATATTTTGACAAAAAGGCATCTAATAGGTGTTTTTAAGAGGGAGATCTAGTCCTCAAATGGGATGAAGATAGGGCCAAACCAGGAAAGCACACCAAGTTTGATGCTCTCTAGAGTGGGCCATACATCATCACGAGTTACAAAGAGGTGAATTCATTTCATTTATCCAAGATCAATGGAGAAGAACTGCCCATTCATGTGAATGGGATACATCTCAAAGCTTGCTTTTGAGAAGCATTCCAACCCCTGTACAATTTAGTTAGGTGTTTTCCTCCAAGTGCTTATGCACATTGTTGTTGTGTGTTGCTGTTATTTTTATTTCCTTGTTACTATGTTTTTGTGTTGTTCTTGCACATTGTTTCATCATTGGAAGGTTTCAAAGAGAAGAAGGTCCAAAGTTTCAATAAGAGTTTCATGATCTACCTCATTTAAAATTTTGCAGTGTTCCATAGATGTCAAGCATTCGACAATTTTAGTATACTTCAAGATTAGCATTCAGGGAAGTCAAGATCGGAAATGCTCAAAGAGACTTCAGGATGTATCACAAAAGATCAATTCAGTGTTTAGATTCCAATATAGACTCCATGCTCAATGGATGACTTAAGGCTATGGATTCATGATTAGTTTGAAATCATCCTGACGAGGTTGTCAAAATGTTATCCAATTTTTCACACATGAAAAAATTGGACAACGGGGTCCTCCTATGATCAAATCTTCAAATTAGTCATAGGGGAAAACTTCTAGTCATCATAGAGATAAAACGATTAAAATAATTAATAGATTGATAAGTGGGGTCACTTAGCCCAACTTGGGCTCAACTCGGTGCCAACTCAATGTGTAGCCCAGTGCCAACTTGGTGCTAAGCTCAATGGGGAGCTCGGTCTATGGTCAGCTTGGAAAAGATCTCGTAAGTGAGTCACATTGGAGGCTCGATAGCAAAGGGAGATCTCGGGCTAACTAAACCGAGTCAATATAAAATACATCAATCCCTAACTCGAGAAGTATAGGATGAAGCTCGACAGGTTTCTCACGAGGAGCTCGGTCGAGTCACATAAATGTGGGAGAAGTTCGAGGCATTTCCAAGTGGGTTTTTGTTGATGGAAATCCAAGGCATGAACTTCATGCGTAGGGGAGGTTTGGGAAAACATGGTCAAGTGGAATATTAATGGTGGCAAGCCAAATAAAACATTACACAAACCAAATGTTCCAAAGTAAGAATTCGAGTCCATTGCCAAGTTATTAGGCGAGTCATATCCTAGTTGAAGTGGAATGCGGGAACGAACACGAAGAGTATCTCTGATTCATAGTTTGAAATGAAGCGGTCAAAGTGGAAGGTGCCTCCGAGGTGCGTTGCGAGAAGGGAAGAAAAGCGATGGTACAGTCATCGACTTGGAAAGTGGTAAGAGCTTGGGTCACATTTGGAATGGTTACTCGGTGTACATTTAGGTGAGCTCATAGAATATTTGTAAGTCTATGACTCAACAAGATCAAAATGAGTTATGAGGACACATATTTAATCAGACCTATGAATTTATTTTCCCCATCAAGTGAGAGGTCAAGCCTGCGGAATCTGATGGGAAAAATTGGGTGGTTTATGCTCGCGTGAGAATGAATGGACGTAGAGATGCGATGGGTAAGCTAACCTGAAAGGAAGGATGATTTTGAAATCATTTGAGGCCATGAACAAGATCAACAAAGCCAAGTTTTGCATTACAGGTAACCTATGATGGAAAGAAAGGAGACTCAAGGTTGAAGGTTTAGACTATTGCAGGTGTACTCGAGTTGAAGGACTCGGAAGTAGTTGAACCATGGAGATAAGGAAAGCAAGCTCGATTTAGTTAGCGAATAGGAGCCCATGTAGTGAGCTCATATGAAGATGGTGATAAACATTAACTTTGATTCAATGCCATAATGGCGAGTCTACATGGCATGAAGGAATAACAATAGAACTAACATGACAAAATCCAAAATGATAGGTGTTAGCTCGGTGGGACTATATGGTGCATTGAGTTGGATCTATAATGAGATGGAGCATTCTTGGTTAGATAGTCAAACAACACAAACGGGAAGTTCGAGTTTTCAAATTTCATAATTCGATAACAATGTAATACGTGATGAATGGATTAACTTGCGAAAGAAACTCATTGTGTGGTTGTGGCACAACTAAGGAAAAGAAGCTCACATGTCAATGAGATTCGATTTGTGTTCAAAATAAAATCAACGCCATTTATTGAGAGCTCAGAGTATTACGTAGGAAGAGCATGACCAACACAGAGAGCTCTTTGGGAGTTCAGAATTTGTTGTAAAGGCCGAGTCTATTGAAGGATGGAAAATAATGAATCATTTAGGCTAAAAGATTCACCGTAAAGGAAATCCAAGCTTGAGAGGGAAAAATGAAAAGCTACGAGAAAAGACTCATAGTAATTCCACATGCTCGTGGGAATGCGAGTATGTCGGGAGGAGTTCAAAGTTTTAATGATGGCAAGCCAAGGTGTAAATCCCGCGCGTAGTGGAGAAGTGGGCATTAGGAACCAATTTGCCAAAGCTATGAAGGGGAAAATGGCTTCAAAGGTTTGAGATTCCCACTCCTATCTCATGGACTTTCCTAGTATGAATGTCATATTGAGCTTGGAAAAATTTTGTTTGGGCTCCCGAGCCAAGAAATCCAACAAAGAGGACATATCAGAAATGACATGTATTCCGAGTGAAGCGGGGCAGGTCGCATATGCATGACCGGGTCATATGGTGAGGTGGTTTTCGGGTGTTAATACTTGTAATTCATGTAAGATACAAGGCATGACATCATCACTCAAGATTGAGTTGGTCTAACATGTAAGGGCTTGCAATTGAGTAGTGAAGTCATGGAGCCGGGAAGCCATGTCGTGTGTTAATTTGACCTAGAAGTGATTAAGTTGAGGTCATTAAGTTCATATTAATTGGGGTTGTTTATCTTTAAGACTCACTATGTAATGAACCGCTAACCAATGCACATATACCAACTTGGTGGAGAAAATACCTTTGGATCAACATGTTGGTGAAAGAAATACAAATTATGGGATTCCAAGTGTGAGAGCTCACCGGTGATAGAAGGATCCTAAGGAAATGTCGATCAATGTGGAGGCATATGAGGATCTTTAAAAATCATTTGAGGCCATGTGAAAGTCCAATGAAAGCATTAAAGGACTGCCGTATAGGTGAAGGAAAGCAGATATCACAAGCTCGAGATGAGTTTCATGATCTAAAGAGTTTATACGTGGTCACGTTTCAAAGATGGCTCGGGCTTTGAGTCGAGTCTCATTATTTTCATGAGATATTTGGAGAGCTCATTGAGTAAAGAATAAGAGCTCACAGAGGTTGGCTTCGGAACCATTTCAAGCTCATATAGTTGATTCGAGCCATAGAATGGGTGAGAGTGTGATCATTGGCTCGGTGATGGGTCAACATGGAGGGAGTCTTAAGAGATCAAATGAGTAACATTTATTAGGTCACTCATCTGGGAAATTATCCCATGAAAAATATCAGATGGATGAGTCATCATTCATGGAAAAAAATAAGCTCAGGGTTGAGCTCGGTAGTGGGCTCACGTGGAGATGACCCAACCTCATGCTCGGTTATAGTGTCCCAACAAGTCACATGGTGTATCTTGGTCACGGAGAACATTGAACTCATTAAAAGTGTGCTCTTCATCAACTCTATGGGTTTCCCTGCATCACAAATGAGTTTCTCACATTGAATGTCTCAAACTCGGTTTGACGAGCTCGATCATGGTAGATATGGGTGAGTCGTGATGATGCACAATAAGGCTAGGATGTGTGAGAAACTTGTTTCGGGAAAGAGCTCAATGAGGAATAATATCACTCGAGGTTGTGACACTAAAAGAAAACCAAACTCAATAATAAGTTGAGTTCTAACCCAAATCAAGCCAAAGCATGGTGATGAACTTGATATCACGTACAAGGTAATAGATGCGATGGTGGTTGAGCTCGGTGAGTCAAACAAGTGAAGTGATCAATTGTTGGAATGTGTAGCATGAAATTCATAAGGCCAAGGTATTCCAACGGGGAGAAAACTCAGCGATGGGTTACCCTTCACCTTCACCTCAATGGGAGGATTCGTGGGAGATCGATAGGAAGATCTCATTGTAAAGAGTTCGCACACTAACCGAGAAAGACATAGAGAGTAGTCAGTGTTAGAATAACTTGGTCAATCTAATAAAACGTAGAGATTGTAGACTCATTCTGACTTGGTTATGCATAAAAATCATTGAGCTCATAGAAAAGGAAGATATATTTCCCAAGTCGGTGGATGTTAACCTCAGTGCAAAGCTAGACTAGATTAGGTCCAGGTGGCTTGGTTGCGATGTGATGAGGAGCTCAAATCTTGCAAAATATTTTGGAGGTGAGCTCGTGTAAAGTAGTGGTTGGGCTCATTAGCTGGTTGATGCATGTTGGTAAGAGGAGATCCATTTGTGAGGCGTGGAAGGACAATAGAGGATCTTGATTCAAAGATAGCTTAGCTCGGTGTGGTGTGGAAGGACACGAGTCCAACTCGGTGAGTTGGCTCAGCGAGGCAACCACCAAGTTGGAGTCATTTTTGGCCTTTTCTTCATGACCCCTCCCTCTTTGAGTAAAACCAATCAACGGTGTCCCACAATTATTTTTAATTAATTTAATATTTTTATTTAAATATTTTAATAATAATATTTATTATTATTATTTAAATATTATTTTAATTAATTGTGAAGACTAGGTCAACTGAGGCATTAATGACACATGATGGAACCTTCTAAAGTGGTTCAACCAACTGTAATAAATGAACCATCATGTGCCTTCAGTTTAGGAATGTAATTATGACTTTCTCTTCTCTCTCATATATTCTTCTATAAATGTAAGTTAGAAGCTCATTTCAAAGGGTTTCAATAGGTCAGATAGGTTGGAAAGTTATACATCTTAGGCAAGTGAAAATTTTCAAGAGTCCTCTCTCTTCTGCAAGTTGTCCTTGTGTGTTGAGAGAAATTTCAAGCCTCCTCAAGACTTTAATAGCAACCATTGCCTCTTCTAAATGTATGATGCATTGTGCACATTATTGAAGTAATAAAAGTGTGTGTTTTGTGACTAATATTGGTCCTTTCATCCTTCTATACTTTCTTGTGCCTTTTCTCATGCTTGCAGTACACTGCACAAGTACACATTTCTCATATAGGTTCTCGAGTTTTGTGCTTATCGAGTGGTGGAGTATTGCATGTAGTTGAGTTTTCATTTCTATTAACCCTTCTTAAGTTCATATTTCTTCATTGGGAAACTTATGTATTTCTCTATCTGATCAAGTTTAACAAAGGGAACACATGTTTCTTAGTCTATGGTATTTTTTTCCTCTCTAAGTTGTAGTAGGTGAATTTGATATGTGGTGCACACACCCTCTTCAAATTAACCCTTCCTGAGTCTAGAAACACCCTTTATTTGGTGCATCACCATCCCTAGTATAGTTTCATTTTTGCAAATATCTTTCCCTAAAACCCCATAAACATGTTAGCATAAGATTAGATAACATTTTTATCACACCAGAAGTAGTAAAACACTTAGTTTAGCAAGAGGAAGTCAGCCTTCTTCGGAGGTTCACCTCGAGTCCAAGTCCCACATCTTGACGGGTGATCTTATGTGTCCCAATCACATCGAATGTCCTATTCACATTCTTGAAATTCAGAGGGTGTGGTGATTTGGAAACAACACAATCTAGGTGTCTAACCAAGGCATCTAACCCAGGTATCTAACCCAAACATCCAACCTAGGCATCCAACCCAAGCATCCAACCAGGGGTCCAACCCAGATGTCCACCCCAAGTGTCAAACTAGGTGTTCAACCTAGGTGTATAACCCATGCATCCAGTCAGGAGTCAAACCCGATGTCCAACCTAGGCTCCCAACTAAGCGTCCAACCCAACATCCAACTCTCTATAGAGATGAAAATCCAATCATGTTAGCTTTATGTCCAACCATATTGGGTTTGATGGCTAACCAACACCCGTCCATGGTCCACCTTGTAAAACTACCTTGAACATGGAAAAATGGATGCAACTTTTTGAAACTTGGAAATGCCAAATTTTCAATAGTTGAAAGCCGCCTTATTTGCCAAAATATTTGGCTAAAAGGTCCTTAGTACGGGTCATTTCACCTAGAATTTACACATATATATGAACTTATACATGTGTTTCTCCAATAGTTTGAATCAATCTGGGCACATATGCAATGAAGTATACATAGACAACCTAGGTGTCTAACCATGCATCCAACCTAGGTGTCCAAACCGGGCATCCAACCTAGGCGTCTAATAAGGCATCCAATCAAGCCTCGAACTACGTGTCCAACACAAGTGTCTAACCAGGCCTCCAACTATGTGTCAAACACAAGCATCCAACCAGGCATCTAACCAAGCATCCAAGTAGGCATCCAACCCCAGGCATCTAACCAAGGTGTGTAACCCGGGAATCCAACCAAGGTGACAAACCGGGCATCCAACCAGTGTGACCAATCTAGGTGTCCAACCTAGGCATCTAACCTAGGCATCCAACCAGGCATCCAACCAGGTGTCTAACCAAGGCGTCCAACTAGGTGTTCAACCCACACATCCAACCCATGCATCTAACCCAAGAGTCTAACCCAAGAATCTAGCTAGGTATCAAACCCGACATCAATCCCAAGCGTCAAACCCGGGCATCCAACTAGGCATCCAATTCTTTGTAGATATGGTAGTCTAATCATGTTAGTTGTCTATCCAACCATATTGGGTTTGATGGTGACCAACACCCATCCACGGTCCAACCCTGCGAAACTACCTTGAACATGGAAAAATAGATTCGCCTTTCCAGTGAAACTATTTTTAAGAATTTCGCCATCGATTCAAAAGTTGATTTTGGAGATCCACAAACAATTATAAACTAATTTTTCGAGGGGCATCTTAAAATGATCCATTTTTTTATCATGTTTGAAATAAGGGGGTGGCAACTATCTGTAATATGCTTTTTTATAAACAATGTATTAAGGGGGAACACTAGCATAAATATTAATTTGATAAAAAAATTATTGTAAACTAACCTAATTAAGTTATGCCATATAATTGGTTGACGATTTTCTCTCCACTCAAACCGTTCTTGCATGTATATATTTTCATTTGGTAATTTTTTTTGCACTAAATTATCATTTTGTGCCAACAATGAAAAGATGCATCAATTGAAGTAAACTCAACATAAGAAGTTTGTATGAAATTTGTAACATATGCATATGTTAGGTACAAAATGAGGGTTCTATAGGGGCCTCTTCCCTTGAAATTTATATAATTGTTTTGATATACATATAAAAAAGTGTATTTTTATAACTAAATGTACATTGTGAGTTTATGAATAATAAATCCTCTACAAAGATAGGAGATGAGCTAATATCTTTTCCATCCTAAATTCAAATTCCTTATGGTCTTGAGTACCATAAACATATTGTACATCTCCTATTTATCCACGAGACATACCCTTGTCCATAAGTTCCTTGATACTTGTCCTTGGGCCTTCCAAAATCTCAATCAATTCTAATTTTTTCCCATAGGAAGAGGCCCATTCAAGAAGGTTAAGCCCTCCTGTGAGATATGCCTTGGTACCCTGATGAGTAGCAGTTTTAGAAGTTGTGGATGGCCCGGTACATCAATTAACTTAGCAGGAACTAGTTCAAGCACATCAATTGGATCAATAGAGACTGGCTTGGACACACCTACTAGATCAACTAGGGCCCTTTTGCATTTCTTCAATGGAGGTAGAGGCACTTCAGGAGATTTCTCAGAGGTAGACTTCACATAAGTATTTTCAATAATGGTGAGCCTTTTCTCTATTTTGGCTATTCTATGAGAAATTGAGGATATGTCCTCTTGAGGCTCGTCATCAGACACTACATGAACATCAGATGGGATTTATTTCTTTGCCATCTCCTTTGGAAAAATTGGGTGATATCCATATAAAATTTTCATTAATCACCGACCTACAATGAATCCAAAACTTCTTCAAATTCCTTGGAGTTACGTGGTCCTCTGGGTGAAACAAATGATGAACTAAAATTTGGAATATAAAGAAGAAGGGCATCATTTTGATTAACTTCCTCATCAAATTAAGCCACACTATGTTGACAATTATTGGTCATGTGGGCTCTTCTTGGTCTTTAACCATGAACAACATCCTAACGAATGCATTACTCGCGCCATAAATATTAAATATTACATGTAAAGATTCTGAAGAAATACCCTTCAAATTATTTCCCAGTTCCATCTTCTCCATTGCTTGAAAAGGGACAACACTAATTCTTTCACAAGAAAATTCACTTGTAATACTCAAGGGAGCTTGCAAATTCATAAGAAATCAGTGATAATTTATAGAGGGTGAATCTTAAAGAGGTCTGTGTGAATTATCATATCAAGATTAAATGTAAGATCAATTTTGGATGCTTTTAGGAATTCAAAAAATTGGAAGGCAGAATGATGTCTATCAAAAAGTGTTCTTTTATCTTGATTAAAGGTTTTGTGCAAGGAGGAAACAAATTCAAATGAATATCCATAGTTATTCATTTCCCAAAAACATATTCTCTAAAAAGGCAGGTGTCAAATCAGTTGGAGTAATGACATCAAGGAACAAATGGTTTGTGACTAGGCACATAAGTGATTGTGACAGGATGAAAAATAAAAAAGAGAATTGGGAAGCACAAGTGAAATATCTTGCACATGTCTATAATTGTAACAAAAAATAGAATCAAGTTGATGTCTAATAGAATAATCTTTACATTTGAAATATATTTTCAAAATATGGAGTTCATCGTTGTGCCTTTTGGGATTTATCGCATATGCTTTTAGGGGGAAATAAAAGTGGATTCATAATAATTATTTTATAAATATGAGTTTTTGTCCTCATACATGAAAGTGGGTATAGTTTTTATGGATAAATTGAGTAAAGATCATTGTAACTTTGTAGTTTTTTTTTCCATCAATAGAAAGTGTATGAACTTTGAATTATGTATTCGATGCCAATGTGGTTACACTATAAAACCATTGAAAAACATTCTATGTCTCCTTGATGAGGAATGAATAATTTGAAATCAAATATGTATGTCTATGATTTCCAATATGTGTTTTGGTATCATGTATGTTGAATAGATATTAATGAATCCCATCTTCTATTGCAATCTCTATTTTCATTGCATTTATATAATACACTAGATCAATCCTTGGTTGTTGAATTTTGGAAATAAAATCAATATTGTTTTGTAGAGCTTACTCTGCAATATTTGATATGATTTTAAAATTCTCATTGTAACCATCTTTTTGAGTGATTTTATCGGACCTAGAGTGTTATTTTGGAAAATGAAAGTAAAAGTAATGAATAATTTGTTATAACTCTCACAAGATTATTTTTGTTGAGAATTATGAAGATTGTGTTGGAGATACTTGTATTGATTTGGTGTCAATGAGTGTGAATCTTTCTTAGATGTTGTTGTTACTTAATCTTAATTTCACAACATTTCTAGAAAAGTATGATGGCTGGATAATTACTGATACATTGTTTCAAATAATTGACTATCATTTGTTCCCCATTTTACCATAAAATAACCCATCTCGCCATCCTATTATTGCTACCATAACTTTTAAATCTAATCTACCATACTTGTGTTCTAATCCATGCATCCTTGAAAAATGCATTACATCAACTGATGCAAAAAGAACTAAATTCCACTGTATTTAGTAACCTATGTTTGAGACACTGCGTATATTCAATATACATGTGACAAGTATTGCAAGTAAATATTAATTTTCATGGCCATAATCAACCCAGATTGACCCATCATTTGAAAATCAAGAAGAACACATTGCATAATTTTCTTCTTCCATTCAGGTTGCTTTAAGGGTCCTCTCACCCTTGTTTAGGTAGGACCAAAAGTAGTAAGATCAAGTCATCCCATTTTTACATGCCTCTCAATCATCCCAAAATACGAGATACATAAGATAATGTAACATAAATCCCCAGATAAAAGTGAAATATCCCACAACCATATGTCATTATCTAGGCCATCCTCCCCAAGGAAAGTGTTTGCAGGTCTGGGGGTGTAGAATTGGGATCAACATGCTCTTGGTGTCATTACGGGGACTATTTTTTCTATATTAGGATCAAGATAGTACGGAAAGTTATTACAAGTAAGGATTAGTATAGAACACTATCTTCATTTTTAAAAATATAATCAAGATTTTGTTTGAATTATTTATGTAAAAAGATGGAAGTAAGTTGATATTATGAAGTGGATTCCTTAAAATATTGTTGAGTTAATCTACATTTCTAGAGTGCAAGGCTCTAGTGGTGACTCCACCTTTGAAATAAGAATGCAAGTTAGACCGTGTTATTTTAAACTTATACACATTTACGATTAACTCTCCATTATAAGCTATATGTATTCAAACCCTAAGTTTTATCATCATTTGATAGAGGATTAATCTAGCACATATGACAGTTCTGAAACAAGTAGCCCTCAATCTTGTTTACATTCCTTATTTAGATAGGATTCAAACCTTGATATTGATAGAAATCATCCTCTGCTTCCACACTTTTTTACATGAGAGAATAGAGTATCTACAAAACTGAATCCCCTAAAGTATTTCATTGTGTGGATCATGAGCGGAATGATAAGAAGATTGTTCCAAGCCACAATCTTAGATGATAATAGCACACCACATTAGATTTGTAAAATAGAAGAGATAAAATACCATATATGGAAGTCCATCATAATCCATAATGCTCAATACATTACAATACAATTACTTGAATTACTCAATAAGAAATATGTACATATAGGAGGAGGGAAGTGCAACTACTACCTAAAGTAGTGAATAACTCCCACTAACTGATATTGGTAGTTAAGTTAACTCTAAAATACTAGTAAGCTAACTCCACATAGCTGAGAAGCTAACTAAACACAACTAGTAAGCTAATTCCACACAACTAATACACCTAAGCAAGATAACCCAACAAGTTTAGGGTTAACACAAGTGTAAGAATTATCCTAATAAATAAATAAAAGGATAAATAATAACCTACACTAGCATCCTCCAAAAATCATAGCTTAGGTGGGTGAAAAATAATGTGGATCCCAACCATAAGGCCTAATGAGGTACCCATGTATAATAACTGGGAAAATTGGACACTGCAAGGTACCCAAAACTAGTAATAACAAAGTAGAGAGCGAAAAATCCCGCTGCAAGATATCCTCGAGAATCTTGGCTCCAAAACTCATACAATGCTAAAGAAGTGTGGTGCGTCTATGGTCCGAATCCACTACCCGATCATAAAACTCACAAAAAAATGACACTAGGCTTCACCAGAATAGCTCCATATAAGGAGACTATCAATGAAGTGATGTCGAAAGTGAAAAAAAAACACCAAACATAATTTGATCAATTGCTACAAATAGGTGTGCAATGATCCAAGAACAACCAAGGCAACAAGGCAAGGACACGGGATCCAAATAAATAGGAGTGCCATGATCTAAGAAAATCCAAGGTAACAAGGCATAGACACAAAATCTGAAGAAGAAAGATCAACTACTACAAACAGATGTGTCATGATCCAAGAACAATAACCAAGGAAACAATGAAATGAGATCCAAATAAATTTGAGTGCCATGATCCAAGAAAATCCAAGGTAACAAGGCAAGGATACGAAACTGAAGAAGTAGTATCAAAACCACACCCTCCATATTGTTGAGCGAGTAGAGAGATACCAAATATTTGTATGAGTTGCCAAAATCAACTACTTGAACACCGATAAACTATCACTAGGCTTCACCGAATAGCTCCCTCACAAGAGATACTGTCAACATGCCAAAAAAAATGTCAAAAATATAGATCCAAAATATCTCACAAACAAGAGAGATATAAATGTATAAATCTGTAAATACAAGAATGCAACACCCAAAATTTTAGGACTTCGGGCTCAACTGAAATTGCATCCACAAGTGATTATAACACCCTCCCAAATTTGGCACTTTATAATTGAGTGCATGTAAATATTACAATGAGTAACATTACCTTTTATATTTGAAATATGTGTATACAAATATCATCAATGCGTAGGTCTCAAAAACATACACAATTTCAAAAAAACAATCACCTTAATCTGAGATATAGATCAAAAGTAATGAGATCTAGAAGATTTTGCTATTAAAATAATATTTTAATGCTGATGTTTTTTTAAAGGTACACATGACACCCAAATGTCCAAAGGGTAAAATAGTGCATCCACATGATACGGGCTTGCTGACCAAAGGATAAAATCACCGTGCCTAAAACCTAAATGTCCGAGAGGCTAAATCATTACATTCAGAGGGTACACGTCAATATCCAATGGATAAAAGAATGCACCAAGTATAGATCTACGTACGGTGGATAAAAGAATGCATCCAAAAAGAAATATCCAGAGGGTAAAAGAATGCATCCGAAGGTACATGCTTATATCTAATGGATAAAAGCCTATGCCTAAAACACGAATTTCCAAAGGGTAAATCATTTCATTCATAGAGTATGTGTCAATATCCAATGGATAAAAGAATGCACCCAGAGGGTACAGATCTGTGTCCAGTGGATAAAAGATTGCATCCAAAATAGAAATATCCAGAGGGTAAAAGAATGCATCTGGAAGGTACACACTTATATCCAATGGATAAAAGAATGCACCCGAGGGTATAGATCTATGTCCAGTGGATAAAAGACTACATCCAAAACATAAATATCCATAGGGTAAAAGAATGCATCTGGAAGGTACACGTTTATATCCAATGGATAAAATAATGCACCCAAATGGTATGATTTGCGTCGAGTAGATAAAATAATGCATCCAAAATAGAAATATCCAGAGGGTAAAATAATGCATCTGTAAGGTACACACTTATATCAAGTGGATAAAAGAATGCACCTAGAGGGTACATATTTGCGTCTAGTGGATAAAAGACTGCATCCAAAACAAAAATATCTATAGGGTAAAAGAATGCATCTAGAAGGTACATGTTTATATCCAATGGATAAAATAATGCACCCAAAGGGTACAGATCTATATCCAGTGGATAAAAGACTACATCTAAAACAAAAATATCTATAGGGTAAAATAATGCATCTGGAAGGTACACGCTTATATCTAATGGATAAAAGAATGCACCCAAAAAGTACAATTGTTAATACAAACTTTGACTGCAAATATCTCTTTTTTGGCACTTGTATTAAAAACAGAGAGAAACCTAGAAAGTTTCTCAAAAAACCTAGAAAGCTGATATAATTTTTGAGTCAAAAATATATGTACATAATTGTATGGATTTTTGAGAAATGTGCCAAAAAACCCTTTAAAATGTCTAGATTTTATCGTCTCAAAACATGGTCGAGTTTACAATCAATTCTAGGGTTTTGGAACCTTCCAAATCTAATGGAGCCCTCTGTTTTTCATAAAAACATGCTATATAAAAGTTATTACAAATTTCAAATACATGAAAATAATAAACCCTTACTTGCAAAGAAAAACTTATATATGGATGTCTACATCATTTATAGCTCTGATACCATGAAAGGAACAATAAGAAGATTGTTCCTAGCCATGATCTCGAGAATATAATAGCACACCACATTAGATTTGCAAAACAAAAGAGCTAAAATACCATATATGGAAATCCATCATAATCCATAATACTCAATGGATTACAATATAATGACTTGAATTAGTCAATAAAAAATATGTATATATAGGAGGAGGGAAGTGCAACTAATACCTAAATTAGTCTTTGAAGAACTCCCACTAACTGATACTTGTAGTTAAGTTAACTCCACATAACTGAGAAGCTAACTCAACAGAACTAGTAAGCTAATTTCACACAACTAGTACACCTAAGCAAGCTAACCCAACAAGTGTAAGAATTATCCTAAGAAAAAAATAAAAGGATAAATAATAACCTACACTAACATATCATACCTATTTACCCAAAATTCCTTAGATTCCCCATAGATTCAATCCCACATTTTAAAATCCTCTTCCAAATAATATGGACCCCCTCTTCCTAGAGCTCCTTTTGTAGTCACTACATATCAACCAATAAATTTCAATGGTATGGTGGGCTATCCTAATGAGGTACCAAATGACATAAATAGGTTTCCTTGGTTTGGGGAATAATGTTATTAGTGGGGACCAACATCTCAAATTTTTCTAGAATGTCATGGATGATTATGAGGTTGAGTTTGAGGATGTTTATGTCAAGTTGTTTATACACACACTAGAAGAAAAAGCAGAGAATGGTACAATTCATTACCTACAAGATCAATTGACTCTTGGGGAGAAATGAAAAATGCTTTTAAAATACAATATGGTGATAGAACTGACCCTAGGTTTATGCTATTTGAATTTGAGAACATTAAGAAGAACCCCAATGAGTGTGTACAATATTTTAATACAAGGTTCAATAAAACTCGAATAGGTTGCCAAATAACATAAGGCCTAGTGATGAATCTTGCCTAATCAAATACTCTGATGCTTTTGAAAAAAAGGTAGCTTACTATTTGAGGGATAAGGCCCCTCATACTTTAAGGCAAGCCTTTTCTATGACTATTCAGATAGAAAATAACATTAAAGATGTTAGGAAGCCTACAAAAAGAGAAGGTGTTAAGTTGATGAATCTAGAAAAAACTCAAGAAAGAAAATCTATGGATTTAGTAGTTAAAACCTTGGCTGGATAAGTCAAGGAAATTTCATTCAAACTTGCTAGAGAAAAAAAGGGGTTGAATCCAAATAATTGAGGCTTAACAGCAATCCCTAGACAGAATAGATTTGGGAACATCCCAAAAGGGACCACTAACCGAGAGGAAAGAGGAAAGGGCCCATGGGTTTAGGAAGCAAAAAAATCCTTCGGGGAAACAAGATAGTCCTAGATTTGTTGATGGAAAGATTTTTGTGGTGGAGGAAGATCACATTATTGATTGGTGTGATAAATGTCTTTTGCCTCATGCTCCTTGCAATCAAATTCCTAAAGATGAAGATGAAGAAGCTGATTTTAGTGATGTATGTATGTTGGAATGTCAAAAGGATCATGTGCAAGGGGAAACTTCTACTAAACTCCTTTGTGCTAAAACTGTGGAATATTTTTGGGATTTCACTAATAAGGTATTTTCCATCCCTCTCCGAGTAAATTTTGATATTGATATGGATCAATCTTTTAAACTCCCTATCCATGATTTTGAATATTTAAGAGCATTAATGATAAAAAAGTATGATGGTTAAATTCCATTAGAGGAGGATATGAAGTTATTAATAAATGATGTTGTTTCCCAAGAGAAGGAATATAATCTTCGTAATAGAAAAATCAAGGGAACTATCCCAAATCTCAAGGAAAAGATGCCTCTCTTGACCAAAACACTTATTTCACTAAATTGGGACATATTCTAGTGAATTGAGACTCCATTATTTCAAGTATTGGAAGAAATCCATCTCCATTTTTAGTATGTTGGATTCCATTTTTTCTATATTGGATTCCATTATTACTATTATCAATCCATTAGTAGTAATATTGGATTCCAATATTATCATTATTGGAATTATTCTAGTTCGATTTCACTATTATTGGATTCCAATATTGCTATTATTGGATTCCAATTTGGCTATTATTGGATTCCAATTTGGCTATTATTGGATTCTAATTTCACCATTTTTAGATTTGCAATGTTGAGAGTATGTAAGGCTAGAAAATGCTAACTATTATTTTTTGAGCCCATTGTATTAAGGTGAGCGGTCGCTAACTCTTATAAGTCATGAGCCTCGATGTAAGGTGAGCGGTTGTTAACTCTTATAAGTCATGAGCATTGATCTAAGGTGAGTGATCACTAACTCTTATAAGTAATGAGCCTTGATGTAAGGTGAGTGGTCGACTAACTCTTATAAGTCATGAGCCTCAATGTAAGGTGAGTGGTCGCTAACTCTTATAAGTCATGAGCATTAATCTAAGGTGACCATTGCTAACTATTATAACTCATGAGCCCGTTGTATTAAATGAAAGTGAAAAAGCCTCGATGTAAGGTTAGCTTCCTATAAATATTAAAATTCATGATCTGTTGTACTTAAGTGTGAGCCCTGCACTTTGAATGTGCAAGTCTCAATCTTTGAATGTGTGAGCCTTGCACTCTCAAAGTGCAGGGCTCGCAATCTAAAAGTGGGGCTTGCACTTTTAAAGTATAAGAGCCTCATAGTTTCAAAGTGTGAGCCCCACGATCTTGAAATTTTGAGATCCCCACCACTTTGTAAGTGCAATCCCTCCATTATGAAAATTCCAAGCCTCACACTTTCAAAGTGACATCCCTGCACTCTGAAGAATCCGAGCCTCACACTGCGAAAGTGCAAGCCTTGTAATTTGAAAGTCTGAGCCCCACACTTTTAAATTTTGAGATTCACACCTTAAAAGTATGAAGTATTGCACTCCCACTTTCAGAGTGTGAAGCTCAAACTTTGATAGTGTAAGGCACACAATTTCAATGTTTAGTATGCACATATCCTTAAATTTAACACTGGCCTTAAATGTTAGTGGTGTTATTTTGACTTCTGGTGGAACTCATAATAAAATTATGTTCTCACCCTGAAATATACCTTGTAACAACTCAAGTATTGTTTTTTTAGATTATACAAGTTCACTAGTGTTTATTATTATAAACTATACCTATGAGTAATCATTAAAATCAAACAACAAAGTTAGGAGTTTATGTATATCAAAAATTCTATTACTCTAAAATATAGTAAAATTTATGCTTTTAAATTGTTCCATTCTCCATATAAACAATGAGTCACTTCCATGAGAAATAAAATGAAATAATCCTTGACACAATGCAAGCAAACTATTTATGAGAAACGCTTCATTACACCCTCAAAGATACATTGAACCAATATTTTATAGTTTACATCAATCAAAACACTCATTGTGCCACAATTTTATTATTTTTAAGTCAAGAAATAACAAGACTAATCTATCATCATATTTACATTGAAAGGTTATATCTATACATTAAATTTATTAAAAATTCATACATATACAATTGTAAATCTTATATGAGGATTCGTCACCTTTTGTGGACAATTTTATTTGCACAAAACATGAATACATTTTCTTCCTCTAGAATGAGACTGTCGGTTTGGATACAAGTAGTGTTGAGTAAAGTAGCATTGGAGGTGCTATCAAATTAGAGACTAGTATTTATGAGTAAGAAACAATAGAAGAGTGTACTATAGATTTATTATTCAGCCTTGATGTTCTTGCATATTTTGGGTCAATGTAACAAATGGTACCCATAACATAGGTAGAGGTGTGGTGTTTGGCTGAGGAAATGCAATTGGAAATGCCAAAGTATGACAAATTTTCATCGAAATTATAATCCAAAAGAATGTTAGAAGTCTTCACATCCTGTAAACAATGCGTGGGTTATAATCATAATGAATATATGGCTATCCTTCTTTAGCACCATGAGTAATCTTTAGCGATCATTCCAGTCTATCTTAATCTTCTTTGATGATCCTATACAAAAATAAAAATTAATAAAACACTTGTTAGATTTTCCAAATATCCATTTCACTATGAATATTAGATGTTGATATGACACTTCTATTTCAAAAATTGAATCTACAATGTACAAATTCATTTTTCTTCATAACATAATCATTTTACACACCATGTAGGATGTCTCATAGACTTAAATTTACCATGTAATCCTAAAACACTAGGTTTCCAAGTGGATAAAGTGAACATCCATGCAGACTCTCAATATTCCAATGCTTGATCCTTCCAAGTGTTACCACATCAGTTTAAAATACAAGAAAGCTTAGAGGGTAGCAATTGTACATTATCTTTATAGTGAT
Source organism: Taxus wallichiana var. yunnanensis (assembly GCA_018340775.1). NCBI lineage: Eukaryota > Viridiplantae > Streptophyta > Pinopsida > Cupressales > Taxaceae > Taxus > Taxus wallichiana. Next base: position 690,002,622 of record CM031242.1, on the reverse strand, counting down.
TGACTTAGAATTCTTTAGATCACATTTATAAAGATTTCTTGTAGCACCAAAGCCAATTACATATTTCTCTTTAAGATTTTTTGTGTTTGTCATTATGTCATCGTTCATGTAAAGAGGCATGTTCATGTGCAAAGATGACCAACCTTGGAGAACCTAAATGCGAAAAATAAATGTGTCAATAAATAAATTGTAATATGATATTGCTTTATGATTTGTCTTATGATAATCTACACAATATTAAATCATGTCTTGCCATGTTATTTTTAACACCTAGCTCCATTTTTTTGCATAGACTTTTGTAGATACCTTTGGATGATTTGAATGGTACAGAGCTATAATTATGCACAATAGAAGTATTGAACCTAACATATGCAAAAAAATTCCAATTTTGAGATGGATGTTGTTCATTGCATTGGGCCACAATTTTGTTAGACAACATCATACATATCCAAGTTTTCCAATTTTTGATAAAAATAGAAGAATGTCTCTGGAACCTAAGCTATTTAAAATACAACTACTATTTATTGCATCAATTAATTGGTGATATCCAAAAACCATAAGAAACAAAATTGAATTGGTACGTAGAGAAAATTTATGTTTATATCTACAACTGTATGTAGGAAAACATGAAAAGTTTTTAATGACAGGAATTTCCCTAGACAGATTGTTGTAGGAGAGGTTTTTGTAAAAGAAATAGAGCCATTTACATTATCTTCTATTATTAGGGTAAGAGAATTAAATTTATTCCTTTCTCAAATACCTCCATAGATTTTGAAAGTGAAGACCTCAGGTTTCCATAATGATGTTGTGTAACTCAATTTTTTAAAGTGATGGGAAGATAGCCATCAATCCACTACTAGATCCTCTACCCTAAAGTTGTACAATTTTTTTTGTATGTTGACTTTGAACGATATTGTATAATATATTCATGTTAGCGGCTGCTAGTCTTCACCTCTAGCAACAAATTTACATCCTTAAACAAACCAAATTTAATAGCGGTTGATTGCTGAAATTTTATAGTGTAACGCACAACAAATTTTATTATTAACGATTTCTTTATTTCTATAAGTAAAGGAGGGTTAAACGGTCCCTTTCCCTTTACATTATAGATACAATGAGAGGATCAATCTAAAAAACCCAAATGATCTAGCAATACTTTGGTGAAAAAATGCTCAAGGGCCTATGCAAAAAAAATGTGATTCAAAATATTAAAAAACCCCAAACCAGTAAGATAAACATGATGATTTGGTAACAATGCAACCAAAATGATATATAAAAACCAAAAAAAAGTTACAGAGTTGACGGATTTTAGAAGAAATTATATATTTGAATCAGATGAAACCTCTAAAACCTCCACTTTAACGGGGATGAAAATGGTTTCTGCAAGTGATTCAAGAAAAAGATGCTCTTTTCCAGCAACTTCTCCACTCTTTAACCAAATGTATGCCTTGGGACCTTCCTAGAAAAGAAGATCCCAATATGTTGGTTCCTCTTGTAGTAGAGGAAACATATCATATAGGTCAGGAGAAGGGAGAGAACTATATCCCACCCTCGGTGTCTCACCCCATTTGGACACACCAGACACAAATTGCATTAGGATGTCAAATCGTTTGTACAACTCGAAAAACCAGCCATGTCTAGAAAACATTCTTATTTATAATGAGCCTCAGCTAGCAAGGGCCATGAAACACTCATGGTTTTATTCAGATTCTATTTTCATGTCAACCCTATATATTGGCTTGATCTAGTGACGACCCATCTTCAAAGCCCAATCCTTCACCAAAAGTATGATAAGAAGATTAAAAAAATGTCAAAGAAACTTCTGTTTTTACCCTCGTATGTCCCTCTAGAGAAATATAATCATCTCTAAGAACTCTCTTTATAGAAACCAGGTCATGCTCTATTTCAACTCGAGAAATGGATTTCAAATGACGATGCAAAATTTTGGTATAAAATTCCATTTCACGCATTGACGCAGAAAATTACATGAAAGGAAACATTGGAAAGGCAATAAAAAATGAAATGAATGATAGTGAAATAAAGAAAAATGGTGTGAAAATAAGGAGGAGAGGATTAGTAAATATGTGGAGTGACTATGCCATCGCATGCTTATAATTAATACAAACTTGCTAAGGGCTTTAGTATCAACCTTTCTTGGAAAAGGTGATGAGTTCGGGCGATCAACATATTTATTTCCAATCTTATCATGTGATTTTCTATAAAATTTTCCTTTTTAGTAGCCTCCCCATATATAACATACAAGGTCCAATCTATAATTAATGAAAGAGTACAAATGGATTTTTATTCATGTAAGTTTTTTTATGGTAGCATTAGCAATAATATGAGATTCACCTCTAATAATTAATTCATTACTATTTAATTCAATAACAATAGACCAAAAATGTTCCAACACTTTAATTTATTGATTCATACATTTATTAATTTACATTGGGTGGGATCAGGGTCCGTAATCTATAGTTGAGGATAACCTCGGTAATCAATATCAAGTGCACAATTTAATCTTCAAACTATTAATAATCATTAAAAATAAAAATTCTATATTTGGTCCTCTTAGTAATCTCAATAATTTTTATAAATACTTTTAATTTACTAATTTGGGATTGATGGTGTGTTTTATTTATGAATAAAATCTTATATTCTATTAACAAGTAAAATGATATAAGAATATTCACCAAAAAATTTGGCGGTATGGAAGCATGCCCCAAAGCCACGAGTTCAAACTCGATAGAAAAAATCCTAAGAGTACATCCGATTACAAAACATCACAAGACAGAAAAGTAAAAAATTTAAGCCTCAACTATGAATTACTGACCAACAGTGCACATATCTTGATAATGCCATCAAGAGAAAGACAAGTCTCAAGGATAGACAATTCCCTTCTATTGCTTTCCTTCGAAATAAAAAATATCGGTGTGGTCTTGAACAAAAAAACTCATTACTTAAAATTTAATGAAAATAGTCTAAAACTTCCATACTTCATCTTGTTTCATGATACAAATCATATATCTAGGAAATACGAAGCACTATATATGGGAAAAAATCATTCGATACAATATTGTATCGACGGGGTTAGTTAAAGACAATTCCTTCTACAAAAATTATACACAACATACTTTCCACAAAGATTATTTTCTCAATAACTTCTTCAACATTCTCTATAATAACACCTTCTACATTTGTGAATTGACTTCTCACAATTTACTACATATCTGCATAACCACACTAACTAATGGTGGTTATTGATTGCAAAAATTATAGTGGTTAGTCATCCTTCTCAAAATTTTGTATTCAAGGACTTGGCTCAACCAACGATAGTTCATCGAATATAATATAATTTAAAATAATGAATTCAAACCTATTGAGATTGTTTTTGCATTTGTTAAAATAGATTCATCGACAATATAGAGGATAGTGGCGATAGCCTTGTCATCAATGAATAATTGGAAATCATAAAACATACTTTGTTCTTCATGGTCTTGGATCATTCATTCTTGAGCAAGACCCGTGTTCATCTTTTCCCTCCATTTTTAGTAAAACATTTAGGACTATTTTTTTAACGGGTTATTTCTTGAAATATGCAAGGCCAAGATGACCAAGATACGTCTTGAGTGTAAAAATGTACTTCTAAGATTATTCTCTAACTCTTATTCTTGTCGAAAGATAGACAATGATTTTTATTTGGTCAATATTTAAAAAAATAAAAATAGTATAGCCAAGTGAGTACCAAGCCACTCCTTTTAGTAAGTAATGAAGCTTAACAGTCACTATGTATTTTATTTGATAAAAACCAACATAAAAATGCCTTGTGACACCATTTCATCCATTCATATGATCTGTATCTGAGTGCTATGTTATGTAAGTATCATAGCTTAGTGGTCGCTAAGCATTTTTTATAATATGAATTTTTTTAATTTCTATTTTCTTAATTAAGAAATAGTTTAGCCTAGAGGCCACTAATTTATTCCTTTCTCATTTATCAATAAAAATAATCATAGTGTAATGTTCTGTAAGCATTCGAGCTTAGCGGTCGTTAGGCATTTCTTTTATATGAACTATTTTTTATCTCTATTTTGAAATTAATAAATAGTTTAGCCTTGAGGCCACTAATATATTAATTTCTCAAAAGACCTCCCTAGCTTTCAATAGTAAACAATTTTTATATCTCACAAATTTTGCATCTAAAAATTTCACAAAAATGCCTAGTGCCCAATAATATCTATTACTATGATATGTTATTAGAGCACTATGTTTGAAATAAGATATTGTTTAGCCTAGCTACTTGAAAAATTATTCCTTTACGTAAGTAATCGAACTTAGTGGTTGTTGAGAATTTTATTTAATACAAATTGTTGTTTGATCTCTATATTCAAAATAAAAAATTAGTTGAGCCTAGTGGCTACTAATCTAATCCTCCCTGAAAAATAAGCAGAGCCTATAAGTCGCTAATAATTTTCATTGATGCACACCAATGTGTAAAAGGGAAATTATGCAAAGGTGTGTGCCTAATAGTCCTTATGGTGTTATATGAGCACCTTGAAAACATTTTTATTAATCATCTTTCTTCCCGACTATGTAAAGATCTCCATAGCTTTTAAGAATAAAAATTGTCTATCTCTCACCTAATATGCCATCAAAATATATTATGGAAAATTCCGAGAGACTACTAATATATAGTACTATGGTTTGTTCATAAAGTATCTATGTCATCAAGAAATTGTTTAGCATATTTTCCACATAATCATTCCTTCTGGTGAGTTTTGAAGCTTAGCGGTCACTAAGCATTTTCTTTCACAACCACTATTTGATTGATCTTGTTCAAGTAATGGAGCTTAGCGGTCACTAAGTATTTTACTTGATACGAACCGATACAAATTATGTGCTAGAAACAAAAGAACTTATTGTTAGGAAATAAGGGATAAAATATGTGGAATAATCCCTCACGAGAATCGTAAAGAGGAACTAATATGCGAAAAGTGTGAAAGATCTTAAATAAAAGTGCATGATAAAATAACACAACAAAAGAGATAATATTTAACGTGGTTCACCCAATTTGGGCTATGTCCACCAAGAATAACTTGCTCAGATTTTATTATAAGCCACCGCTCTCTCAATACAATACCTAGATTTTTTGGGGCTATGCTCAACAAACTCTACAAAATTCACACCTAAATTCAAAATGCAATCTGTAATGTTACATTATCCCTACCATATGCAAAAACCATATAAATAGACAACTTCTTAAGTAGTTTTACAAAACCGTGGGTATCAAAACCATGGGCCAAAACCATCCCATAAACCTATGGGTCAAAAATCCCACCCATATTAGAAAAGCATGATTCCTGATATATCGGACATGTTTTAAGGCCAATTTTTTTTTCAGGTGTGCCCCTGACCTTGGTGAGACAACCTGTGGAAAGTGTATAGTACTTTTAGTGTACAATCTTCAACACTTTATAACATAAAAATAGGCTCCACAACCTAACAATCTCCCACTTGGAGACTAGTTTTCCTCTGAGCAAGCTTCTCAACCCTTCACTAGTTTCCATGAAGACCAACCAAAGTTGAACACAACTTCAATTTTTCCCTTGTGACCACCTTGGTCATCATGTCTATAGGATTTTGACTAGTATGAATCTTCTCTAGCTTCAACTTCTCTTCCTCCAAAGTTTTCCTGATGAAATGGTACCTTAACTGTATATGCTTCATCCTAGAGTGGAAAGCAGAGTTCTTAGCTAGGTTTCTAACACTCTGACTATCACTATGCAATTTTCCTTCCTCCTATTTATACCCCAACTCCTCAAGCAATTCCTGTAAACAAATCATTTCTTTGGTTGCCTCTATGCCAAAGCAACATACTCAACCTCTGTGGTTGACAAAGTCATCATCTTCTTCGCCATTGTGAAATCCACTCATTGTTATCCCACCTACAAGTGTAAACATAACTGTTGTGCTCATCCCTGCAGTCTACATCTCCAGCCGTATCTAAATCTACATAACCACACAAAGTGGTGTCTCGATCCTTTATAGCACAAAACTATCCCCATGGTCCCTCTCAAATACTAAACAATCCACTTTATTGCCTACCAGGTGATCTCTACCCGGATCACTCATAAATCTACTCACCTCTCCCACCGCATGGGTAATATCAAGCCTAGTGCGCACCATGGCATACATCAAACTCGCCAACTGGCCGATGAGTAAGGTACCTTGGACATCTCGGTTTCTCTCCTGCTTTATCTTGGGACACTTCTCCTTTGATAAATTGAAAATTCCTACCAAAGGAGTCCCAACCGGTTTAGTATTCTACATATTAAACCTCTCCAAGACCTTCTTAATGTATTCTTCCCGAGATAAATTCAGCTTCCGTTCCTTCCTATCCTAAGATATCCTCATACCAAGGATTTGTTTGGCTGCCCTAAATCCTTTATAGCAAAGGATTCACTTAGTTGATTCTTGAGTACTTTTATTTCTGCATGTTTTTACCTACAACTAACATGTCATCCACATACGAGACATAGGACAATATAATTTCCATCCTCAAATTTCTTTGTAAACACGCAATGGTTATAATGACATCTAATCTCACCTTGATCCATCATGAAGATATCAAATTTCTTATACCATTGACATGGATCTCGTTTCAATCCATACAAGCTCTTCTTCAGTTTGCACATCATCTCCTCTTTACCTTCGACCTCATAGCCCTCTCGTTGCTACATATATATAGTACCTCCTCCAAATCACCATGGACAAAGGTAGTTTTTACATCAAGCTACTCTAAGTGTAAGTATTCTGTTGTAACTATTCCAAGAATAGTTCTAATAGAATTCATTCTTAGTACGGAGAGAAAAATCTCATCAAAATCTATACCTTTTTTCTATGCAAACCCCTTGACCACCAACTAGGCCTTGTATCTTTTCTTTCCTCCTTATTCTTTGACTCTAAACACCCACTTGTTCTGTAATGCTCTTTTACCTTCAAGTAGCTTCACCAAATCCCATGTTTGGTTCTCCATGAGAGCCTGATGCTCCTCATCCATGGCTTGCTCCCACTTCTTCCTGGCATCTACCTGCATTGCTTCATCAAAGCTCTTTGGCTCTCCACTATCAATGAGTAATAAATAATAAAGAGAAGGAGAAAAATGTTCAGGTTCTCTTCTTACCCTAGAATACCTCCTCAATATAGGATTTTGGGGTTCTGTTGAGGAGGTTCCCTGAATTGATTCATGTGTCACTTTCCCACCCGTAAGATCCTCTACCACCTGTATATTCTTTATTGGATTCTTCCCTTTTTCCTGCAACTACCGCTTATACATGACTTTCTCATTAAAGACCACATCCCTAGATAGAATGATTTTCTTGTCCTTAATACTCCAACATTTATATCCAAATTTGTCACCACCATAACCAATGAAAGTGCATTTTTTTATTAAGCCTCTAACTTGGTCCTATCATCCTTGTCTATATGGACAAACACCTCACATCGAAAGAATCTAAGAAATGAATAATCAACTTTCTTACCATACCAAGCCTCCTCAGGTATGCCTCCATCCAAGGCACTTGAAGGTCCTATGTTTATCAAGTACACATTGTGTGCTCACCGCTTCAACCCAAAAAGAAAGAGGCGTCCCGCATGTAACCTCATGCTCCTATCACGTTCCATTATTGTTTTTTTATCCTTTCTGACACCCCATTCTACTATGGATTTCCTGAACCGTATTTTCCTGCGCATTCCCTTATTAGAATAATAATCATCAAATTCATTGCTGCAATACTCTCCTCCATTATCTTACCCGAGCATTTAAACTTAAGACCTGTTTCATTCTCTACCAAGGCTTTCCATTTAACAAAAGTGTCAAATACAATAGATTTGTTTCTAATACAATAAACCCAAACTTTCCTTGTTGCATCATCAATAAAAGTAACATAATAGCTTAAACCCTAGAGATGATACGAGCCGCCCCTATACATCAAAGTGCACCAGCCCTAATTTATTCTCTTTATTTATAGGTCCAACCTTGATAAACATTACTCGCTTTATGTTTCCCATATATGCAATCCTCACAAAACTTCAAACTTGTTTATGTATATCTGGGCAAATCCTTCTTTATGATCTCCATGCCCTTATGGCTCATATGACCAAGCCTATAGTGCCACAATGTTGTATCTACTTTTGAAGCCACAAGATTACAAACATTAGTGATATAAGTGGTTAAATACAAGGTTCCAACCTTATTACCTCTTGCCACTACAAGAGCACCCTTTGTAATTTTCCAAGAGTCAGCTGTAAATATCACAGTATAACCATCACTTCCCAACTACCCTACCAATATAAAATTTTGTCTTAATGTAGGCACATGTCTGACATCCTTCAATAGCCAAGTATTCCCATTCTGCATCTTAACTTGAACATAACCTTTTCTAACTATGTTGCAAGGCTCATCATCACCAAGAAAAACATGCCCAAAATCTCCTTGAACATAATCAACAAAATAATGCCTATGTGGAGTAGCATGGAAAGAAGCCCCTGAATCTAAAACCCAAGATTCAGTAATATTGTGCAAAGAAAGAATCAAAGCATCTTGACATACATTACCCATTGCCACATTTGCCTCCTTGTTTTCTTCATGTTGTTTCTTCTTGTCCCGAAGCTCCCAATAATCCTTCTTTGCATGCCCAAAATTTCCATAATGCCAACATACTATCTTTCTTTTGATTTTGACCTTGCTCGATCCTTTGATTTTCCATGGCTTCCTTTATTTTTTTGTCTTCCTCTAGTTTCTATTGTCAAAGCATTCCCGAAGTAGAAGATTCACCAAAGCTTATTCTTCACATTTCCTCGCTTAGAATCACCCCTACAACATCCTCAAACTTGAACTTTGAGTTAGCTGGAACCAAGTTTCGTACCGCCATTACCAAGTTATTCTAACTCTCAGGTAAAGAGCATAGAACTAATAAAGCCTAACTTCTTTATCAAATTCTATTGTGACCAAAGCTAGCATATTTACAATCATATTAAAATCATTTAAATGATCTGCTACTGAACCATTCTTAGACATCTTCATATTAAACAACTTTTTCATTAAAAATATCTTATTAGAGGTAGAGGGTTTTTCATACAACTTCCCTAATGCATCCATCAGTTCTTTTGTAGTCTTTTCCTTTGAAACATTAAATAATACCAAAGATGTAAGACACATACGATTGTCCCAAGTGCCTTCCTTTCCAAAAAAATCCCATTTCACATCCGTTATGCTCGAGGGTTTGTTCACCTTCTCAGATAGCGGAATATAAAGATCCTTCTGATAAAGGTAATCTTCCATCTGCATCTTCCAAAGACTGAAATTATGCCCATTGAATTTATCAACCCTAGATCTTCCATCATTTTCCATAGCTCCCACTCAAGATAAAACTTTCCCTATGATTCAAAACTTCAGCAAACCAAACTAGGCTCTGATACCAATTGTTAGGAAATAAGGGATAAAATATGTGGAATAATCCCTCACAGAATCGTAACAGTAGAAACTAATATGAAGAAAAATATTACAGATCTTAAATAAAAGTGTAGAATAAAATAACACAACAAAAAGAGATAGTATTGTGGTTCATCCAATTTGGGCTACATCCACCAAGAATCACTTGCTCATATTTTATTATAAGCCACCGCTCTCTCAATACAATACCCAGATCTGTTTGGAGCTATACTCAACAAACTCTACAAAATTCACACCCGAATTCAAAACACATCTATAATGTTACATCATCCCTACCATATGCACAAAACCATATAAAGAGACATCTTCTTAAGTAGTTTTACAAAACCATCTAAGTATCAAAACCATGGGTCAAAACTGTCTTATAAACCTATGGGTCAAAAATCCCACCCATATGAGAAAAACACATTTCCGATATATCGAGCACGATCCTATCATTCCTATCCTATGAGAAACAGAGATAAGGGTTAGGGCTAGGAGGAATACCTGTTGAATGTTGAGATGGTGTGCGCGTACCATAGAGAAAGATCAGATCGACTGCGAAGAACTCCTTTTTGTCTTGGAAGGACTACCTGCAAGTAAGAATACAAGACCACCAGATTTTAATTAGACAATAAATGAGGGAGCTGCCTTAGGCCCAGGAAATATAAAACTTCCTTTCGAAGGTGGTCAGTTCCCCTTTTAATACGATTTAACACAAATGATAATAAAGAAAGCTATTGCAAAATCATGATTTAGGTATCTCGTTACAAAGCAATAGAAGCTAAACTATCAATAATAAAGCGTCACTTTGTTTGTTCGGTTACTGGTCGTTGATACATTCAGGTTGAGTTAGAGGGATAAACCAGACTGGATCTGAGGTTGTTAGGTAGCAAATAGGTGAGAAAAAGGTTTTGGGGGTATAAGTCACAGTAACCGACGCCGGTCACTGGATAACCGACCATGGTTAGAGAGAAACTGCGGTAGGGGATAAACGATACCGGTAGGGTCAGCAATCTAAGTGCTTCTGGATAGGGGTTGGTTGCAAGGTGATTGTGGGGTTATTAAGATTGGTGGATGGCTGAGGGGAATGATGGGAGGATAGGGAAGACTCAGAGTGTGGTAAAATGGCCTTCTGGGCAATATCAGGATGTATGGGTGAAGGTTAAGTGCAGTATGTCACTGGTAGTAGATCTAGGAATAAACTTATGATTACTATTAATCAACAGCTCAAGAAAATGGTGCTTAGAAACATATATAAAACACTACTCACTAGTCCCTGATGCAGATGCAGGTTTCAGGACTGTGATGATGAAGACAGACCCAAGTTGGATGATCTCGACAATCCAAGATGAGTTATCTCCTCTTCTCGATGCTCTGATGAGTGTTATCGGGCCTTGGTTATTAGCCATGCAGCCTTGGGCTTGATGTCTTCTCTCGCAAACTCTTCCTATTTCTTCACTTGTCTCGCTCGCCAAGCAAAAACTGGATCCTTTCAATGATTTCTCCTTTTTTGATCAAATGAAAATCTGATCCTTTGTTTTTGGTCGAAGTGGTCATTTACTGGGAACCGATAATGGTTACGCAACCGACGGCTATCGAGTAGAACCGGTATCGGTTAGTCAAAGCGGGCTATTTTTGGTAAAATAGCCAGCCTTTCCTCCTTTTCTTCCGAGGGATTAGTCATGGGCTTGGTCAAGTCATTATGAAGTTGGTTTTAGGTGCGGTGTGAGGAGTAATTAGTCATAGGTGTGAAATGTGGACCAAGTTATAGGTCTTAATTAGGTTAGTTTAGGTTAAGACTAGGTCATGATGAGGTGGCAAAATGAGGTGGCAGGTAATGTATGATGTGGATTTATTAATTATAAGGTAATTAATAAATAATTGTGTAAGGTTTAGGTGATGAGGTTAGGTTGCTAAATGAGACGCGGGCACAGGGGTCGTAAGACACAAATTTGGTGTCTACATTAGCCCCTTATTGTCGTGTAGTTTGTTTTGTAAAGTCGCACTGACAATAATAAGAAGTGGTTACCCCGTTAAGGGTATAGGTAATCCCCTCAAATCTATCACAGATTGAGGTAGCGTGAAAAGTGGATAGGGTTGATAAAGGGTAAATGGTGTTGAGATAACGGTAAGAGGGTGGGGTAGGTCCAAGGAAGCAGACGCACGTGAAATGCAAATACAGTGCGACTGTGGTATATGATTCAAGAGCAAACAAGCAATTCATAGGCAAAGGTCGATAGTTTATCCAAACAAGGGTGATATAATCCCCGGTATCCAAGGCATAGGAAGTAGCTCCAGTGGGATATAACGGGTAAGGTACAGAACGTTTAGGCATGTTCGGCAAGCACTCAAATGGTTGGTTTGGTTGAGATAAACGTCACGGTCTAAGTCTAGGCAAAGTTGGTCGACAGATCAAGTCAAGGACCCTAATCATGCTAAAACACGAACAGTGAGCTCGATTGAACAAAAAGGTACATGATGGATGGATAAAATAAAACGCTGATTGTGGGTGGGTATGGTATTTAATGGTGCGGCCTTAGGTCGGGCCAAATGGTTAGGGCGGCCTGGTCGGGCCAAATGGGTTGGTTCAATCGTGGGTCGGGCCAAATGGTTGGTTCGCCGTGGGTCGGGCCAAATAGGTTGGTCGGCCATGGGTCGGGCCAAAGGTTGGTTGCGGCCTGGGTCGGGCCAAATAGGTTGGCCGCGCCTGGGTCGGGCCAAATGGTAGGCGACGGCCTGGGTCGGGCCAAATGTGTTGGTTACGGCCGTGGGTCGGGCCAAATAGGTTGGTCATGCGGCCGTGGGTCGGGCCAAATGGGTAGGTTACGGCCTGGGTCGGGTCAAATGGTAATACGGCCTTGGGTCGGGCCAAATGGTAGGTTACGGCCTTGGGTCGGGCCAAATGGGTTGGTTGCGGCTGGGGTCGGGCCAAATGGTAGGGCGCCTTGGGTCGGGCCAAATGGGTTGGTTGTGGCCCGGGGTCGGGCCAAATGGTAGGTTACGCCTGGGTCGGGCCAATGGTAGGTTACGGCCTCGGGTCGGGCCAAATGGGTTGGTCATGCGGCCTGGGTTGGGCCAAATGGTAGGTGACGGCCTTGGGTTGGGCCAAATGGGTTGGTCGGCCGGTGGTCGCCAAATGGTTAGGTGGGCCTTGGGTAAATGAAGTTAACAAAGGGTTGTCAACGAAGGTGGATATAGGCGATGTGTATAAAGGGCTATTAGTAAATAAGGGGCAAAATTGGGGTAGAAGTTGGAATAAAACCGATGTCGATTATCTATGACCGATATCGTTAGGGACCGATACCGTTCCTTAGGGCATAATAAACCGATATCGGTATAGGTCAAAACCTATAAAAAGAAAAATACGGCCTGTCATTGTCACATTTGCAATTTGAAAACCGATTTGGGTTGTCTGAGGTGGATTATTGAGATTGGAGCATTTGTTGGTTGAGGTGGCGCTATTTGAGTGGAGGAGTGAGTGATTAGTGGGCCCGAGTGAGTAGGAGGCAGCAGTTGATTGGTGGAGGACCCAGCAGAGGAGAGTTTATAGCCATGGCACATGCCAGAGGAGCAGGAGGTGTCGGGACCACCTGACCACCACCACCCATCCCACCACGACGACGTGTCGTCGTACCGGTAGGTTCGAAACCCTTCATTGTGTGAATTTGATGTTGTTAGGCTATTTTTGGGGGTTTGGGTAGGAATCCATGTTTTGGTAAAATAATGAATAAATTGAAGTTATTTAAAAAACGAAGAGGATAGATGGGTAAAATAGGGCAAGGTGGTAGGGTGGGTAGATTTTTAGGGTGTTTGGGTGGGTAAATAGGTATAAATAGGCAAAAAGGATTTTGGGGGCCGCGTTCGGGTTCGGCCCGTGATTTTTTTTAATGAGTGCCGGTCACTAAGCGACGCAGCACGGTCAAGAAATTTCGGGGCAGGTGGGTGGTTTGCGGGTGACCGTGTGCTGGTCGACATCGACCGGCATCGGTGGAGAGGGGACCGGTGCGGTCATGGGTGACTGGGACCGTCCTGGGTTTTGGTGTGGTGGGGGGTTGTGTTTTAGGTGGGGGTCATTGGGCATTGTTTGGGTGTTTGGGTATTAGTGGTTTGGGTGTTGTGTTTGTGGGGGTGAAGAGGGAAGGGGTAGAGGTTAATAAGAAGGTTGATTGGTGAGTGGGGGGAAAAATGGGGCGATTGTGTGGTTGGTGCGGTTCGGATAGAGTAGGTGTTGGGCATGAATGGGGAGGTGTTAAATTGGTAGGGGCATAGGTAAATGGCGAGAGTAGAGCTGAGTAAATGGTAGTGTGCGAGATAGGCAAAGGGATATCGAAAGTTTTTAGGGTAAAATAGGTGGGTGTAGGTGTGTGTTATAGAGTCGGGTTGTGGTCGGGGGTAAAAAGAGGGTATAGAAGGTTAAAGTAGTAGTTGTTTGAAGGGTAGGTCTAATGCAGTGGGTGATTTTGTGTAGGCACATCAAGAAATGACTATGCGGGATAGGATGCCTCCGCTGTTGAGACGGATGCGGCCACACGTGAACCGGCAGCAGCTGGGGTATCATGCGCGAGGTGGGACTCGCATGGAGTCCAGCCGATATAGAGCGATCGACAGGATCATAGTTTGATGGTCGCCTCATCGAGAGATGGGATCCGCGACCAATGTGTTCCATCTCCCGACCGGAGAGATGACCATCACATCGAGGATGTGTATCGCATCCTTCGATTACCGATCGATGGAGAGGCGCCTTTCAAAGTCGACGCCGAGACAAATGCCATGGACAACATCCTACACGTATTCGGGGATGCAGCTGCGCTACTGACATATCACAGCGCGAGTATCGCGTATGGGGATATGTACCGAGCCCACCGCCATGAGACACGGCTTGCCGTGCTGATGATGATCGGGATCACCTGCTTCGCCCTCCCAGACTCAGAGGGAGGCCGCTTTCCACGGGCGCTTATGGGGGTGCTACATGAGATGGTGGAGGAGCACACATGTTATGCTTGGGCACCAGTATACCTGGTGCAGTTATACCGAGAGCTGTGGGGCTATCGCCGGATGAGGCGATTCGGGATTTGCTCGACGTTTTTACTACACTGTTGGGCATATGAGCATATCATATGCATTAGACCAGTAGGGCTGCCCCAAAGAAGCTGTGGCCACAGTCATCTATAGATGTATGGTTTTCGTAGAGGTGGTGGGGGTCTTGGGTCAGCCACGAGCAAAGTGCTTTCCGGATGAGATGTCACTTATACTATGGCATGTATTTGAGGGCCGACACATTAGATATTGTATGGAGACCTTATAGAGGTCATCACCCGCACGGAGGAGCCCGAGCATTACAAGCAGTGGGATCCAAAGATACATTCCTGGATAGTGGGACGGAGGCCGGGAGAGTATGAGAGGATACCCCTAGAGAGGGTACGCAGCAGATGGGGCTACGACAGATGAGCCACCACGCTTCCTCGCACGAGGGATGATGTAGAGGCTCCACCCCGCACCACACCCCGTGGACCCAGATTGGGTCAGCGAGAGGCCGGCAGATGATACCGTAGATGATGCCGGCCGCACAGAGCATTTTTGGTTTGTGGGCCGAGAGAGAGTCGCGAGGATAAGACAGCCCGCACACCCAGACTTAGGGTCGTTAGAGAGCAGAGGGACCAGCCGTGAGGCCAGGCACAGCTTATTACAGGGGCAGCTATCGCCGCACGTGCACAGTACGTATAGGTGTCTTACAGGTAAAAGCTTAGCCCCTGTGCTCATGTGCACAGCACAAGACAGCATTGTGCACCACCAGCACCACCACTCAAAGCACCACCGGCACCGGCACAGCACAGTGCAGTGCATGTGTACCACCACAACCACAGTGCACCACCAAATGCACCAAAGACAGCATAGGGGCACTGGTAGTAGGAGTCAGGGGACCAGCCCCAGCACCTACGGTGGCTCGAGATCGTTATATGGAGGCTAGAGCGGAGGCCCCAGTACTATCAGATATTCTGATGGTACCGGGGCTGATTATCACCATATACGCGGCACATAGAGAGCAGAGACCTCTGAGCCGAGATCTCGTGGAGGTGCAGCCACACCGGTGGGTCTCGTGACAGCAGGAGGCGAGAGGCAAAGACAGGACCAAGCAGCATGACAGCAGAGGGGTGGAGAGAGCTGAGGGGTCCCTGCATAGTTTTGTATTGGTTCATTGGATATGGGCACCGGCCTCGCGAACCGGCTATGTTTATAGAGGCCTGCGTGCCTAGATATTATGGATTCATTTATTCATTCATTCATTTATTGTATATACCTGCCTCGTGAGCCGAGTACGGGTCATACAAAGCTGGATACCGCCTCATGAGCCGAGTATGTTTTTGATATGAGAGACCGCCCGCGAGCCGAGTCGAGATTATCGATAGTTATCGGCCCGCGTGCCGGCTTTGTTTGTATTATGAGATTACTGAGGCCCCATGCAGGCACATCAGTATATTTGAAACTTTGTATATATATAGATATGATGATTTGACCCACATGTTGTGCGTAAAAATGTGTTAAGTGTTTTGAAAATGGTTTGTGATATTTAATGTATGATGAGTTTGATTTACATGGTGTTATATATTAATGATGTTGATGTCTTTTGTTGATGGGATGTATGTATGTATATATAAATGATGAGTTGAGTTGACATGTTGTATTATGAAATGTTGTATGTTTTGTCGCTGGTTGTGTGAAATTGAATGTATGTAGCTGCTGAATTGGATCCAAATGGTGTATAGATTGATGGTTTTTGATATTGTTTGTTGATGGCTTAGTTGTTTTTGTGATATGGATAGATGATGTTGATGAAATTGTGATGAGATATGGATTTGATGAAAAATTTATAGATAATGGTGTTGTTTATGCAGGAAAAAGGGACGGGCGCCACAAAAATTTGCAAAAATGAAGAAACGGCTTAGGTTTAAGCAACAAGGGGTATATGACCGACATCGGTTGTGTAACCGATGTCGGTATCTATATGACCGATATCGGTTACATAACCGATATCGGTTATGGAAGAATTATTTCCCTAAAAATAGAACTGCTGGGTTGGCAACTTAAGTTCTTATTTTAAGCATTCTTATTTTTAGAGTCATGCAACAAGTTAAATACGCGACTGCGACGCTTTTTGACTACTGAGACAGGTAATTGCATGAGAGAATTGAGTGATAAGGAGAAAAGAGACAGGGAAAATCAATGTGAGCTGAGATTCAGAAGGCAAAACGGTAAGTTAGATTTGAAGAGGGTGGTGAACATGGCAGAACGAGGAGAAGCATCCAGACAGCAGGGACGAGAAGGAAGACAAGTGCCATCTCAAGCTGCTGCAGCCCAAGAGGTAAACGTATTTGGTTGTAATTTGATTCTCGTGCATGTGTGTGAATAGATGAAAGAAGATGTAAGTGGGTAGAGATGAGAAAAAAAGGTGATAGGCAAATGGGATAGGGTGAATGTGATGGGGAAGGTAACAGAGTGTGGGCATGTATGTTTTTGTATAAAGAGGGATAAACTATCAAATTATCGTCATAGGTGGTGTTTTTAAAGGTGGTGTGTATAAGTCGATATTGACCGATATCGGCTTAAGATAACCGGTATCGGTTATGGAACCGATATCGTTATAAAACCGATGCGCCATCGTAAGAATTTCCGAATGTGAGAAAGAACCCATAGAATTTGATTTTTGATAATTATGTGTCGCTTTTGATGTGTGCAGCGGAGGCAAGGTTAAGGATGAACGATATGCGTGCAGCCGTTGTCACTTAATCCGAGTGGATGTAACACCAGCTGAATGGACATTGATAAATCGTTTGGGGTTAAGTGGAATCCGCTATTATTCATGAATCGCACGTAACCATGCTATGTTACAGGCGTTGATTGAGAGATGGAATCCGTAAAAGAATACCTTTATCCGCCAACAGGGGAGATGAAGTGACATTGGAAGATGTGTTCCGTATTTTGAGACTCCCAATGATACAGAAGACAAGATATCGTGCATTGCCTAAAGTGCAAAGCACGGGGAGCGATAACAGCAGTATTTGGTCCATACGCACGAGATTTGACACAGTGAGGTTTGACATTCACGTATGGTATAATGTATGCAGCACACCCTGAGGAGACAAGATTAGCAGTGATATTAATGATAGCGGTAGGGTATTATGTGTTACCGAGGGTGGATGGGGGAAGATTTCCAAAAGCATTGATGTGTGTTATTTGGGAAATGATAGAAAGGAACGTGACTTTTGCATGGGCACCTGCATATTTGGCAGAGCTATACAGGGTTTATGGGCTTGTAGACGAAATCACAGGATGACACTGGATTGTTCATTTTTATTACATTGTTGGGCCTATGAGCACATTGTTTGTGTGTGCTAACTAAATAGGCCCAACCCATCGAAGTCTCCGGGAGAGGCAGGAGTGCAAAGGTGGGATTCGACGATGGGTCCAGCATGTAACAAGAAGTGAGATCCCTGTGCCGTGATAGATGACATCGAGTATTATAGACAGTATGGGAGATGGTGACGATCATGGATATTTGTTGAGGCCGACGGGAACTATATGGTGACAGAGCACATAGCCGAGGAGTCGAGGGGTGTAGAGCGATTGAGGTGGATCGCAGGCATGGCAGGGTGAGTACGAGAGGATTCCTCTAGATCGCGTACGGCGACAATTTGGATTTGTGCAGATATACCCCGGCTTATAGACCATATATGAGGATCGACGCCGAGGCAAAGATTCTCACCTCCCGGCCAACACCTCCGTAAGGACCAGAAGAGATAAAGCAGCCCGATCGTAGGTAATGGATGCGGGAACGACAGAGGCCTATAGATTATGGTGGGTAAAGAGCTACGAGGGTACGTGATCATCCCGACATAGCTGTGATTACAAAGCGAGAGAGATCATCTCACAGAGTTTAGTTCATCAGCTCCAAACACAGTGAATGAGGCGAGAGGATTGTTAGGCTTCATGAGTCATGAGTGGAGAGGGACTAGAGGTGAGATACCTCCATGCGAGGGAGCGTATTCATATGTTACAGGAGAGAGATGGCAGATCAATGGGAGGAACCAATAGCCGTGGTACCTTTGAGGATAGAGAGGCCCAGCGAGAGGCATCGACGATCACGATCATCACCTGGTTCGGGATGAGGGGTGAGGGTCGAAATAAATGTTATCGAGGTATAAGAATAAATAAGGATGCCGACCTGCGTGTCGATGATAGAGAAGATGTATTTGTTTAACATCTAAATAAAACTGAATATGTATGTTGATTTGAGTTACGATAATAATAAGAATGTTTGTGTTTTGACTTTCGGTGTTTTGAAAAAGGATAAAGAGGAATGTGATTAAAATAGAAATACACAAAAATATTTATATTTACCACACATGATAAGTTATGGTAGGAGATGGTCGAGCTAACCTTGGGAGACTCCATGTCTCCTAAGTGCTGCCTACATAGCCCATTGCACAAAGCAAGGAAGGGCCTCAGATCGATGTAGTTCTCCTTAGATCTGTGGAGAGGTGAATTCGTGCAATTTTGGGTTGTGGTTAGGCAATTTTGTTGGTTGGTAAAAATTTGATGGTGGTAGGGTAATGTTGTTGGTGTTGGTAGGGTAAAGAGAAAGTTAGCATTCCCAAGAGTAGGGAATCGTGTCCCGATTAAGGTCAACACACAATCCTAGAGCCGAGCAAAAGAGGCAAGAGTGTCCCATAGTTGAGAAAGAGCTAAACAAACCACATATTAATGTAGGATGAGCTTGAATCCCTAGGTACCTGCATAAAGTAGAAGTCGATAGGTGAAAAGAGTGGTATAATCACAATATATCGGATATACGCCACGTCCCTTGAGTTTTTATTGCTTTGAAAATGGTGAGGTGAGGTGGTTGATGTGGGCGAGGGTGCAGAGAACTTATTATAAGATGATTATTCGAAAAAGAGAACCAAACCTAAATAGACAAGTCCATGACTCAAAAGTGTTTTGAAGTACTGCTTTTATTTTTATTTTATTTTGCTGGATATAGACTGATCGATGTGGGAAGTCTACATGGGATATGTATTTTGTTGTTCTTGAGGTCTTCATGAAGTCGATCAATGCGAGAAGCTTCGATAAAGGCTCGATCGTGTATAGCTGTCCTTCAAGGGAGCAATCATTTATATAGTAGATAGATGCGGTGTTTATGTATAGCTGTCCTTCGGGGGAGCAGTCTATATATAATAGTAGCAATAGTTTGGCATATAGCTGTCCTTCAAGGGAGCAGTCTATTGTATAATTTAGAGGTCTAGATGTCCGTTGGGCATAAAGCATCTAGTTTTTGTAGGAAGTTTGACTCAAGAAAATCCCATAAGTGTTTTAATTAAGAATGTGTCATTTTGATACTTTGAAGTCATGGACTAGACTAAAAAGGGGAAGGCATCTTTTAAGGGGAGGTGATAATCAAACCATGTGAGCTTGATTTGATTTTGAGATGTAAGAAACAAAGTGTATGTGGTGGTAAATGAGCTCAAGGGACGAGCGTAAGGTAGATAAGAAGTGATATAACACTAATTTCAACAGTAGAATGGTCGAAGATGCAAGGCATTAAGGGGCTCAAGCTCAGGTTTACCATTAAGCGAAGCTAAACGATAAGTGCCTGATCCATAAGTGTGAGTGATAATGTAAGGCCCAATCCAATTAGGAGCAAATTTTCCACGTTTGCTCTTTTCTAGTTTGGTTACATGTTGATTCTCTTTGAGGACAAGATCACCAACCTTAAAGGTACGCTCATGAAGTCGTTTATCATAAGCACGCTTGATGTTTTTGGTAGATTTGAAGGTGATCAAGAGCCGTAAGACGACGCTCGTCAAGAAGCTCTAATTGGGCTAACCGCCTGGCGGAAATCATCATTGGTGAGAATATCCCAAGAGATATTCGAGGAGGGTATTTGTATTTCGAGAGGCAAGACAAAGCCTCTGCACCATATACCAAAGAAAATGGTGTGGCATTAGTGGAGGTACGAATGCTAGTACGATAAGCCCAAAGGGCAAAGGGAATGTGATCGTGCCAATTTCTTCCTGACTCACTGACAACTTTCATGAGGATTTTGGTTAGGTTTTATTAGAAGATTCACTTGACCATTGGCCTCATGGATAAGAAGGTGATGAGAAACTAAGTTTGATACCAAAGTTGTCACAAAGGTCTTCAGAACAACTTATTTTTAAAAGATTTACCATTATCCGTTATTAGGCGATGAGGAATACCAAAACGACAAATAATGTGATGGTTAACTAATTCGACAATTTTTTTTTTTTTGATTGAAATGAGTGGAATGGCCTCCACCCATTTTGTGTAATATTCGGTTCATTGTGATTATCCAACGGTGACGTTGTGAAGAGGGTGGGTGGATCTCACCAATAAGGTCTAAACCCCATTGTGAGAAAGGCCAAAGATCTCGTGGCGACAGAGCGGATGGCTAGGAGTATGTTGAAGGTTGGCATGTTGTCGACACATAACACAACGCTTAACATATTCGTAGAAGTAATGTTATTAAGAGTAGGCCAATAATAACCTAGGCGAAGGATTCGCTTAGCCACAAGCAAGGCCACTAAAATGTCCACCACAAATGCCATCATGGACTTGTTGGATGGTATAGGTGACCTCCGCACTGTTAGACATCGAAGGAGGATGCCATCAAAGCCACGTTTATAGAGGAGTCCCCCATGACAACATAACGAGAAACACTTTTAAGAAAAGCACGTTTTGCCATTACTAGTAAGGTCGTGGGAGAACAGAGGTTGTAAGGTAGTCGTGAAATTGGTGGTACTGTATCCGCGAATTAGCAGACACATTATTTATCATACAAACAACCGTAATGAGTAGATGGGGCAAAAAGTTGTTGACCAAGACGAATATGTCGAGTCACTGGTGAGGCAGAATTTGTGAGGCTAAGCAAGCCATAGTATCCACAAATTTGTTAGTGGAGCGGGAATGGTCCGGATAGAATAACGAGTAAATGAGGTCAAAAGTGAATCCACGTAATGTTTGTACTTTTGAAGTTCCTCATTCTTACATTGGTAGATGCCCATAACTTGATTGACTACCAATCGAGAGTCGCCAAAAATATTAATGGATTTGACACCTAAGTGTAACGCAACCCGAGACCCAAAACAAGGGCCTCGTATTCCACCGTATTATTAGTGCAGGGAAATCGAGCCGGAATGAAAGAGGCATAGGTTCAAAGGTCAAGAGGAATGAGAACAACGCCGCTCCTCCGCCGCTACGGCATTTAGATCCATCAAGAAGAGGGTCATTTGATATGACTCTTCCCTGAGTGAAAGAGTGGCGATGAGTTCGTCGGGGAAATTAAAATTGGTGAATTGTTCCCCAGGTAAAGGGGCCTCCGCAAGTTGGTCCGCAATAGTTTGTCCTTTGATTGACTTCTGTTGTACAAACTCAAGGTCGAGGTCAACGAGGAGCATAAGCCATCAAGCGATGCGTTGGTTTAGATGTGGTTTGGCATACATATAATGAATGGGGTCCGTGTTGGTGATGACAAAAGTTTTGTGATTCAGGAGGTAATGTCGGAGTTTGGTGGCTACGAATGATAGGGCTAGGCACAATTTTTCTACATGTGTATACCTAGTCTCGTAATCCACGAGAGTACGACTTATATAATAAACGGCTTGTTCTCGACGTGTCGAGTCCCGATGTGCGAGCATGGCTCCTATAAAGATGGCAGGGCAAGTAAAGGTAAAGGTAGAAAGGGCGATCATCCCGAGGTGGAATAAGCACGGTGGTCGCAAGAGATAGGATTTGAGAGCTTCAAAGGCTTGGTGACACTCTTCACCCATCAAAGGCAATGTCCTTTTTAAGAAGGTGATGGAAAGGTCGACATCGATCCGAGAGTCGGGAGATGAAACGCCGGATGGATTGAAGTTTACCCCGCAAACTACGCAATTGTTTGAGGTTTTTGGGTGGGGCATTTCTAGGATAGCTTTTACTTTAGATGGATCGACCTCAATGCCACGCAAAGAGACGATAAAGCCAAGAAGTTTTCCCAAAGAACACCAAAGACACATTTCTTTGGTCAAGTTTGATGAATATTGCAAAAGCGATCGAAAATAATGGTTAAAACATCGAGATGTTCACCGCGATGTTTAGATTTGCCAAGAAGATCATCGACATAATCCTCAAGGATAGTGTGCATAATGTCATGAAAATGTAAGTCATAGCCCGCCGATAGGTCGCACCAAAGATTCTTAAGGCCAAATGGCATGACACGATAACAAAAGGTTCCCAAGGAGTTATGAAGGTAGTTTTATGTTGATCGGCCGGGCTACCAAAATTTGATCAGATCCCGAAAAGCCATCCATGAGAGAAAGCATTTCATGGCTCGCAGTGAGATCAACAAGTTGATCAATACTGGGAGGGGGAAGTCATCCTTGGGGCAAGCGAGGTTAAGGTCTCGAAACTGTGCATATCCGAAGTCCCCCGCCGCTTTAGTGACAGTGTACGATGTTAGAAATCCATTGAGGATAGTCAATAGCAAGATGAAGGAAACAGAAAGAAGTCGTCAAGCTTCTTCTTCGACCAAGAGGGCAATGCGTGGATGCATTTTTCTCGTTTTTGTTTGACTGGTTTGGAATCGGGTTTAGGTGATGTTATGGACGGCAATGGTAGGATCAATTCCCGGCATGTCAGAGTAGGACCAAGCGTAAAGCTTGGTCATGGGTACGGAGAAAGGTAGTAAAGGCGGCTTGTTCTGATGTGTTAAGGGATTGTCCGATCTTCACAATGTGAGGATCCTCCTCTATGTGGATGTTGATTTCTATAGTCGACTCATTCAACATGGTTTGAGTCTCAGATGGTAAGGCGCGTTGAATATAGGAGTCGTCCGCCCCAAGGTAAGTGAGGATGGAGTCGTCATCCTGGCACTCAACAACATTAATCGAAGGTGAATCCTCTTCGATCATGTCTGGATACAGAAGGGGAAGAGAAGAGGGGTCCTCATTATCGCGTTGATAAGTGAGAGGACCTATGAAGATAGCATTTATGAAAAAAAAAAAGTTAGGAGGGATAGATTCAGGGTCTATCGACTCTGTGGGTGATGATGGCAAAGTGGGTGATGATGGTTTGGTAGGGGTGACGTCATCATCTTCCAGGATACAACTGACACGAGGTTTCTCCTGTAGGTGTTTCAGAAAACCGAGACCACCGCGATCATTGTGCTTGCATGTAGTCATGGGAATGAGTGTATGTCGGCCTTGTTCATAAAGACCAAAACCAAAGCCTTTCCAAGCACAATGAGTCAAGAAGGTGAGGGTGAAACGACGATTTGTCAAGTATTGAAAATCGGATCGAAGGGAACCACACCAAGAGGAGGTTCAGGGGTAACGGAGGATGTCAACACCCCCATACGTTAGGTTGGTGCGGCAATGGGGTGGTCCATAAGAGATTACCTCCCCACGCGACGGCCGTCGTAGTGGATGTGCATGTAATCGTCCGTACTCCCGGGGTATGGAAAGAGCTAACGTTATATAGGCGGTACTCCCCAACGTAAGGCGTTGAAAAACATCTACTAAGGGGTCTGAGGTGGGATGTTATCTCATGGGAAAGGAAGTAATATTTCAGAACGGCGGTTTCATTGGTCAAGGTGTAGCGCTGAAGTGGATGGTCGGGTGGATGAATGGGTGTCTTGACCGGGTACAAGCACATCATTAGGCGATACAACATATTACAAGTTTTCAAGGGGGAGGATCAGCTTTACGGTGCAGGACTTCCCTCGTACTCAAATTTTATGCATCTATGTAAAGTGGAGGGAACGCATCCCATAGCCCGGATCCAAGGGCGGCCTAACAACATATTGTATCGAACTCTCCCTCAAGGACGTAGAAGAGTTCGGGTAGAGTACGTGGTCCTACACGAATGTTAAGGATCACGGTGCCTAAAGTAGAAGTAATAAAGATCATGAATGATCGCAACATGATGGGGTTGGCACACATGCAACTAGAAGGGATATTCATTTGTTGGAAGGCTTTTCAAGAGATGATGTTTAGCTAGCGCCCCCATCAATCATAACACGACGCACTCCGAATATCCCGAACGTACGCCGAGATGAAAAGAGCAGGTCGTAGGATCTTCTCAGCACCAAAGTCGATAATTTCATCTTTGAGAAACCGACAAAAGCGCTTGCTGTATAGAGAGACGAAGTGGTGGGGAGATAGATTGTTTGGTGAGCGAAGCAACGTGATCGGGTGTTAGAATAGAGGTAACGTGAAAGGTTTCATTAGGTAAAATCTCTATCCTCAAGGATTTCAACGAGAGCTTGTCGATGAGATTCGAAGTCCGAATGAGATCATACAATGTCATTTTTACAGTGATTGGTGAAGTCGTTTGATCATAGTTCGGTGGGCAATGCCATTAGAGACTGGATAAGCGGGTCCGCGAATAACCACTTTAGGTGGTGGTGCAATCGGGATGGTGGACGGAGAAAGAGATGCCGCAGGTGTGTTTTTTTCACTTTCCCATTGTTTTTCGCCCTCGAGCAAAGCAACACTAATCATATTGATCTCGTGAATACGAGAGGAGGAAGATGGTAGGGATAGGTCATGGTTTTCGAGAGGTGGGGCTGTAATAATGATAGATCTTGGTGAGGCGGGGATAGGTGGTATAGGAGAGGGAATTGAAGCTAAAGGTCTCTCTCTTCGTAAGTTGTCTTTCTTAACTTTTCTATCTGAGAGAGGTGACTGATGAAGTATGGCTTTCAACGCTTTGCATCCCTCTACGTCATGTCCTGGTGTGCGGTGGTAAGCGCAGATTTTAGACTCATCGTAACCTATAGGTCGAGGTTTAGATGGATCATAAGGTCTAAGTGGGGGTAGGGAAATGGTCGCATTCTCTACCAACATAGCAAGGATTTTGGCGTAAGACCCTTTGAGTGGGTCAAAGTCAGAGGAAAATGAGGCTATTGACTGGGTCGATTCTGGTGATGACGTGGTGTGGTTGGTTTGTATGGGGGTGGTTTAGCCAAGGAGTTTTGATAATGGGTTTTAACTAAACGTGGCTTCTTTCGACGTAAGTTAGGTTCGATGATGAGGCTACGATGATGTGGTATTAGAAAACAACCACGGAGAAATAGGAGGACAGTAAAACAAATCTTTTGATGATGGAATTTGTTTAGGGTCGATAGGTGGACAGGATACGCGAGGTGACGGTGTTCATATACCTTTGGATTTCGTATGGGTGCGTAAGGCGTAGGTCGCTTAAAAGAAAATGCAGGAGGTATGATATATTGATGTAAGGTAGAGGGATGGGGTCCCAATATGGAAGGTAGGTGTGACGATGAGGGTTTTAGTTGTGTTAATGGCATAGATTGAGGAGATTGAGTCTGTCTCCTAATGGGATGGACGGCTTTATTTTTAGATAAATCAAGCCGCTTAGGTGGATGTGTTAGACTAGGTATGGGTGAGGTCCCAAGTGTAGGGGAAGATTTGGTTAGGTTAATAGAAGTGGATGAGGTATTTGGTAGAGATGAGGGGGGTGAAGATGAGGACATAGGCATTTTAAGCTTCTGTAAACACTTCGGGTATATGGTAGAGGCATCAGGATCGGTCATTTGCATTTGAGTAGAATATGGCGTACTCAAACGTTCCCATAGGACCTGTCTATCTTCTGGGGAATGACAGTCCTCACGTGTGAATAGGAACTTTTGTATGGAAGAAAGGTGGGTTGTGATTCCGGTCCACTGTGGGTGTGATACAGGGGTAGGTGAGGCACTGTATCGATAGGCGTTAAGAGGTCAACCGGTTGCTGAAAAGATTTAGGTGATGAAGGACTAATAGGTAGGAGGGCGTGTTTGAGAGGATCCGTCATGTTTAAAGAATGTGGTGATGTCGGTTCAAGAGGTTTTCTGCCTAAGGATGACAAAAGAAGTGGCGAGCCTTCCTCTTGACAACAAGAATGGTAGAAGGAGACGTTTGGGAAATAGATAAATTAGATAACATCCGCTCACGCCTTGCAAGGATGTGGTATAAGAAGGCTCATTTGTGAGAAGGGAACTCGGGCAAGCTTCCTTTCGATGGGTAAAGGAATGGCAAGGATTTCAGTTTGTCTTGATAGCGAGGAAGGGGGTTTGATTTCCTGCGTTAGTGAAGAGGTTTGATTCAGAATTTGTTCGATGGAGGTCTTTGGTTGGGAATCGAAGACTGCATGGATCTCATGAACACTCTCCTCAGCTAAGATATCTTGGTTTAGATTACTGTTAGAAGAATGATTCGGGAATGGTTTGTTGAATATTTTCAAATTTCGGTTAGCAGGGGCGTTAGGATTATCGAGGGCTATATCCCCCGCATCAACCATTTCCTGCACTATGTTTTTCAACATCTTGCAGTTCTCATGACTGTGTCCCTTCACGCGGTGGAAGTTACAGAAGTCATTTTCTTTGTACCAAGAAGGTATGGCGCGAGTGGAATCAAACCCGGAATGAGGTTTAACAGGAGGTAAGGTAATGGCTCCTGCTTTGAGCAATTTTTCCAATATCACACCATATGTTTCTCCCAAGGGAGTGTAATTGATGGGCTCGGCTTTATATTTATAGGTGGTTTTTGGTGGGGTATTAGACGGTGCTTGAGATTTGACCATCACCGCGTGGACAGCCCCTTTTGATTTCAAGAAGTGGATGGGTGAGGATGGTGGTTTTGGTTTGTTGGTGGAATCTGGAGTCAAGAAAGTGGGGTTTTTGTTGCAAGAACCGCAATTTCTCTTCCTCTAAGGCTCGAATTCTAGTTTTCGAGCCATAGTAAAGGCCTCACAAATGTGTGGAAAGTTTGAATTTGGAGGGTAGGAGAGATGTGCTTAGCGCAGCCCGCGTAAACAATTCGATAAGTTGATCCGAGGCAAGGCATACGTAAGTTAGTCGATAAGGCCCCGCCATCGTCCAACGAAATCTCGATAGATTCGCCTTCAAATTTCGGATGGCATAGAGGTCGGTGATAGATACTTTCTTGGCAATGTTAATGGAGAAATGATCCAAGAAAGATTGGGCTAGCTAGTTAAAAGAGAAGATTGAGTGCTGGGTTAAAGCACTGTACCACTCCAAGGTGGGTCCTGATAAGGACATGGGAAAGGTGCGGAGTAAGAAAGCGCCGCCGTGAGCAATCGAGAGAAGCAGGCATGTCTAAATGATCGCAAGTGTTGTTGAGGGTCCTCCTTACTGTTAAAACGGGTAAACTTTGGTAATTCCCATTGAGGAGGATATGAATGAAGGGGGACTGAAGGGTGGATGGGCTCCCGACAAACTTGCTCATATGTCAAGGCGCTACGACTTCCTGAAACAGAAGCCTCCAGATTTTGCATTTTGTCCATCATTTGTTTAATTAAATCAGTAGTTGGATGAGATGATGGTGTGGTTGTGGTAAACGGAGGCAAGTTGGGCCAAGGGCCACCGCTAGACAATGGTGGGGTTAAATGTTGATAAGGTATGGAGGACGAAAGTGTTGAGGCAACCGAATAGGGATGTCCTATATAAGCTATTGAGGTTACTGGATATGTGTGTGGAAATGAAAAGGTGGGTGGAGCTTGAGAAGGAAAGCTCGTGTGGATAGGTGGCAGAGAGCAAGTCATGAATGGAATATCCGCAAGAGAGACGAGGTGGGAGAGCAATGGGTGTAATGACATGTTGGGCCCAAGATTAACCAAAGGAAAGCCAATCTGGGCCGTATGGACCCCTGAAGCTGCTGAGGTAGGCGACGGACTAAGGATGCGGAAGGCAAAACGGAGTTATCAAAGGGAGAAGGGGCTAAATGAGCAGCTATACTGATAGGCATGCCAACAAGGAGTTGAATGTCGTGGTGTACGGTCAAGGGCATGAGACAAATAGTATCAGACAAAGTACCGCTAGGATTAGCATCCAGAAATTTGGCAAATTCCTTATCTCCTACAGGAATTTTAGGGATCTCACTGGTGTCCGTAGGGTTCCCTATAGAATGTGAAGGGGGTGATTCAGGCAAAGGCACAGAGCAAGCATGTGAAACCATGGCGGTGGCTTGCTTTCGAGTGATAACAACCATGGACAGGAGTACACAGTAGGGTTTCAATCTATCAGGAATAGAAACAGACTCAGAATGGTGAAATTGGTAGGTTGCTGGTTTGTCAGAAACTGTAAAAGACAGTAACCGATATCGGTCTGATAACCGATGTCGGTTAGACTATAGCCGACGTCGGTCAGTTAACCGATGTCGGTGTAATAAGACTGGTATAAGAAAATATAAGAAGCTGCTGATTTGATTGTTAACAATGCTCAGTACATTTATCAAATTGTTCTAAGGTGATCACAGAAGATAGTGTATAACAGAGAAAACAGAACTGAAAACAAGCAAGATGCACACGCAAATCCAGAGACTAACCCTAGGGTTAATTTTAATTATTGTGGGCTTATGCCTTTATACGCGGAATGATGTCAATCCTAAACAAAAGACTTAGGGGAAATGTCAAGTTTGTTTTGGCTTATAAGGTTACCTCAATCAAAGCAGAGGAATACCGGAAAAGGGGGATGTTTTGAGTGTTTGTGTTATTATGAAGTGATTCGGTATGTGTGTGTAGTGAAAGTAAGATTAATTTCCTGTCAATACCGTGGAAATCACCCCCACGTGTACGACCTGTTACTTAGTCTATGTTCACTAGAATTGAAAACAGCAAGCAAGAATGTAATGCACGTGTTTTAAAACCCAAATCGAAAATGATATTCGATGAAGCAAATAAGATGACTTTCACTAATGTGAAACTAGGAAAGCAAGACAAATTCTTTACTAAATATAACAAAAACAGCAACAACAAGTATGCTTCCTAAAACGAAAGCAAGCAAGAGAAACAGAAACCCGAAATGGGTCCCACCTAAGGTGCAAAATGTTTCGCATTTTAATGTTTCGGCTCGCAAAATAGACTTGCTTCTATCCTATCATTCCTTTGAGAAAGTATAAGGGTTAGGGCTAGGAGGAATACCTGTTGAATGTTGAGATGGTGTGCGTGTACCGTAGAGAAAGATCAGATCGATCGCGAAGAACTCCTTTTTGTCTGGAAGGACTACCCGCAAGTAAGAATACAAGACCACCGATTTTAATTAGACAATAAATGAGGGAGCTGCCTTAGGCCCGTGAAATATAAAACTTCCTTTCGAAGGTGGTGGTTCCCCCTTTTAATACGATTTAACACAAATGATAATAAAGAAAGCTATTGCAAAATCACGATTTAGGTATCTCATTACAAAGCAATAGAAGCTAAACTATCAATAATAAAGCGTCACTTTGTTTGTTCTACATTATCGGGTCGTTGATACATTCAAAGTTGAGTTAGAGGGATAAACCAGATCGATCCGAGGTTGTTAGGTAGCAAATAGGTGAGAAAAAGGTTTTGGGGTATAAGTCACAAGAACCGACCGACGCCATCACGGATAACCGACCACGGTTAGAGAACCGCCGGCGTAGGGGATAAACGATACCGGTAGGGTCAGCAATCTAAGTGCTTCGGATAGGGGTTGGTGCAAGGTGATGTGGGGTTATTAAGATTGGTGGATGGCCGAGGGGAATGATGGGAGGATAGGAAGACTCAGAGTGTGGTAAAATGGCCTTCTGGGCAATATCAAGATGTATGGGTGAAGGTTAAGTGCAGTATGTTGCTGGTGGTAGATCTAGGAATAAACTTATGATTACTATTAATCAACAGTTCAAGAAAATGGTGCTTAGAAACATATATAAAACACTACTCACTAGTCCCCCGATGCAGATGCAGTGTTTCAGATCGTGATGATGAAGACAGACCCAAGTTGGATGATCCGACAATCCAAGATGAGTTATCTCCTCTTCTCGATGCTTCGGATGAGTGTTACTGGGCCTTGGTTATTCAGTTGCAGTCTTGGGCTTGATGTTCTTCTCTGCAAACTCTTCCTATTTCTTCACTTGTCTCTCGCCGCCCAAGCAAATCTGGATCCTTTCAATGATTTCTCCTTCTTTTTGATCAAATGAAAATCTGATCCTTTGTTTTTGGTCGAAGTGGTCATTTACGGGAACCGATGGCGGTTACGCAACGACGACGCGTGGTCGAGTAGAACCGGTATTTCGGTAGGTCAAAGCGGGCTATTTTTGGTAAAATAGCCAGCCTTTCCCTCCTTTCCTCCATTATGAAGTTTTCTTCCGAGGGATTAGTCATAGGTGTGAAATGTGGACCAAGTTATGGTCTTAATTAGTTAGTTTAGGGTTAAGAAGTCATGATGAGGTGGCAAAATGAGGTGGCGGGTAAGGCGATGTGGATTTATTAATTATAAGGTAATTGATAAATAATTGTGTAAGGTTTAGGTGATGAGGTTAGGTGCGAAGTGAGATAGGTGTAAATTTAATTTTTTTCTTCGTAAGGTTCACTTATATTTTTAAATGGTTTTTATAGGGATAATTTTTGTGGTGAATATTTTTTATGGTGAAAATTTCATTTTAGGAAAATTTGAAAAGGCGCTTTTTTCTGAGAAAGTTAGTGTCCCGTTTGCCTAAAATTTAAATAGTATATATATTTTTAGGGTTGGCTTCACCTACATTTGAAAACATCTCCTATAAAAACTTAGGTAATTTCTGGGTAGTATACTACCACCATACTACCACCAGTAGTTACCAACACCGTGAACTTTCATACTCTAAGCACTAAAGCACAATACAAATTTGATTGTTGTTAGTATTTTAGATTCGGTTGACAAATGGTATTTTTTGACATGTGATAAATGTTTTCTAAAGATGCATGACTCATTGAATTTACTAACACATGACAAGGAGGTATTGCAAGGATATTTGCGCGACTTAGTGAATTTGTTGACGTGACAAGGAGGTGACTTGATTTCCTATAATGCGCAACTCATTTTCCTTCGACGCATGGCTCTTTTTCCTCCGACACATGACTTTTTCCTCCTCCATGCATGTGACTTAGTGTTATACCCGATGTTATGACATAATTTTTCTCGAACTCAACTTGGTTTTTTTTTCACACGAATTTTTTAGAATAATGGAAGGTGTTAGTCCTAGAATGCGAAGACCCAAAAAAGTAACTAAGAAATATCAAGTCCCTAATCAAGTATTTTGGAAACTCTATGATGATACAGATAGCACAACTACTAGTAACCATATAGCTGCCACGTAAAGAATTAGAATATCGATCGTGGTGGAAGGTAATATTGAGGTGGACATGCATTCTGCACAGTATCAACCAAATGACACCTATGATGATACCACGCTAGATCTTGAAGATATACCTGTTGAGATGCCAGATCCTAAAGATATTATTCTTTTTAGGGTGCAACCAGGAGTGCATCAAGATATCACACATAAAAATACTCAAAAAAATGGAACACAAAATCAAATTCAAATTTTGGTTCACGAAAGAGGAAACCAGGTGATTGTGATATTACTCAAAATTCTACTCAAAAAAGTAAAACATTAAAAATGAACAAGAATATGTGGACCATTGGGAGGACATACAAGTTTGATGGGACTATGAAATTTCCATTTATCAAACCTATACATCCATCTAATTTAGAAGAGATCCCATCTAAATGTACATGTATAATATGTACGTGGAAATTGGGAAAGCAACAAAAATGCAAATGAAGCTAGACACTATAAAAAACACTATGGAAAACAATATTTGATTGTAATGGGGGCGGATGGCTAGAAAATAAAAACACATAGGTGGAAAACTGAAAAAGAATGCATGCATGTTAAATACATAGTGGATTATGAAGTGGAACAAAAAAACGTAGACATCTCGTGGAAAAGGGAGGAACGATCACATCGCAAATTGGTAAGATGAATCAAACAAATCTACATGCAAAACTCATACAGTTCTCTACTTTATTTCACATACTAAAGAAAGGAAGACCGATTTTGGATTTCCTTGATTTCAAAGTTTTGTATCAATATAATGGAATGCCCAACGTACCTTAGTCTCATTGGTCTGAAAGTAGTGCATGGGAAATGGAAAAATGCCTTTCGATGATAGAGAAGGAATATTTGAAAGAGAATGTAAAAAATCAAAGTTTATCTCTCTTTCAATTGATGAAGTGAAAAATCGACAACACTGCATGGGTATGTATCCACATCTATACTTTAGAAAATCATATAAGGACACCTCATCTGTTAGGTGTTATGAAAATGGTTGAAAATTGTAATGCCAAAAACCTACATAAAATAGTTGTTTCTCATTTGAAAGATATTGCTGGAATGACTGATTATGAAATTTCTACGAAGTTGGTATGCATCGGAGCATATGGTGCATCAATCATGCAGGTCACCGAAACAGGGTTGTGTGTTAGATTACAAACAACAGTGGCCCCATATATGCTACCAATTCACTGTATGGCTCATAGAATGAATTTAGCATATAAAATGGTAAGAAACTACAAAAATGTTGCTAAAGTAGAAGACCTTATAAGATAACTTCATGCCTATATGGAAAGCAACCCAAAGTGATTTCTTGAGTTCTAGAAATTTGCAATTGGAATTACAGATGGCAAAAACTTCAAGGATGTGAGATGAGATGGATCTCTTTGTATGAACTCGCATGCAGAGTTCGTGAGGAGTATCCTTCGTTGGTTGGTTTCATGCACAAATTTTTCATGAAGTTTGACAGGTGAGGGATTTTTGTTCTTTTTAACGATTTGGAGACATTGCTTACATTGGTTGGTATTCTTCCAATGTTGCAGAGATCAATACACTAATGAAGCATGCACATGGGGAGATTAATCTATATTGTGGATTTTATACGGATGAGAAAAATGGTATGTCAAAGTCTTGATGTCTTGTACTATTCCCAAGATAGTTTTGATACACCTATTTTCGAGAATTGGAAAGCTTTATTAGATCTTAAAAATCCTAATAACTATTTGAGATTTAATATCCACGATCACCTCTGCATCAATGTTAATGGGAGGGACATACCACTGCACATTTTGCAAAAACATCAAGCTATTACAGGATCGGAACGAGAAGATGTTCATGTGACATGTAATCTCTTTGAGTCTATTATAGTTGAAACAAGAATAAAGCTTAAAAAAATTTTTAGAATCCTTATCATCAGAAATTAGAGAACGTTTCTCCAAAGATAAAATTATTGAAGCAATGGGTGTGATGAATCCTAATTTTTGGAATACTAAAGGTGGTCATGCAGACTTTGTAAGAAAGCATTTCCATAAATCCATGGGTACAATAATGGAACATTTCACAAAGACTTTAGAGTTCAAGGGTATGGAAATCAAAGGTATACTGAATGCTGATTTATTAAAGTTTCAATCAAAAAATTTCAACAACAATGAGGAACCAATATAAAAATTTAGACGAACCTTCTGAAAGTGGTGTTATTACAAGGATGTGGCGAGGAATCTATCAAAGTTCTATCTTACAAGAAGACATCAGTGAATATTTCAGATTATATGAGTTATGCCAAATAATGATTTTGGGGTCTGTGGAGGATGAAAGGGTTTTCAGTGCTTTATCATTTATAAAATCAAAACTGAGAAACAAGTTGGATAAAAATCTGGAAAGTTGCATGAGGTGTTATGTATCTCGCTACTCCATGGAAACCTTTCCTTTCGACAGAGCAATTACACATTGGAATTCCCTTTCCAAAAGAAGAGGTGTGAATAATACAACTACAAGTACAATTGTTCCCAATGATGAGAGTGGAATTGGCGCATCATCACACTCTATAGAAGAGAACATCAAGTTTGAAGAAGCTATTGATAATGGATTGTTTCAACTTTAAATAGGTATCTCCTTGACCTTACTTTTATTGTTTGTCACCTTACATTTTAACTGTGGTTATTTATTCAATTTCATATTAACTCTATAGATGCAAATATTGATTGAGGAGGCTTTTTATCAAATTTTGTTTCAGCTCTTGTTATCATTAAAGATGTTATAGGTATATATATTTACATTTATTTAAATACAATTATTTCAAATTTTTTTAAACCGTGGGTCGACATCCATCCGAGGAAGCTCACACTTCTGGGATCGACAATGTCATGAAACTCACCCATCTATCTACTAATCCATTTCTCATGTTGATTTTTCTTAAATCAAAGATCTATCACACTACGAAGGATGATTTCTCATTTTCCTTCCATATGTTTTTTCACAACCATCTAAAACACAAGAGGTAACTTAAACCCTATCATATGACATTTCTTGATTTTTTACAATTATGTTTAATTTATTTTTATATTTGTGAAATGCTTTGATATATTGTTTAAACTTTGTGGGATAAAATCACACAATCAAATTTTACAAAGAGAGGAAGATTTTTCCATATTAAGATGTTTATTTCATAACACATTCCAAATTTTATACAATTCATCATCCACGATCGTGTTTGAAGCTAAATCTACATCCACATAAAATTCATCATCATCCATATATATTTTAATGTCATCATCCACATCTAATGTCATCATATCATTATCATAATCCTGACACTCCAATTATTATTAAAATAATTATTTATCTATTTTAAATGTGCAAAAATGTCTCTGTCCTAACACATTCCAATTTTTTTAAAAAAATTATCCATTATCATCATTCATCATCATCTATATCCATTCTAATGTCATCATATCATTACAAGTAGAGAGAAGAATATTTTGAGAACTTTTAAATGTCTCTTGTACTACATTCCAAATTTTCTTAAAACAATTATCCATTATCATCATCTAGATTCCATGATCGTGCTTGAAGCTAAATCTATGTCCACATACAATTCATGATAATCCATATCTATGATTCTATTCTAATGTCATCATCCACATCTAATGCAATCATCATTACAAGTAGAGAAGATTCTGAGAAGGTTTAAATTTTAAGAAACCTGATATAGAGTTTAAATTTTACAAGTAGAGAGAAGAAGATTTAACTCTTAGTATTAAGATGCCTGTGTCATACCATATTCCATATTTTCTTAAAAAAATAATTAACCATTATCATAATGCCATCACATTCAAATGAAACATAAACACCATATACAATCTAGAAATTCTATACATAATATATAGGAAGATATAAAATTAAAGATTATAAAGTATTTCAAATTTTCAAATGCCATCACATTCAAGTTTCAAATTTCAAATCCAGATAATAAATTTCAAATGCCATGACCATCACATTCAATGTTTCAAATTTTCAAATATAGATTATAAAGTATTTCAAACCCTCAATCAAGTTTCCACCCTCAATCATGAAATTTTTCAACCCTCAATTTTTTGTACCCCTTTCCCCAATGGCTTCCACTCATGTACTCCTTTCCCCAATGGCTTCTCCACCTATACCCATTTCCCAATGGCTTGAATAATCCCATAACTAATGAGATCTTTAGTAACACTATCTAGATTCTTTACAATTCTTTATTCTTCCTTTTTGTCGCATCTCCATGGGATAAAAACTTGGATTTGCAATCGCCTTTAGTTTTGAATAAAATTTCAAGGTCAAAGCCATGCTCTTTAATTATCCGCTTTAGTGTATTGTTTTGTTTGTTAACCAAAACAATATTTTCCTTCAAATTCTTCGTTGTGGATAAACTTTTCTTTCGCGGTTTCCAAGTGAACTTGGAAAACCTTTTCTTGACTCTTCAAATTTTCATATTTCAACTGCACAAAAAAAGTGATCTCAATTAAACATATTACTAAAATAAGAAAAGGTCAAATTAACAAAAAATATTGTTTCAAAGTGATAATACTTACAACCGCTCTATCTCTTTTGGCATTTGTAATTGCTACCAGATCCTTGTCCTTAGACCATTTGTTAAAATATTCCGGGATTCAACACTAATATTTTCCAATTTTTTAATGCTTTATCCAAAATGTCATCTTTATAGTTGTTGTTTATACATGACAGTCCCACTTCTTACTTGGGTAAGTAAGGAATCCATCTTCGCAGGTTGATTCTAGACTGTAGCGTATAAACTATCCCTTTGCCAATAATTTTCAAAATGACTTATTATCTCATTGATTAGTAATTTTTCCCTTTTCTCCCATTCTATGAGCTGACCGATATGAGGTACAATAAACTCATCGACATGGGATTGAAAATCATAACCAATTAAGTTCTCTAAAGGAAATGGTAGAAACTATTCACCATCTATATCTAAAGAAGATGATCTCACTGGAGAGGTATGGGGGATTTCGGGTTGATCATCGATTGCTACTTGTTTCTGCCTTTGGGTGGCCTAATCCTATTTGTGATAAAATAAATCAATATTCAAATAAATAAATCTAAAGTGAAATGTAATGAAATTTGAATAAATTATGTTGAAATAGAAGTATACCTATTGGCCTTGAATCATCTCACGTGTATTGAAAAATCTGTTGGGTCATTTCTATCAATGCCCAAGTAATCTTCATCTAAAGTTATATTATTTAAAACTGATATGCCCATTACGTTGGGCAAGCCACCGAGAGAGAGGGTTGGAATTGAAATGAGGAGGAAATGTTTAGTGTCCCACTAGGGCTGGAGGAATTGGCATGCATTTACCAATGTTTTTTTCCTGATCCTCTGGTTGGCATTTTGAATATTATTAGTGGAGGAGGGGGTGGTGTCATTGTTTGTATAGAAGGTGAAGGACTGCAATGTGTTGAAAATTTCAAGAAAAATCATATGAAAAACTGTTAAACTATGCAAAAACTACAAAATTATACGAAGTACTATTCAAAAATTGTACTAAAGCAATAAAATCATACCTTGTTGTTGAGGGGTAGCTTGTCATGGTGCTTGAGGTGGCCGTGTTGGAGTAGTAATTGGTGGTTTTTGAGTTGTCTATTGTTGGGATTGCTAAGGTGGTTGTTGAGAAGAGACAATTGCATGCGACTGAACTGAGTGAGTTGGTGAAGACAATTGACTTTGAGAAGCACGTGTATAGTCCAAAGTCCCTGCAATGTCAACAACAATCGATTATATGTCAATTCAATATGGTAAAATTTAAATGGTAAATTGAAAATACAAAATGGGAATTTGTAAATAATAAATGTTAAGGTATTACTTCTCTGGTGTTTAACGAATTCAAATGGTTGGTGGTTCGGAGATGAGTGAACTTCCATTTCAGATTGTGAATCTGCTGATGCCTCAGCATGTTGTTGGCCTCTTCCTCTTGATGCCACATTTTTTTGAGGAAGGGCCTCCAAAAATATTCTCTATAAATAGTAAATATTTAATCAGATTCGAGATGAACATCTTGTTAGTCTAATGTCGAAATACAAAATTTATAGTTTATACCTGTTGTTCTTGAAATGGAATTGACAAATTTGTCAATGCCTCATCCATGCAAGTAGGAATTGGTTTGTCTTTTAAATTTAGAAGAGCCTCGTAATAAAGGCCAAGGAGATAGTTTGTGGAGTGAATGATTGGTTTTTCCGAAAGTGTTACATTTGTAATGTAGTTTTTATTTTTTGGATAAAAAGGTGCACCAATCAAATTTTTCTTTCGATAGTTGTAAGAATGTATGCAATAGCCCAGTTTGGTATATCCATTTGCCAACCCTGCAAAAATATTCTAGCTTGAAAGAAGGAAATCATAGTGGCACTAAAGTGGTGTGCAATTCCTTGTGTATCCACATCACGTCTGGATTTATTGACATGAGCTGCAAATACCAAAAATCATTGGAATTAATATCGATTTGAATTGTATCAAAATTAGAAATTGAATACCAAATGAAAATTGAAAATATTTTACACTTACAATCAATATGGAAACTGAAAGTTGATTCCAGGTACTTCTTATCATCTTTGATGAGTGTTGCCTTCATTATAACAATGGGTAAATTTTTGAATGGGAGGCTTGTTAACCGATGAATATCAATTGGGTTGATACTAAATTGAAACATTCGACCGTCATCCATAATAACAATAAATAGACCATCCTCTGTATTGTATAAGGAGAGAAGGTAGTTCATAATGTCATGGTCTATTTCAAAATGGGGCATCCTAACGAGCCCACCAAAGTCACATGCATCGAGAAAATCCTTGTATTCTGAATTCATTTGTAAAATTTTCTGGATGTGGGGGCACAAAAGGTTCCTGTAGAGTATCTTTCCCTTGGATAGGGCTTATGGGTTGACTAGATTTTCCTCTTGATTTTTGTCTTGGGCTTGGGCTGCACTTGTAGTCGCCATTGTAGTTGTCCTTGAGCTTGATTTTACTTGACCTGGATTCCTGTAAACAAGAAAATTCAAGAGCCGAAAGTGTAAACATGAAAATGACTAGTGGAAGGGTATTTATAGGACAAAATTAGGGTTTCGAAGCCTAAGATGCATGACAGAAAGTTTCTTGAAGTGTGACAGGAAGGTTTCGTCATGCATTAAGAAACTTTTGTTGATGCACGATAGAAACGCTTCTATCGCACATCAAGAAACTTTGTTGACGTGTGATAGGAACCTTCTTGTCACATGTCAAGAAAGTATTGTGATGCTTGAAAAGAAGGATTCTATCATGTGTCAACAAGATTTGTTGATGATACGACAAGAAGGCTTCCTATCACGCATCAACAAAATTTTATTGACACGTGACAGAAGTATTCATGTCGCGCATGAAGAAAATTTGTTCATGTGTGATAGGAAGGCTCCTATCACATGTCAACTATGTGCCGTTGTCTTAGCTCTCTCTCCCTCAAAAAGATAGTGAGAAAAAATTTAGTTCTAGAAAAAATGGAAAATTCACCTTCCAGTGAAACCGGTTCTAGGGATATTCACCAGGTATTTTCAACCTCTCGATTTCCAAGAGGTCTCCTAACATGAACCCCGGGTTTTTAATTATTCTTAAATTAATATTTTTTGTTTTCCCATGAGTTCACATAGAAAATTTTGACATCATCCCACCAGTTTCTAAAGTAGGTATTATTAATAAATTATAATTCCCTCGTATCCCACGCTATTCCCCAAATTAATGTGAATATATTTATAAAATACCAAATTTACACTAGATAAAAATTATAATTAACGAGGTATATATCGATCCTTAAAAAAATAATTTTGTATTTCCTAATGTTCAATTCTACTATCTAAATGGTTTTTTATTATGTCAAAATTAACAATTGTCATTTTTGAGTGAATCTAAAAAGAAACATTTGTTGATGTCCCGCTTATTTCTAAAGTTGGTAGTATTAATAAATTTAATTTCCCCAAATCCCATGCTATCCCCTGAATTAACGTGCAATATATTTAAAAATATTGAATTCACACTTGATAAAAATTAATAATTAACTAGGCGTATATCGCTCTTTTAATTTATTTTTTTGTTTCCTAATATGCACTTCTATTTTGTAAATAGTTTCTTATTATGCTTAAATTACTATTTGTGGTTTCTCCGAGTGCTCACAAAGATAATTTTGTCGTTGTTCCAATTGTTTCTAAAGTAGGTAAAATTAATCAATTTGATTTCCCCGTATCCCACGATATGCCCCTATTAGCAAGAAATTTTTTTGGGTGGAAAACTAGTGGATTTCTTGCCAACGCTTTGAGGAATCTAAGTCCCTCTACTTAACCATCAGAATCGCCATATATACATGTGTATGAAAAGGTGGATTTATATGGTGGCATTTTGACTGGGGATCCAACAGAGACACTCGATTGACCTTACAACAAATCTTGTAGATACCTACAAGAGAGGACATTTTCTCAGTAGAGACAGAAAGGGAATGAGAAATTAGATAGGATAAATAATGTTGTCAGAGGTAGAAAATCAATTAGAAGTTTTATCACATGCACTAAAATTAGGAGGAAACAACTCTATGCATAGCAACAAGACCAAATGGAATTTATTATCATAAAGTATAAAGAAATCCTTTAGTCAAAGAAAGATAGAAACTCCTTCTTCTTGTATTGATTGTTTACACTAAGTTGTACATAGTATGGGAATAGAGGAAAAATAAAGAGTGTGGTAAAGGAAGAATTTGGCTATCTCCTTTGTTCTCTCAAGGTAGAATGCACTCTTGAGCTTACAAAATTAATGACCAACCCTTTGAAATGGGAATGGATTTACAATTTATAGAGTAGACTCGACTCCTCATCTTCCTCATGACCCTCCATATGCCTTATTTCCAACTTTAGACTATTCATATTCCTACAAAATATTTAAGTCCCTTTTATAAAATCAAGGTGACTTAATTTACATTATGTTTCTAAAGTCACTTTTAGGTGACTTAAAGGCATATCAAAAAGTGCAAACCCCAATGAAGAATTAGAATATTGGAAAGTGAGAGAAATTTGGGGGGAGAGAGAGAGAGAGAGAGAGAGAGAGAGAGAGAGAGAGAGAGAGAGAGAGAGAGAGAGAGAGAAGAAGAGGAGATGTCATTCCCAATGAATTTCGTTGATCCTCATTGATGGAAAGCTCTAAATGCAATGAAAATCTAAATCTTTGAACTCCTTGCACACTGTATGAAACTCCTTCAAATTATCTCATGAATCTTGCCAAGTTGAGTGAACTATTCTACTAATGACCGCAACTCCTATCCTGTGTATGATATACCTATGACCCAAACTATGTAGTGAGTGTCGAAAAACATTGTCCAGTTCCCTGAGATGATCACCCCTCTATGTCTCATTGTGCCAAACTTTCCCTTTGAGAACAACTTGCTATTAATAGTAAGTGTCTAGATGGAAGGCTTACTATTTTTAGTGAGAGGTGATTTTTGCCTCTTCTCAACCATTGTGATGTGATGAACTCCCTCATTTAATCTTGTGCACATTGCCTTTGCTTTGACCACTTCTTGGGGTGACTTACTATTTTTAGTAAGAACCTATATAAGGGACTTACTATTTTTAGTAAGTGATCATTTTCACTATTTTCTGCTTCTGGATAATCATTCTGGTTTCTTGGAAGTCTTCAGTGTACATGCTTTGCTTTCGCCACAACTGATTTTGATGAAGACTTACAAAAAATAGTA
The DNA here is from genome assembly GCA_018340775.1 of Taxus wallichiana var. yunnanensis. Lineage (NCBI taxonomy): Eukaryota > Viridiplantae > Streptophyta > Pinopsida > Cupressales > Taxaceae > Taxus > Taxus wallichiana. The sequence continues at coordinate 689,961,183 of CM031242.1, read as the reverse complement.
AGCATGTGTAGGAAAGCTTACTATTTTTAGAAAGTGGATTTCCATTTCTTGGTTTATGATGGAGTCTATTTTTCTATATTTTTCTCATCATTGCGGTCACATCCTCTGAATTTCACATAATGTTTCCCACTAGAATGTTGAGAAATAAAATTAAAAATTTCACCTGACAGTGGCTTTGAGCACGGAGCTGCCATGGCAGCCATTAATGGAGATCAAAATTTATAGGTATAGTTTTTGTTTCCCTTTGTGCTGTAAAAAACTCCATTGCAATAGGTTTTTCATTTGGAGCTCATGTGCAAGTTTTTAGCTCGTTTCCATTTCCGAAATGATGGGAAATCCAATGAATGTGAGCTGGTGCACAAAGTGAGGATTTTGTTAGAAAAAATAATTCATGCCACCATTTGATCTCTGTTTTGTTGCATTGTGATCATCTTGAAAAATTTGGAAGTCTGTAGAGGATGACACATTGATCTGACTTGTATCTTGTGATATATGAAGATTTCTTGATCGGGTGACTTCACGGTTATCGGCAAAAACTTTAATTTTCTTCCGTTCTTCTTTTCTTTAGCACTTTTGATCATTATTTCCCTAAAACATGTATATTTTCATGGGTGGGTGTTTATGTGGCCATGTTAGAGCTGGTTTGGATCAGCAATGGTAGACTAGGTGTCTGGATAAGCTTGAGCAAATCTATGGTATGGTGAGGAGCTGTGGAGGAGAAATGAGAGGAAAAAAACAACTAAGTGCTTTGGATTTAAACTTTTAAAAATGCACATGGAGGGGATGGGAACGTTTTTGTGTCACCGACATCCCTCACCTTAGGGACCTAAGCGACATAAATTTCCATGATGGTCAAGAGGACGACATGTTTCCTCAATCCGACGGTAGGGGATTTGCTTGAAAAACACTAGAAGCACCTTGGGGCTAAAAGCCGGTCATGTGGATGAACATAGGACTACCCATGGGGCATGGGGGAACATTTTCCATGTTTAGTTTCCCTAACCTCGGGGACATGAGGGACATAAAAATCCATGGTGGTCTTGGAGCTGACACGTGTCTTCGATCCGACAACAGGGAATTTGGGCTCCAAAAATGTACCTAGGGGCCGAACTGTCAAGTCTAAAGGTCACATGAGGGTCCCAGAGGTCACATGGGGGCGGGAAAATTTTTCCAAGGTTTGAGTACCTAACCTCAAGGACTTTGGGGACATAAAATATCATCAATATCCTAGTGCTGACACGTGTCCTTCCAAAAATTGACTAACTCCTGAATTGTCTCCAAGAGGGTAACTTAGAACGATGATAACTTGATCTCCCGGTGGAATTTATTCATGAAATTTTTTTAATCATAATTTGAAATTACTTTGGAATCCAATGGTGTGGGTATAATGTATTGATTCATCCATTTGTTCCCTAAAAATTTGGAATTGTGATTTGGTACTCCACTTATGCCTAAGAAAAACTACCTGCAGACTGATGCACCAAAGTGTTGTGAAAAATATGATTTCACCATCATTTAGGGATTGGAATCCTCTTTCTAGAAATGTTTTTTTACTCCTAACTCCATTTGGAGCTCCCAGAATCTTCTTTTGAAGCTCAACAATTGTTTTAGGCCTGTGTACTGCCTAGGCTTGTGAACCTTGCTTTTCATTCAAACTGCTCCAAGTATTTCAAAACTTCCCCAAACCTTCCAAAATCATTTCCATGATGTTATAAGGTATTAAATTCACCTCCATGTTTAATTTGTCCCTTTTGTTCTGCTCTAGGGGGTTAATCTAGTCTTGTGAAGGCCAACGATAGCCCTTCCCAATACTGTTAGAAGATAACATCTTTTCAAAACTTCCTAAAATCACTTGGGGATTAAATTGACTTTCCTAAATCACCTAGGGGACAAATTTGACATCAAATATGGGGTGACCAGACTGAAGATTTGACTGGGGTGCCTAGGAATGATAAAACATGAAAAATTCGGCACATGGGTATAGTTTTGTGCTCGAAAAATTTTCAATTTTCCTATTCACATTTACACAAAAAAAGCTGGGTCTAGCTTGGGGACATGGCATGGACTGAGCATAGTGAAGACATGACATGGGAATCCAAAATCTCAATTTTAGACCATATAGTTCATTGACTAGTACTTTATCCACTAGGACCTGTTGAGTCATATACAACTTACAAGAAGAGAGAAATATAGAAAAAGGAAACACACACGTACATGAAAAGGAAACAAAAAACACAACAAAAAGGGAAACACACCTAGAAATCACCTATGGTACAAGGCAAGGGACAACCCTCTTTAACTGAATATTTTTTCATTCCTTAAAAGTTACCCCTAAGTGGGAAACACTGAGTGATGTTATTCGGTGAATCCATTGACTGGTTCCAAAAAGTAGCTTCCTCTCCTTAGCTATTTATGAAATTTAGGTGCTTTCACAATTGTCTTTGTACTTGGTAGAAATGAGTATACATGAGCTTCTTTATGGTTAGGCATTCACTTAAAAATTCCATTTCCTTCATCCTCTTTGAAATTGGTTTCATAGTTCCAGTTGCATCTCGTGTTTATCCACATATATGATTCTTCAATGAGCATGCTATTTCTGCCCCAGCACTGCTTTTCATTCAAATGACTTGAACATTATGGATTATTTTCTTTTTGAGGTCTATGCTTGTTGAACTCTTTTCCATGAGAAACCTTAGGCTTATCATTTTCCTTTACTCTACTATGAGGTTCTTGAGTACGCAGAATAATTAGGAGAGACCTCATAATTTTCTTGTATGTCCATGGCACAAGTGAAGAGATCAAGAAATATCTCGGGGTCCTCCGCAAATTATACTACATTCAAGATTTCTTGTATGGAATTATGCTTCATCATTTCCTATAGCTCCTCTTTGTACACCTTTGAAGAATATTTATTTTGCAGCTCAAGGAAACTATCTGGAGGGATTACCTCATCATCTTGGGAATTGCTACACTCTACCAATCCTTCATCAAAAATAGCTTCATCTTCAGAGGTCTTGAAACTCCTTGCTTCAATTTATTCATCATGGAAAGAGTCTTCATCTTCAAATGGGAAAGAAAATATCTCCATTTCATTATTGCATCCATCAACCATTAGCTCAAGAGTGGCATCATATTTTTCATCTTGCCTTATCTCAATATGGCCAACCTTCACATTGGTTAAGGCTTCCAAATCAGCTTCACGCTTGTCTTGTATATTCATGGCTTGCATTAGGAGTTCGAGACCGAGCTCGGTGTCCTCAGTTTATTCTATGGCTTTCATTAGTTATTGTACAAACATTTCTTTCAAACCTTTCACGCAGTCTCATCACAAGCTGATTTTGTCTTTACATATATGGCCTAATGAGATCATCTTCATCCCTAAATGGGAATGAGAATAACTTGTCATATTGGATAAGAATATAAGATTATTTTTCTTCTTGAAAATAATCAAGAACCATCTCCTCTTTTTGTCATAGTTTTCATCAAATCCGGTAATTCAGTGGCTGCCCTTTTGTAACTTTAATCTCCTCAATTCTTCTTCAAATTCCAAATCTCTCTGAGAAGGCATGTCTGGACCTATCAAGATGGGGATATCCTCTTCCTCCTTGGTTTCAAAAGTGATTCATTTTCCTATTGTCTTGATAAAATATGTTGGCTTATAGGCTTCCATAATTTTGCATTGTGTACCTCATCTTCTTCTCTAGAAGTAATTTCTCCATGTCTCCCTTCAATGGTATGGTTACAGATGACAACTTCATATGAATTTACCCTCCCAAGTCTTAGTAGAAAATTCTACTGAACAACATTCCAAATGAGGATGGGACGTCTGCTACCAAAATCATTGCTGAAAATTTCTTGTCTAGAAATTTTGAAAGATCCACATGTGCATCTTTGATCTTCCCTACAAGTGGGAATTATTTTGACTCAGGGAGTAACAAGAGCCACTAGGTGGAGTCATGGTAAGTTTTAGAGCTTTGGAAACCTTCACGGGCATGACATTATCCAAGGCACCCAAATCTATTATGCAATTGTTCAATACATATTCTCCAATAAGAAGGGAGACATAAAAAGGTTCAACCTTATCAGTCTTTGATGCACTCAAAGAAAGCATGTTCTGTGAGGGAGGTGTAGGTGGGTTTGGAAACATGCCTTTGGAACTAGAAGTTACAACATTAGGTGTTAGACTACCACTCCTGATATATCAAACGAACCTCTCAAATTGTTCAGGATGAGTCCACAAATATTCGGTTTTGGTAATCTACACTTTGGCTTTGTTTGCATATTCTATGAAGTCAAAGGGAGAAGATGTGGAAAAGGGGATGAAGGGAATGATTTTTGAGTCTAGATAGGCTTGGGATTAGGATTTTATTTTTGGGGAATGGAGGGTATTTTGAAAGGTACACTAGGAGCTTTCAAAGTACTAGATTTTATAGGATCAAATTTAGATTTATAATTGGAAGAGACATCAGAAGACTTGGGATTTTGAGAGCCTTCTTACTTACTACAGGATCAAGATTCAATAATGCAGACTTCATGGAAGATGGAAGTGGGAATCCTCGGTTGATTATTTTGTTTTGCGGAGTCACCACAAGAGGATCATCAAACTTATTTTCTTTTACAACAATGGATGGAGATTCTCTTTTCTTGGACTGAGAACGAGTGAATACCATACATGAAAAAATGGGTGAATCTTATTCGTCTTCTTCATCACCTCTGGAATACTCACAAAATCTGATTTTTCTATCGTTCTCAAGTTCATCGATCTATACTAAGTTTCCACCTTCACTTTCTTATTTGAGCTCTTCTTCACTTTCTTGAAATCTATAATTTATGTTCACAGGTGGGGCCTCCAAGGTGAGCCTTTGGGAAGATACTCGTTCAAATAATTCCCTCTTCAATGATGCCATCTCATTTGCCAATTTTTTCAGCGATGGATTGGTTCTCTCATCTCCAAGATGTTGGGCCTTTCCCTTTGATGGATTCTTGATCTTTCCGAGAGGATGAGATCGTCATCAAGTTTAATGGACAACCTTTGTGCTTCTAAAATGTTCCTTTCTTGGGATCTTCGTAGAGAAAATACTAATTCCGGTGATTGAGCATTGATGAAGAATATCTTGACATTGTTTTTAGATGGTGAATCCTCTTCAGGTATCATGTGAAGTAACAATTTGAAATGAGCCATGAAGTCTCAAATAGTTTCACTTTATCCTTTCCTCATTTGAGCCAACTACACCAAGAGGTCCTAATAGTATTTAGTTTATTTAAATATTTCCTCGAAGGTTGTCTTGATGTCATTCCAACTAGTGAAGGATCGGGCAGTAAGGTGGTAAAACCATTCAGATACTTTTTCTAGGAGGGAATCCAAAAAATTCTCACAACAACGTCTTCATGTTGGACACAAAGGATTCCACATGATGTTGTGAAAGCAATGACGTTGTGTGTTGTCACCTTTGAAATTTGGAAATTTCTTATGGGAACCCATTGGTAGATCATGAAGAGGGGGTTTAAGAACAAGTGGACTTGTATTCCTTCCCCATGGAACAATGTTTGATGTATTTCTTCTTTATCTCGCCATTGTTTATTCTACTTATATTTTAGCTCTTGCTTCGGAAAATCCTTCTTCAAATTCTAGCACTGAAAAAATTTGCAATAGGAATATGAAAAACATGCTTGAGAATGTGAAAAGTCAAATGCGAAAATGAGCAAGTGCCTCTTTCAAAGAATGGATTTTCATGAACTCTTTTTAATTTTTTTTTTTGAAATTTTCGACGTTGCGGTCCTATTTTGGGTGTAGATGCTACTAAATCTGCCCCATGGTGGGCACCAAAAAATATTGGTGAGACAATTTTTCGGGTGGAAAAACTCGTGGATTTCTTGTCAATGCTTTTGGGAATCTAAGTCCCTCTACTTAACTAGTATAACTACCGTATATGCATGCACATGAAAAGGAGGATTTCTATGGTGGCCTTTCGACTGGGGATCCAATAGGGACACTCCCTTTGATTCGTGGAAAATATTGCAAATAACTATAAGAGAGGACTTCATCATCTAGAGAGGGAAAGAGAGTAAGAAATTAGATAGGAGAACTAATGTTGCAGGTAGAAAATCAGATTCCTATATACATCAATTAGAATTTTTATCACATGCATTAAAATTAGGAGGAAACAACTTTACACATAACAAAAAGACCAAATGGAATTTATGATCACAAAGTATCAAGAAATCCCTTAGTCAAAGAAAGCTAGAAACTCCTTCTTGTATTGATTACTTAAACCAAGTTGTACATAGTGTGGGAATAGAGGAAAAATAGAGAGTGGGGGAAAGGAAGAATTTGGCTATCTCCTTTGTTCTCTCAAGGTAGAATGCACTCTTGAGCTTACAAAATTAATGACCAACCCTTTGAAATGGGAATGGATTTACAATTTATAGAGTATACTCGACTCCTCATCTTCCTCATGACCCTCCATATGCCTTATTTCCAACTTTAGACTATTCATATTCCTACAAAATATTTAAGTCCCTTTTATAAAATCAAGGTGACTTAAGTTACATTATGTTTCTAAGGAAACTTTTAGGTGACTTAAAGGCATATCAAAAAGTGCAAACCCCAATGAAGAATTATAACATTGGAAAGTGAGAGAAAATTTGGGAGAAGAGGAGAGAGAAAGAGAGAGAATAAGAAGAGGAGATGTCATTCCCAATGAATTTTTTTGATCCTCATTGATGGAAATCTCCAAATGTAGGGAAAATTTGAATCTTCAAACTCCTTGTACACTATGAAACTCCTTGAAATTAGCTCACGAACGATCACCAAGTTGAGTGAACTATTTTTTCGATGATTTCAACTCCTAGCTTGCATATGATATACCTATGACCCGAACTATGTAGTGAGTTTCAAAAAACCATGTGCAGTTCCCTGAGATGATCACCCCTCTATGTCTCATTGTGTCAAACATTCCCTTTGAGAAAAATTACTCTTAATAGTAAGTAACCAGATGGAAGGCTTACTATTTTTAGTGAGAGGTGATTTTTGCCTCTTCTTAACCATCGTGATGTGATGAATTACCTCATTCGATCTTGTGCACACTACTTTTTCTTTGACCACTTTTTAGGGGGACTTACTATATTTAGTAAGAAACTATATAAGGGACTTAATATTTTTAGTAAGTGGTCATTTTCACTATTTTCTATTCGGATAATCATTCTTGCTTCTGAGAGGTCTTCAGTGCATAGTGCTTTCGCCACAATTGCTTTTGATGAAGACTTACCAAAAATAGCAAGCATGTGTAGGAAAGCTTACTATTTTTAGAAATTAGATTTTTGGTGCTTATTTTGTGATGGATTCTATTTTTCTGGATTCATCTCTTTGTTGTGGTCACGTCCTCTGAATTTCACATAATTTTTCCCACTAGAATGCTAGGAAATAAAATTTAAAATTTTCACTGGCAAAGTGGCTTGAGCATGGAGCTCGAAATTTATAGGTCTATTATTTTTTTCTCTATTTTAGATTAAAACAACTCCATTGTGATATATTTTTCATTTGGAGCTCATGTGCAAGTTTTTAGCTCATTTCCATTTTCGGAATGATGGGAAATCCGACAAATGTGAGCCAATGCACGAAGTGAGGATTTTGTTAGAACAAATAATTATGGCCACCACTTGACCTCTAGTTTTTGCATCATGATCATCTAGAAAAATTTGGAAGTATGTAGAATATGTAACCTCAATCCAAATTCTATCTTGTGAGATATGAAGATTTCTTGATCGGGTGACTTCATAATTATCTGACAAAAAATCATCATTTTTCTTCCCGTTCTTCATTTCTTCAATGCTTTTGATCATTCCTTCCCCTAAAACCTATGTATTTTCATGGAATTTGTGTTTATGTGGCCATGGTGGAGTTGTTTTGGATCAACAATGGCGGACTAGGTGTCTGGACAAGCTTGAGCAAAGCCATGGCATGGTGAGGAGTTGTGGAGGAGAAATGAGAGGAAGAAAACGACTAAGTGTTGGATTTAAATTTTCAAAAATGCACATGGAGGGGCTGGGTGAATTTTTTTCCTGACATCCCTCACCTCAGGGATGTGAGGGACATCAATTTCCATGGTGGTCAAGAGGACGACATGTGTCCTTGATCCGACGACAGGGGATTTGCTTGAAAAAACACTAGAAGCATTGGGGGCTGAAAGCCGGTCACGTGGATGACCAAAGGAATCCCCATAGGGGCTGGGTGAATTTTTCCATGTCTTCTATACCTAACCTCAAGTATGTGAGGGACATAAAATTCCATAGTGGTCCTAGAGTTGACACATGTCTTCGATCCGACAATAGGGAATTTGAGCTCCAAAATGCACCTTGAGGTTAAACCATCAAGTCTCGAAGGTCCCACAAGGGTCCCAAAGGTTGGATGGGGGATGAGAACATATTTCCAATGTTTGTGTAGTTTACCTCATGGATTTTGGGGACATAAAATCCTGCCAAGCTCATAGTGTTGACACGTGTCCTCCGAAAAATAACTAACTCTTGAACTGTCTCCAAGAGGGTAACTTGGAACAATGATAACTTGAGCTCTCGGTGCAATTTATTAGTGAAATGTTATATGATCCTGACTATAAATTTACATTTGAATCCAATGGTGTGGGTCTCATGTCTTTATTCATCCATTTGATCCCTGAAAAATAGGAATTTTGATTTGGTACTTCACTTTTGCTTGAGAAAAGCTTCCTGCAGACCTAATGCACCAAAGTGTTGTGAAAAATATGATTTCACCATCATATAGGGATTAGAATCCTATTTCTTGAGTTTTTTTTTTTTACTCCTAACTCCATCCAGAGCTCCCTGGAATCTTCTTTTGAAGCTCAATAGTTGTTTTAAGCTTGTGTACTGCCTAGGCTTGTGAACCCTGCTTTTTATTCAGACTACTCCAAGTATTTCAAAACTTCCCCAAACCTTAAAAAATAATTTCCATGATGTTATAAGGTCTTCAATTCATCTCCATGTTAAATTTTTTTCCTTCCATTCCTCTCCATGGGGTTGATTCGAGTCCTTGGAAGGAAAACGGTAGCCCTTCCCAATCTTTTGCCGAGAAGATAGCATTTTTAAGAATTTCGAAAATCACTTGGGGGATTAAATTGAATTTCCTAAATCACCTAGGGGAAGAATTTTAAATCAAATAGGGGTGACCATTTTGAAATATTTGACATGGGGTGCCTAGGAATGATAAAACATGAAAATTTCGAAAGAGGGGTATAGTTGTCATGCTTGGAAATTGTCAATTTCCCTGTTGCACATTTGCATGAAAACAACCCCAAATTAAATGCAAAAATTCATGGTGGATTAATGAAAATTATGGTATACAAAATCTACTATATTAAATGCCAATATTTGAAATATCAAAATCCCACACTTTCTCTTTAAGAAGTGGAAATTCAAATTTTGAGATTTCCTATTCCCACTTTTTTCAGTTTTCTTAATTTATTTCAAAAAATAAATAAACTACATAAACATATATTAGGGTTTATTTTTATTTTGTAAGCATAGAAAAGGAGCTCTTGAAATTAGAATACAACATGTGCATGCACTAATTTATTGGTTTGAGTGATTGATTCCTAGAGGTTTTTTTGAATGGTAAGTTGTGGCAGCAATCATAATCATGTTTGGGGGCACACAAACAAGACAAAAATAATGATTTTGGATAGATCACGGGTTGGAGTGAAAATTAGGAGGCCCAAAAAGGATGGAATCAAAAGAGATGAATAAAATAGGTTGCAGATGGAATCTTGCTAATATTGTGTTTTAGAGAGAATATGGAGCTTAAATAGACATTATCAAGAATTTCAAAATATCAGATACAACTAAAACAAGTATTTATCAAAAGCATCTATGTTATTGTATGTGTACCATAGTTGATGGTGGGAACTTGCAGCCACTTTGTATTCACCTAGTTCTTGTGTTTTACACCACAATCCGTCCCTGCCTTTCCCTTTAGCACCTTTGTAGTTTCATTCCATCTTCTTGTCAAAACCACATTTTTGTGCCCATGACCAAATATTTTTTCCGCCCATGACCGAAGATTTTTTTCTTCCCATGACCAAATATTTTTTTCCACCCATGACCAAAGATTTTGTAATCCATTTTAAAATATTTAATCCTTCCGAAAACCCATTTTTTATGTTTATCCATCACTCAAGTATTCGTGTCTATTAAACGGGTTCCCTTTTCAGCCCTTCTATCTATTTCTTTGTTTTTTATTTTTGTTCTTCTTCATCTATTTTTTCCCATAAGCGCTAGCATCTATCTCTAGCAGCAAAAAATGAGTTGCATATTATTTTTTATAAATTGTAATGGTTTGCTTTTGTATAGTATAGGTAATCATTTTGACTTCCTTTAATGATTTTTTAATATGAAAGAAATAGTCATGACTAATTCTTCAATATTTGATTCTAAATTGATTGCAGCGTTGATATACATAGTTTTTTATATTTGTTTTCCCACATAGAAATAATTAAATGTGTTTTCTTTACAATTTTTTATGTTTAGTAAAAGGTAAGCACATTATATGTACTCGTAAATATTATTAAATATAAATTTTAATCATTCTATTTACAAACATATATTCCATTTACAATTAGTAATGACTTACTTGATAAATGAGCCAATCTAAAGTAATAATTTTTAAATTTTACAATAACATATTCCAAGACTAGAGGCCACTAAGCTCGATGTTTACGACATTTCCTAACTATTACAAAACAACACAAGGAAACAAATATTCCAAGACAAGACAAATATTAAAAATTTCGTTAACACATTTTTCAAATAAGAACGGAGACTAGTGGCCACTAAGATTTTGGTTGACTCGTATACGATACAACTAGGATGGCTCACCTGAAAACCGAGCTAAGAACCATTATTATATTTATATTTTTGTATTAATTTATCAAAATCCTACCATGATATTTGAAGCCTATCATCCGCTAATGTCGAAGATTATTAAATAACATTGGTGCAACATAACAAAGACTTGAGATTAGCGGCTGCTAGGATATTTGTTTCCTTGCATACATGACAATTAGTAACGACCCGACTGAAAAACTAACTAAGCTCCTTTATTATATTTGGATGTTACAATACTACCTTCTAAGACTAGTGACTGTTAGGGTGGATGTTTACTTTCTTTCTTTGATGTTTGAAGACAAAAAATATTCAAAGACAAGATTAATTTAAATGATTTTCTAGAATACACATATTCCAAAACAAAAAATTTTACATTGTAGCCGCTGAGTTCAATATGTTATCCAAAGTCTATCACATGATATTTGAAGCCTAATGGCTGCTAAGGTCATAGATTATTCCACTACGTTGGTGTAACATAATAAAGACTTAAGATTAGTGGCCACTAGGATAATTCTTGTCTTGCATTCAAGATATTGATTAACGACCGACTAAAAACTCAATCCTAAACTGAACTCCAACACAAATAGTTTAACCAAGACGCCTTTGAGTACAAAATGCTATTCAAAGTTTATTGCATGATATTCCTAGCATCCTCTACAAATCGAAGATAATTACATATCAGTTTAGGAAAATAAAAAATACTCTAGGTTAGCAGCCACTAGGATACATGTTGTTTACATTCAGGACAATTTTTAACCTCTCAATTTAAAATCTAACTATGCTTCTTGTTATTATATTTAAATTTTAAATTACTATTTTCAACGAATGACGACCACTAGGGTGGTTCTTTGTTGGTGTAGGTGGTATTTTTCTTCACTTATTTAGTGTTATTCCATCTGACCGGGTGAGTCATCTCACTTAGGTGGACATGGATCTAGGTGTCATCTTAGTTATGACAGATTCTCTTACAGAATTTTCCATATGTGTAAGTGTGTCATATGAGTTACATTCCCATTTTGCAAAGTAACTCCTCTTCTCCATTATGGAGGAATCTTCTCTCACATGGGAGTTACACATTCACTCCCCTATATGTACACCACCTCTTTTGAACTATGATAAGCCAATACAAGCTAAGCTAAGGCTTCCATTCCACTCCATTTTTTTAATCTTGAGCTCTCATATGCATGCACATTGCTTTATAAAGCTTGCTTGCTTTAATCTCGCAATTCCTACACTTTGGCGAAGTGTAACTATTCGATGCACGTGAATTCCTTCCGGTCTTCGTCTTACAATCTTTTCATGGTATAATATCTGAACGCAATTTCCATCACACCAAAAGATCAAACTTATGGTGGAGAGGTATCTCATCATGTTAATCAATTGCTATGCCAATAGCTTCTCACTACATTTCTTTCCTGAATACTAGTAATTCTAAATGAAATTTAAGCCCCTGTAGTTGTTGACCTCAATAATATATTAGAATTATGTCACATGAATTTCAAACTAAAATTTAATCATAATGGCCGATAAGTTCAACATGTTACTCAAATATATGACTAGACAAAAAATATTTGAAGACATGATGAACTCAGGTTCTTGAACTATTGGTGAGTTACAAGTAATTTATAATCATCAACCTAAGTTCCATTCCCATTAGTTCATTGGATACTTTCAATAAGTGGCCATGGGGACACCTTGAGGTAAGGGCCAAACTTCTCTATATGGACCAAGCGGAACATAGCAGAGTGCTTTGAATGTTGATTTCTCGGTGGACATTAAGGACCCAAGCCCACCTCCATTTCCCACTTAGAGAAAATGCTCCTACCATTATATTTATATTTCCATATTAATTTATCAAAATCCTACCATGATATTCGAAGCCTAGTGATCATTAATGTCAAATATTATTAAAAATAATTGGTGCAACATAACAAATAATTGAGATTAGTAGCGCTAGGATATTTGTTTCCTTGCATACAAGACAATTAGTAATGACCCAATGAAAAACTAACTAAGCTCCTTTATTATATTTGGATGTTACAATACTACCTTCTAAGACTAGTGACCACTATAGTGAATGTTTACTTTCTTTCTTTGATGTTTCAAGACAAAAAATATTCAAAGAAAAGATTAATTTAAATGGTTTTCTAGAATACACATATTCCAAAATGAAATTTTTTGCATTGTGGTCATTGAGTTCAATATGTTTTTTTAAAACACTTTTGACTAGAGCTTTGAACCAGAGGGTTACGGGACCCCACCCATACAAAAAAACCAAAATGAAAAAAACAAGACCGAAGAGCCCAAATCCCACAACAAAAATGCTCCGAAGAAAGAAGCTAGATAATAACTAGCTGGAGAGCCAAAATGGACCAGAAAAAAAAAAAAACCCACTAAAAATAAGACAAAAGGAAGGCTCAAACAGTTCCTTAAAAACATGATCCCTTATTGAACCCTATGAGTGAGGCCATCTACCACTCTAAGCTTGTCTTCCTCTACCACTCCCCGATCCGCCTCCCGACTTGACCAACGCCACCGACCCACGGTGGGACCTTGCCAAGAAGAAGGAGGAAGGATCCTTTTGCATGATCCCTAAGTGCATTGAGTTGATCAATTTTTGAATCAATAGGAAAATGAGCTTCAGGGAGCTCCAAGGGTGGCAATCTATTGGGATCCGGGCCGTCATGCTGAAGGAAGCATGCACATTCTCTGCATGAAGAAGCAATTCCCTATATTTCTCACCCAACCAATGAATCCCCACCCAACTCTAATGGCCTACTCATTGAATTCTTCCACCCAAAGTAGGGGGTCTGGGAATCTGACAACCAACCAATTCCTCATGCAAACCAACACGGTGAACCGGATAAATAAAATACTCTACTATAGCTTCGACTTCGCTAAAACTAGATGAAGTAGAAAAATTGTTTGAAACAAAGGTCTTTGCTATATCGGAAGTATCCCATGCCCTAGGATATTCCAGCAGAAAATCTTCACCTAACACACATTCAATAGCTTCGGCCTCGTGAACAGAGGCATAGCGAAATACTTCTTGGATGCGTCTCCGAGAAATGGCCAAGAAGTATGCCATTTCCTACCTCTTACCACACGAGATAGATGAAGGGGAAGCCAAGGAAATCCATGATTCACTAGCATAAAAGATGAAAGGGAGAGAATGAGGGAAAAGAAGCCAATGTTTGTCTAAAAATGAGAAGATGCCGCCATTTCCATTAATGCTGAGAGCTTAATATGCACCTTCCTTCGTGTGAAATGATATCTACTGACCAACCCAATCTTGAAATGATTCAATATCAATGCAATGTCCGGACCATCAATAGTCGCATTGGTAAGAAGTTTATCGGCAATATTAGCTTCCCAAAAGACATGATTGATACTCCAAGTTTGCTATTTTCCAAGCCAAAAAGAATGTTGGAGATGAAGAAATTTAAGTGCCAAGATATGGCAGAACCCTTAGAAATTACATGGACAATGACTTGTGAATCTCCTTCTACCTAGAGATGATCACAACCTTTGGAAAATGCTAGCTTGATACCCTCTAGAAGGGTTTGGGCTTCAGGAGGTTGCAAGTTCCATTTTGCAATGGAAAGGATCCTGCCACAATTACATCCCCAACCTCATTTCTCACAATACACCCCCTGCCCCATATTTACCTGGGTTATTCAAAGTCTATCACATGATATTTGAAGCCTAGCATCCACTAAGGTCATATATTATTCCACTGCATTGGTGTAACATAATAAATACTTAAGATTAGCGGTTGCTAGGATAATTCTTGTCTTGCATTCAAGATATTGATTAACAACCCCACTAAAAACTCAATACTAAACTAAAATCCAACACAAATAGTTTAGCTAGGAAGGATTTAAGTACAAAATTCTATTCAAATTTTATTTCAAGATATTCCTAGCATTCGCTACGGTCGAAGATAATTACATAGCGCTCTAGGAAAATCACAAAGACTTTAGGTTAGCAGCCGCTAGGATACTTACTGCTGCTTACATTCAGGAAAATTTGTAACCACTCGATTGAAAATATAATTATGCTCCCCATTATTATATTTAAATTTTAAAATACTATTTTCAATTAATCGTGATTGCTAAAGTGGTTTCTCAATACATTTATTTCCTAAATCTTTGGCGATTTTAAACAGAAATTTAAGCCTAGCGGCCATTGGGTTCAACATGTTACTCAAATACATGACTAGAAAACAAATATTCAAAGATATAATGAAGTCAAGGTCTTGGGAAATTTATGAGTTATAAGTAGTTTTTAATCATCAACTCAATTTCCACTCTCATTGAGTTCATTGGATGCTTTCAATAAGTGGCCAAGGGGACACCTTGAGGTAGGGTTCAAAGTTCTCCATATGGACCGAGCGAGTAACATAGCAGGCACTTCGAATGTAGATCACTTGGCGGTACATTAAGGACCCAAGCCCACCTCCATGTACCACTTAGAGAAAGTGCTCCTCCACCACTACAGTTCATAACTCTTGTATAATAAAATCATTTACCATCCATAATTTACAATTACTTTTTAATCATCACCTCAAGTTCCATTCCCATTGAGTTCATTACATGCAAAGCAATAAGTGGGCATGGGGATACCTTAAATTAGGGGTCAAAATTCTCCATATTGACCAAGTGGAACATAGAAGGGCACTTCAAATGCAGATCACTTGGGGAAAATTAAGGACCTAGGTCCACCTCCATGTCCCTCTTAGAAAAATTCTCCTACTATTATATTTAGATTTCCATATTAATTTATCAGAATCCTACCATGATATTTGAAGCCTAACAACTTCTAATGTCAAAGATTATTAAATATTTTTGGTGCAATATAAAAACTTCTTGAGATTAGTGGATGCTAGGATATTTGTTGCCTTGCATAAAGGAAAATTTATAATGACCTGACTAAAAAATAACTAAGCTCCTTTATTATATTTGGATGTTACAATACTACCTTATAAGACTAGCGACCGCTAGGGTGGATGTTTAATTTATTTGTTTGATGTTCCAAGACAACAAATAATCCAATAGAAGATTAATTTAAATTGTTTTACATAATACATATATTCCAAAATGAAATTTTTTACATTACGGCCACTGAGTTCAATATGTTATTGGAAGTCTATCACATGATATTGAAGCCTAACATGTACTTGCTAAGGTCGTAGATTATTCCACTACGTTGGTGTACCATAATAAATACTTAAAATTGGAGACCACTTCAATAAATATTTCTTTGCATTAAAGATATTGATTAATGACTTGACTAAAACTTAAAACTAAATTAAGCTCCAACACCAAGATATTGAACATAAGGTCGTAGATTATTTTGTGGCATTAAGGCCCCTCAAACCTAAAGCTATGAAGATCATTTATTTACATTAATGAAAAGATATCCTATAACATATAGATGTTATCAGCCACTAGTATTCACTTCTACCAACAAATTGAAAACTTGAAAAAAACAAATTTAATAACAAGTCATTTTTAAAAATTTTACCGCAATGCACAACATAAAATTCTACTAATGATTTCTTGTATTTTATAGATAAATAAGGGTTGAAATACCCTTTCCATTTACATTATAGATATAATGAGATGCAATAACTTGGTAAAAATGTAAGGGAAAATGACAAAAAACACAAGTGGTTGGGAATACAAAAAGCCCACCAGTAAGCCAGATAGTATGAATAGATAACAATGGAACTAGCAATGCTATATAACAACCAAAACAAAGATACAACATGACGTATTTTAGAAACACTTATTTATCTGAATTAGATGACATCTCAATAACCTCAAACTTAATGGGCATGAAAACAATTTCCGATGGCGAGTTTTGGAAAAAGATGCTCTTTTCTAAGTAGTATCTTGACTTTTTAACCAATCATATGCCTCATAACCTTTCTTGCAAAGAACATTCCAATGTCTGGTTCCTATTGTAGTGGGGAAAACATATCATCCAGGTTAGGTAAGTGGAGTGACCTACTTTCCATCGATGAGTTCTCGCCACATTTTTCCACTTTAAACAAGTAAAGATTTAGGATGTTAAACCATTTGAAAAAATCTCTAAAATGTATAAGTGCACCAAACCTTTCCATTTTATAGTGAACATCAAAAAGTAAGGACCAAGAAACACTCAATGTTTTTTCCATTTCCACTTCCATGCCAACCCTATATGCTATATTGATCCAGTGACGACCCATCTCCAAAGCCCAATCCTTTGCGGAAGAATGATAAGAAGATGAAAACGAACATCGAAGAAAATTTCGTATTTACATTTGGATGTCCCTCTAGAGGAAGATGATCATCTCTAATGATTCCCTCAATTGAAAGCCAACATTGGTCGGTCATGATAGGATAAATGAAATCTCGTGAGAAAAATCCAAAAGGTTTAGAAATAAGGGGAATCATTTACATAATTATATGGAGTGAATATGCCATTGCATGCTTGAAATTAAGACAAGATTTCCATCGGCTTTAATATCAACCTTTATTGGAAAAGATGATGAGTCTGGCCAATCAACATATTTATTGCAAATCTTATCACAAAATAGT
Organism: Taxus wallichiana var. yunnanensis; assembly: GCA_018340775.1. Taxonomy (NCBI): domain Eukaryota; kingdom Viridiplantae; phylum Streptophyta; class Pinopsida; order Cupressales; family Taxaceae; genus Taxus; species Taxus wallichiana. The sequence goes on along the minus strand of CM031242.1, from coordinate 689,943,703 downwards.
TGGTGATTCCTCGATTTTTAAAAAAACCTACCTATTTAGTAGTTATCTTAGTAGATAATATTTACGATCCAATATGGAGTTAATGAGATCATACAAAGGGAATTTTAATCACACAAGATTTATTATCCCTAACAAGGTCTACTTTTAAACAAAGACATTAGCAATAATATGGGAGTCACCTCCAATAATTAATTCATTAGTATTTTATTCATTAGCCATGGAAAAATAAATTATTTTATTATGATCTACTTGTGCTAGGGAAAAGGAGCCAATGACCGTTAGTGGGTATGTGAAATAAAGTACCATTATTTGTTTGAATTCAAGTTAAAAATTAAATAAAAACTAGCCAATAAAGTAAGTCACATCAAGTCTCATCAATAAATTATCCAATGAAATGGTGACACATAGACAACCCATAAAAGGTGATTTTATTATCAAGTAATGGGTTTCCTTAAATTCCTTTGTATTCAAAAGTACTTATTTTAAATCCCTTAAAAATATGTTCTCCATATAATTTAAATGTGTAAAATAAAATCTGCATATTAGAAAAATCATGAACTATTAGGGGAGAGGGGCCAATAGGTGAACATGGTCCAATAGTTGACATGACTATTGATCACACAATACCCAATAGTTGTCATAGTACTATGTAGTAGTTATTTATTTTTGACATAATAATTATGTAGAGTAGCCAATTACATCATGACATGTAAGACCTCTCACCCATGTACAAGTATAAAAATTTAATGTTCAAGCATTTTCACCCATATTTAAGCATTGGTTTCCACCATGGTTATAATGTAACTCAAATTTATTATTTTAAATCAATTCAAAATATGGATTTCCCTCCAATTGAACATTCCAAAGAAAAAATATAAGCTAACACAAATCTAAACTACATATTAGTGAAAAAATCACAATCCTATATGATAAACAATTGATTTTATGGACCTCTTAACTTAGGGTGCGCCACTATTAGCCCCTCTCCCCTAAAGGGTATTTTGTTTAATTGTTTTATGATTATTAAGTGGATCTAGCAACCTATTACATTAGTATTCATGATAACTAGATCATTTCCTCTACTATAATATAAACTTGCCTAACTATGTGTCTATCTTTATTACCAGCCTTAACTAATGACGCTTACCTTTCATTAAACAAAGGTGCTTACCGGTTGTAAAGCATTTTTGTTTATATGAAAATATATGGATTACGTTTTATATAAAAAATATCAAATGAGAACTACATAAGGTGTCATCCTTCTCAAAGGTATGTATTCAAGGACTTGGATCTACCAGGGATAGTCTAGCTAATATAAAATAATTACAAATAATGACAACAAAGTTGTTGAGATTTTTTTGCATCGTTAAAATGGATTCCTTGATATTGTAGAGGCTAGCAGCCACTAGCCTTCTCATCAACGAATAATTGGCAAACATAAAACAAACATTTCTCTTCATGACCTCTGATCCTTTATTCCTGTAAGGTTTGTGTACATCTTCACCTTCGATGTTTAGTAAATTATTACAAACTATTTTGTTTAACGGGTAATTTCTGAAAATATGCAAGGCCAAGATGAACATGATACATCTTTAGGTTTAAAATATGTACTTCTATTATTATGCTCCAACACTAATATTTGTCGATAATGTAGACAATGAATTTTCATTGATTAAATACTTAGCGGTTGCTAAAAAATTTCATTGATACCTTAGCGGTCGCTAAGAATTTTCATTTCTTTTATGTTCCAAGACAAGAGAAGACAACTAATATTCAAAGACAATATATATATTTAACACTTTCCCGAATACATGTAATTAAAAATATTTACCACTTTTCTGAATACACATAATTAACACAAGAATATTCAAGAGAATACAATACACATAGTCAAACACATAATCTTAAGCCTAGTGCCCGTTAGGTAGATTAGTCACCATAAGGATCCTAACATATGCTAGGGTTTTCCATGATTTTTTGTTATTTGATCACTAATTCTAAAATAAGAAACTATTAAGGCTTGATACCGGGAAACCATAACTTTCAATTACTAATTGAACCTAGTGGCTGCTATACATTTTCCTATATACTAGTCGATTTCAATTATGTGATATACACGATATATCTTATGATAACTATAAAAGGCACCTAATTACAACACCCAAACACATCATGACATGTAAGATTTGTTATTATTAAATATTCAATTCTCGACCCTTATCACCCATGTTGGTTTCTAGGTTTTCACAATGATGTAGTGTAACTCAAATATGTTTTTTATAGTGATGGGAATATATAGATGCTAGTGGCCACTAGTCTACACTTCTAGCAAAAAATTCACTACTTGAAACAAACCAAATTTAATAGTGACTAATTGTTTAAATTTCTTAGTGCAACACATAACAATTTTTTTATTAATGCTTTCTTGTTTTTATAACTAAAGGAGGGTTAAATTATACCTCATGATCGTTATGTTATAAATATTTATTCCTATTGAATTTTTGTATGAAAATAAAACAACATTAAGATATGGCATATTATTGCTATTGCACTATTGAGAAACAATATATGTCCTTTCCAATTACTTACAAAATATTAATTTGTTTAATTCCTTTTTGAGGTAGTATGTCTTCCATTGGATGAACTCCGTACATGTAAATTCCTTTGATTGAAGGAGAAGAGGATATGAAAAAGAGAGATGATGACTAGTTTGTAGAAATGCATTCCTCATAAAATTACCATAGTGATCTATGGTCTATTTTTGTTGATGAGGACGTTGTTAATGAAGTCGGTATGGTACTAAATTCAAAAGTTATTGATGATAAAACATTGTGTATTCAAGTTGAAGGCATTGATGTTGAAATTAATTTGTGCCTTATTCTTGACATGGAGTTGGAAGTTTCATTGTTCAAGAAACTGGAAATGAAGGATTCTAAAGAAAATAAGGCATGTTCTTGTCTTAAATATGGTTGGAATTTGGGTAATTTCATGAGTAAAAAAATAGGTTGTCGAAATGCCCTTGAATTTCATAACAAAATGAATTTTGTATTCAAATTTTTTTATAGAACCGAGGATACCTCTTCTATTTTTCATTATTTGAATAGAAAAGATTTTTTTCTCCACCAAAACATGCAAAGCTATTTACCTCACTGAGGAGATCTTATTTTTCTAAATTAGAGATAGATCCATCTAAGTCAAAGTTGCAAGGGATTAAAAAGAATAAAAAATCAGCTTTGATGTTGAAGAAAGTGACCAATATATTTGAGCAAATAGAAACTTTAAATGCTGAACAATTAAAATTATTTTTGTTCAATGGTGATGCTTTTCCAATTGAAGTTTCTAGGTGTTGTTTGGCACCTCCAGAATATCAATTATGTGTTGTACATGATGAGAATGTTGACCTTCTTATCTTTTTAATGTTGATTAATGTTATTCCTACACCGAGGGATGTAATTCTTCTTCCATTTTTATATTCTACAAAGGAACTTGTACAACTTGAGGATCTAGATGACCTGAAAAGGGATGATGTGCAGCTTCTAGATTCTCGACAAATCAACATACCATTTATGCCCAAAACTATTTTTTGGCTGAAATAAAATACAAGTCATTACATACTAAGATGTAGTTTAAAAAGGATCATATTATGTCTTCACATGCTCCTTGAGAAGTCATTCTTAAAATTTTCTAGCAGCAAAACGATGTAAATAAAAATTGGATTGATACCAATTTCATTGATATACTCTACAAGGCTCAAATAATTTGGAGATCCCTAAGATGTCCTCAAAGGCTCAGAGGGGGAAACTCAAAGTTAGACAATTTGAAGGTAATCAAACTTTAGTTTTAAGGCATTTGTTCTTAAAATTTAATTTTGTAATATGTAAAAAATAAATATACTATTTCATCTTTCAATGTAGTGTTTCGAGATGCAATGTATTACTATTTTTAAAGTGTCTAAGATAGAAAAACATCATGAAAAATGACATGTCTATATTTACCGAGGAAATATGGAAAAAATTGACAACAATCATTGAGTTATTTAAATTCGGTGGGCTGGCTTGTTATCCTTTTAAGAATAACCAGCCTAAATTTCAACCAAATTAATTGGCAAGGTTCACGGAAAATTAATTCAGCTTGCAAAGAGGAATGACCGATGAGGAGATATAAATTCTACGTGATGAAGTGAAAGTATGGAGAGTATGGATAACTCGCTCTTTTGAAGGAGTCATAGCAGAGACTTTAGATACTACAAAAGAATAAAAGATGAAATAAAAATTTCTAAAATATGTTAAAAGTAAATATCCGTGAAGTTTTGTATTGGAAAAATGCACTTGAAAAATTTTATTTTTGAAAAATATGGTGTGTATATTCTCACTACCACCGGTTGTGTGTAATCTTGGTACAAGTGCCTAAAGGAAAAGAAAGGATGATTCGGAGGAAGTGAAAAATCAAGTAAAAAGAAAATTTGATGATGAAGTGGTAGAGGTTCTCCCAACGGTAGCTCAAACAATTATAGACTACTACGTGAGTGCAATGGAAGAAAATATTCCAATAAGGATGGAAGACACCGAAAACATTACTCGCCAATGCACATATCCCTTCTAGATCCAAATCATCAATATCTAGTATTTCGTCAACAAATCCATTCAATACGTAATGTATGATCACAGATTTCAATAATTTTTCTAGTGTACTCACTTTCGATGTAATAATGGGCCTCGCTTTACATTGTCGGATCTAGTATGTTAAATTATGTAATTATTGTCCTCATATATGTTTCTTCTTCAAAAATGTTAAGAGATACATTTTTAAAATACATGAAAAAGTCAAAAAAATGGGGAATCAATAGTGGAAGGCTATTACAGATTTTATGACAGCAGTAGAAACTTTAAGAGCTTGTGTCTTATGTACATAATAACTGATGTGCACAATTGTGATGTTCACGATGAGGATATAGCAGAAATCGGAATTGATTGGATGGATCATCTTCACAGAAAATTATGATTGCAAGATAAATTGGACTATGAGGAAAGACACATCCTTTTCTTTATGAGAGATCTTATGGGTTTTGGTCTCATATGTTCAATCAATTTGCTTCTGATAATTCTCCGGTTATAGTGTTGTACGATGGTAGTGTCAGTAGTCCAAGCTTTGTTGAATCGGGTATATTTGTGGTTTTTATTGTTGAATCACATGATCAAGAAATGTTTTTACAACATTACTATTGTCATTTGAAAAAAGTATGTTGATTAAGATCACTTTAAACAATTCTATTAGTTTAATGCATTTGAACTGATACATACAATATTTATGCAAACAACCAAACAATAGAGGAAGAAACCATCTCTTCCTCTCCACATACAAACAAAGGATATGATGTCGATCTTAGTATGTCGCAACCAATTGAAATTGTTGCCCTAGATTTTATTGACCATTCATCCAATGAATCTATAAAAAGTGAGTGGGAAATACTTGTTTTATAAATTTATCGCTACAAGATGTTTTTGATTCTAATTGTTTATATATTTTTAATAAAACTTCATTTTTTTCAGATTTGATGCCAAATGGGGAGGTTTTGGAATGTCATGCAAGAAATCACAGACGAAAATGGTATGATAGTCATATACAATTATAAAGAAAACCATTTATAAGACCCTCATAATTGAAGGAACCTATAACAAAGTAGTTTATTTGTAATATGTATTACCCTAGTAGTCACTAACATGCATCTTTTAATTAGATTTATTTTGAATTGAGTAAATTTTTGGTTTATTGGTTGATATTTATTTGCCGACAATAAAAAAACTTACTTTTGTATAGTTGGCTTATGCCTATTGGTCACTAATATACAACTACATCTATGCAATATTGTATAAAAGCAAGTTGTTTCATGTATTTTTTTACATTGACTTAAAATTTATTTTGAATTGATTACTATTTTTAAAAATAATGAGCATTACAAAAACTTGGAGAGGGGCGATACTTGTACTTTGTCCAATAATTACTCCAAATACAGGAATGGCTTCCATAGCCATGGATGTTCCAAATGAGAAATTATATCTCCTGGGTGCAGATCGGTTGCTCCACCGATACCAATCGGGTTAAAAATACTTCTCCCTTGATCGGAAAACAAACACCGGGATTGGTCACTAGGTGGGTTCGGATGCATGCCGATGTGATCTCCTTTATCCATGTGAAGAATTCTCATCGAAGTTGAAGGGGATTCTCTCCCATACTTTCCAAGATGGGGTAGCATATACTACTCAAAGTTCTACGTCCTCTCCGCATGAACCTCAACTCCTTCCCATAATGTTTGCCACCATATATCCATCACACTTGTGACCTCACGTTGTCTAGTCATCTCCTTTCATGAGCTTCACTATACTTGAGTCATCTCTCTTCCCTTTCCTTTTCAGCCACAATGTCCGCCATGTTCCTTCACCTTAGATTTCTTTCCCAACACTTAGAGAAGTTTATCCGGCCATGGGAAATGCTTCTAAACTCAAGGTAATGACCAATATCTTCATAGTCAAATGAATAACACACAAAAATGATCCTCCGGGGTTCCTCGTAAACTCGAAATCAGCAACTTTTGGGAAAGAATACATATAAATGGAATATTCAAGAGTATAATTGGTCAACACTCTCTTCCACCAAAGTGATCAACAACACATGCCCAAGTCGATCTACATCCTACAAACCTTTGATATTCATCTTGGGTCCACATATGTGATCTGTAATACTAGGTCAATATGGATGCATATTTTGAAATCCATTCATATAGTTATACTGGAAAGCAACAAAATAATGTCTCATACAACTCATGGTATAGGTTGTCTTCTACCCATCTACGCACATCAAACTCAAGTCCAGTGCTGAATCTTTGAGAAAACTCATCCTCCATGTTCTTGAACCATGTTTCAACACTTTCTAAGGTCAAATGCTCTGTCATCACACATCACAGGGAAAAATATGCATGACATTTATCACAACAACTTCAAAAAGAGGTCCCGGCAATGGAACCAAGATGTAGTCATTTTTATATCCTTAGATAAATAGTTTAATCCCATGCGCATCGACCTATCACCCAGTGGGCACTGGGAACTCACCTAAGCATCGCATGGGTTTCAATCCTCTCCTTTATGTGAGTCTTGTGAGAATGCATAATCTTATTATAGATAGTCAAATGGAAATGAATAGAAAAGAACCATGCAACATTCTAAGAACCTAGAATGAGTTGTCACCCCATTGCATCCAGAAAGAGAAATAGCAAACAGCATATGAAAATGGTTCATACACAGAGGAAATACATTAGGAATATACTCATGAACACATATATGGTTTACAATAGAGCCTTATATTCATATCAACATGTTTAAGTACCACATTACATTCCATGAAACCATTACAGACCTTCATATCACAATGCAGAGCCAAGTCATGCATCAAAACTAGACTATGTCCCTTATACCCCAAGGATAATCACAGACCCATCCCCCTAAACATGCCATCACTCCCAGAGTTCTCCTAATCCCTAACCCCTAGAACCCTCCATTATATTTCTTCAGAGCTTTTCCTCTCTTTTTCCTTGTTATTTTCTTCTATCGGGCACTTGTATTTATAACCTTAGCAACCACCACCATGCCTTTCTGAAGTTATAGATCAGTTGTCAAGTGTCAAATTAGTCCTCCATGGGAGCATGAATTCTCATATCCAAGCTCTCCACTCTTTAAAATGGTGTCTTTTTTATCCTTCTATCACATGGAATATTTCTTTCATGGTCACCAAGTTTCTAGGCTGCCACCTTATCCATTCTACATGTGCAGTCAGGTCATGCTTTTCTCGTGTGCTACGTAAACATCAATATGGCTAAGTCCTAGTACCCTTACTTTTCCTTGTGTGTTCCCAAGGGTTATGCTAAACCCTTTTAAAACCATGTCCTATGTTCCTTCACCTTGCATGCCCTTCTTTAATTAGGCCCCGCACGCCCACACGCCTTCTTGTACTTAGCTAAATAATTCAAAGGTCCAACATCACCCCACACTATGCCTATTCTCCATCCTTGGAAACACTTTCCTCAATGAATAAAGAATGAATGGGATCTGAAAATTTGAATAAAGAATGGAGTGAAGAATTGGGGAAAGAATGAAAGAATGGGGGAATCACGATCACTATTGAAGGAGGAGAGGGAAATCCTTCCTCAAATCTACCTCTAATGTACCCCAGAATCAAGTTATTATGTGCGTGTTGACACAAGTATCAACCATATTACGAGGTATTTTTTCACCAATACCAGAAATTCCAAACAACAAACCTTCAACTCCCAAAACTAGTAATTTCTTATGCTTCACTATAGGATCTATAAAAACAACTCATAGTCAATGTAAGCTTCCAAAAGGGTATTAAAACCAAGGCATCAAAGTATTTAGTCACAACTCAAAAACAAGTTATAAAACTATAATATCATCTCAATCACATCAAGATATAAATATTACATACTTGTAAATTCATAATCTCAACATGGAAAATAAAGAGTGACCATATGAATGTACGAATGGATATAATTGTAAACAAAAATTCAAATAATTAATAGTTATATATTTAATATTTTCTTGCAAATTTTGAATGCCCTCCACAACACTCAAACCCTGACACAAAGTATTTGTGATATGTTTATGTAAAAATTGGTCATCAACCACATATCTTTGAAACAATTTTCTTCATTGGATTTCTTCCCCACCATAAAATTTTCTAGAGGGTTTCCCTTTGGGCCCATTATAATACACAATGTGTTTCCAAGGCTGAAAACCAATACCATCTCTACTCTAAATCTTTTGGAGATATTTTCCTGCAATTTCATCTTCTACACAACAATGTTCTTTACCTAAAATAATAAATGGTTTGAATTCAAATTATCAAAGCTTTAATCATCTTTTCAACTTCAGCACAAGGGAGATAGGTAGAACAAAATCCCACTTCACATTTTGTTGTCAATATCTTTAAAAATTCCTTGATCCCACCTCACAAGTTGAGAGTCTCCTTACCAAACTTGATTGTCAACTCTTTATAGGATTGGTTTTTCTCATAGAGAAAACCCTCCAAATCTAAAATAATTAAATATTTTTTTGGCCAACTACACATGAAGTAATTTTTTCTCAATTGTCTACAATTTGATATTAACCAATTCAAATAATAAAAATTTCAGAATGTTAACACTTATTGATTAAGACTTTGTCTTGGATTCCCTCGCCTAGGAGTGGTGTGGTACATACAACCGGTAGTGGGACAATATCACAAACCATTGGTGCACAGTTCAGTGGGACATTGGGAACACTAGGTGCAACCACTTCAAGACCTTTGTCAATTGCAAGATGTGGATCTTATAGGTCGAGAGGAACAGGACTTGGTGGATCCAAAGTGGATCTCGGTGGAGGAGTAAACACCGAGGGAATCAAGGTTCTATATCGGGAGGACAAGGATTCCAGCCACCTCCTAAGTTTTTTTGATATGTCTTTGCACTTACTAGACTATAAGGGTATTGAAGATGCTTCAGAGCATGTGCACAAATGTGAATTACTATGGCCTTTGAAAGGGATCACTACCCCAAAGCAAACGGAAAGTAAATTTGCAACAATGTTACAAGGACACACACATAGTTGGTATAGGAAGTATGACCCCCATCGATGGTGGTAGACTACACCGCATTGAAAAATGCCTTCGTAATAGAGTTCTATATCCTTGATTTTGAGTAGAAGAGCATCAACCCTCTAAAGGAGATCTAGAAATGAATGACAAGAGAGTGTGCGGGAGTATGACGCACATTTCTAGACCCTCTTGTCTAAAATATCGTATGAAATTCATCCTTCTCAACATGCTTAATGTTTTTTCGAGAGGATTGATAACACCATTTAAAATGCAGACCTATGTGAGGCATTGGAAGGTGCCCCATGCTACGAAGTTGTTGGGAGAGTCGATATTGGTGTTATTCCTTTTCTGGAGGCTCAAATTGTTGTAATGGCCAAACCGTTGAAGAAGTTTTTTGCAAACTTAACGCATGAGGTTCATAGTGGGATTTGGTGTATAGACTGCAAATTGGAAGGACATGCAAAGAATAGTTTCCCTTAGAAGTTGGTACATGCTATGGTGGTAAACTATGAGATCTACCATGGGGATTTAGATGCAAACAGGTTCCGTTTACTACAATGCACAATCCACAATAATGTTTCTTTCTATTTTAAGATATATACCTCTACGACCCATGATACTAAAGATTGCAGACTTCTTGATCAGATCCATGATGCTATTGATCTAGGTGTGTGACATGAAGTAGCCTTACAAGTAGTTCCAAGGATGATGATTGTCATTATGAAGGGTGTGTAGATGGAGGATCACATGGAAGAGGTTTTTATGGAGGATTTTGTGGTCACAAAGAATCGTGGCAAGGGGGAAGAAGTGAATTCTGAGAGGACCTGTTATAATTGTGGATCTAAAGAGCATTAAAAATGTGAGTGTCCTAATCTTTTACAATCCTCATGGTGCGGAAAGAAACCGTAGACACCTAAAAAATTCTTACACTTAGCATTTCCTCCCATTCAATCGATTAGTGACACTTCGTTAATTCCTCATTCTTCGCTTCATTCTCGGATTCCCATACACGACACCTTCTCATTCGTATTCTTCCTATAATTAGATTATTTGTCTAATATCTCTTATTAGCTAAAAATTTCTCCTTTCGACCATTGGTACCTCCCTAGTTCTCTCTAGACCACTTCTATTGGCTTCAGAGGCTATCTATCGCCGTCAATTGGTTATCCAAACACCCGCCAACTCTCAATGAGTCTATAATCACTTGCTAATCAAGTTTAACTAGCCTAAACCCTAGTTAACTAGACTAAACCAAGCTTAACTAATCCTAAGTCATGTTTATCCTAATATAATCTAACAGATCTTTAGTCCCGCATGCACCCAAATTCCAAACTCTTCTAATCCGTAAACTATAACTACAAGCCTAAGGCTTTCCTTTCAAATGATCCTTCTCTCTCAAGCACTTTGGAAAGGCATTAGAAATCATTTGTGATAGCTTTAAGCTATAGAACATTTGGATCTTGGCCATACTCCATTTTTGAGAGCTCCTCCATCTTGCATCCATCCATTCCAAATATAGTTAGTAAGGGACTTGATCTAAAGCTTGGCCATGTAGCCAACTTGGAGAGATCTCTTCACTATGTTTGGGAGTAAACAACACACAATTTGATTTCTTAGGCTCTTCATAGGTTCAATGTTTTATAACTTTCAAAAGAGTAGTAGAGTAGCTTTATCATGTTACTTTTTGATTTTTGTCAAAGTTATAATGCTTGCATGTTATTTTCTCTTATTTAGCTCTATATCATGGTGCATGGATGAGTTATCAAATATTTGAGGTTCTTTAGCCTCATTCCATATCTTTTTCAACCTTCCATTACATACATTTGGCACATTTGGTGGGACATGAAGTCCATCCTCCATTAATGGATTCTTTTCAAGCTATTTATTTTCAGTTTTCTAACCAATTTCATGCTTTTTAGGATAAATAGCTTATTATTTACATGATTTCATTTTTTAAGTAGGCTAAATCATTCTTGATCATGTATATTTTGTGGGTTTGGGCTAAAAATAGGCTTCTTTGAGTAACCTCGTAGCCTATATGCTTTTGAAAAATTTTGAATTCTATGATTTTTGCAGATTTTACAGGGGGTGTGCGTAGGTGTCATTCTGGGCACGTTTGCGTTGAAACAGCGCACACATGTCAGAAAAGGGGCACGTCTGCGTCGAACTACATTCACCACCAATCTTCCGGAGGCCATAACTTTTGCTCCCAAGCTCAAAACGACTCCATTTTTGTTGCGTTGGAAAGGTATTGAAGATAACTACATAATGAAATCATAAAATTAGGATTTTGACTTACATAAAATTTATGGTTTACATTATTAGGTAAATAGTCATTTTTTAACGTGTCTTAAAGTCTGAAAACTTGTTTTCTTGACCATTCTAACACTTTGAAAGGTTTTGTGACACTAATAGTGATTTTCAGGTTACTTTTACATCATATTTTTGTGCTAACTTAATTGAGTGTTCATGTTTTTCATTTGTAGGGGTCTTTTGAAATGTGTATGCTTTTCCCTCGCACCTTTTAGGTGATCTTGGGAATAAAAAATGTTTCAAAAACCTTCTATTTTTACTTCCAAAACACTTCAATTTAAGCTTTAAAATAGATTAAAATTAAAACTTATCTAAAACAAGTTTCCTTCTGCAAAAAAAACTTAATGTATTTTCCACAAACTTGTTTTAGTTGAGTTTTCACGTTGTGTATGCTCTTCCTTTGCACTTTTTGGTGATCTTAGGAATCAAAAGCAACACATAAACTCTCTTTTGATATCATGATTTATTGTGGAAAAATACTAATCTTGGTATGTAGGACCAAAATCGTATGTCAAAGAAGGGTGTCAAAACAAACAACACAAAACTTCTAATACACATGTTCTTGTAGGTTTCCAAATGGTGTGCCACTTAAAACCACATTTAAGTTAAAAAGATAAAAAACACACCATATTCAAAACATTGTATTACAGGTTTCGGAAAAGGATACGTCCCTCTCGCTTAACTAGAACGTAACCCCTTTGGCATAATGCCTTAAGCTACAACAATGGGGTTGGTTCCAAGAACCCTAAAGTATTCCATCGCTATGTAACCTCATGGATGAAATAGGAAGCACCTTGCTTACCCACTTGACTAGTTTTCCTTGTGAGTTAGCATTACAAAGTTGTCTGTATTGTAACCCTGGAAAGAGTACATGATGGATGCAATTAGTGCCCACTATAATTGAAGGGGGCAAAGCCGAGATACTCCCAAATTAGTCAGGGCAAATTTTTGGGTAAATCTTCACTGCTTCTTAGATGGCTTTGTAACACCTATTTGAGATATCTTATTAAGGAGGCCATTTTTTCTTGAGGCCCACTTTACTAGTCCTTTATCACGTCTTGGCCATCACGAAGTGATAACTTTCTTGGATTCGTAACCTTGTTTTTCAAAAAGGAAAAGAATCCACTTAAGTTAGATATAAGTTCCTTTGTTCATGGAAATCGATGATGTTTCACTTAGCTTAGCTTCTTTCTCACCTTCGAGATCGGGAAAAGCTCGCCTAAGTGGTGCTTAGTTTATTTTCCATCTTTTTATCTATACCTTTGTGTTCTTGTTGCCCATTTGGGGAAACAAGGCATATTTCGGGAGTGTTGTCATAGATATCGTTTGCCACTTTTTGTTTTGTCTATTTACGCTCATCCATATTTGCAGCTAAGTTGTTAAATGTCTAAAGTGCATGGATGTGTCATCATATCTTTGATGGCCACTTGATCATGATTTCAAGATCATCATCATAGTTAGGATTGATTCTCCTTTAACGTGTTACCTCGTTTGCATTGTCTCGACACAATTAAGATACTTATATCGTGTTTTTCGTAAACGTGATCTAAGTATTCACATTGTAGTGTTATGATGCACACATTTTAACATGTCCTCAGTATACCTTGACTTGACTTGGTTTTACTTCAAACATTGTCCAAAATCTTGAAGAGTGTTGCTTACTTTGTTTGTGTCATTTTGATACCACATTTGCACTAATATCTCACTTCTTCGTGAAGCTTGATTAATGTGTCCAATTGGTGTGGTTACGTGGCTTAAATTTTTAATCCACACCCTTTAACATTTTGGCCTTGTTGGTTTTTGAATGCGTCATGGTATCCTTTGATTTGGAGTCACATCTACCCTTTTTTAAAATTTATGCCTTGTTCATTTTGAGCTTGATATAAATGTTGACATTGTGTTGATCATCTTTTCATCAAACTCACTTTGCACACACATTTGCATATGGTGTATTTCCTTTTTGATTGGCTTTATGTTTCACACTTGTATGATTGTTCCTTGTGATCATTCATCTAAAAAATTATTGTTCTAGGATATTTTTTTTGATCTCATCGAGATTACATCATCACAATGTCTATTTTCTTTATACCTTCTTCAAAAAATTACGCACGCATCTCCATAGTTACAAAATTTCTAGTTGGATGTCATTATGCTTCCCTGAATCGACATGTCACTTCCTTCCCTTTGAAGGAGTTCCATTACACTATCTAGGTCTAGGCATTCACACCTAAACGACACCAACAATCAACTATCATATGATTTCTCACATTTACAACAATACAAAACCTAGGTTTAGCAATTCAAATCAAAATATTCCCATTACAACTAAACCTCATTTGTTTCTTCGTTCTAGAGGGCCCATATGGGTACCTTATTCCCCACCTTCAGCTCATAGTCAGTGGTATGGTTTGGATGCTTCTGATCCAAATTATTATTCAAGTTCCTCCCACTCTTTTCTTCTAACTCAGATCCAAACTACCATTCGGATTCCCACTCTTCCTCTAAAGATTTGGATCCCAACTATTATTCAAATACTCCTATATCAAATCTTGAAACAATGTCCTCCCTTCCTTCACAAGACCTTTATTCCAACTCACCTCAATGGCGTCTTCCTCCTTTGAAGACTCGTGTGACTCAAAGTTCTATCAATCAAACATCTAATTTGGTTCTTGAGTCACAGTCCTCCCTTTCTTCACATGACCTCCTTCATCAGTCATCTTGACAACCTCTTCCTCTATCGACGAGTTCCATGAATTAGATTCCCTCTAGTCAATCATGTAATTCAACTCCTACGTCACAACTTAATGGATGGATATGTGATCTTATTTTCTCTCCCACATTAGGTCATCTTCTAGAAAAATGATCTAATTCCAAATCTAAATCATCCATTCATGAGACGCTTGCCTCCAATCCTACATATTTTGCTATCATTCCAACTCACATGCATTTTTGGCCCTTGAGCCCTTTCAACCATATCATACCATTTCCTCAATCATCTTCTAAAGATAAATGTTTGTGACCACGTCAAACCATTACAAGAAATCCATGTGCTAAGATGTCTTTTCAAAGCACTATCAAAAATCTTCATGGGAGTGATAAGGTCAAACCTTCCCCTCATCTACATCATCAAACATCTTCATCTTCTTCTATCAATCAATCTTCCCCACTTATCAAGTCCATTTCTTCTATTCAACCTCCCATGGTTGAAGAATAACAACCTCTACTGATTGATTTCTCTCAGAATTAAGGAACAATAAAACTAAGCAATGATATCTGTTTAGAAGATTGCAAACAAGAATTATTTCTAGAACATGATACTCTCACATATTGGGGAAAAGAATTTGATTCCTTTTATTAGAATATAAAGGAAAATCCTAAGGTGATGGAACTTGAATCTTCTTCTAGAATTCCATCTTCACCTTCTTTTCGAGCATGATGAGATGTTGTGATCTAGCATTGAGCCATGACCTATCTTCTTGTTACCAAATCATTCATTATCTATCACCATTCCTCAATCAAAATATCTCCTTGGGTCACCATTGGGTAGCCCATCATCATCTTCTTCTATCCTGGGGCCACATCCTAGTAGCCCTCCATTTTCTACTTGTGGGTCACCTCTTAGTAGCCCATTCCCTTCTATTCTGGGGCCACATCCTAGTAGCCATTCATCCTCTTCTATCTATGGGATACCTCTGAGTAGTCCCTCCTCATCTATCCTGGGGCCACATCCTAGTAGCCCTCCATCTTCTAGCCATGGCTCACCTCCGAGTAGCCTAATTTCTTCCATCTTAGGGCCATATTCTAGCATCCCTTCATCATATTCTATTAGTGGCTCACCTCCTTATAGCCCATCCTCTTCAATTCTTGGACCGTATTCTTTTCATCCATCACATCTTTCTTCTATCAATAGTTGTGGAAATCCCGTAATCATTTCTCACATCATTTCTAAATGTCAACATTCTAATTCTCTCGGGGTCAGAAAATTCACACGTCAACTTATAAGAAACAAAAACAGGTCCATTTTCAATCTCATTTCAAAACTTCCATGAGCTTGAAAGCCTCAAACAACTTGAACAATCTCAAAATTGTAAATCAAGTGCTATTCAAGAACGCACATCAATGTAACCATCATGTATGGCACAAAGTGCATACACCTCTAGATAGGGAACTCAAGATCCCGCATATGAAATCCATGTTTCAGGATAAATTGTAGTCATTTGTTGAGTACGAGATCACCACAATCATCGAGATCAGGGATAACATAACTCTTGATAAATAAATGCACCTAGTCTCCCTTAGCAAGGAATTCACAAACATCATTGTTGGATCCAATCACATGGAGTGAAATTTTTGGTCCCAACTTTCCAAAAACTATCAAAAAGCTAAAAATAAAAAAACAAATGCAAAAATACAAAAACATTGAAAAAACATAAGAAAAAAATCATAGGTATAAAGATCAAACATTCCAATCAGGTATTGCGTACACATGGATGTTATTTCTTCCCTTTCTTTCTCTTCCTCTACAAGTCTTCCTACCATTTTCATCCCTTCGGTGATATTTTGGCTAGCCTATTCACACACATTTTGTTACATTTATATCTATGATATCTGTTTGACCTTGATCTTTTATCACCTTGGTAAATTAAAGAACGGTTGACCTCTTAGAGATCCTATCACATTCAACATCTAATAAACTTGTTGCAGAAGAACTTTTGGACATATTTGTTGACACTAGCCAATGTCATCATCACATTCACTTCCATTTCCTTCCATCAAGCCATTTTTGGTTCTTAAACCCTTGTCAAACAAGAGAGTTGAAATAAGTTTTCAGAAAGAAAAAGAATCAAAATCAATCAATCAAAAGCTAAAAGATACAAAGAAAAAGTAAATTGATATATAACTCTCTCTTGGGGTATTTCTAATAATATCTATCGAGGATATGAACACCTTAATGGCAGTAGAGAAATGTTGTGATTAGAATAAAATGCATCTCCGTCGAGGCTATGGATGTCCTGGCCGGGCAATGTGAGCAATGTATGGCTATCCTTCCACCCTTCATTCACAAACTACCTATCATCTATTAAAATAAATCATTCCTACACATTGCTAGGGTGTCTTCACTTGTTGTCTATTAAATCTTCCCTTCAAGAGGTAATTAAATTTCACGTGCACACACTAGATCTCTATGAGTAGGCAGTGGATTAGTATGTTATCAAGTGTTTTTTTACCTTGTTTAGACTCTTACTCTAGTCCATCTCTTGTCTCACGATTTGTGCCTTTTGGAAAATCACTTCTTCATCATGAGGCTTATAAGCTACATTCATATCAATCACATCGTTCTTCTACTTCATCAGTAACATCCATGTGTATAATATTACTTTTTTCCATGTTTACGGAAACCTTTGTCACCTTTCACAAAAAGCAATCTTCTCCTTCCTTTCTATCATGTGCATTTAGGCTAACTTACGTTGGGGGAATCTTCACTTCTTCCCAAAACTTCATTGGTTTGCGTTCACCATCATGTTGAACCTATCCATAATGGCCTTAGGTCCCACTTCTACATGTGAATATTTTTCCTTTGAATACTCCCACCTAATTACTAGGGCATTTTCACATCTTCACCTTTCTTGTATGTACGTGGCGTTATGCCCTTGTACATACCATCTATCGCTAGGGGCATTCATTCTTCCTCATCTTCCTGTACATAGTTTCATAAAACTTTCAAAATCATTAAAAAATATTCAAATATGTTAGAAAAATAAAAAACATTCAAATATGTTTCGAGAAACATCAAAAACAATATAAATCATCCTAAAAGGTGTTGGTCTTTGGTTATCACCTATTCATGTGCACAACTCGTGGATCATCTTTATCTACCTCCATCAACAAAAGATAGGATGCTTACTTCATCTATTCTCCGGGGGCAATGAGTTGCCCGATACTATTTCATAGTGCAAATTTCTTTTTCATAGGATGTAGTGTCCTCCATTATTCCCCTTGCATGTATCCTTGTTTGGGGCACCATCACAACCCTTTTCGTTAACTCACACAGCTTGAATTGAAGCTCAATAACAAAAACATTACATTGTGTTTCTCTACTAGTTTAGCTTGTTTACTTTCTCATATTACATTGTATTATGTATGTTCCATGGAGTTAAGAATATTTTACATCCTCGTATTATATTGCATTTTGTATGTTGCATGGAGTTGGTTTTTTTAGCAATGGAAATTTATTCGTATATGGCTTTTCATGTCATACTAAACTTTTGTTCATTATTTTTAATAAGGATCGATGATGAATATCATTAGTAATATGATGAAAAATAAAGTTGTTTAAAAGGCAAGTGGATGGATATTGGCTCATTCCTCCTTCCTCATTCTCTTTTCTACTATATCCCCTTTCTTCTTCTCCATAGTATTCTTTCTTCTATTCTCTTTCTGTCATCTTTTCGATTTTCAATCGAAGTTCTTTTATCACCCCATCGACAATGAGGGGGAATCCTCCATTCCACTCATTTTCCTTCTATCCCTTTGAAAATTCTACTTGTTTATGCTTGTGTACTCTATTTGAATTGATGTCACTTACGCCACCTCAAAGAGAGGCAAATGTAGACACCTAAAACATGCTTACACTTAACATTTCCTCCCATTCAATGAATTAACAACACTTCATTAATTCCCCATTCTTTGCTCCATTCTCAGATGCCCATTCACGACACCTTCTCGGTCATATTCCTCCTATAATCAGCTTATTTGGCTAATATCTCTCTTATTAGCTAAACATTCCTCATTTCAACCATTCGTAATCTCCTTAGTTCTCTCGAGACCACTTCTATTGGCCGCATAGGCTATCTATCGCCCAATTGGTTATCCGCACTCCATCCCAACTCTCAATGAGTCTCTAATCACTTGCTAATCAAGTTTAACTAGCCTAAACCCTAGTTAACTAGCCTAAACCAAGATTAACTAATCCTAAAGCATGTTTATCCTAATCTAATCTAAAATATCTTTAGTCCCACATGCACCCAAATTCCAAACTCTTCCAAACTAGAAACTATAAATACAAGCCTAAGGCTTTCCTTTCAAATGGTCCTTCTCTCTCAAGCACTTTGGAAAGGCATTAGAAATCATTTGTGATAGCTTTAAGCTATAGAACATTTGGATCTTGGCCATACTCCATTGTTGAGAGCTCCTCCATCTTGCATCCATCCATTCCAAATATAGTTAGTAAGGGAATATATAAAGCTTGGCCATGTAACATCCCCATTTTAAGATACTAGAACAAGGGAATTTTTTATATTTTTTATTTTATACAACGTTCCTGTTATGAATTATATAATTCAAACACACGTTCAAGTTTTAATAATTGTTCTCTGTCCAATTGATGCAGTTTGGATCACACAATTTCCTTTTAAAACTAATGTTCTCTGTTCACATATTTGCAATATGGAACACACATTCAATGTCATTCAATCATATAACAGATACCATATGCTGCTGTAAATGACTCGCAGAACTACCGATCTCCCATTTTATGGCTCGGAGTTTCAGCGATCTCTCATTTCATGACTCGGCGACTTACCGATCCTTCATGTTAATTCATGCATAGTATAATAAATATACAAGGTTCTCTTACCATTTCCGGTTATCGAAGTGATCCATTTAAGAAGCCTATCTGAATATCTGTTACTGATATTCATCTGACATCCTACATCTTAAACTAGGTGATTAGGACAACGCAACCAGCACTTGCGATACTTTGGCCAAATATTTTCACATGCTTTGCATGATCATATTCCTAGATGTGGTACACATCATTGGAATACGTCCTTCACCTCACTTCGTCTGTTATCTAGAATGGTCTTTCCTGGTCTCTTCCAGTCCTTCCGTTTAAGGTCAAGCTCTAATCCCCAACTAGCAATATGAACGAGTATAGGAAGTTACTCATGGTAACTAAAGATACGCAGACATACGACATCGTCCCTAGACGACTCCGTGTGTCTAGTTACCTTTAGTCCTCTAGAGTCACTCCGTATACGTGATCACATTCCTATCCCCAGCCAAGAACTTAGTATTCAGCTTATGTAAACTTGATGAATTAATTCGGGAGGGCATTGTAATATGTCAGCTATAACATTGTGTCGTCATGAAGGTCCCACCTTCATGAAGACACCATATTGTAGCTGGCGTATGTCAATGTTCTACGGAATCCTCTCATCGAGAGTACACATCCAGCTCAAGTGTGATTTGGTTGTAATCTTAATATTTAAGATCTACCTTCAGCAGCCATGCTGATCCTTAAACCTCGTTCTCGTTATAGTTGTATGTAGCTAAGAGAGACTTAATCTATCTTCTAGCTTAATACACATCTCCTCCTTCATACCGAAGGGTTGCATA
This sequence comes from Taxus wallichiana var. yunnanensis, assembly GCA_018340775.1. Taxonomy (NCBI): domain Eukaryota; kingdom Viridiplantae; phylum Streptophyta; class Pinopsida; order Cupressales; family Taxaceae; genus Taxus; species Taxus wallichiana. The sequence continues at coordinate 689,923,351 of CM031242.1, read as the reverse complement.
TTCTATTCTTGGTTCTTTTCTTAATCTTTGGACTAATCAGTCCATTATCGATAAACCTAATAAGTTTAACCTATTAAACTTAACCAATTTTTTCCACAACTGTAAACAAATTCAGAATTCCATCTTATTAGACACCATTTAAATGAGGTCTAATTCTAAATGAATTTATTCATTTATCCTCCTTAACCTTACTTAGTTAAGGTCTGTTAACAATAGATATGATTTCCCATATCTTTATTTTCTGAATTTAAACATTCGAGGCTATTAATGGAGTCGAATACAAGGTTTGGCTGCTCCTAAGTTATTTGATATTCCTTAGCTTTCAAGCTAATCCCGAATACCTTTCAATTAAGAGATCATGTTTACCTAAATCCTTTTTGATGTCAATTTAAAATTCATCTTAACCCAAGTATGAACTAATTGCACATTTCAACGTAAAAGTTGCATTTAGGTAAAGAATAGATGTTATTCCCTTTTAAATCCATCCATTAACATTTGAATAATTCCAAATCAAGGAATAATGTTATATTCTCAAACTTATTCAACAATATCAAACTGATACAGTCATTAAAAATATCACACTCGTACTTGTATTCATCCATCGGCTTTACAATCTATACATTTTCCAGTCCAAATGACTGGACTTTGTTTATATTAAACAACATTACAACTCATAAGTTAGAAGAATGTAATTTCTTCTTTTCTCATTTCCTCGTAGAGGAGTAATAGTTATCAATTACAATCCATCTTCAGTTAATCAAAAGAAGTATCAGAAAACAACCATGTCTTCGTTTATACTCAAGTTCCATCTGCAAAATTACTTGCACGGGTCAGTTCATTGAACTGAGCATATTAAGCACTTGTCATTAAAATGAAGTGCTTTTAATTAACTGTCTCAATAAAAGAACCCTGCTTTTATGAAACGTTAATATGAACATCATTCAAGAATTAAGTATCAAAAAGGATGACCAGCATAACAACTCAATCATCTAATTACCCTCCCAATCAGAAAAGATAGGATTACTACCCTCTTTCCCAATAATTACTACAAGAAGTAATTTCCTTCAAACAGTTCCAGATTACAAACATCTGTAAGAACTAATAACACAATTATGCATACTGTTGTTCTAACATAAATGCTATCAATTCCATTCCCTTACATTAGTTATAATTTCAAAAGATAAAATTGACTGAAAATATAAACCGAATTACTTTCCTTTCCATTCATGCGACCCATTTGATTTCAAGCAATCAAACACTGATGAGAAAAGTAAACAGCAATAAAATGCAGATGCTTAAACCAAAGCAATACAAAATTCGTTCCATAACGATTACAGATTTCCAACTGTATGAGAGAAGAAATGAACATTAATTCAAATTATCCATCCACACTCCCTTTCCTTTCCTCATGACTGTACTGAGAATTTAATCCAACGTGATATCAATCAATGATAACAGTCCAAAGAGAAGTAAATAAAATCAATAATCGAATAATAGAAAGAAGAATCATATTACTTCTTCTCACTGTCTAACCAAATATCCACTATTTAGAACAGACATAATCCAATAGTATGATTCATTCTGATTAGTATACTTCAGTATCCCAAAAACCTCTAAGCACAGTCATTTCCTTTTAAATATTTCACTCTACAGACATTCACGTCTAGGTATAAACAAGCAAGAATGTACAGCTAGTTTTATCAGCAACGTTTCATCAAAAACAAGCATTTCAGCTAGACCTGAACAACAAGAATGTACAGCTAGCTACGAAATCATGAGTTTCACCATATTGGTAAAAAGATTCATTTTCAAACATTCAAGGTAAGAATCCCACTTCAGTTCGGTCTTGATGAAACAACAAGAAGTCTAGAATGCAGTTTGAATATATACACACATATATATACATATAATTTCATCATCGAGTCTAAAAGAGACTGAAATAGTAAACTCTATTCCATCCGGCAGATACCCAGATACTCAGTTCTAGAATTAGGTAAATAGTTCCTAAAACAAATTCTTTCACTGATTTCAAACCAAATACGGAGGCATTTAATCGTTTTAAATTACGTAAGAGTAAAACGATGAAACAAGCCCACTGTCCCAAAGAATTTGTATTCTATGCGCTGTAATACAACTAGAGAAAATAACTCACGCACAGTTCCATCAAGCATTCTCACGTTTTTTTTTTTTAAAACCATTCACGCACAGAACTCAGAAAACAATCTACATATCACTATCACTTCCATCAAACCGAACCCATAATGCACAATGAAACCCAATTACCATTACTTTCAGAATTTAAAACAGCAGAAAGAGAAAACTCGTTTCCTTAATAATTTCAGTAAAGAAACACTCATTTTCTTCAAAATACACAAGAATACCCAAGTCGAGTTCATTTTATAATGACAGCTCAAACCAGAGGTCATATCGAATCCTTTTATCCTTCCATTTTTACAAGAATGCACAGAACTCAGAAAACAATACTCACATCGTTGGTACATTCACCAACTCGAATCCATAATGGGTAATAGAAATGATTACACAATACTATCAATGCAGACTCATACAGCAAGAACAGATTCATTTCATTTACCCATTTTGCAAAGAAATATTCAAGTCGCATACAGCAAAGAAAATGACTCAACCCAAAATCACTTCAACATAATAGCAAAATCGAATAACCAAACCCCCTTCATAAGAGTAGGGTTGTTTTAATGAGACGATTAAGCAAAAGCAAATGGTTTAAGGAGAAGGGCTCAACATGCCTATAATTTTTCTTGAAGCTCGAAGAAAACCGCACCCACAGGAGCTATTCTTCTCCACTGACGATAGTAGTAAAGCTTTCCAAACAGTCACCTACTTCCAAAGGCTTAAAAAAATAGCCTAGCTTCTCCAAGAACAGAGATAATAACCAAAAATAACATAGCAGTTCGACAGAACCATGGAAGAACAAAATGCAGAGCAACTAAAATCCAAATGCGCACAGCAACAAACAAACTTCCCTCACAATCCTCTTTCCAAGGCGAGCTGGTCGCTAAGACCAAGACAATTAATGCATTGAATGCATTCCTTTTTCCTTTTTCCTCACGCAACCACCGACTCAAGTTGGCGAGTTACTAATTTCAAATTTTTGCATGCAATCATGGTTTAGTTTCACAACTAGCTGGATGCCTCCAACTTTCCCTATGTTCCCGCCAAACTTGGCGCTGCAACCAGTAAGGACGCCATTCATTGTCCTAATTAATTTCCAACCTTCCCTCCTTATCCTTTCCATCCACATGGGTCTATGCATCCCCTTCCTTAGGTTAGGATTAGTTTAGGATTTTAATAGTCCATATCTAGGTCATTCACCTAGTTCATAGGTTAGTAGGATTTACATCTATTTTCACCCTTATAAAATCTAAAATCCATATAGGATAGTAGTTAGGATATTAGATAAAACTTAGGGGTAGGTTAGGGTTTAATCCCCTATTATTTAATTAATTAGTTTCCAATCAAGTCCTTCCGACTGACATTCATATTCAACACTATGCAGGACGTTTCATCCCATGTTCCACATACCTGAGCCACCCGCATCCAGGCCTTTATCGCCTTACGTGGTCTAGCATTACAATGGTGTGTGGTTCGAGAATCAAACCTTTTTCATTGGCATCTACGTACCAGATATTTATACCTGAAATCGGTTGCTGCAACATTTATATCAACCTTGATCTGGTTTAAAAGTAAATCTACAAAGCGATCAAGAACAAGAAGGTCATGGAATTGACATACGACAAATCTATCATTCACATCATCAAGCAATAATACAAGCAATAATAACTTCTATCCCAAGTAACAAATTATAGCAAACAAGGGTCCAGATTAACAACACATTCCTTTAAGATCAAAGATATATCTTAACATGTTTATCTTCATTTCTGCAGTTACAACATTATGAAAAGTAATCACCATGATAACTTACAAAAATCAAGGCGTTACATTCCTCCCTTCTTAAAGAATCATCGTCCCGATGATCAAATTAACCAATTCAAGGAGTTTCTAGGACAAAATTCAGTTATTGTCCTTCCATTCATAAGTTCATACCAAAAATAGATTCACTCTTTAAAACAAGTGTTTTAAGACAACTGTAAAATAGACCAATAATTGTCTAAATTTGGTAGAATTATCAATTTTTTTAATTTCAATTTCGATCAAACAAGTATGGAAAAGCAGATCTCATTTCTTTGAGATTTTCCCAAGTTGCACTTTCTTCGCTAAACTGGTCCCACTGGACCTTACATTGATTCACTTCACGATTTCTTAAGTACAACTGGTGAGTTCCCAGCACTCGAATGGGCTTAACCATGATTATTCCTGGGTCTTGGACCTGCAAGGAATTCCAATTCAGCACATGTGATAAATCTATTACATATTTCTTAAGCAAAGAAATATGAAAAACATCATGCATTTGTGATAAAGCAAGAGGTAATGCTAGACAATAAGCTACAGGGTTGATTATTTCAACAATTTCAAAAGGTCCCATGTAATGTGGCGACAACTTGGCAGCCTTGCCAAAAGTTATTGAGCTCTTTTTCGGCTTAACCCGAAGAAAGACCTTCTCACCAAGTTTATAATTCCTATCAACCCGCTTTAAGTCTGCATAACTCTTCTGCCTATTGGCAGCCTCCTTTAGATGTTCCCGAATCATTTTGATTTGTTGTTCCATTTCCTTGAGGATTTTTGGCCCAATTACCTCTCTGTCCTCTACGTTGTCCCAGCTAACAGGGGTTCTGCATTTTCTTCCATACAATGCTTCAAAGGGTGCCATTTTTAAAGAGGCGTGATATGTATTATTGTAGGCAAATTCAACCAGCGGAAGGTATTCCTCCCATTTATACTACTGGTCCATGCAATACATTCTTAACATGTCCTCTAAAACTTGATTGACTCTCTCGGTCTATCCATCCGTCTCGGATGATATGCAGAGCTGAAGTTTAATTTAGTTCCCAAGGCCGCATTAAGCGTTTGCCAAAACCTTGATGTCATCCTCGGATCTCTGTCCGATATGATCAATTCGGGTATTCCATGCAATCTGAAAATTTCATGTACAAATCTTCTTGCTAACACTGGTGCATCATCTTTCAAATTACCAGCAATGAAGTGTGCCACTTTGGTTAATTTTTCGATGAAAACCAGGATGATATCATGCTTGTTCCTTGACATAGGCAATCCTTGAACGAAATCCATCGTTATCACTTGCCATTTGTACTGTGGAACGCTGTGGGGATACAATAATCTAGCGGGATGCATATGTTCCGCCTTAACATGCTGACATTCCAAGCAGTGTGTTACAAATTCCACCACATCCTTTTTCATTCCCTTCCAGAAGTATTGTTGCTTAAGATCAGCAAGCATTTTCGTAATGCCAGGGTGTCTAGAAAAAGGTGAATTATGAAATTCAGTTAACAATTTCCTTCTTAAATCATTTGCCAAAGGTATATATACCCTATTTTCGAACCTCAGAATTCCTTCATTATCGAAACGAAATCCTTTATACCTTACATCCTTTGGATCTGCAGCAAGTGTTGTTTTGACTTGCTGGAAATAAGGATCTGATTCCAAGGCATCTTTCACCTCATCCTTAAACTGAGTTCTTAACGTGATAAGAGCAGAGATATGCTTCCTTCGACTCAGAGCATCTGCCACTCTATTTTCCTTGCCTTTGATGTAGCTTATATCAAAATCATACTGAGACAGAAATTCTAACCATCTTCGTTGTCTTGCATTCAAATTTGGCTGAGTAAAAATATACTTCAACCCCAGATGGTCAGTTTTTAACTCAAAAGGTTTGCCTAAAAGGTAATGCCTCCACATTTGAAGTGCATGTACAATGGCAGTGAGCTCTAGGTCATGTGGAGCATAATTTTTTCATGTAACTTAAGCTTTCTGCTTTCATAAGCTATGACATGGTTATTCTGTAACAGAATACCTCCAAGGCCTTCTCCTGATGCATCCGTTACAACCATAAAATTTCCATTTGGATCTAGTATAGTTAAAATAGGTGTTGTAGTTAACTGTTCCTTTAAATTTTTAAAGGTAGATTCACATTTGTCAGTCCAGAAAAATTTCTTATCCTTCTTTTGTAGTGAAGTGATTGGGGCAGCAATTTTTGAAAAATCCTTAACGAACTTTCTATAATATCCTGCCAAGCCCATGAAGCTTCTTACTTCATGCACGTTCTTAGGCGCAGGCCACTCGGTTATAGCTGCGATCTTTGAAGGGTCTGACTATTCCGTTTGCTTATAACGTGTCCCAAATAATGCACTCTCGCATCATAAAAGGAACATTTAGATAGTTTACCATACAACTTCCTCTTTCTTAAAACTTCCAGCACTACCCTTAAATGTTCTTGGTGCTCTTCGACATTTTTAGAGTATATAAGAATGTCGTCTAAGAATACAAGCACAAACTTCTCTAGGTATTCTTGAAAAATATTGTTCATCAGATTCATGAAGGCGGCAGGTGCATTTGTCAACCCAAAAGGTAACACCGTGAATTCATAATGCCCGTACCTTGTTCTAAAAGTTTTTTATGAATATATTCTTCCTTTATTCTCAGCTGATGATACCTAGATCGAAGATCTATTTTTGAATAGACTGATGCTCCATGCATTTGGTCGAATAGATCATCAATCCTAGGAAGTGGGTATCGATTCTTAATAGTTGCCTTGTTCAACATTCTATAATCAATGCACAGTCTCAATGTGCCATCCTTTTTCTTTACAAAAATTACCGGTGCTCCCCATGGTGAGACGCTTGGTCTTATCAGCCCCTTAGTCAAAAGTTCCTGTAATTGAGCCTTTAACTCTACCAACTCGAGGGTGGTCATTCTATAAGGTGCCTTAGATATGGGTTCAGTTCCTGGCTTGATTTCTATTGCAAATTCAAACTCTCGTTTGGGTGGAAGACCTGGTAATTCCTCCGAAATACATCACTGAAATCCCTTAATAATGGATATCTTTCCATGAAATCATTATCCTCCTCAGCATTTTCTATCATTTTTACTGCATACAAGGTGCAGCCTCTATTTTTAGCCCTTTTTAGTTGCATAGTTGTTAGTTTTCTAACTGCAACTTCACGCTTTACACCTTGAATGACTGCTGCTTTCTGCAGGTCGTCAAAACAACAAATTTGTTTTTCATAACAGTTGACCTTTGCCTTATGTTCTGCCAACCAGTTAACTCCAATAATGATATCATATGATCCTAAAGGAGTGACATACAGGTCAACTTTGGTGGAGAAACTGGGCAAGTCAAGAATTGCCCAAAAAGGCACATTTTGACTGTATGGACAACATTATTCCCATAATGCACTGTCCATGTCTTATCCATTCGTTCAGCCTTTCTTTTTAATTTCATTGCAAGTTTAGTAGAAATAAAGCATTCAGTGGCTCCAGTATCAAAAAGTATGACTACAGGTGTACCGAATAACTTACCCGGAACTTCTATAGGCGTAACTTGCTTTTCAGCTTGTCTGTTAGCCACCGCAGCGTGTATCCTATGCTGCTGATCGTGATCATCCTTTTAGAGGACAGTGACTCACGTAATGGTCCTTTCCACAGTTGAAGCATCCTCCAACTGGCCCTTTCCTAGGCTCAAATTTGTTACCAGCTTTGAAGTTATCATTCTGGCTCCCATAGGACTTTTGTCCATTGCCACTAACTTTTGCGAAGCTGCTCCGCACACTATTTATAGGTTTGTTCATTACAGATTTCTTGTTGTTATCTACAAAAAAAAATTTTCACACCAAACCTTTTCCAAGGCCCCCTTTTGGGTGCAAGAGATGAAGAAGAGTTGGGAATCTTCTTCCTTATCTCTTCCCTATGAGCAGAAATTGCTCTCAATTTCTGTTCCTGTCTTATTGCCTTTTCGACAACTCCTTCCATGGTGGTTGGACCGTGGACATCCACTTCGCCACCAATGATGGGATTCAGTCCCATTATGAACTTTCATATTCTGAACTTCTCGTCAGCTTGGTACTGCGGCACATACTTAAGGAGTTTAGTAAACCCTTCCCAGTATTCTGTCACCGTCAGCCTTCCTTGCGACCAGTTCTGAAATTCAGTCATTTTCCTATCAAAATAGAGTTGAGGCAGCCACCGTTGCCTAAAGTAACCCTTAAATTGATCCCAAGTTATGTCTGATTCGACAATATTCAACTCAACCTTACGGTTGTCCCACCATGATGATGCTTCATGAGAAAGCTGATATGCTCCCCATATCACTTTGGTCTCCTCGGAGAAGTTTCTTATTGCAAAGTACTTCTCCATTTCACTGAGCCAATTCTCAGCTCCATCCCCAAGGGTTGTTCCATCAAACTTTGGAGGACTTATTCTCTTTATGTCATTTGTAAGTTCAGCTACTAATCTTGCCCTTTTAGTTCCAGGATGATTAGGAGCATTCACATTACTATTATCAACACCCGGATTCCCTCCATTGGTGTTGTCCACAGGAGGTGGCTGATCATTTATATCAGCTTCTTCTTCCTCCTCTTCATTTCCCATTGACTTGTTCCAAAACAGTCAAACGATCTCTCGTGTCTAGTAGGACAACAAGGATTTCATTGATCTTTTGAGTAGTAGCTACTTCTCCACCCAGTAACGGGTTGTTCGCACCATTTCTTCTTGTTCTGACCATTTTCTGTTCAATAAGAAAATGTAAACCTTATTAAATTGTGGACTCATTAGGTCCAAGAGTCTGCAACCTTTCTCTCGATACCAAGATGTAACATCCCCATTTTAAGATACTAGAACAAGGGAATTTTTTTTTATATAGAACGTTCCTATTATGAATTATATAATTCAAACACACGTTCAAGTTTTAATAATTGTTCTCTTTCCAATTGATGCATTTGGATCACACAATTTCCTTTTAAAACAAATATTCTCTATTCACATATTTACAATATGGAACACACATTCGGCCCATTCAATCATATAAATGATACCATATGCTACTATAAATGACTGGAGAACTACCGATCTCCCATTTTATGGCTCGGAGTTTCAACGATCTCTCATTTCATGACTCGGTGACTCACCGATCCTTCATGTTAATTCATGCATAGTATAATAAATATACAAGGTTCTCTTACCCTTTCCGATTATCGAAGTGATCCATTTAAGAAGTTTATATGAATATCTGTTACTGATATTCATCTGACATCCTGCATCTTAAACTAGGTGATTAGGACAACGCAACCAGCACTTGCGATACTTTGGCCAAAGATTTTCACATGCTTTGCATGATCATATTCCTAGATGTGGTACACATCATTGGAATATGTCCTTCACCTCACTTCATCTGTTATCTAGAATGGTCTTTCCTGGTCTCTTCCAGTCCTTCCGTTTAAGGTCAAGCTCTAATCCCCAACTAGCAATATGAATGAGTATAGGAAGTTACTCATGGTAACTAAAGATACGTAGAGACATATGACGTCGTCCCCTAGCGACTCCGTGTGTCTAGTTACCTTTAGTCCTCCGGAGTCACTCCGTATACGTGATCACATTCCTATCCCCAGCCAAGAACTTAGTATTCAGCTTATGTAAACTTGATGAATTAATTCGGGAGGGCATTGTAATATGTCAGCTATAACATTGTGTCGTCATGAAGGTCCCGCCTTCATGAAGACACCATATCAGCTGCAATATGTCAATGTTCTAGGGAATCCTCTCATCGAGAGTACACATCCAGCTCAAGTGTGATTTGGTTGTAATCTTAATATTTAAGATCTACCTTTAGTAGCCATCTTTGATCCTTAAACCTCGTTCTCATTACAAGCCAGATGTAGCTAAGAGAGAATTAATCGACTTATAGCTTAATACGCATCTCCTCCTTCATACCGAAGGGTTGCATATTCTATTCTTGGTTCTTTTCTTAATCTTTGGACTAATCAGTCCATTATCGATAAACCTAATAAGTTTAACCTATTAAACTTAACCAAGTTTTTCCACAACTGTAAACAAATTCAGAATTCCATCTTATTAGACGCCATTTAAATGAGGTCTAATTCTAAATGAATTTATTCATTTATCCTCCTTAACCTTACTTAGTTAAGGTCTGTTAACAATAGATATGATTTCCCATATCTTTATTTTCTGAATTTAAACATTCGAGGCTATTAACGGAGTCCGAATACAAGGTTTGGCTGCTCCTAAGTTATTTGATATTCCTTAGCTTTCAAGCTAATCCCGAATACCTTTCAATTAAGAGATCATGTTTACCTAAATCCTTTTTGATGTCAATTTAAAATTCATCTTAACCCAAGTATGAACTAATTGCACATTTCAACGTAAAAGTTGCATTTAGGTAAAGAATAGATGTTATTCCTTTTAAATCCATCCATTAACATTTGAATAATTCCAAATCAAGGAATAATGTTATATTCTCAAACTTATTCAACAATATCAAACTGATACAGTCATTAAAAATATCACACTCGTACTTGTATTCATCCATCGGCTTTACAATCTATACATTTGCCAGTCCAAATGACTGGACTTTGTTTATATTAAACAACATTACAACTCATAAGTTAGAAGAATGTAATTTCTTCTTTCTCATTTCCTCGTAGAGGAGTAATAGTTATAAATTACAATCCATCTTCAGTCAATCAAAATAAGTATCAAAACAACCATGTCTTCGTTTATACTCAAGTTCCATCTCGCAAAATTACTTGCACGGGTCATTTCATTCAATCGAGCATATTAAGCACTTGTCATTAAAATGAAGTGCTTTTAATTAACTATCTCAATAAAAGAACCCTCGCTTTTATGAAACGTTAATATGAACATCATTCAAGAATTAAGTATCAAAAAGGATGACCAGCATAACAACTCAATCATCTAATTACCCTCCCAATCAGAAAAGATAGGATTACTGCCCTCTTTCCCAATAATTACTACAAGAAGTAATTTCCTTCAAACAGTTCCAGATTACAAACATCTGTAAGAACTAATAACACAATTATGCATATTGTTGTTCTAACATAAATGCTATCAATTCCATTCCCTTACATTAGTTATAATTTCAAAAGATAAAATTGACTGAAAATATAAACCGAATTACTTTCCTTTCCATTCATGCGACCCATTTGATTTCAAGCAATCAAACACTGATGAGAAAAGTAAACAGCAATAAAATGCAGATGCTTAAACCAAAGCAATACAAAATTCGTTCCATAACGATTACAGATTTCCAACTGTATGAGAGAAGAAATGAACATTAATTCAAATTATCCATCCACACTCCCTTTCCTTTCCTCATGACTGTACTGAGAATTTAATCCAACGTGATATCAATCAATGATAACAGTCCAAAGAGAAGTAAATAAAATCAATAATCGAATAATAGAAAGAAGAATCATATTACTTCTTTTTCACCTGTTCTAACCAAATATCCACTATTTAGAACAGATATAATCCAATAGTATGATTCATTCTCGATTAGTATACTTCAGATCCCAAAACCTCTAAGCATAGTCATTTCCTTTTAAATATTTCACTCTACAGACATTCACGTCTAGGTATAAACAAGCAAGAATGTACAACTAGTTTTATCAGCAACGTTTCATCAAAAACAAGCATTTCAGCTAGACCTGAACAACAAGAATGTACAGCTAGCTACAAAATCATGAGTTTCACCATATTGGTAAAAAGATTCATTTTCAAACATTCAAGGTAAGAATTCCACTTCAGTTCGGTCTTGATGAAACAATAAGAAGTCTAGAATGCAGTTTGAATATATACACACATATATATATACATATAATTTCATCATCGAGTCTAAAAGAGACTGAAATAGTAAACTCTATTCCATCCGGCAGATACCCAGATACTCAGTTCTAGAATTAGGTAAATAGTTCCTAAAACAAATTCTTTCATTGATTTCAAACCAAATACGGAGGCATTTAATCATTTTAAATTGCGTAAGAGTAAAACGATGAAACAAGCCCACTGTCCCAAAGAATTTGTATTCTATGTGCTGTAATACAACCAGAGAAAATAACTCACGCACAGTTCCATCAAGCATTCTCATGTTTTTTTTTAAAGCCATTCATGCACATAACTCATAAAACAATCTACATATCACTATCACTTCCATCAAACCAAACCCATAATGCACAATGAAACCCAATTACCATTACTTTCAGAATTTAAAACAACAGAAAGAGAAAACTCGTTTCCTTAATAATTTCAGTAAAGAAACACTCATTTTCTTCAAAATACACAAGAATACCCAAGTCGAGTTCGTTTTATAATGACAGCTCAAACCAGAGGTCATATCGAATCCTTTTATCCTTCCATTTTTACAAGAATGCACAGAACTCAGAAAACAATACTCACATCGTTGGTACATTCACCAACTCGAATCCATAATGGGTAATAGAAACGATTACACAATACTATCAATGCAGACTCATACAACAAGAACAGATTCATTTCATTTACCCATTTTGCAAAGAAATATTCAAGTCGCATACAGCAAAGAAAATGACTCAACCCAAAATCACTTCAACATAACAGCAAAATCGAATAACCAAAACCCCCTTCATAAGAGCAGGGTTGTTTTAATGAGACAATTAAGTAAAAGCAAACGGTTTAAGGAGAAGGGCTCAACATGCTTGTAATTTTTCTTGAAGCTCGAAGAAAACGCACCCAGGAGCTATTCTTCTCCACGGTGACAATAGTAAAGCTTTCCAAACAGTCACCTACTTCCACAAGGCTTAAAAAAATAGCTTAGCTTCTCCAAGAACAGAGATAATAACCAAAAATAATAGCAGGTTCGACAGAACCATGGAAGAAAAAAATGTAGAGCAACTAAAATCCAAATGCGCACAAGAACAAACAAACTTCCCTCACAATCCTCTTTCCAAGGCAAGCTGGTCGCTAAGACCAAGACAATTAATGCATTGAATGCATTCCTTTTTCCTTTTTCCTCACGCCACCGCCGACTCAAGTTGGCGAGTTACTAATTTCAAATTTTTGCATGCAATCATGGTTTAGTTTCACAACTAGTTGGACGCCTCCAACTTTCCCCATGTTCCCGCCAAACTTGGCGCTGCAACCTATAAGGACGCCATTCATTGTCCTAATAAATTTCCAACCTTCCCTCCTTATCCTTTCCATCCACATGGGTCTATGCATCCCCTTCCTTAGGTTAGGATTAGTTTAGGATTTTAATAGTCCATATCTAGGTCATTCACCTAGTTCATAGGTTAGTAGGTTTACATCTATTTTCCCCTTATAAAATCTAAAATCCATATAGGATAGTAGTTAGATATTAGATAAAACTTAGGGGTAGGTTAGGTTTAATCTATTATTTAATTAGTTAGTTTCCAATCAAGTCCTTGGACATTCATATTCAACACTATGCAGACGTTTCGTCCCATGTTCCACATATATTAGTATAGCGAAATCGGTGTGTGGTTTGAGAATCAAACCTTTTTCATTGGCATATATACATATTTATACTGAAATCAAGTGCAACATTTATATGGTTTAAAAGTAAATCTACAAAGTGATCACAAGAATTTCACAAAGATACAACAAATCTGTTTTCACATCAGCAATCATACAAGCAATAATAACTTCTAGTTTCAATGTTTTATAGCTTTCAAATGATAGGATTATCTGCCCTCTTTCCCAAAAATTACTACAAGAAGTAATTTCCTTCAAACAGATTCACTTACAAACATCTCGTAAGAACTAATAACACAATTATGCATACTTGCTGTTCTAACATAAATGCTATCAATTCCATTCCCTTACATTAGTTATAATTTCAAAAGATAAAATTGACTGAAAATATAAAATGAATTACTTTCCTTTCCATTCATGCGACCCATTTGATTTCAAGCAATCAAACACTGATGAGAAAAGTAAACAACAATAAAATGCAGATGCTTAAAACATAGCAATACAAAAATTGCTCCATAACGATTACTGATTTCCAATCGCATACGAGAGAAGAAATGAACATTAATTCAAATTATCCATCCACACTCCCTTTCCTTTCCTCATGACTGTACTGAGAATTTAATCCAACGTGATATCAATCAATGATAACAGTCCAAAGAGAAGTAAATAAAATCAATAATCGAATAATAGAAAGAAGAATCATATTACTTCTTCTCACTGTCTAACCAAATATCCACTATTTAGAATAGACATAATCCAATAGTATGATTCATTCTAATTAGTATACTTCAGTATCCCAAAAACCTCTAAGCACAGTCATTTCCTTTTAAATATTTCACTCTACAGACATTCACGTCTAGGTATAAACAAGCAAGAATGTACAGCTAGTTTTATCAGCAACGTTTCATCAAAACAAGCATTTCAGCTAGACCTGAACAACAAGAATGTACAGCTAGCTACAAAATCATGAGTTTCATCATAATAGTAAAAAGAATCATTTTCCAAACATTCAAAGTAAGAATTCCACTTCAGTTCAGTCTTGATGAAACAACAAGAAGTCTAGATTGCTGCAGTTTGAATATATACACACACATATATATATACATATAATTTCATCATCGAGTCTAAAAGAGACTAAAATAGTAAACTCTATTCCATCAATGAGATACCCAGATACTCGGTTCTAGAATATTCATGAGTATCAAAGAGTTGGCATTTTTATTTTAACACATCACTCTTGCGGTTCTCTTCCCTAATCTGGGATTCAGAATGCTCTGTCCAAGGAACCTATCTGAATAATTGTTACCATTATTCATCGGCATCTCATCCCTTAGACTAGGTGACATAGGACAACGCAATCAAGACTTGCGATACTTTGGCCAAAGATTTGAAACATACTGCTTATGTCTCGTATTCCTTGACGGCATACTCGTCAATCTGGAATACGTCCTTCACCCCATTCCTATGTTATGTAGAATGTCTTATACTGACTTCTGTCAGTCTCTCCTGCCCCAAGTTATTCACTCAGGAATGGATTAATAATATGACAACGTTATAAGGATGCTCTCGAGGACTAGGGATACGCTGACATACTGGGTCAACCCTAGTTAACCCTGTGTGTCAAGATACCCCGAGTCTCCAGGGGCAGCCTTATAACATGACCACATTCCTAACCAGTCCCAGAGTAAAACTTGTTCGAGTTTAAGGTGTAAATCTTAACGATCAATGCAAAGGGTGTCGCCATAAGTCACCTGCATTGTTGTATCTTCGAGAAGATCCTAATCTTCTCGAAGGTACAACCCTGCAGTTGACTTGTGCCATCAACCTTCAAATCCACCTCGAAAAGATCTACTTAACTTTAAGGTGTTACTTACGTTGAGTTAAAGTTATACTTTAAGACGCTCCTTTTAGGGTAGTCTTTTCCCAACCCCTGGGTTCCTCACCTTAGAATTGCCTTTCTTATTAAAACCCATTTCACAAAGAGAAGTTATTAAGATTTGAGGTCTCATCAAGGAGTTCATTGAAAAATAGTAATCTAAATCAATGAAATTGGGCAATAGCCCTAAATCTTCACATAAGGTTGCTAACCATACCCTTTTTAGGTTTATATCAGTTCTCATAACTGAAATATATCTTACTTATTAGTATTAAGATATAGTGATTTAAAATCAAATTAAACGTTGTCTTGACTTAGATCAAGACTAGGAAGTAATAATTTATTCAGCCCGTTTAGCTTCCTGTTGAGGTTTATTTTAACCTTAGCTTCTCGAAAGACAGTGATCTAAATTCCAATTTAGCTTTAGATAGAACATAACAGAACTACTAAACATTCACAAGTATTCAGTCACATAATCTTTGCAAAGCTTACTTAGAGAATCCCAAATGTCTCCAAGGTATACAATAATAACAATGCTCTTAAAATCATTTGAACCGAAGAAGTTCAATCCATCAAGATACGAATGCAAACACATAAGTAACAAATACCTCATTTCATTCATTTCTAAGCTAATCAAATACATTTTATGCATTCAACATATTTGATACAATACTCAACAGCAAAAGAACATCTTTCTTCAAGTAGTACATTTAGAGAATCAAATTGGAATTCATCATAAAACCAAATTAAACAATCTGAACATCATATCAGATCTGCGTGCCTTTACCACTTACGGCAACCATCTGCAAAAATTGTCAACACGGGTCAGTTCGGTGAACTGAGCATGATAAGCACTAATTCTTAAAACAATTGCAATCCACCAATTGTTCTCATTAAACAACCTGTTTATATGAAATCATTTCTTCAAATTCCAAACTTAAATCAGGCTATTCATCCTATATGTTAGAGACTAAGAACATATGAATACAACCATTCTAAAGACAACAAAACTCCTACAAGATTGTTTCTAACAATTTCTCAAAGGCAGTTAAAACATTCAACAAGCTCACTGTCTTAATTCTTTTATCATCATAACACATTTCAATGGTATTGACAAGTATACCTATTTATACAGCAACACACATTTTATACCAGTCTCTCCATACAATACCACAGTTTATTCTTGTTATGCCCTTACCGTAGAGATCGCAAAAGGATGCAAGAAGAAAGCACACAAGGTTTCCTGACTAGAGAGAGAGAGAATTTTCCTATTCAACTTATTATACATCAACATATAAATTACAGTCTAGAAGAAAGAAACAGAGTCAATCAGATTCCTAAATCAATAATGTTCTGGACTATACCGACTCCTTTAGATTAATGCAAATACATTTACGCATGTGACTAAACAGTCGAGATTACAAGAAGAACTACAGTTCCATCTAAATCCAATTATAAAAATCACCTGTAGCTATTAAGCAATACAAGAGCTCTCGTGACAAGCAATAGTAAGTAATCCAACCATAACAGACTCAACAATTCTTTTTCATATCATTCATCAACATGAATATACCCATCGCCATTGTTTAACAGAGCACAACTAGGAGCTTTTTATCACAGTCAGCCATGAGACTAGATAACACTTAAAACAAATGACGTTCCATATGCAAATACAACGATATTCATACTAAGTCTAAACACAAACATGCACAGCTTCATTCAACTGAATCTAATCTCTATGAATGTACAAGCAAGGACTTATATTAGAAGCCGATTTCAAGAAGAATAATCACAACAAGGACTTCACATAATTCCATATCAATAATTTCCTCAAGTTTCATCCGAAGTCGAGCTACTACGAAATTCAACAGGGTCTCAAACAAAGTCAAGTTGGTAAAGAAAACCCATCCTTTAATTCCCAGATTGAAGCTGAATATCACACACAACAATGAAAAAAGAGTTGATACGATATGCATGCACATTCGAGAACTTAATTCAAGAATCGAGCCAACTCGCAACATATCAAGGACTCAACGGTGTCAAATCAACTAGTACTCATAACAAGATTTGATTGAAGTTGAATTCACGACAACAATTCAAGAATCCCATAGTACTCACAACAAAACTTCTACGAAGTTAAAAACATAATATACATTTCAAGGACTCCCACTGAGTCAATACCATCAGTATTCACAACTAAACAACAGTATTCATAACTAAGCTTAGACAGAAGTTGAAATACAAGATACATTTCAAGGACTCTCACTGAGTCGATACCATCAGTATTCTCAACTAAACAAGCATTCAATTAACTTAGACAGAAGTTGGAATACAAGATACATATTTAAGGATTCACAACAATCAAATCAATAACATATTCCCATTACAAGATTCGATTACATAAGATAACATATCAAGGATTCCAATAATATTAATAAATAAAAGTATTCAAACTAAAAAACTTCATAATAAAAACAGACGAAACACTATACATTTCAAGGACTCCAACCATGAGTCATACCATCAAGTATTCACAACTAAACAACAAAACATTCAAAACTAAGCTTAAAGAGAAGACGAAAACATACGAAACATTAAAAGGACTCTCTTTGAGTCATTTTCATATATAATCCTTGAAAACTTTCAACTGATTCTAACCCAAAATTGCAAACACAAGTAAGGACTTCTACAATAGTCACAATCAAGTAGAATAATCACAGCAAGCATTCCCAACAGAAGAACTTCAAGTATTCTAGCAAGATTCAACAGGGTTCAATCAACAATAAAAGCACAGCCGGTCTTTAATCGAAATGAAACCAAAAGGAAGAATAAATACAGTAACCATTCCAACAAGGTCTTCTAAAAACCCGAGATTCCTAATTCCACAGGAAAAGAAGAACCAATACATTGCTTCAAACCAACTGAACTGAAATCACCTGAACAGAGTTGTTTTAATGAAAGCATTTGAAGTAAAGCAAGATTTTTAAAAGTCAGGGCCTATCATGCCTGGTAATGTCGCTTTAAAAATCTGAAGAAGACCTCTGAATGAGCTCGAGCCTTCTCCTCTTCTTCCACGATAGATTCAGCAACAATAATTTGTTACCCTCATGCCTTATAAACTTTCCCGACAGAGAAAAGAGCTAGTTATTCTCATAGTTGCCATGCAACACCAAGTAGACTGGTTCGAAGAACCAGTGATCAAACAGAGAGAAAACCGGAGCGTATGGAAAACCAAACAACCAACTAGTTTTCCATTTTGCATGCCTTCCCAAGCAATCCGTGCTCGGGAACCGAAGTTCATCAATGACATTAACTCAAAATTCCCGCCCAATCTCCATTGCCACCGACCGCCATAGTTGGCGATTGACAAATGCAAACAAAGACCATTTCCCAGATTTGGGACTACTGCCACGTCGGTCTCGATAGATATTTACAACCTCCACCAAATCCCAAGTCCTTCATCCTTATCCTTCTCATAAATGCCATAGAAACTACCACCCATGGCTCGCACCCCTTCATAGGTCCCCCTTCATCCATATCATTAGTTAGGTTAGAAACATAGGTTAGATCATAAGGTAATACTTTAGTCTAACTTCCATAGTGCTAGGTCGCTAACCTTAGGAACATTTAGCTTATAGTTTAGGGCTAGGTTAGATTAGCACTAATTTAACCCATAGGTTATAGTTTAGGTTAGGTTATTAACCTTAATAAATCCATTCTAGGTCTAACAAGTAGAATCGATTCAAGTATAAGAACCAACAGAGTATAACATTCCCGAAATGGATTCTATCGGCATTGATAATAAGCTTAGCTAAATAAGTATATACCAGAATTTATTACGGCTCAAGGTCTAGCCTTCCGATATTACGATATCGGGAACCAATTCATTTAACAAGATCAACCTGAGTTAACTCCTGAATTGCTCATTCAACACATTCAGACCTTGCAACCTTCGTAAGGTCTATAATTTTTGTTCATCCAGAATAAACTTAAAACATCTCTTGGATCAATGCACTGATCCAAGGCTGAGTCATAAAGATGGGTAAATCCACAATTCATCCCGAAATCAGATTGAACTCAAGTGCTAAAAATGAAAGAAATAAAAGAGTCCAAGCATATCCTGACTCAGTCAAAGATCTTCAAGAGCAAAGAAGATACAATCCATATCAAGCATGACTTCACAATCAAAGGAACACATCCTTATACAGAAGAAATCATATATCAACACTTGAATGCTCAGGAGGAAGTAACAATAGTTCAGGGTGTTACATGCTTCCCTCCTAAAAGATTCATCGTCCGATGATTACATATTTGATTTACCTTCAGGTCAACCAATTTATTAGTTCACAATACAATGTGACTATTTCCAACTTGAATAGTTCCAGAAATCAATGTCACGATACATTTTATTCAGCCTGAATAATGTTTGCCTCAATCTGGCTTTCATATAGACATGAAAAAGATAAGTTCAAAAAAAATGTTTTGTCAACAGATTTCATTTTGTTGAAAAAGAAAAGGAAAAGCAATTTTCATCTCTTCCAGATTTTCCCAAGTTGCACTTTCTTCGTTAAACTGGTCCCACTGGACCTTACATTGTTGTATTTCATGATTTCTCAAATGCAATTGGCGAGTTTCCAGCACTCGTGTGGGTTTAACCACGATTATTCCTGGGTCTTGGACCTGCAAGGAATTCAATTTAAGACATGTGACAAATCTGAAACGTATTTCTTAAGCAAAGAAATATGGAAAACATCATGCATGCGAGACAAAGTAGGTGGTAATGCTAATCGATAAGCTACAGGATTGATTATTTGACAATTTTGAAAGGTCCCACGTAACGAGGTGACAACTTGGCAGCCTTGCCAAAAGTTATAGAACTCTTTCTGGGTTTAACACGAAGAAAAACCTTCTCACCAAGCTCAAACCTTCGATCAACCCGCTTAAGGTCAGCATAGCTCTTCTGCCTATCTGCTGCTTCCTTTAATCGTTCACGAATCAACTTTACTTGTTGTTCCATTTCAGTGAGGATCTCTGGTCCAATTACCACTCTATCCTCAATACTATCCCAACTAACAGGGGTTCTGCACTTCCTTCCATAAAGTGCTTCAAAAGGTGCCATTTTAAGAGATGAGTGATAAGTGTTGTTGTATGCGAATTCAACTAGTGGAAGATACTCTTCCCATTTATACTGTTGATCCATGCAATACATTCGCAACATATCTTCCAACACTTGATTTACTCTCTCTGTTTGTCCATCCGTTTCGGATGATATGCAGAACTGAAGTTTAGTTTCGTTCCAAGAGCTGTATTAAGCGTTTGCCAAAATCTTGACGTCATTCTAGGATCCCTGTCAGA
The DNA here is from genome assembly GCA_018340775.1 of Taxus wallichiana var. yunnanensis. Lineage (NCBI taxonomy): Eukaryota > Viridiplantae > Streptophyta > Pinopsida > Cupressales > Taxaceae > Taxus > Taxus wallichiana. The sequence continues at coordinate 689,902,665 of CM031242.1, read as the reverse complement.
TATAATCAATTCTGGTACACCATGTAACCTGAAAATTTCATGCACGAATCTTTTGGCCAACACTGGTGAATCATCCTTTAGATTTCCAGTGATGAAATGAGCTACCTTAGTTAGTTTATCTACAACTACCAGGATAACATCATGTTTATTCCTGGACATAGGTAACCCTTGTACAAAGTCCATGCTTATTACTTGCCATTTGTATTGCGGTATGCTATGGGGATATAATAGTCAGAGGGTGCATGTGTTACGCCTGCCTTAACCCGTTTGACATTCAGACAATGAGTCACAAAATCAATAACATCCTTTTTCATACCTTTCCAAAAGTATTGCTGTTTTAGATCAGCAAGCATTTTTGTGATACCGGGTGTCAGAGAAGGCGAATTATGAAATTCAACTAACAACTTCTTTCTCAAATCATTCAAAGCATAGTACGTATACCCTGTTTTCATAACGTAAGATTCCTTCATTATCAAAATGAAAACCCTTATACCTTTCATCATTAGGTTCTTGCAGCAAGCGCTGCTTTTACTCTTTGAAAGTATATATCAGATTCGAGGCACTTTTTACCTCATCCTTAAAGCGAGTTCTTAATGTTATAAGAGAAATGTGCTTCCTACGACTTAGAGCATCTGCTACCCTATTCTCTTTCCCTTTGATGTAGCTAATATCAAAATCATATTGAGATAAAAATTCTAACCACCTTCTCTGTCTGGCATTTAGATTAGGCTGAGTGAAAATATATTTCAGTCCTAAGTGATCAGTTTTCAACTCAAAAGGTTTCCCAAGTAAATAGTGTCTCCAGACTTGAAGCGCATGAACAATGGCAGCAAGCTCCAAATCATGAGGAGCATAATTCAGCTCATGTAACTTAAGTTTTCTACTTTCATATGCTATGACTTGATCATTTTGTAACAAAACACCTCCAAGGCCTTCCCCAGAAGCATCCGTTACAATAATAAAGCTCCCATTAGGGTCTGGTACAGCTAAAATAGGTGCGGAAGTCAACTGACTTTTCAGACTTTTGAAAGTAGTTTCACACTTATCATTCCAAATAAATTTCTTATCCTTCTTCTGCAATGAAGTTATCGGTGCAGCCACTTTAGAAAAATCCTTAACAAATTTTCTATAATAACCAGCAAGACCCATGAAGCTTCTTACTTCGTGCACATTCTTTGGTGCAGGCCACTCAGTTATTGCCACTATTTTTGAAGGATCTACAACAATTCCTTCTTTACTAATGACATGACCCAAATAGTGAACTTCTGTATCAAAGAAAGAACATTTGGATAACTTACCATACAACTTTCTTTTTCTCAAAATTCCCAAAACTATCTTCAAATGCTCATTGTGCTCTCAACACTTTTAGAATAAATGAGAATATCGTCCAAGAATACAAGTACAAACTTGTCCAAATATTCTTGAAAGATATTATTCATTAAGTTCATAAAATTTGCGGGTGCATTAGTTAATCCAAAGGGTAGAACCGTGAATTCATAATGTCCGTACCTTGTTCGGAAAGTTGTTTTATGAATATCTTCCTCTCTAATCCTTAATTGATGATAACCAGATCGAAGATCTATCTTAGAATAAACCGCTGCCCCACGCATCTGATCAAATAGATCGTCGATCCTTGGAAGTGGGTATCTGTTCTTGATTGTTGCTTTGTTCAACATCCGATAATCAATACACAGCCTAAGTGTTCCATCCTTCTTTTTCACAAATATTACTGGCGCTCCCCAAGGTGAAACACTTGGTCTAATCAAACCTTTAGACAAAAGTTCTTGCAATTGTGCCTTAAGCTCGACTAACTCTGTAGTAGTCATCCGATAAGGTGCTTTGGAAATAGGTTCCATTCCTGGTTTGATTTCGATGGTGAAGTCAAATTCCCTCTTGGGTGGTAAACCTGGTAATTCCTCGGAAAAACATCTTTGAAACTTTGCAACAGAGGAAATCGTTTCATGGAATCACCATCTTCTTCTGAAAATTCAGATATCTTTACTGCATAAAGGGTACATCCTTTGTTTTTAGCCTTTTTAAGCTGCATAGCTGACAGTTTTCTAACTGAAATTTCCCGTTTCACACCTTGAATCTCTGTTGCTTTCAGCCGATCATCTAAACATTTTATATTCTTTTCATATGATCTACTTTTGCTTTATGGTCAGCTAACCAATTGACACCGATGACAATGTCATACGATCCCAAAGGTGTAACATAGAGGTCAACTTCAGTGGAAAAGTTAGGTAAGTCAAGGACTGCCCCAAAAAGACACATACTCACTGTATGAACAAAATTATTACCATCTTTTGTATAGTCAAGATTTATCCATTTTTCCAGCCTTTCTTTTAAGTTTAGAAGCAAGTTTACTAGAAATAAAACATTTAGTAGCTCCTGTATCAAAAAGAATAGTGACAAGGTATGCCAAATAACTTACCCAGGAACTTCTATAGGTGTCACTTGCTTTTCAGCTTGCATGCGCTCTTGCGGCATGTATCTTATCTTTGCTTGATTACGATCATCCTTCTTCAAAGGCATTGATTTGCGTAGTGGTCTTTGCCACAATTGTAGTGACCTCCTACGGGTCCTTTTTAGGCTCAAAATTACCTCCAACCTTGTAATTATCACGTTGTCCTCCATAGGGCTTCTGCCCATTGTTATAATTTTTGGCAAAATTATCCCTTACATTTCCAGCAGGCTTATTTGCTACTGTTTTCTTACTATTATCCCCTGGAAACTTACTTCTGTTTCCAAACTTTTTCCATGGTCCCTTTTTGGGTGCAAGTGAAGTTGAAGAAGGGTTTGCAATCTTCTTCCGCACTTCCTCTTTATGAGCAGAAATAGCCTTTAATTTCTGTTCTTGTCTTATGGCCTTTTCAACAACTCCTTCCATAGTGGTTGGACTGTGAACATCGACCTCTCCCCCTATCACGGGATTCAGTCCCATGATGAATTTCGTATTCTGAACTTCTCGTCAGTTTGATACTATGGTACATACTTGAGGAGTTTTGTAAACCACTCCCAGTATTCAGTTACCGTTAGCTTCCCTTGAGCTAAGTTCTAGAATTCTGTCATTTTCTGATCATAGAAAAGTTGTGGCAGCCAACGTTGCCTAAAATAGCCCTTAAATTGATCCCAAGTAATATTGGTCTCATCAATATTTAGCTCAACTTTACGGCTATCCCACCACGAAGATGCTTCGTGGGAAAGCTGATAGGCTCCCCAAATAGCTTTGGTTTCCTCGAGAAGTTTCTTATTGCAAAGTACTTCTCCATTTCAGTTGAGCCAGTTCTCAGCTCCATCTCCTAATGTGGTGCCATCATATTTAGGTGGGCTTATCCTTTTTATATCATTAGTGAGTTCTGCTGCCAACCTGGCCTTTTTGTTTTCTGGTTGGACAGGTGCATTTCCAGCATTATTATCAACACCCATATCGGGGTTGTCCTCAGGAGGTTGCTGATTGTTATTACCAGCTTCATCATCCTCCTCATTTCCCATTACTTGTTGTTCAAGTACAGCCAAACGATCTCTTGTGTCCAATAGGGCAGCAAGGATCTCATCAAGCTTTTGGGTTGTTGCCGCCCCTCCTTCAGGTGGAGCATTATTCGCAACGTTCCCCCTTGTTCTAACCATTTTCTGTTACAAGAAAATTCAGGTTTTTATCAGATTATGGACACAATAGGTCCAAGAGCTGCAACCTTCAGCTCTGATACCAAGATGTAACGTCCCCATTTTAGTACATTAGAACAAGTAATTTTTTTTTTTTTTTTGATAAATGCTTCCTAGTTCTAAATACATAATTTAGAACTCACAAATCAAAACAACCATTCTTATAACAGATAACCATATGCAGCTGTAATGACTCGGAGTACCTCCGATCTATTCATTCCATGACTCGGTAATCTACCGATCTATTCATGAGTATCAAAGAGTTGGCATTTTTATTTTAACACATCACTCTTGCGGTTCTCTTCCCTAATCTGGGATTCAGAATGCTCTATCCAAGGAACCTATCTGAATAATTGTTACCATTATTCATCGGCATCTCATCCCTTAGACTAGGTGACATAGGACAACGCAATCAAGACTTGCGATACTTTGGCCAAAGATTTGAAACATATTGCTTATGTCTCGTATTCCTTGACGGCATACTCGTCAATCTGGAATACGTCCTTCACCCCATTCCTATGTTATGTAGAATGTCTTATCTTGACTTACTTCATCGGTCTCTCCCCCCAAGTTATTCACTCGGGAGCGGATTAATAATATGACAACGTTATAAGGATGCTCTCGAGGACTAGGGATACGGCTGACATCTTGGGTCAACCCTAGTTAACCCTGTGTGTCAAGATACCCCGAGTCTCTAGGGGCAGCCTTATAACATGACCACGTTCCTAACCAGTCCCAGAGTAAAACTTGTTCGAGTTTAAGGTGTAAATCTTAACGATCAATGCAAAGGTGTCGCCATAAGTCACTGCATTGTTGTATCTTCGAGAAGATCCTAATCTTCTCGAAGAAGGTACAACCTATGATTGACTTGTGCCATCAACCTTCAAATCCACCTCGAAAAGATCTACTTAACTTTAAGGTGTTACTTACGTTGAGTTAAAGTTATACTTTAAGACGCTCCTTTTAGGGTAGTCTTTTCCCAACCCCTGGGTTCCTCACCTTAGAATTGCCTTTCTTATTAAAACCCATTTCACAAAGAGAAGTTATTAAGATTTGAGGTCTCATCAAGGAGTTCATTGAAAAACAGTAATCTAAATCAACGAAATTGGGCAATAGCCCTAAATCTTCACATAAGGTTGCTAACCATACCCTTTTAGGTTTATATCAGTTCTCATAACTGAAATATATCTTACTTATTAGTATTAAGATATAGTGATTTAAAATCAAATTAAACGTTGTCTTGACTTAGATCAAGACTAGGAAGTAATAATTTATTCAACCCGTTTAGCTTCCTGTTGAGGTTTATTTTAACCTTAGCTTCTCGAAAGACAGTGATCTAAATTCCAATTTAGCTTTAGATAGAACATAACAGAACTACTAAACATTCACAAGTATTCAGTCACATAATCTTTGCAAAGCTTACTTAGAGAATCCCAAATGTCTCCAAGGTATACAATAATAACAATGCTCTTAAAATCATTCGAACCGAAGAAGTTCAATCCATCAAGATACGAATGCAAACACATAAGTAACAAATACCTCATTTCATTCATTTCTAAGCTAATCAAATACATTTTATGCATTCAGCATATTTGATACAATACTCAACAACAAAAGAACATCTTTCTTCAAGTAGTACATTTAGAGAATCAAATTGGAATTCATCATAAAACCAAATTAAACAATCTGAACATCATATCAGATCTGCGTGCCTTTACCACTTACGGCAACCATCTGCAAAAATTGTCAACACGGGTCAGTTCGGTGAACTGAGCATGATAAGCACTAATTCTTAAAACAATTGCAATCCACCAATTGTTCTCATTAAACAACCTGTTTAAATGAAATCATTTCTTCAAATTCCAAACATAAATCAGGCTATTCATCCTATATGTTAGAGACTAAGAACATATGAATACAACCATTCTAAAGACAACAAAACTCCTACAAGATTGTTTCTAACAATTTCTCAAAGGTAGTTAAAACATTCAACAAGCTCATTGTCTTAATTCTTTTATCATCATAACACATTTCAATGGTATTGACAAGTATACCTATTTATACAGCAACACACATTTTATACCAGTCTCTCCATACAATACCACAGTTTATTCTTGTTATGCCCTTACCGTAGAGATCGCAAAAGGATGCAAGAAGAAAGCACACAAGGTTTCCTGACTAGGAGAGAGAGAATTTTCCTATTCAACTTATTATACATCAACATATAAATTTACGAGTAGAAGAAAGAAACAGAGTCAATCAGATTCCTAAATCAATAATGTTCTGGACTGTACCGACTCCTTTAGAATAATGCAAATACATTTACGCATGCGACTAACAGTCGAGATTACAAGAAGAACTACAGTTCCATCTAAATCCAATTATAAAAATCACCTGTAGCTATTAAGCAATACAAGAGCTCTCATGACAACAAAGCAAAGTAATCCAACCATAAAGACTCAACAATTCTTTTTCATATCATTCATCAACATGAATATACCCATCGCCATTGTTTTAAGAGAGCGGCTAGAGCTTTTTATCACGAGTCACCACGAGACTAGATAACACTTAAAACAAATGACGTTCCATATGCAAATACAGTGATATTCATACTAAGTCTAAAACACAAACATGCACATGACTTCATTCAACTGAATCTAATCTCTATGAATGTACAACAAGGACTTATATTAGAAGCTCGATTTCAGAGAAGAATAATCACAACAAGGACTTCACGAAGCCGAATTCCATATCAATAATTTCCTCTCAAGTTTCATCGAGAAGTCGAGCTACTATGAAATTCAACGGGGTCTCAAACGAGTCGAGTTGTAAAGAAAACCCATCCTTTAATTCCACAGAATGAAGTGAATCATACACACACAATGAAAGAAAGAAAGAGTTATGCGATATGCATTCAATGAGAACTTAATTTGAGAATCGAGCCAACTCGCAACATATCAAGGACTCCAACAGTGTCAAATCAACTACTACTCATAACCAAGGTTTGATTGATTGAAGTTGAATTCATACGACAACAATTCAAGAATCCCAATAGTACTCACAAACAAAACTTCTACGAAGTAAAAAAAACATAATACGTTTCAAGGACTCCATGAAGTCAATAACATAGTATTCACAACTAACTAAATTCAAAAAACAACTTAAGTATTCAAAACTCAAACATTTGAAAGGACAAGATACATTTCAAACTTCAAGAATACAATATACAAAACTCAGACAGTTGAAATACAAGATACATTTCAGGAACTCAATGACTCAAAATCGATACAATCAAGTATCAACTAACTAAACAAGCATTCAACTTAAGCTTAGAGAAGTTGAAAATATAGATACATTCAAGGATTCCAAATGAATCAATATCAATAAGTATTCCTTCTACGAAGTTACAAAACATAAGATACATTTAAGGATTCAAAGAATCAAATCAATAAGTATTCTAACTAAACTTCTACGAAGTTGAAATACTAGATACATTTCAAGGACTCTTTGAGTCGATATCATCAATATTCACAACTAAACAACAACATTCAAAACTAAGCTTAAGCAGAAGAGCGAAAACATACGAAACATTAAAAGGACTCTCCTTTGAGTCATTTTCATATATAATCCCTGAAAACTTTCAACGGATTTCTAACCAAAAATTGCAAAACAAGTAAGGATTTCTACAATAGTCACATTCAAGTAGAATAATCACACAAGCATTCCAACAAGAAGAACTTCAAGTATTCACAGCAAGAATAAACAGGGTTCAATCAACAATAAAAGCACACCGGTCTTTAATCGAAATGAATCCAAAAGGAAGAATAAATACAGTAACCATTCCATCAAGGTCTTCGAAAAACCCGAGATTCATAATTCCACAGGAAAAGAAGAACCAAAACATTGCTTCAAACCAACTGAACTGAAATCACCTGAACAGAGTTGTTTTAATGAAAGCATTTGAAGTAAAGCAAGATTTTTAAAAGTCAGGGCCTATCATGCCTAGTAATGTCACTTTAAAAATCTGAAGAAGACCTCTGAATGAGCTCGAGCCTTCTCCTCTTCTTCCACGATAGATTCAGCAACAATAATTTGTTACCCTCATGCCTTATAAACTTTCCTCGACAGAGAAAAGAGCTAGTTATTCTCATAGTTGCCATGCAACACCAAGTAGACTGGTTCGAAGAACCAGTGATCAAACAGAGAGAAAACCGGAGCGTATGGAAAACCAAACAACCAACTAGTTTTCCATTTTGCATGCCTTCCCGAGCAATCCGTGCTCGGGAACCGAAGTTCATCAATGACATTAACTCCAAGATTCCCACCCAATCTCCATTGCCACCGACCGCCATAGTTGGCGATTGACAAATGCAAACCAAAGACCATTTCCAGATTTGGCGACTCTGCCACGTCGGTCTCAATAGATATTTACAACCTCCACCAAATCCCAAGTCCTTCATCCTTATCCATCTCATAAATGCCATAGAAACTACCGCCCATGGCTCGCACCCCTTCATAGGTCCCCCTTCATCCACTATCATTAGTTAGGTTAGAAACATAGGTTAGATCATAAGGTAATACTTTAGTCTAACTTCCATAGTGCTAGGTGGCTAACCTTAGGAACATTTAGCTTATAGTTTAGGGCTAGGTTAGATTAGCACTAATCCAACCCATAGGTTATAGTTTAGGTTTAGGTTATTAACCTTAATAAATCCATTCTAGGTCTAACAAATAGAATCGTTCAGTATAAGAACCAACAGAGTATAATATTCCCGAAATGGATTCTATCCAGCATTGATAATAAGCTAGTAGTATATACCAGAATTTATTACCCGGCTCAAGGTCTAGGCCTTCTTGATATTACGATATCAGGAACCAATTCATTTAACAAGATCATGCTGAGTTAACTCCTGAATTGCTCATTCAACACATTCAGACCTTGCAACCTTCGTAAGGTCTATAATTTTTGTTCATCCAGAATAAACTTAAAACATCTCTTGGATCAATGCCACTGATCCAAGGCTGAGTCATAAAGATGGGTAAATCCACAATTCATCCCGAAATCAGATTGAACTCAGGTGCTAAAAATGAAAGAAATAAAAGAGTCCAAGCATATCCTGACTCAGTCAAAGATCTTCAAGAGCAAAGAAGATACAATCCATATCAAGCATGACTTCACAATCAAAGGAACACATCCTTATACAGAAGAAATCATATATCAACACTTGAATGCTCAGGAGGAAGTAACAATAGTTCAGGGTGTTACATGCTTCCCTCCTAAAAGATTCATCGTCCCGATGATTACATATTTGATTTACCTTCAGGTCAACCAATTTATTAGTTCACAATACAATGTGACTATTTCCAACTTGAATAGTTCCAGAAATCAATGTCACGATACATTTTATTCAGCCTGAATAATGTTTGCCTCAATCTGGCTTTCATATAGACATGAAAAAGATAAGTTCATAAAAAAATGTTTTGTCAACAGATTTCATTCTACATTGAAAAAGAAAAGGAAAAGCAATTTTCATCTCTTCCGATTTTCCCAAGTTGCACTTTCTTCGTTAAACTGGTCCCACTTTGGACCTTACATTTGTTGTATTTCATGATTTCTCAAATGCAATTGGTGAGTTTCCAGCACTCGTGTGGGTTTAACCACGATTATTCTTGGGTCTTGGACCTGCAAGGAATTCCAATTTAAGACATGTGACAAATCTGAAACGTATTTCTTAAGCAAAGAAATATGGAAAACATCATGCATGCGAGACAAAGTAGGTGGTAATGCTAATCGATAAGCTACAGGATTGATTATTTCGACAATTTCGAAAGGTCCCACGTAACGAGGTGACAACTTGGCAGCCTTGCCAAAAGTTATAGAACTCTTTCTGGGTTTAACACGAAGAAAAACCTTCTCACCAAGCTCAAACCTTCGATCAACCCGCTTAAGGTCAGCATAGCTCTTCTACCTATCTGCTGCTTCCTTTAATCGTTCACGAATCAACTTTACTTGCTGTTCCATTTCAGTGAGGATATCTGGTCCAATTACCACTCTATCCTCAATACTATCCCAACTAACAGGGGTTCTGCACTTCCTTCCATAAAGTGCTTCAAAAGGTGCCATTTTAAGAGATGAGTGATAAGTGTTGTTGTATGTGAATTCAACTAGTGGAAGATACTCTTCCCATTTATACTGTTGATCCATGCAATACATTCGCAACATATCTTCCAACACTTGATTTACTCTCTCAGTTTGTCCATCCGTTTCGGATGATATGCAGAACTGAAGTTTAGTTTCGTTCCAAGAGTTGTATTAAGCGTTTGCCAAAATCTTGACGTCATTCTGGATCCCATCGAGATATAATCAATTCTGGTACACCATGTAACCTGAAAATTTCATGCACGAATCTTTTGGCCAACACTGGTGAATCATCCTTTAGATTTCAGTGATGAAATGAGCTACCTTAGTTAGTTTATCTACAACTACCAGGATAACATCATGTTTATTCCTGGACATAGGTAACCCTTGTACAAAGTCCATGCTTATTACTTGCCATTTTGTCTGCGGTATGCTATGGGGATATAATAGTCCAGCAGGGTGCATGTGTTCTGCCTTAACCCATTGACATTCCAGACAATGAGTCACAAAATCAATAACATCCTTTTTCATACCTTTCCAAAAGTATTGTTGTTTTAGATCAGCAAGCATTTTTGTGATACCGGGTGTCCAGAGAAGGGTGAATTATGAAATTCAACTAACAACTTCTTTCTCAAATCGTTCAGCATAGGTACGTATACCCTGTTTTCATAACGTAAGATTCCTTCATTATCAAAATGAAAACCCTTATACCTTTCATCATTAGGTTCTGCAGCAAGTGCTGCTTTTACTTGCTGAAAGTATATATCAGATTCTGAGGCACTTTTTACCTCATCCTTAAACTGAGTTCTTAATGTTATAAGAGTAGAAATGTGCTTCCTACGACTTAGAGCATCTGCTACCCTATTCTCTTTCCCTTTGATGTAGCTAATATCAAAATCATATTGAGATAAAAATTCTAACCACCTTCTCTATCTGGCATTTAGATTAGGCTGAGTGAAAATATATTTCAGTCCTAAGTGATCAGTTTTCAACTCAAAAGGTTTCCCAAGTAAATAGTGTCTCCAGACTTGAAGCGCATGAACAATGGCAGCAAGCTCCAAATCATGAGGAGCATAATTCAGCTCATGTAACTTAAGTTTTCTACTTTCATATGCTATGACTTGATCATTTTGTAACAAAACACCTCCAAGGCCTTCCCCAGAAGCATCCGTTACAATAGTAAAGCTCCCATTAAGTGCAGTATAGCTAGCTAAAATAGGTGCGGAAGTCAACTGACTTTTCAGACTTTTGAAAGTAGTTTCACACTTATCATTCCAAATAAATTTCTTATCCTTCTTCTGCAATGAAGTTATCGGTGCAACCACTTTAGAAAAATCCTTAACAAATTTTCTATAATAACCAGCAAGACCCATGAAGCTTCTTACTTCGTGCACATTCTTTAGTAGAGCCACTCGATTATTGCCACTATTTTTGAAGGATCTACAGCAATTCCTTCTTTACTAATGACATGACCCAAATAGTGAACTTCTGTATCAAAGAAAGAACATTTGGATAACTTACCATACAACTTTCTTTTTCTCAAAATTCCCAAAACTATCTTCAAATGCTCATTGTGCTCTTCAACACTTTTAGAATAAATGAGAATATCGTCCAAGAATACAAGTACAAACTTGTCCAAATATTCTTGAAAGATATTATTCATTAAGTTCATAAAAGTTGCGGGTGCATTAGTTAATCCAAAGGGTAGAACCGTGAATTCATAATGTCCGTACCTTGTTCGGAAAGTTGTTTTATGAATATCTTCCTCTCTAATCCTTAACTGATGATAACCAGATCGAAGATCTATCTTAGAATAAACCGCTGCCCCACGCATCTGATCAAATAGATCGTCGATCCTTGGAAGTGGGTATCTGTTCTTGATTGTTGCTTTGTTCAACATCTGATAATCAATACATAGCCTAAGTGTTCCATCCTTCTTTTCACAAATATTCTTGGCGCTCCCAAGGTGAAACACTTGGTCTAATCAAACCTTTAGACAAAAGTTCTTGCAATTGTGCCTTAAGCTCGACTAACTCTGTAGTAGTCATCCGATAAGGTGCTTTGGAAATAGGTTCCGTTCCTGGTTTGATTTCGATGGTGAAGTCAAATTCCCTCTTGGGTGGTAAACCTAGTAATTCCTCCGGAAAAACATCTTTGAAACTTTTTGCATGAGTGGAAATCGTTTCATGGAATCACCATCTTCTTGAAAATTAGATATCTTTTTTTGCATAAAGGGTACATCCTTTGTTTTTAGCCTTTTTAAGCTGCATAGCTGACAGTTTTCTAACTGAAATTTCCCGTTTCACACCTTGAATCTCTGCTGCTTTCAGCCGATCATCTAAACATTTTATATTCTTTTCATAGCAATCTACTTTTGCTTTATGGTCAGCTAACCAATTGACACCGATGACAATGTCATACGATCCCAAAGGTGTAACATAGAGGTCAACTTCAGTGGAAAAGTTAGGTAAGTCAAGGACTGCCCCAAAAAGACACATACTCACTGTATGAACAGAATTATTACCATACTGTACAGTCCAAGATTTATCCATTTTTCCAGCCTTTCTTTTAAGTTTAGAAGCAAGTTTACTAGAAATAAAACATTCAGTAGCTCCTGTATCAAAAAGAATAGTGACAGGTATGCCAAATAACTTACCCGGAACTTCTATAGGTGTCACTACTTTTCAGCTTGCTTATGCTATCTTTGCGGCATGTATCTTATGCTGATTACGATCATCCTTCTTCAAAAGGCACATTGATTTGCGTAGTGGTCTTTGCCACAATTGTAGTAACCTCCTACGGGTCCCTTTTTAGGCTCAAAATTACCTCCAACCTTGTAATTATCATGTTGTCCTCCATAGGGCTTATGCCCATTGTTATAATTTTTGGCAAAATTATCCCTTACATTTCAGTGAGGCTTATTTGCTTCTTTCTTGTTTTCTTACTATTATCCTGGAAACTTACTTCTGTTTCCAAACTTTTTCCATGGTCCCTTTTTGGGTGCAAGTGAAGTTGAAGAAGGGTTTGCAATCTTCTTCCGCACTTCCTCTTTATGAGCAGAAATAGCCTTTAATTTTTGTTCTTGTCTTATGGCCTTTTCAACAACTCCTTCCATAGTGGTTGGACTGTGAACATCGACCTCTCCCCCTATCACGGGATTCAGTCCCATGATGAATTTCATATTCTGAACTTCTCGTCAGTTTGATCTTTGCGTACATACTTGAGGAGTTTTGTAAACCGCTCCCAGTATTCAGTTACCGTTAGCTTCCCTTGAGCTAAGTTCTGGAATTCTGTCATTTTCTGATCATAGAAAAGTTGTGGCAGCCAACGTTGCCTAAAATAGCCCTTAAATTGATCCCAAGTAATATTGGTCTCATCAATATTTAGCTCAGCTTTACGGCTATCCCACCACGAAGATGCTTCGTGGGAAAGCTGATAGGCTCCCCAAATAGCTTTGGTTTCCTCTGAGAAGTTTCTTATTGCAAAGTACTTCTCCATTTTTTGAGCCAGTTCTCAGCTCCATCTCCTAATGTGGTGCCATCATATTTAGGTGGGCTTATCCTTTTTATATCATTAGTGAGTTCTACTTTTTGCTTTGGCCTTTTTTTTTTTGGGTTGGACAGGTGCATTTCAGCATTATTATCAACACCCATATCGGGGTTGTCCTCAGGAGGTTGTTGATTGTTATTACCAACTTCATCTTCCTCCTCATTTCCCATTACTTGTTGTTCAAGTACAGCTAAATGATCTCTTGTGTCCAATAGGGCAGCAAGGATCTCATCAAGCTTTTGGGTTGTTGCCCCTCCTTCAGGTGGAGCATTATTCGCAACGTTCCCCCTTGTTCTAACCATTTTTTGTTACAAGAAAATTCAGGTTTTTATCAGATTATGGACACAATAGGTCCAAGAGCTACAACCTTCAGCTCTGATACCAAGATGTAACATCCCCATTTTAGTACATTAGAACAATTTTTTTTTTTTTTGATAAATGCTTCCTAGTTCTAAATACATAATTTAGAACTCACAAATCAAAACAACCATTCTTATAACAGATAACCATATGCAGCTGTAATGACTCGGAGTACCTCCGATCTATTCATTCCATGACTCGGTAATCTACCGATCTATTCATGAGTATCAAAGAGTTGGCATTTTTATTTTAACACATCACTCTTGCGGTTCTCTTCCCTAATCTGGGATTCAGAATGCTCTGTCCAAGGAACCTATCTGAATAATTGTTACCATTATTCATCGGCATCTCGTCCCTTAGACTAGGTGACATAGGACAACGCAATCAATAACTTGCGATACTTTGGCCAAAGATTTGAAACATATTGCTTATGTCTCGTATTCCTTGATGGCATACTCGTCAATCTAGAATACGTCCTTCACCCCATTCCTATGTTATGTAGAATGTCTTATATCTTGACTTCTGTCGGTCTCTCCCCCAAGTTATTCACTCAGACATGGATTAATAATATGACAACGTTATAAGGATGCTCGAGGACTAGGGATACGGCTGACATCTTGGGTCAACCCTAGTTAACCCGGTGTGTCAAGATACCCCGAGTCTCCGGGGGCAGCCTTATAACATGACCACATTCCTAACCAGTCCCGAGTAAAACTTGTTCGAGTTTAAGGTGTAAATCTTAACGATCAATGCAAAAGGGTGTCGCCATAAGTCACTGCATTGTTGTATCTTCGAGAAGATCCTAATCTTCTCGAAGGTACAACCCTGCAGATTGACTTGTGCCATCAACCTTCAAATCCACCTCGAAAAGATCTACTTATTTTTAAGGTGTTACATACGTTGAGTTAAAGTTATACTTTAAGACGCTCCTTTTAGGGTAGTCTTTTCCCAACCCCTAGGTTCCTCACCTTAGAATTACCTTTCTTAATAAAACCCATTTCACAAAGAGAAGTTATTAAGATTTGAGGTCTCATCAAGGAGTTCATTGAAAAACAGTAATCTAAATCAATGAAATTGGGCAATAGCCCTAAATCTTCACATAAGGTTGCTAACCATACCCTTTTAGGTTTATATCAGTTCTCATAACTGAAATATATCTTACTTATTAGTATTGAGATATAGTGATTAAAAATCCAATTAAACGTTGTCTTGACTTAGATCAAGACTAGGAAGTAATAATTTATTCAACCCGTTTAGCTTCCTGTTGAGGTTTATTTTAACCTTAGCTTCTCGAAAGACAGTGATCTAAATTCCAATTTAGCTTTAGATAGAACATAACAGAACTACTAAACATTCACAAGTATTCAGTCACATAATCTTTGCAAAGCTTACTTAGAGAATCCCAAATGTCTCCAAGGTATACAATAATAACAATGCTCTTAAAATCATTTGAACCGAAGAAGTTCAATCCATCAAGATACGAATGCAAACACATAAGTAACAAATACCTCATTTCATTCATTTCTAAGCTAATCAAATACATTTTATGCATTCAACATATTTGATACAATACTCAACATCAAAGAACATCTTTCTTCAAGTAGTACATTTAGAGAATCAAATTGGAATTCATCATAAAACCAAATTAAACAATCTGAACATCATATCAGATCTGCGTGTCTTTACCACTTACGGCAACCATCTGCAAAAATTGTCAACACGGGTCAATTCGGTGAACTGAGCATGATAAGCACTAATTCTTAAAACAATTGCAATCCACCAATTGTTCTCATTAAACAACCTGTTTATATGAAATCATTTCTTCACATTCCAAACTTAAATCAGGCTATTCATCCTATATGTTAGAGACTAAGAAAATATGAATACAACCATTCTTAAGACAACAAAACTCCAACAAGATTGTTTCTAACAATTTCTCAAAGGCGAGTTAAAACATTCAACAAGCTCACTTTGTCTTAATTCTTTTATCATCATAACACATTTCAATGGTATTGACAAGTATACCTATTTATACAAAGACAACACACATTTTATACCAGTCTCTCCATACAATACCAAGTTTATTCTTGTTATGCCCTTACCGTAGAGATCGCAAAAGGATGCAAGAAGAAAGCACACAAGGTTTCCTGACTAGAGAGAGAGAGAATTTTCCTATTCAACTTATTATACATCAACATATAAATTACGGTCTAGAAGAAAGAAAGCAGAGTCAATCGATTCCTAAATCAATAACATGTTTACAGGTATGCAGACCGACTCCTTAAGATTAATGCAAATACATTTACGCATGCGACTAAATAGTCGAGATTACAAGAAGAACTACAGTTCCATCTAAATCCAATTATAAAAATCACCTGTAGCTATTAAGCAATACAAGAGCTCTCACGACAAGCAATAGTAAGTAATCCAACCATAACAGACTCAACAATTCTTTTTCATATCATTCATCAACATGAATATACCCATCGCCATTGTTTAACAGAGCACAGCTAGGAGCTTTTTATCACAGTCAGCCACGAGACTAGATAACACTTAAAACAAATGACGTTCCATATGCAAATACAGTGATATTCATACTAAGTCTAAACACAAACATGCACAACTTCATTCAACTGAATCTAATCTCTATGAATGTACAGCAAGGACTTATATTAGAAGCCGATTTCAAGAAGAATAATCACAACAAGGACTTCACAGAAGCTGAATTCCATATCAATAATTTCCTCAAGTTTCATCCGAAGTCGAGCTACTATGAAATTCAACAGGGTCTCAAACAGAGTCAAGTTGGTAAAGAAAACCCATCCTTTAATTCCACAGAAGCGAACTGAATATCACACAACAATGAAAGAAAGAGTCTGTACGATATGCATGCACAGCGAGAACTTAATTCGAGAATCGAGCCAACTCGCAACATATCAAGGACTCCAACAGTGTCAAATACAACTAGTACTCATAACCAAGGTTTTGATTGAAGTTGAATTCATACGACAACAATTCAAGAATCCCAATAGTACTCACAACAAAACTTCTACAGAAGTTAAAAACATAATATACGTTTCAAGGACTCCAATGGAGTCAATACCATCAGTATTCACAACTAAACAACCGTATTCAAAACTAAGCTTAGATAGAAGTTGAAATACAAGATACATTTCAAGGACTCTCACTGAGTCGATACCATCGGTATTCTCAACTAAACAACAAGCATTCAACTAAGCTTAGACAGAAGTTGGAATACAAGATACATATTAAGGATTCCAACAAAATCAATATCAATAAGTATTCCTTCTACAGAAGTTGATTACAAGATACATATTAAGGATTCCAACAGAATCAATATCAATAAGTATTCCTTCTACAGAAGTCGAAACACTAGTTACATTTCAAGGACTCCAACTGAGTCAATATCAACAATATTCACAACTAAACAACAACATTCAAAACTAAGCTTAAGCAGAAGATGAAAACATACGAAACATTAAAAGGACTCTCATTGAGTCATTTTCGTAGATATTCCTTGCAAACTTTCAACGGATTTTAACCCAAAAATTGCAAACACAGTGAGGACTTCTACAATAGTCACAATCAAGTAGAATAATCACAGCAAGCATTCCCAACAGAAGAACTTCAAGTATTCACAGCAAGAATAAATAGGGTTCAATCAACAATAAAAGCACAGCCGGTCTTTAATCGAAATGAAACCAAAAAGAAGAATAATACAGTAACCATTCCAACAAGGTCTTCGAAAAACCCGAGATTCATAATTCCATAGGAAAAGAAGAACCAAAACATTGCTTCAAACCAACTGAACTGAAATCACCTGAACAGAGTTGTTTTAATGAAAGCATTTGAAGTAAAGCAAGATTTTTAAAAGTCAGGGCCTATCATGCCTGGTAATGTCACTTTAAAAATCTGAAGAAGACCTCTGAATGAGCTCGAGCCTTCTCCTCTTCTTCCACGTTAGATTCAGCAACAATAATTTGTTACCCTCATGCCTTATAAACTTTCCTCGATAGAGAAAAGAGCTAGTTATTCTCATAGTTGCCATGCAACACCAAGTAGACTGGTTCGAAGAACCAGTGATCAAATAGAGAGAAAACCGGAGCATATGGAAAACCAAACAACCAACTAGTTTTCCATTTTGCATGCCTTCCCGAGAAATCCATGCTCGGGAACCGAGTTCATTAATGACATTAACTCCAAAATTCCACCCAATCTCCATTGCCACCGACCGCCATAGTTGGCGATGGACAAATGCAAACCAAAGACCATTTCCAGATTTGGCGACTCTGCCACGTCGGTCTCGATAGCTATTTGAAATCTCCGCCATATCCCTTGTCCTTCATGCTTATCCTTCTCATTTAATGCCATGGAAACCCCCGCCCATGGCTCGCACCCCTTCATAGGTCCCCCTTCATCCACTATCATTAGTTAGGTTAGAAACATAGGTTAGATCATAAGGTAATACTTTAGTCTAACTTCCATAGTGCTAGGTCGCTAACCTTAGGAGCATTAAACCTATAGTTTAGGGCTAGGTTAGATTAGCACTAATCAACCCATAGGTTATAGTTTAGGTTAAGGTTATTAACCTTAACGAATCCATTCTAGGTCTAACAAATAGAATCGTTCAGTATAAGAACCAACAGAGTATAATATTCCCGAAATGGATTCTATCCAGCATTGATAATAAGCTAGCAGTATATACCAAAATTTATTACCTGGCTCAAGGTCTAGACCTTCCTGATATTACGATATCGGGAACCAATTCATTTAACAAGATCAGCCTGAGTTAACTCCTGAATTGCTTATTCAACACATTCAGACCTTGCAACCTTCGTAAGGTCTATAATTTTTGTTCATCCAGAATAAACTTAAAACATCTCTTGGATCAATGCCACTGATCCAAGGCTGAGTCATAAAGATGGGTAAATCCACAATTCATCCCGAAATCAGATTAAACTCAGGTGCTAAAAATGAAAGAAATAAAAGAGTCCAAGCATATCCTGACTCAGTCAAAGATCTTCAAGAGCAAAGAAGATACATATTCTTCTCCACGGTGACAGTAGTAAAGCTTTCCAAATAGTCACCTACTTCCACAGGCTTAAAAAAATAGCCTAGCTTCTCCAAGAACAGAGATAATAACCAAAAATAACAGCAGGTTCGACAGAACCATGGAAGAACAAAATGCAGAGCAACTAAAATCCAAATGCGCATAGCAACAAACAAACTTCCCTCACAATCCTCTTTCCAAGGCGAGCTGGTTGCTAAGACCAAGACAATTAATGCATTGAATGCATTCCTTTTTCCTTTTTCCTCACGCAACCACCGACTCAAGTGTGCGAGTTACTAATTTCAAATTTTTGCATGCAATAATGGTTTAGTTTCACAACTAGCTAGACGCCTCCAACTTTCCCTATGTTCCCGCAAAACTTGGTTCTGCAACCAGTAAGGACACCATTCATTGTCCTAATTAATTTCCAACCTTTCCTCCTTATCCTTTCCATCCACATGGGTCTATGCGTCCCCTTCCTTAGGTTAGGATTAGTTTAGGATTTTAATAGTCCATATCTAGGTCATTCACCTAGTTCATAGGTTAGTAGGGTTTACATCTATTTTCACCCTTATAAAATCTAAAATCCATATAGGATAGTAGTTAGGATATTAGATAAAACTTAGGGGTAGGTTAGGGTTTAATCCCCTATTATTTAATTAATTAGTTTCCAATCAAGTCCTTCCGACTGACATTCATATTCAACACTATGCAGGACGTTTCGTCCCATGTTCCACATACCTGAGCCACCCACATCCAGGCCTTTATCACCTTACGTGGTCTAGCGTTACAATGGTGTGTGGTTCGAGAATCAAACCTTTTTCATTGGCATCTACGTACCAGATATTTATACCTGAAATCAGGTGCTGCAACATTTATATCAACCTTCAGTCTGGTTTAAAAGTAAATCTACAAAGCGATCACAAGAAGGTCACAAAGATACGACAAATCTGTTGTCACATCAGCAATCATACAAGCAATAATAACTTCTATCCCAAGTAACAAATTACAGCAAACAAGGGTCCAGATTAACAACACATTCCTTTAAGATCAAAGATATATCTTAACATGTTTATCTTCATTTCTGCAGTTACAACATTATGAGAAGTAATCACCATGATAACTTACAAAAATCAAGGCGTTATGGCCATGTAGTCAACTTGGAGAGATCTCTTCACTATGTTTGGGAGTAAACAACACACAATTTGATTGCTTAGGATCTTCATAGTTTCAATGTTTTATAGCTTTCAAAAGAGTAGAGAGTAGCTTTATCATGTTACTTTTTGATGTTTTTATCAAAGTTATAATGCTTACATGTTAGTTTCTCTTTTTTAGCTCGATATCATTTTGCATGGATAAGTTAGCAAAGCTTTGAGGTTGTTTAGCCTCATTCCATGGCTTTTAAAACTTTCCATTGCGTATAGAAAAATAAGTATTAAGATTGTCCAGAGATTTATGAGAATATGAACAAGTAGCACCGGAAAGACAAGGGCACTTGGATGGTGAATATAAAAAGTATGATTCACAATGGATGTTAAGAGTGGCATGTAAGTTAGGGCTATAACTCGTATTTGTGATGATGCAAGAAAATGTCACACACACTAAGGAGATGACAAGACAAAGGACACTAGTTTTAAGAGAGGAAGTGATACATGGAAAATACCTGGACCCTACTCATCATAAGAAGGTGTATCAAGAAACTATGGACATGATTTGGAGTTTACAAGGGGAGATCCAATGTCTAAGGGAGCAATCAAGGCAGTTGGAGTAAAGGAAGAATGTCGAGGTTCCAAAGGATGACTTGGATGAGGTAAAGGAAGTGTGTAGGATGTTAAGGCAAGAGAATATTATTCCCTTTATAGGATAATGGTTGAGAGAGAAGGTACCACCCACCGGATCAGAGCACAAATGGTAGGTTTTACATACAAACCTTTCTCCTCACAACCTTGACTATGATAAGGAGATTACTTTGAATGCGGTGGTTGATGGATGACTTCTAAGTAACAACTTGATCGACATGGGAGAAGAGCTCAATGTTCTTACCTTATATTCCTAGCATTAAATGGGAAGACTGCATTGCAACCATCTTCGAATGTGTTGTATATGGTAAACAAGACTAAGGAATGTCCATTAGAGTGCTGAAGGATGAAGTTATCACCATTCAAGGGGCCAAGTTCACTAGAGACTTTGAAGTCTTGGTGCTTACCGAGGAAGACAAATTTTAAGCATTTATTGGGTGCCCATGATGTTACAAGAACAATGTCGTCCTATGGTTTAACAAAGGGTATATCATATTTGAAAATAAGGAAGAAAGGCTGATCATTCCTTTGACAAATGGGAAGTTAGCGTCATATAGTGATCCCTTAGGAGAAGAAGTCCTTGACATAATCTATGTGCGTTTCATCAAAGATCCTAAGATAATTCACCCCACGAGGGAGTTATCCAATTTGAATATGCTCAATCCTTGAGTGATACCGTTAGTGTGGCATGCAAAAATTGGGCACATAGGACATATGATTTGATTGGGTGATAATTGAGAGGATCTTTAATAACGGTGACAAAGGCACGATCACCAAGCACCTAGGAGGAAAGAAGTTGTCAAGTTACTCTAGAGGAGCATACCGAAAAATTTTCTTGTAGGAAATGGGGGCTCAATGGAAGAATGAGGATGAGAGGAGGGGAATGGCAAATTATAATCTACTTGGAATTACAACGCACTAGTGGGCTACACATTGGGAGATCCTCTTAGAGTGGCGTAAAGTAAGAATCACATTCTCTCGTAAGGTTCTCCAACAACAACGCACCCACGGTCATACAAGACTACCATGGTAAAGAGACCGCCTCATTCCATATGCAAGCATGTGAGAAGGCCTAGATGGGACGTCCGAAGTTGTATTCCACCTTACAAGGTTGTTTGTGTGCTTGGTATATTCATTCAGAGATGCATTGTCAAACAGGTAATTGGCAGGAGTTGGCAGCTGATCTCATTCAAGATTTCAAGTATATGAGTACCAAGCCATCAGTAGATAAGGTGTTACAAGTAATCAAGAATGTTACGATGGGATATATTTCTATGGTAGAGGATAGGCTATTGGAGTTGCTGGGTGATCCTGATTTGGAGATGCACCTCAATAAAGAGGAATCGAGGAAGTACAACTTGAGTGCACATGCATAGAAAAAGAAAAAGGAAAGATGGTATATGTAGTAGACGCAGAAGAAATGGAAACTTTGGATGATAGCCATTCTGAAGGTATGTACAAAGTCTTAAACAACATTGATGAGCGAGCACGCACCTACCATGAGCCCTTGAAAATAAAGAAGGTTAACATTGAGATGGAGACAGAACCTAAGGAAGCTATCATTGGGGACTATTGGTTGGAAAAATAAGTTTCTAAGGTCATTGATTTATTTTGCGAGTTCTAGGATATATTCCTTCACGGGTATCATGAGCTCAAAGGCATCCACCATTCCGTAGGGGAGATGAAGATCAAGTTAAAGGAAGGTGCGTGCCTGATTCGGAAGAGGCTTTATCAGATGAATCCAAATTTATGCGTACAAGTCAAGGAAGAAATAGAAAACATGATAATATATGGTATCATTGAGGGAGTGTAAGAATCAAATGGATAATCTTGATGGTCATCAATAACAAGAAAGATGGGAGGATAAGAATCTATGTTGACTACAGGGATCTAAATGTAGTATGTGTCATCGATCCTTTTCCAACCCCCTTTACTAAAGAAATTTTGGAGGGAGTAGCTGGATGAAAATTCTACTCTTTCACGGATGGGTTCTCAGGATATCACCAAGTCAGGATTACAAAGGAAGACTAGAGAAAGAAAAATTTCACCACTAAATGGGGAAGTTTTGCCTACATGGTTATGCCTTTTGGATTGAAGAATGCACTGTTATGTTCTCGCGCATCGTGGTACAAGCATTTCAGGACTTCATCCATAAATTTATTCAAGTTTACCTAGATGAATGGACTGTGTATGGATTGGTGAAAGACCATTGTGACAATTTGAGGCTGAATTTTTAAAGATGTCAATAATTGAGGATATCCCTCAACATTAAGAAATGTGTTCTTACTACTCCATTTGGAACCTGTTAGGACAAATTATATGTAAAGAATGCTTACTAGTATATCCCGCCAAAGTTGTAGTTATTGTGGGATTAGTGGAGTCTACTAGTCAAAGTGCATTACGTTGATTCTTTCGGCATATGGGGTATTATAGAAAATTCATCAAGGGGTATGTCAAGATCGTCATGCCCTTGGAGGAATTTTTAAAACACAAAAGTCACTTCCATCGGGGAGAGGCACAATAGAAGGCATTTGACACTTTGAAGGATAGGCTCTTCACGAAACCCATATTATGTTTTCCTTCTTGAGATAAGACTTTCCATGTGCATGTTGATGCCTCGGGGATAACTATGGGAGCAATACTAGGAAAACTGGTGAAGGAATCGTTGATCATCCATTGTGCTTTGCAAGTAGAATGTTGACACCAACAGACATAATTACACAACTACTAAGTGCAAATCATTATCTATGATCTACGTGATGCACAAGTTTAGGAATTATCTATTGGCAACACCATTTATACTCTACTACACGGACCACATGGCATTAAATTTCTTAGTCAACAAGCTCGTGATGAAAACCTAATTCAATTCGGACTTGACCACTTATCAAGGATTAATGCATGGGAGGATGCAAAAAGCATTGAGGCTCCCATGTTAGACGTGTAACTATTTAGGTTATAGTGTGCACCCTCGATTTGGAAGATATCGGGGTGTTCTTTAAAAAAGGTGTGATGCTAGAAGGGATGGAGGCTCGGAGAGAAATTAGTTAGCAATACGCGCGTTGCACCCTACATGTTGATTAGTGGAGACATGTATAAGTTGGGTCATGACGAGGTTCTGCGCCGATGCATATTAGAGCATGAGCACATGGAAATTATGGAGGAAACACATGGTGGGATTGTAGGAGGACACTATGTAGGAAATGATACCATGTGGAAGATACTACTAGTAGGGTTTGGGTGGGAAACCATCTACCAGGATTGTATTGAGTTTTGTAAGGCTGTGACCATTTTCAGTGCCTTAGAAAACCTAGAAAAAGAGATGAAATTCCCTTACAACTAATAACTAGTGCTGAACCATTTTAAAATGGGAAATTGAATTTTTAGGGCCAATTCCACCATCCGCGCGAAGGACTGATTTGTGGTATATCATTACTTGCACCGACTACTTGACATGGTGGGAAAAGGAAATGCTTACAAGAGATTGCACCGTAACAAAAACTACTAGAATTTTATGGGAGAACATAATCATAAGGTATGGTTTTCCTTTAAGTTTAGCAAGTGATAGAGGTATACACTTTCTCAATGAAACAGTGAGGATTCTTACTAGAATTTATGGTGGCCCATCACAAGACTACCCCCTATCTCCTTAAGCAAATGGAACTACTAAGGCATTTAAATAAATACTAAGTCACATGTTGACTAAGATATGTGACATTGTAAGACAAGATTGGGATGAAAAAGTATCATCTATTCTATGGGAATATAGGAAAACCTATAAGAGGTTGAACAAGGCCACACCGTTTCAATTTGTGTTTGGCACAGAGGTTGTTTTACTAGTTGAATTCATGTTTCCATCATTATGTATAGCGTGCGTAGGAGGGTTAGCTGATGATGAAGCGCTAGAAGAAATAATTGAAAATTTGATGCGAGTTAGATGAAAGGATATCACTTGCTAGATAGAGCGAAAAGATATAAAAATCAAGAAAAAAGGCATGTCATGATCATCATATCAAGAACAAGAAGTTTGAGGTTGGGTAGATGGTGTTGTTGTATGATTCCAAGTATTTGTGCCATCCTCGGAAAGTTGAAAGTCCATTGGTTGGGACCCTATATCATCTCAAACATCCTTAATTTAGGTGCTTTCCAGTTTATAAGCGTTGGATGGGATGAGATTACCAGGTCATTTTAATGGGAGTAGGTAGAAGCCCTGTTATAAATAAGTCTTCTTAGTGTTTTTAATAAGGTAGTATTGCCAACTAGTCTAGAATTTCCCTTTAAGCTTTTCTTTTCTTGTTTTTCCATTTCTCATTTCTTGTTCCTTTCTTTTTGTTTTTTACACCTTATGCAGTGGTAACCACATTATTTTTCCAAGGTTGTGTATGTGTAGAGGACTGCGCATCTATTTTAGTGTGGGGTGGAATAATGCAAAGTATAAGCCTGTAATACAAGTTAAATGGCCTAGGTGAAGGAAACACGTAAGGTTGAGAAAGCGCATGAGGAAACAGTGGATGATAAATTATGGTGTTAAGGTCAGAATAAAGACCATGTATATAGGATGAAGAGCACATGAACAACATGAGGTAAGAGAGGAAAAAATAGGTAAAGTACTAAAGAAGTGCCTTGGCATTGTAGACACACACGTAAGAGTCTTGGGATTGGATTGGATTTTTGCATTGTTAGGTTAATTTATGCATCATATTACCTTAAATTATTTAATAAGGTAATTAGTTGATATATTGTTATATAATTTTATAACAATATTCACCTTCTTATTGCATAGGTTATATTATTACGTAGTTGTAACAATTATTATTTTTGTATTTATTTATTGTTGCTTCCCAAATGTATTTTGGAAGTTGTTGTGATTATGGTTGTACCTATGCAACCCATTTTTTTTTTTGCACATGGATGTTCAATTCCTATAAGAATTGCAGCACTTCATTGAAATTTTTGATTGATTGAGATTAATATAATTTACAGGCTTCCATCCCTATTCTACATTTGGTACCAGATCTGGTTGAAGCTCCTGGAAAGGTTAGAGAAAGGTTACAGAGGAAGGAAATGTTTTGGAGAAGAAAATTGCCACATCGAGAGCCAAAGTGTTTCCTCCTGCAGCTTCTAGAACTCCTGTAGTCTCACAACCTCTGTGTAATCTCCGGGTAAACGAAAAGCACTTTTTTTTTTTCCTTGGTGCTCTCTGCACCAGGAAAATCTATTTCTGGAGCTTATACATATATATGAATTTTATAAAAAAAATCAATTTTTCCCCATTTAGGGGTTTTGTCACTAAATTTGGTGACAATGTTAGTTGTAACTAACACCAGTGGTCCTGCCAAGTCTAGAGGAATTTTTGCTTAAAAATTCTAGCTTTATATCATGACCGAGTTACATTGATTGATCTTTGCATTGGATCGAGGTCTTTCCACCGGGTTGCCTTATATTGAGTTACGGTTGGATCTACATTCACACCGAGTTGTGTTTTGAAAAGGTCAAGTTGCTTGCTAAAGAGGTGAGGTGTATTAACATTACAACTGAGGAACATTACATTGATCATGTCAATTGACAAGTTATTCAAGTCACTATTTCCGCATTAGGAGTTGTGTTGTGACCACAAGTTAGGCATGCCTATACCCAACCAAGCCTTGTTACTCCATCAAACAAACCATGTTGAATGGTCAAGCTCCTTGAGATGATAGAATCTACAATATAAAATCCTACATAACAAAGTTGTGAGCCTCCAAACTGACCTACGTCCTCCACTCTCCTTGTCGAATGACCTGTAACACAAAGAAAGTAGTGGTTAGCAAACTCAAAGAAAACCCAATAAAACGAACATGTAGCAAGCAAACCATATCAAAAGCCAACCTTCCAAAACAATACAATGAAGCTCATGCAATCATAACATTGAATAAAAAGGTAGTCAATTCAACTCCTCCATGTAGGACATGTAATCAAATTAAAATGTTTCAAAACAAATAAAAAGTGGTGATAGTAATACAAGAGGAGATCCATTTTATTTGGCATGCCATTTTCTCGGAACCACTTCAACAAGAATCCCTAAACCGCTAATAAAGCCATGTGGAGCTCCATCTCTGCCACATAACCATTTTCAAGGTGAGTCAAATTTCATCATTATTAAATTTAATTTGCTTCAATTTACTAAGCAAAAGCACAAGTGGCTGAGGCGGTTAGTGTGATAGTCTTGGGGAAGGGAGGTTTGGGGTTCAACCCCCACCCCCAACACAAGTTTTTAAACAATTTGACTTTGGCAGTAAATTTGGAGAAACTGCCATAGCTAGAGGGCCATTTGGAGAAAAAACCTCCACTAAACCTACCTCTAAACATTTAGCAAGAAAAACCCTAATTTAGGGTAAAAACAATTCTCCTAATAGGCCTGTTTTTTCATTCTCGCGCATTCTTTGCTAAAGGAGGTGTACCCAAAAATTTAATTTTAAGCTATTTATTTTTTTGCAATTTTTTGCATAGAGGGTCATTTTGGGCTCCAGAGGTCACTGGGCCCACAAAAAAAAAAATGCTTTTTCCTGCCATTCAATTTTTTCCAAATTTTTGAATGTAATTGCATGTTTTAGTATATTGTACTAATTTGCAAGTTTCCATAGTCAACCACAAACTTTGTAACTGCTTAGAAACTAGATAGAATATTGTAATAAAAAATAGTAAAATTTGGTTCAAAAACACTCACGAGATCCTAGATCTCATTCACAACATTTGGTATATATAGTGCCTCTAGGAAGTGCTTACAGGTAAATTCGTCATGACTACTACTGCACTTAATGCCTAATATAGCTATAACAACATTATCTAGGAATCGACCCTTTAAATCGATGGGGAGTAATAAGGTCACAATGCACACACTATGAGCCATCCCATCCATCTGTGAATGATTGCACAACATAAATCCAGACTGAGAAATTATCCGAGTATATAGCAAAGTTACGCGCGTGTATGAGGATATTTATTTGAGTAGGTGTCAATAATCACATGCACCCCTTTCAAGATTGTCTTGGTACCATGTATTGAATTATTTCAATAAAACATTAATGCCTCTTTCACATATCATCAGGTATATAGAAATGGCGAGCTTCTTCCACGCATCGTCGGGTATATCGAAGGGCGCATATATAGAAAGGTTTGGTATATCAGACTGATAGTATATAAATTGGGATACCTTATACCTAGAGTGATAAGAGTCAAACCATTTCCATGATCTTTGCAAAATGGGCACCAATGCCCCCAATTTTTTTCTTCTATATTCACAACTACTCAGAGGAAACAACTATGTTGCATGGAAGACTAAATCAAGACACAACTTTAGTTTGAAGATATCCGGACTTCTATGAATGGTACTCGACCAAATCAACTACTAATAGAACACAATAGTAGCAGTTTGATAAAGAAGATCGGAAGGCTAAACTCGTCATCTTGTTTAGAGTGTCTAAAAATGTGCAACCCCACATTCGAGATGCTAAAATAGCCAAAGAAGCATGGGATAAATTGCACATAGTATATGAGGCCAAAAACAAGAATGTCATACTGAATTTATAGAGTTAGTTACACACAGTAAAGTTCAAGTAGGATGAGAAAATTAAAGCTTTCTTAAGGAGAGTTGCAGAGTTCAAGGCTTCACTTCTAGCCCTGAGAGAAGTAGTCATAGATGATTCTCTCATTCCCATTGTTCTAAGAGCATTCCCCTCTTCTTACCAAATTTTTGTCACAACACTAAATGTGTCAGATTCAAAAGTTAGTTTTGACAAGCTAGTAAACCTACTGCAACAAGAGGAATCGAATCATAATAAGGATGATGAAGAGGAGCAGACACTTTCTTCACATCAAAATGGAAAGGAAAAGGTAAAGGAAAACCTAATTCCTATCAAAAGTCCCAACATTGGTATTATAATTACAAGAAATGTTCATCAAGAAAATTTGGACCTCCACAACAATAATCTCACAAGGGACATTCTAACTACAATCAAGGGAAGAAAAAGGGGAACTGGAAAATAAGACCCCATCAGCAAGGAAACATTGTTGAGCAAGAAGAACATTCAGATAATGAAGACTTCTTGTACACTGCTCAATCAAGTGAACCATCCACATCATCTAGTGATGTATGGTATATTGATTCGGGGCCACTCGACATATGACTGGCCACACAAATTTGTTTACTTCAATGAGGGACATGCCTTCAAAAAACCATGTTTCATTGGGAGATGATTCTTCATATACAGTTCAAGGGATTGGGAACATTTCTCTACCCCTTGGTTCATATAACTATAGACTATCAGATGTCTTATATGTTCTTGGGTTGACAAATAATTTTCTTTTAGTCAGTCAACTCCTAGATCACAACTTAAAAAATTACTTTGATAGTCATTTTGACAAGAAAACGTGTTTGATTCAAGACAAATCGCGAAGCTCAAAATAATTTTAAAATCCTCCAATGTGGGATGCATGTTCTAGCTTGATTTTTTCCATAGAGATGATTAGGCACTTGTGGCTAAGAACTCTACCTCAAAGACACATTGTGGCATCGAAAACTTGGTCATGCTAGTTTCAAGTATCTCGAGACACTACTCCAATGTAATATGGTACATGGATAGCATCTCTTCAGAAGGATACAAATAAGTGTCCTCACTACCTAGCAGGCAAACAAAACAAAGGCTTCATTCTAGAAGAGTACATATTGAGCTCATGGTAAGCTTGATCTGGTTCATACTGATCTTTGTGGTTTGATGCAACCAAGTCATTCTAGATTTTAGTACTTCATGCTTTGTGTTGATGACTATTCAAGAAAAATGTGGATTTTTTTTCTTCGCAAGAAAAGTGAAGCTTTTGAAACTTTCAATAAGTTCAAAGTAGCAATTGAGAATAAAACTAGTTGTCACATCAGAACTCTCCTCTCAGATTGACAGGGGGAATTCACTAGAAATGAGTTTAAAGAATACCTACAAACTCATGGGATTCATCGACAAATGCCTCCTCCACACACACTATAGTAGAATGGTGTTGTTGAGATAAGAAATTGTACTATCATGGAAATAGTGTGATGCATGATCGATGACTCTCGACTTGCAAATACATTCTCGGGAAGAAGTAGCAAAGACAACAATGTATTTTTTGAACAAAGTGCCCATAGTTGCTCTTGACAGTGAGTAACACCACAAGAAGCATCACACAGAAATCATCTATTGCACACCTTAGAATATTCAGGTGTAAAGAAAGTATGCGCATACCCAAGAAGAACAGAAATAAATTGGACGTGAAGTCATAGTAACTCATCTTCATTGGGTACAGTGAAGAAACTCTTGGGTACAAATTGATGGATCCAAAGATAAGAAAAATTTACACTAGCATAGATGTTGATTTTTTTGAGAAGAAGGAAGTAGAGTCTCCTCCTCCACACTCACCTAATGTAGATTCTTCACCAATTGTAAAAATTGAAGCTGATGTTCCCACAAATGAGGAAAGTGATGATGGGGATGATGGTGTTGATTTGATAGAACCATGACACACGGGAACAGTTCGAGTATGACCAAGTGGTGTACTAGAGCATTATGATATGCAATAATGGATGCTTCTCTGGATACATCCACCCCTCGACCACAAACTTGCAATAAAGAAAGAGAAGAATTTAAATTTTCTTTGATGAGAAAATTTATTGAGTCTGATAAGCCCTCTACAGTTTAGGAAGCCCTACAGTCAAAATCTTGGAAAGATGTCATGGACTCGAATATCGATCCGTAATGAAAAATAACACTTGGAAGCTTGTCAATCTTCCACTAGGAAGAAACCCATTGAATGCGAGATGGATATTCAAAATGAATTACAAATCAGATGGGGTAGTGGACAAGTATAAAGAAATACTTGTAACAAAGAGGTATGCACAAAATGAAGGCATTAATCGCGAGGACACATTTTCTCCCATAGCTAAGATGAAGACAATCAGATGATCTTTGCTCTAGTTGCACAATTTGGTTGGAAAGTACATCGATGGACATAAAAGTACCTTCCGAACATAAATTTGCAAGAAGAAGTCTACATGACTCAACTCGAGGGATATGTAGTACCTAGTCAAGAAACAAAGGTATACAGACTTATAAAATCTCCGTATGGCCTCAAACGGGCATATCGGGCATGGTACATAAAAATTGATGAGCATCTCATACAACATGGATTTTTAGAAATCCATGTGATCCCAATATTTACCTCAAAAATCATGGGGGATTGTAATTGTCATTTTATATGTCAAAGATCTAGTCATCATTGGTAGTTCGGTGAGGATGATCAATGCAACGAAGAAAGATCTTAATCGATCATTCGGCATGACAGATCTTAGGCTGATGAATTATTGTCTTGGATTGGAAGTATGGAAGAAATATAATTACATCCATGTTTCTCATATGAAATATAGCAAGAACACTTGAGAAATTTAGGATGATGGATTGAAATCTGGTTGTTACACCTATGGAGAAAGATTTGATTATCTTGTTCGAGATCCATCTCCCGAGGTAAATTCCACTTGCTATCAATAGTTGATTGGGAGTCTTATTTACCCTGACCTACACTAGACCAAATATAAGTTTTGCGAAGTAAGCTATCTATCCAAGTTCATCACGCAGGAACCCAAATTTTTTCATTGAAATCAACAAGGTGCATCTTGAGGTATCTCAAAGGATCAGTGGATCTTGGCCTAGAATACAAGAAGAATGACAATGTCTTCTTTTCAAGATACTCAAATTCAAATCATGTAGGAAAATTTGATGACAAAAATCCACTTCAGATTTGTGTTCTTTATGGGATTTGGACCAATATCATGGGGAAGTAAGAAATAACACTTTGTTTCTCATTCTTCCACAAAAGTTGAGTGTCATTCTATAGGAGAAGTTTTCTGTGAAGAAATTTGGCTACGTTGTATACTCAAAGGAATTGGAATACCATAGGACAAACCAAACACCATGTATGTTGACAATGAAGGTGTTCTCAAACTTTTTCATAATCTAGTGTTTTACGAAAGAACAAAACATATTGAAGTACTGAGTTCATTTCATATGCAAACATGTGTTCAAGCACAATATACAACTTCAATTTTGTCCAACAGATGAACACAAAGCGAGATATTTTCACGAATTGGATTTGTGTTCTTTATGGGATTTGGACCAATATCATGGGGAAGTAAGAAATAACACTTTGTTTCTCATTCTTCCACAAAAGTTGAGTGTCATTCTATAGGAGAAGTTATCTCGTGAAGAAATTTGGCTACATTGTATACTCAAAGGACTTGGAATACCATAGGACAAACCAAACACCATGTATGTTGACAATGAAGGTGTTCTCAAACTTTTTCATAATCTAGTGTTTTACTAAAGAACAAAACATATTGAAGTACGAGTTCATTTCATATGCAAACATGTGTTCAAGCACAATATACAACTTCAATTTTGTCCGGAGATGAACACAAAGCAGATATTTTCACGAATTCACTTACACGTGACAAGTTCTAGTTGTTTAGAGATTTTCTCTACCCATCCCTTGAGGCAATTTAAAATTAAGGGGGAATGTGGGAGTTAATTTATCCATCATATTACCTTAAATTATTTAATTATTTAATAAGATAATTAGTTGATATATTGTTATAGTTTTATAACAATATTTGTCTTCTTATTGCTTAGGTTATATTGTTACCTAGTTGTAACAATTATTATTTTTGTATTTTATTATGTTTGCTTACCGGATGTATTTTGGAAGTTGTTGTGATTATGGTTGTACTTGTGTAACCCATTTATTTGTCTCGCACATGGTTTTTCAATTCCTATAAGAATTGTAGCACTTCATTTTAATTTTTGGTTGATTGATATTAATATAATTTATAGGATTTTTTTCCCTGTTCTACATGCACGCTAGAAGGTTGTAAAGGATTTTCACGTAGGATGGGGCGCATGGGTAAGGGTGCTTAAATTTGGCTTAGTGGAAAAATCCACATTTAGTGTCGAGTACGGTGGTAGGTGGTATAGAATTTAATGCTGGAAAGAAATAAAAGCTATAAATACAAAGTTAGGCATATCATTATTTTACCTTGTGATTACGAAGTGAAAGAAGCTCTCGCGAACTAGGGCATCTAGAAATATTTGTGCGAATAAGAATTAGAGAGATCTAAGTTGTGTGGTGGAACATATCCAAAAATAAAGTGGAATGAGTACGGGCGTGGGGAAAGTTGGTTGAGAAGTGTCATCTTGTGGAATGATTTCCCAATTAGGGTTTGGCAGCTAGGGCACGAAAGAAAAAGGATTTCTTCACAAGAGTGAGCTTTGGGATTGAGTAGAGTAGTAGAGCAGAGCAAGAGGAAGGATTTTTAAGTTTATCCTGACTAGAAGAATGGCACCAAATAAGGTGACCATCTCACCTAAGAAACAAAAGGGCAAGGGTAAAGGAAAGCTAACAACTATCGTTGTGAGCTCCAATGAAGAATGGTATGTGGAAATGCAAAGTAACTAGATGGACTATTGCTAGGAAAAGAGTGGGAGTCACACTTGTGAAAGATGATGGTTAGCAATTATAACCATCATACGAGAACAAATGAGAAGGAAATGACATTATAGTTGGTCCATCTAGCTAACAAGAGGACGTCCAGACGGGATGCCTATTTACAATGACGAGGTGAAGGTCAAATTGGAGAAGGATGGATTATTTCAATTATATGAATTTTCTTACTTTGGCAAGCCTGAGTGCCTTTATCAATTATTGATGACACACGTGCATGAGAATCAATTTTATTTTTCAGGTGCAAGATGTACATAACACCATAGCTGATATCTAAGTTCACATGCCTCATTTGTGAAGGAGATAGCATAGATGATGATCTGAGCAACAAGGAGGCTATCAAGGAGACTGTAGCCATGTATGACTACAAGAAGGGGTCATGATACTTTGACATCACCAAAATTCCAAATGATGGCCATGCACTTGGTGACCAAACTCAATGATCGGGAATGATTCACACAAGTTAACAAGGCATGGATAAATGTATGCCAGAAGATATCAGAAGGAACAATCTATAACTTGTCCACTTTCATTATGGATGAGATCTTAAGAAACATGTAGGAGGGAGAAAAGATTATATTTGGTAACATCCTCCTCACCATTATCTTTTTAGAGATTGGAGTGCCCGATGGGCCGAAAATTTTATTTGGGTGTATCGAGAAGAGGATCCCTCACCCACAAAAAGGTTTTCAAATTACACTTGTGAAACCATGACAACCACTCACAAGGCACACTTGGAAAATCGGTACAAGTGAATGTACGATGCATTCGAAGTAGAATGGAGGATCCTAGAGAAGTTACCAACACTCATGGATGGAGAGGTAGAGTTTGCAGTGTATCAATATTTCTGCATTGGTATATTTACATTGATAGATGGGACTATGAGTCCATGGTGCAAGCTACCCTTCTCCTTCACCGTGTAATACTTCAAGCCGAGTCAATTAGTTTAAGAAGGCCAACAAACTAAGGTTCAACCTTAGTGAGGTAGATCTATACCACCATGAGCTACGCTTGAAGCTCGTCTACCCAAAGAAGCATGGATACATGGAAAAATATGTCTCCCATGAAGTATAAGTGATGAAACCTTTAACGATGTCGATTGCAGGGAGGACCGCAACAAGGGTGTATTTGTGCATAAGGACAAATTTTGATAAGGGCCCTTACTTGGAGAATGATGTCTTCATTACTAAAGACCCTACAGAAGGAAGAAGACCACACCAAGGAAGAGAGAAAGAGAAGAGGTTCAGAAGAATAAGGCACTAAGTGTTCAAAACCACATAATTGGTGGGCACACGGGAATTAAGCGCTAAGCCTAGTACACAGGCATAGAGAAAGAAGTATCCTATCAATGAAAAGACCCTAGAAAAAGAAACGCAAGAACATGAAGAGCCACTCATCCATGAGGAATCACCAATGAAGAGATCACCTGTCAAAGAGAAAGAAAAAGAAGAATCCCATGTACTAGAATCCTCGTAAGAAAGAAACAAAAGTTGAGATGAGGCGGACTCGGAAGAGACGGAGAGTATAGATTCCTACATTGGTGATAGGGATGATGATGACAAGCTTAAAAGAGGTGAAGACCATCTAGTCTATGAGGTACATGATTCTGAGGAAGAAGGAGATGGGGAGTATAGAAAAGAGGATGAGGAGTATAATGATGAAGAAGAAGTTGAGGCCCAAGGCAAGGGGTGAGTAGAGAAGTAAATAAAAGAATCAAAGGAACCTAATCCTCATGAAGGAACATGTAGAAGAGGTGCAAAAGAGAGAAGTGGTGAGAATTATGAAGGATCGGTAGAATAAGAGGTAGAACGCAGCGTGGATGAGGTGCTAAAGGAAGTTGAGGAGGAAAGCATAGGAAAAGAATATGGCAATATGGAGGAGATCCTAGTTTGGCTGTAAGATTTCCAAGGGCTGCATGCATAGGGAGGAAGAGCACAGAAGCAACAAAAGGTTAAGGAATGGGATACATCAATGATCCAAACAAGGTGTTGCGTGTGCACTTTCAGAGCACCATACCAATGGAACAACTCTTGGTCATGGCTTCATTTGATGAGGAAGGTGCATACCCTCAGACGAGGAAAATGATATCATGGGAATTTGAGTCCCACACTGATGAGCCCGAATTTGAAATAAGCCAAGGAGTATTAATGAAGGTACTAGAAACAAAAGTAATAAATCCCTTGGTGAATGCTTGGTAATTATTAGATGAGCAAATCTGCAATGTGCTCAACAAGGTTTCAGCTCGAGTTGAAGCCGGACTCTTTGGAAGAAATGACAGGTGAAGTTCCTAAAGGAAGAGCTAGAGAAAAAGGAGGAGAAGTTCCTTGAGAAAAATCAAGGACCTAAAGTAGGAGGAGATAATCAACGTTCTTTTAAGGCATGAGTTAAAAGATAAGAAGGAAAGGGTGCATGAGGTATACAAGAAAATAGAGATGATCACAGATGCCATTGTCTTGAAGCATCTAGACTTAACACCGCCCACGCAAAAATATGGATCAACCTTATAGTGCCTAGAGGACTTGACCCACATACTCACTATGGAGAGGCGACCACTTTCCTTAGAATCCATAGAAGAGGCATTGGCACGCCAAGAAAAAGAGGATAAGATAAAGGTTGTAGAAATTGTTTCTCAGTACAACAAGATCCTCACCAATGTAAAAGCTGCCACACAAGTTGTTGAGGCTACCTATGATAATTGCACATATAGGGATAGAGTGGAAAGTATCTTGGTTGCCACCGATGAAGCAAAAGTCAAGGAGTTCTAAGAAAAGAATAAGGGGAACAACGATGAACAAGACAAAATCCTAGCTGAAGTGGAAAAGAAATCAGAGGCCATTGAGACCTTGCGGGGTTTAATCAAGAACCGACTGAAAGAATTGTACCCCCAAATCACTCGGAGGATGGATGCACTTGAGGATTTGGGAAAACAATTGGAGGGGATCATGGAGACAATGAACGCCAAGGGAGAAGGGCTAAGATTTGAGGAGGTAAGCACCCTAGTAGGTGACATCTGTCAACAAGCACAAAATGAGGTTGATGCAGGGTATGTTGGAGGTAGATTTGAGGAAGGATTTCCCTCTCCTCCTTCAACAATGATCATGATTCCCCCATTCTTTCATTCTTTCCCCAATTCTTCACTCCATTATTTATTCAAATTTTCAGATCCCATTCATTCTTTATTCATTGAAGAAAGTGTTTCTGAGGATGGATAACAGGCGTAGTGTGGGGTGATGTTGGACCTCTCAATTATTTGGCTAAGTACAAGAAGGTGCATGGGAACACAGGGCCTAATTAAAGAAGGGTGTGTAAGGTGAAGGTGCATAGGAAATGGTTTTAAAAGGGTTTATCATAACCCTTGTAATGTGCACAAGGCAAAGGAAGGGTTTTGGGACTTAGCCATATTCGATGTTCCTGGCAGCACATGAGAAAAGCATGACCCAACTACGCATGCGGAATGGATAAGGTGCCAGCTTGGTAACTTGGTGACCATGAAAGGAATATTCCATGCGATAGAAGGATCTAGAAAGACATCATTACAAAGAGTAGAGAGCTTGGGTATGAGAAGGCATGCTCCCATGGATGACCACTTGAAACTTGGAAACTGATCTATAACTTCATAAAGTCATGATGATGGTTCTTAAGGTTATAAATGCAAGTGCCCGATAGAAGATGATAACAAGGAAAAAGAGAGACGAAGCTCTAAAGAAATATAATGGAGGGTTATATGGGTTATGAATTAGGAGAAATTTGGGAGTGATGGCATGTTTAGGGGGATGGGTCTGTGATTATCCTTGGGGTATAAGAGACATGCTCTAGTTATGATGCATGACTTGGCTCTGGATTGTGATATGAAGGTCTGTAATGGTTTTATGGAATGTAATGTGGTACTTAAACATGTTGATATGAATATAAGGATCTATTGTAAACCATATACATGTTCATGAGTATATTCCTTATGCATTTCCTTTATGTATGAACCATTTTCATATGTTATTTGCTATTTCTCTTTCTAGATGCAATGGGGTGACAACTCATTCTAGGTTCTTAGAATGTTGCATGGTTCTTTTATATTCATTTCCATTTCACTATTTTTCATAACATTATGCATTCTCACAAGACTCACATAAAGGAGAGGCTCGGTTCTGCATGTGCCTCGGATGAGTGCCCAATGCCCGCTTGGTGATAGGCCGATGCACATGGGATTAGACTATTTGTCTATGGATATAAAAATGACTACACATATGCCCCACACACATGTTGGATTATGATTAAGGAGAATTAGAAAAGTGTTACATATTGCAATATTTACAGGAATGGGTTATACATTTTAAAACATAATGTTAATGACATTTTAAAACTGTTAAAAATGTTATTCTAAAGCAATAAATAAAGCCTAGCTTGACCCATTAGCTAGTATAAATGCTATGCACAATGCTATGCACCTAGGGATAGGATGTTATGATGTATATGTATTGATGGAGATGCCGACATGTGGCACACATCCCCTTATCTTATTATATCATTAATTTATGATTTATTATGCTTAGGAGGTCGGCCTCAGTATTGGCCATAGGTTAGAATGGTATATATAGGGGTTAGAAGGTTGTAGTTAATGATCATATTGAGTATTGGAGTGTTATTATGACGGTTTGGAGGTTACCCCCTCGAAGTGGCAAACATATTATATGAGCATATTGTCATCATTTATCTATATTTTGGTGTTCTCTCATGTTATTCTGTTGTATATGTTCTGATTTATACAAGTAATATCCTTACAAGTGGTATCAGAGCAGTGATCCGGGCAATTTGTGGGATGAAACCCTAATGTTGGTGATTCGTCTATATCTAGAGATCAACTTGGAATTTTTCATATTTTTTTTTTGGGAGTGGAAACATAGTTCAAGTGATCTTCCCTCCAAATTTCAGATTTTTTGGAGCTGGTTTGCCAAAGTTGTGTCCGTTTTAGAGTGGAAACCCTAATTCTAAGGTTTCATCTATATCTTCTGAATAATGACGAATTAGGAAATAATTTTTTTTGGGTTGTTGGTAATATATTAAATGGTAATACCACTGAAATTTCAGAATTTTGGATCTATTTTGTTAGAGTTATTTTATTTTTATTTTTTTTCACTATTTTACTCCACAGGCTGCAATTTGAGAAATTTTCTGAATTTCTTACATTTTTGAAACCTCTCAAAAATTAAATTGGGGTTTGTGTTCTGTGATTTTTGTTTTTTGGCCGATATTTATCCGAAAGGGTTAGAAAAAGTTTTGATTAAAAGGGTCTATTCCTAAAACCCTAGTTTTGTGGATCATGGGGATGGTAGCTTTTTTTGGAGATGGCAGGATTGATTTAGAGAATGGTGGAACAAATTTAGGGATAAATTCTCTAAACCATCGATATTTGGTTATTCAAGTTGTGGATTAGTGGCCCTGCATAGATTTGGTTTTCTGAGTTAGAAAAGGAAAAGTCTAATTGGTCTTTGGAGGAACTGGAACAAGTTTTCATGGACAGATGGGCAACAAAAGAAGAAGAAGACGAAGCAGAAGAAGAAGAAGAAAAAGATAAATAAGAAGAAGAATCGAGAAGAGGAAGAAGAAGAAGAAGAAGAATCAGAAGCAACATCAGAAGAAGAAGAAGAAGAAGAAGAAGATGTTGATGATGAAGCTGCTACACAGGATAGTGCATCTCCAAGGAAGGAAGCTTCAATATTTCAGTTTGAAGGGTGCATTCAAAGAAAAAAGGAATAATCATTATGGATATGCATGGATGCTAAGGAGGAACACATATGGACTAGGATGGAATCAGAAAAGCACACTCATTATATGGCTTCTTCTTATGTTTCGGGGATGAAACATGTCAAAGAGGGAGGCAATGCTATGCACCTAGGGAAAGGATGTTATGATGTATATGTATTGATGGAGATGCCGACATGTGGCACACATCCCCTTATCTTATTATATCATTCATTTATGATTTATTATGCTTAGGAGGTCGGCCTCAATATTGGCCATAGGTTAGAATGGTATATATAGGGGTTAGAAGGTTGTAGTTAATGATCATATTGAGTATTGGAGTGTTATTGTATGGTTTGGAGGTTACCCCCTCGAAGTGGTATTGGAGGTTGCCCCTCGTAGTGGCAAAGCTATTCTATGAGCATATTGTCATCATTTATCTATATTTTGGTGTTCTTTGATGTTATTCGTTATATACGTTACGATTTATACAAGTAATATCATTACAATAAAATATAAATAGAGATGGCATTCGATAGAGTTTAATGGGTAGAGCTTAAAGAGGAGGATAACGAAGACTTGGATTTTCATCAGCCACCACCGAATATCATTGGACCAGATGAAAACGACACTGAAGAAAATCATGAAATACAAGTTCAATGAGCACAACCAGAAGGTGGTTCACGCCGATACCACACGTATCGTAAAGTGGAAAAATCACACCTTAACAATTGTTCTCTATAGCGTAATGAGTGGTGTAAGTTCAACACTACTCCCAACCAAGAATCCTTAGCGAACTTTACAGACCTCTCCTTAGAAGAAATACTATTGGACTGCCCTCCTTTCTAGGATCTAATGCCAATGATTCAAAATATGGCAGAGATGCGCTATCCATCTGGCTGGCTCTAAGGGTGGTGCGGTAGATTTAATTAATAACACATTTCTGTATAATGTGTGTGACTATCTCTAGTAATGTGATTTTTTATAATGTATGTTTATCAATTAGTGGTAGCTTTTATTCATAACCTAGCCTTTGTTTTTGGTATTCCTCAAACCCCTTATATTTGTTTCTTTGTTATTTTTCTATGATTAACCTAGTGTGTTTGTGGCTTTGGGGCTTGCTCTCATACCTCCCACTTATTTTGTTGAGAGAATATTGTATCATGTTGCATTTAATATAATATAAGATCCTTTTCATCAAATAATCTAGCCAATGCATGGGAAAATGTTGATGACACCATCCATTTTTATTGCATCGACCTTCCTCACACGAGTCGAGGGACTATTTAATTGGGTTGTGATTTTTCCTATCCTCACTCATTTTCTCATGTTTTTTCTGTTATTTTCCCCTTCCCTCTCATGGAATATACCTATGTTCCTTTCATCCTCTTACGTAGCAACAAGAGGGAAACAAATTTCATCTCTATTGTGTCTTACAGTCGTCTTCGCAATGTCTTTCGCATAGAATATGAAGATGTTATGACTGTGATTGTGAGCTTCCTGGGTGTGGATTATCTCCATAGCATTGGTAGAGCTCATGTAAACTATGATATTACTAATGCCTTCTGTTTAATTTCCTAGTGTTGTGTGTAGATAAATTAGTGGTCACGACAATTGCATCCCATTTCATTTACCTAGACCATTGTGTGGGTTTGGTCAAAGCTCTGGAAGAAGTATGCCTTCCTTGTATCTTTGCAAAGTTAAATCCTTGTCTGTCACCTTTTTGGGTTGATAGCAGGATTTTTATTCCCTAGAATTTAAAATTTGGGTCCTACTTCAATTTTCTAACTCTGTTCAAAGAATCTGTCATTTTGATGGGGTGTCTATCTCTAACATGCCATCCCTGGACACAGTCGCACTTGTAAAACCTACACCATCCTTTCTAGATCATGTGGAGTACTTTAAGTCTATTGCTGACATGTCCTTTTCCTTTATCAATATTATTGTAATGTTTGGATGGGTGGAACCCTAGGATTTCTCTATCATTCTTGCTCTTTTTTGTATTCACAACCCTATGTTTTTTGCAGGCCTGATTATTCATGTTACATATTGGCCTTGTTATCTTTCTTATTCATTTTTAGTTTTTTTATATAACCTTTCATCGATCAAAATGTGGGATACTTGTATGTAATTTGTCCCTAAATTTATTTGATAACAAGTTTCTATATAATGTTTCCAACTATCTTAATAATGTTTATATGTATAATATGTGTGATTATCTTTAGGAAATTTATAATACAAGTAAAGGATTTAAACGATAATATATATCTTAATATATATATAAGTGTACATAACATTTTTATTTTTGGTGAATTCTTATTTGATTAATGTTAATTTACCTCAATAAGCTACATTGGCATTACCTAGTGAGCGTTAAGTATAAACTCTCTTACTTTGATTTTTTAAGGTCATATTATCCTCTTGACTTCAAACTGTCTCGATGAAAAAATTGTTCACATCGGTTTAAGGTATATATAGAATTGAAAAATTATCAGGCACTTCAACAATCAGTGTGTTCATAGATATCATGAAAAAAATTAATTTACATTTTTCATTATTATGTGAATTCGGGATTCCAACGTGAAAAAAGTAGTACAACGAAATTCAAATTCTTCTTAAAATGATTTACCATAATTCTACCTTTAGAAAATGAGTTTTAATTTATTTCATATCTATATTTAATTACAAAAAGATATCCTCTGATGAGGAGTAGGAAAATTTTAATTTTCATTTAAAGTGTAAGTGTGGGAGGAAAATGTCTGTAGTGATTTCATGTCCCTTATTTTGAGGTATGCAAGGATGGTGGAAGGTGATGCGGGGGGTTAATGATGAATGAAGTCAGACATTTATAACTATTAAGGGGATGTTAATGTTCTTGTAATCCGGGTTTATAACTATTAAGGGGATGTTAATGTTCTTGTAATGTGAGCTCCACCAGGTTTATATTTATTAAGGGGAGGTTAATGTTCTTGTAATGTAAGCACCGTCGGGGTTTATTCTTCTCTTGGAATTCCTTACAAGTGTAGTGTGGTGCGCGTAGTTTATTAAGGGGATGTTAATGTTCTTATAATCCGGGTTTATTCCTCTCTTGGAATTTGGGTTTATTCCTCTATTAAGGCCAAGGGGATGTTAATGCACATTTACTCCTCTCTAGGAATCTGGGATTTATGTTGCTACTTGGTGTATTGGTATTGCAATTGTGTGGTCGGGTCTGTGTAGCATTGAACAATGATTTTTTCTTCATGATAGTCTGGTTGTTAATAGGAATATGGGGGAAGATTTGGTTCACACTTGAGCCTTGGGATCTCAATGATGTTAAATATGAGGCTATGGAGGTGTTCGAATGAATGGGATTTTCCCCTTTCTTAAATATTTTTGAGGGGTACAACGAGCAACTCAGTAAGGATTTTGGATCAGCATGGCAGCCGACCAAGAAATGGATGGGGGAAATGTGGTGTTGTAGGGAGTAAATATTGAATTATCAATCAACACGGTGGCTTATGTTATGGGCATGCCCACGGAAGGACGTGAAGTCTACAAACCCAAAAAGGATCCAATGGATGAAATGAAGCTATTTATGTAAGGTAAGGAAAAAATCACCCCTCATTTTGTAGGATTTCTTAGGAATTCCTTACCTCCCCATTCAATGAAGTGGCCCTTAACCTAATCCAATTTTTCACTCTTGAGGGACACCACAAATGTATCTATGCTTACCATATTCCCATGCTCAATTTCCTCATACATGGGAATAGTTTTAGTTTTCCATACTATATACTTCATTCTCTATGTGCTACCCTGGACCACTACAAAAAGGAAAAATCAGTATTCCCTTGCATCAGGGTTTTATTATGGCCATTGTGAAAAGATAAATCTTTGATATGGATAAAATGGTTAATGGGGATAGTATCCTTTCAAAATCCTTTAAAGATTATTCTCTGGAAGATGAAACTAATTCTGAGAATGAGGATTCTAGCAAATACCCGAGGTTAATCAAGGGGATGATCAAAATGTGGTTGAAGTTGAAGTAGTACAGGGCCTCCAAGACCTAAAACAAGATGACGTGAAGGTGGTGGTTATTAAGAAGGCTAAAAAGGGGAACCAAGTAAAAGAGGAGGTAGGTTTCATTTGAAATCCGGGGAAAATACCCAAATGGAAGTGCTTGGAAAAGGTGGTGTGGAAGAGGGAGTTGATCTTGCTAAATTGGTTGCAGACCTTGAAAACATGAAATGTGACACTCGACTTACTAAAAGCACTATCTAGTTTATCCTCAATGATTGACATGCAATGAAGATGAAAGTTGAGGATGTGGCTCAAGTCATAAAGGGTGGTAGTATGGAGGTTCTACAAGAAAAGTGTAAGAATTTAAATAGTGATGTGGATCAGCTTAAGGCTATGCTTCAAAACTTCACTGAGTGGAGTATTCTCACTATCAAGTGCACTTTACAACACCTTCAAACTCTCGATAATTGGCTAATGCCTATAGAAAATGTGAAGAGCAGGGGACATCAAAGAAGAGGAAAATGGAACTATCTGAAGATGATGTAACCACTCTAGGAACTAACATTGAATCATTGGCTAAGGAATGGGCCACTCTGGTGGCCAACTTGGAGAAAATGAAAAAGTAGTGGTTGATGTTAGGTTGTTGTTTAGTGTTGTTAGTTCTGTGTTTTTATTGTTAGTTTATTGTACTGGCTATTAGTTTTGATTCTTTTTGGATCAGACTATATTTTTGTATGGTTCGGTATTGAATATCTGCTCTATTTGGGAGATTTGTTATGTATAGGGTAGGGTCCCCTCAACCCTCTTTTACATAATGTAAAATAATAATAATCTTACTCTCTGAGTGGAATGGTCCACTCCAAGGAATTTTTTTCTTTTTAAAAATTGAAGCAAAGCAGACTTAAAAGTAGGCATCTTTCCTTCTTTCTATGGAGTATTTTACTTATTTCCTCTTAACATAAAGAGTTTATCTCACATTTAGTTCAATATTGCTTCAATGTAGACCAAACTCACTTTGGCTCTAACATGCTTCTTATCAAATCATGTGAAAAAAGTACTGTAAAGTCAATTATTATTTGATTTTCTCTCTATGGTGAGCAGTGCAGGTTTTAGATATATGATTCTTAAAGGAATGTGATGTGAAAAGATATTTACCTATTCTATGAGTTATATTATGGTTCCCCTAATAATAATGATTCCATAATAAAATAATTAGATTTTAAAATTAAGTCATACCGAAATATGCAGCAGATATATAGATAAATAGATGCACTATAAAATTAATTTGTACCAAAATATGAAACAAATATATAGATTTAATTATATTTTCATAGTATGGATCGATGCCCTCTGCTAGTTTATTTAGAATATCTTCAATCATTCTCTAGTTACAGTGAGGTTTAATCACATCATAGTAAATT
Source organism: Taxus wallichiana var. yunnanensis (assembly GCA_018340775.1). Lineage (NCBI taxonomy): Eukaryota > Viridiplantae > Streptophyta > Pinopsida > Cupressales > Taxaceae > Taxus > Taxus wallichiana. The sequence goes on along the minus strand of CM031242.1, from coordinate 689,858,367 downwards.
AAACGGGAAGTGTCACACATACTTTGAAATTCATTAGCCTAGTGGTCGTTAATTTTGTATAAAAATGATAAAATATGTCTAAATGGGTGTCAAATTTAACATTATGTTGTGGCCTTTGTTACAACCATTGAAGGAAAATAGAATATGTTCATTATCCCGTATAAATAAGAAACATGTTCTATACATAACATGTCATAAATAATGCCTAATGTTAGCTAGACCATATAGCATAGCATAAATAATGGTTCGGTTCTTTAGCCCTTATAATATAGCATAATTAATGGATGGCAGCTGCTAACCCTTATACCATAGTACAAATAATTCTCAATGGATGTTATCCCTTATAACATAGCATAAATAATGCCCAACGGACGCTAGCCCTTATAACATAGCATAAATAATGTCCATCAAGCACTAGCCACGATAACATATAGCATAAATAATGCCCAACAGACACTAGCCCTTATAACATAGCATAAATAATGCCCAATGCAGATGTTAGCCCTTATAACATAACATAAATAATGCCCAATGGATGCTAGCCCTTATAACATAGCATAAATAATGCCCAATGAGACACTAGCCCTTATAACATAACATAAATAATTCCTAGTGGATGCTATCCCTTATAACATAGCATAAATAATGCCCAATGGATGCTAGCCCGTATAATGGATTCCAATATTTGATTTTCTAGATTCTAATATATGGGACTTTAGAGTACATATAATTTCAATATAGGAGATTTTAAATTTAAATATATTTGATTTTGGATTCCAATATATGCGATATTGGAATCCAATATGTGTGATTTTGGAATCCAATGTGTGTGATTTTGGAATCCAATATGTGCGATTTTGGAGTGGTTATAATTCCAATATTTTAGAAATTTTGGAATCCAAAAATAGCAATATTGTATTTCGATATTGGATATATTTTTTATTTCTTTGGGACCGGAATATGTCCCAATTTAGTGAAATAAGTGTTCCAATATCCCAAAAGAAACTCTTAACAAAAATATACGAGATCAAGGCCCTGTCATTTCTCCAAAGTTAAGTACTTCTTCCCTAGCCCAAGAAATAAAATATAATATTCCATCAGAAAAAATAGTCACTCTTGCCCCCAATACACCCTTACCCAAATATACCACATGTGATATGGCCCAAATCTTGAGCCAAATCAAGATCATTATCCCCATTATAGAATTTTTTAGGATCCTAGAACATAATACAAGGAATTTGAATATTTGGGGTTGAAGGAGGATGTAGTTGTTAAAGAAATAACTACTAGTAATAGGGTGACTCTATTATTTTTGAAGCTGAAATTAAAGAAGATCAAGAAAGTGCAGAGGTAATCCAACAAGTATATTTGGGAATATACCTTATTGAATCACAACTAGATGTGTATCCTTTCTTTACCATATTATTTTCAATGAAAGGCTTCACTACAATTGCATGTTTGATTATAGGTCTTCTTTTAATATCATGCCATTAGAATTCATGAATGAATTGGACATCAAGATAACTGCTGCTTTTGGGAAGTGTTTTTCCATGGATTCTAGGGAGGTTCATGTGGTTGGGTATGTCAAATATTTGGTAGTACAACTTGTTTCTTACCCTAGTAAGTATTTGACTATGAATGTTGTTATAGTTGACTACCCTGCCAAATGGGGCATGCTATTATCAAGAAAATGGGTAGCCAAGTATAGGGGTAGTGTTCAAATGGATATGTATTTTCTTCCATACCAATGGAAGGGAAACTAGTCAAGCTACACGAGATAAAATAATATTTTTCACCTCATAGAAGATCCCTAAATGCTTCTTATGAAGTATTGTTTGTTGATACAAACTTGGGTAATTTTGTAGGTTGTGCTGATTTTGAAGATCAGTGTATGGATATGAATTCACAACTTTAAGACATTAATGTTCCATGGACTATGAAGTTTGATGGAGCATGCTCTAGTATTGGAAATGGGGTTGGATTAGTCTTGAATTTCCTACACAATGGTTCTTTAAATTTATCATTCAAGTTAAAATTTGAGTGCACAAACAATATAGCTGAGTATGAAGCATTGATTCTTGGTTTAAGAGTTTCTTAGAGGCATGAAATTAAGAATCTCATTGTCAAATGTGATTATGAGTTAGTGGTGAAGAAATTTATAAAAATATATGCCATAAATAACCAGAGGTTGAGATAGTATAAGCATGCAGTGTGGGATCTCATTGAATTGTTTGATTCTTTCAATCTCTTATACCATGAGAGGAATCAGAATGTAGTAGCTAACAAGTTGGTTGTCCTATATTATCAATATGAAAATGAAGATGTGTATCTATATTGAAATAATGAATCGAAGTTTTGGTTAGGTCCCGAGTCCCCGGCATACATACATTGGCAAGTATTTAAAGATGATGCTCAAATCCAAAGGTTTTTGAATTATAGAGGTGAGTTCACTAATCAACTCATTGACCTTAAACCTATGGTGGTGTTGATTGAAGGAAAGGAAACCCTCTTTGGGAAGGATATAATTCAGTTGAAAACAAACACCATCCCTAGGGGACTTGTTAGCCTTGAGTCTAATTTTGACAAAGACAAATAGAGTTATGACCAGACTTCCTCATGTACCTAGATATGTTTTGGAATAAAAATTGGGAACTTTACATAATCTAAGAAGGGGTTGGTTAGGAAACATCATGAATGAAAAACAAAATAATGCGTACACAAAAATATTAAGGAAATATTAAGATTATCTTTTATGTTCTTATTCTAAGATAAAGGATTATAGGAGGATTTTTTCCAACATGAAATACCTTTAGAACCTCATACTAAGCCATTTAGGTAGAAGAAAATACCTATTAACCCTATCCTTGCTACTAAGATGCAAGAAGAGTTGACTAAATTGAAATATGGTGGGATAATACAACCCACTAGATACTCCTCATGGGTAGCAAACCTGGTGCTAGTTAGAAAAAGAATGGGGATATTAGACTTTATGTGGATTTCAAAAATTTAAATAAGGCATCACTCAAAGATAATTACCCACTACCTAACATGGATAATCTTCTACAAAAGGTGACTAGATCTAATTTATTGTCTACATTGGATGGATTCTTAGGTTACAATCAGGTAGTGGTGAAAAAATCAGAATAATATAAAACCACTTTCACCACCCCTTGGGGCACATATGTTTATGTCAGGATGCCTTTTGGATTAATGAATGCAAGAGAAAATTTTCAAATATCCATGGATGTGGATTTCTTAGGATTCATTAATGATTTAATTACCTTTGTCTCATGAAGCTGTCTACTCTATAAAAATGGGTAATCATTTACAACACCTTGAATTTTTATTTGATGTAGAGAATAAGAGATTTCATTGAATCCAAAGAAATGTCACTTTGGGGTACAAAAGGAAAATTTTTTGGGACACATAGTATCACATAAGGGAGTTATGATAGACCCTAAAAGGGTGGAAGCCATTGATAAATTACCCATCCCCATGTCAAAGAAAGGCATCCAATCCTTCTTTGGACATATTAGTTTTGTAAGAAGGTTTTTATCACAAAAAGTAGCACCCTATGATTATGGATTGAAAATCCCTACTTTTTTCTAACATGGTACCATCTCTCAAGTTATAGGACATGTTACTTGAGATAGACCTCTAGAAAAGGCTGGATTCCTCTACCTAATCTAATGCTAAAACTACTCCTAAAGAAGGGAATGTAGCTAACTAATCCTAAACTAACCATTCCAAGGGACCAGGGAGAGAGAGAGAGAGAGAGAGAGAGAGAGAGAGAGAGAGAGATGTATGAAAGGGAAATAATAATCTAAAAGGTGGTGATAACACTAGAAAAGGGTGAAAATATTATAGTGATGGAAAAGGGAGAAGGAAAATGGAGAAGGGTGAAGTCGGACATAAGTGACATAGACCCGAATGGAATTTCACTTTTGTTCTCACATGAAACAAAACAAAATGAACTTGCAAAAGATAAATACATGCACAACACACTAAATTAAGTAAAAGAGAGGTAAAGTTACAGATAAAATGAAATAAGGAAGACAAAATGTGCCACTAAATATATTTTATTGCAATAAAATTATCCACAGAGACCATTATAGTTGTAAAGGAAGGTATAAGAACACATTACAAGCCCAAGATGAAGGTTCGATGACTCACAACTACTACTCGGGAACTATTTTGACATAGTTCCTTTATAGTTTTCAAACATCCTCCTTTAAAAAATGAAATATTTTACAATATATAGCTTAAATGAGAGAGAAAGAAGAAAGAGAAGAGGGAGACAAGAGAGGAACGCCCTTTTTGAACTTTCAACCACCAACAGTCTCCATCAAAATATTCTACAAAGCACATGGGCACCTTTCAAGATCATTACTATGTTTGTTCCGTCTTGCAGAAGGAAATGAAACCATACTTCATCAATTTTAGTAGTTGAGCCATCTGATTTGATCATTTGCTTGCTTAAGACTACTCTTTTCTCCCTTTAAAGGTGTGTTTTCCATTTGACCTACCAACCGCCATTAAAAATCAAATATGATTGCATAAAATTGAAAGGAGCGAGGAGACCTTTTCAATAATATAGATTTTTCAATATTTGGAGTTCTTGATCAAATGATATAGCCATTTGAATATTTGCATGTTGGGGAGCATAAGGGCGACATGTGGCAGCATTTATTATCTCGGGGATTACCTATGTGTACAAGGAAGTGGAAAAGATAATTGGTTTATCATATTGCGCCATCGTGTGACGAAATCCGTGATGGATTCATCTTCAAATTGGCGGATAGTATACAGATCATTGATGGTTATTTTGCATGCAATATTAATGGAGAAGTGCTCAAGAAATAATTGTGCAAGCTGAGAAAAAGAAAATATGGAGTATTGGGGAATATTATTATACCACTCTAAGGTAGGACCAGCCAAAGACATGGGGAAAGTATGAAGCATCAAGTCTTGGTTGTGCGCAATGAGATAACACGTATGTTTAAATGCTTTGAGATGTTGTTGAGGGTCCTCCTTGTTGTTAAACTTGGTGAACTTCGGAAATTCCCAGTGTGGAGGATATGGTTTCATGGGCACGAGATGGATGGATGGGTTCATTACATATCTGTTCATAAGACAATGTGACTTTGGACCCTAATGTAGCAACCTCTAGGTTGGCTAACCGACCTATCAAGATTTGCTAGGAAGTGCTGTTGAGCAGTGAAAGGTGGTGGTTGGACTTGCGTATGTGTAGGTATCTGAGGGACTTGGTATGGGTGAGTGTAAGCTATGTGTGATGGTTGAGGTGGTTGTTGATAGAATGTGTGTTGGTGAGAAATAGGGGCATGGTATGATTGTTGAGATTGTGTAGGTTGTGGAAGTAATTGCTGAGTGGGGATGTGAGTATATGCGGGTTGATAGACTGGAAATGACACTGTATGTTGCAAAGGTATGGTTGGAGGAAGTTGAGAAGTGATATAGAAGGAATGTGTTGTTCGAAGAAAGGATTTGACATGTGGGATGGTTGAATGAAGGTACCAGTGACCATCAAAGTTGTTGTAGTGGTAGGGATGGCAGTCACGATAGTCGTGTTGATGTGAGGAAGATTGGGTGGAATGGGCGTGACTACCTGGGTGGTCTGGTGTGCCGATGGGTTGGTGGAGGATGACACAAAATCATGTAAGGCCATGGATTGAGGAATTTTAGAACTAGTACTATAAGGATAGACCTGCTGAAGTGGTGGGCCATCCAGAGGAAGGTGTATGTATCTTCTTAAGAGATAGTCTTGAAGGGCCATAGGGTTGGCGTCAAGAATCTGTTTGAATTTTGGGTCCCCAAGAGGGAAGATGGAAGTACTAATAGGCTCTGATCTGACAGAGGGCAGAGTGGCTGGCCTAGATGGGATGGAATGTTGGTCTATTACCCAGTGTGGGTGAAAGGTATTGAATGAGGTATATTAGTGAGAGAATGGGTGCCTGTGAGTGAGATAGGAAGAAACATGGATGATGAAATTGTTGATGTAGTGATTGATTGGGATGAAGCACTATGTGTGGCGAGGTTGTGTTCCATCTTTTTAGCAGTGGATTGAGTGATTACGAGCATAAAAAGGAAATCGTTGTTATATCAACAAACAAGTGAGGCAAACAATATTTTTATCAAGAACATGTGTAAAGAAAAAAATATAAAAAATGGCTGAAAGAGGACCTAGAAGAAGGTAAACTATGTTTGGTTTCAGGTAAGTTATGGCTGGGAAATGTCTAAAACAGTTTTGTTGGGTGATCAAATCCCAATCAATGAACCAGGTGCAAGGAATGTTTCGATGTGTTGATTAATTTGTGAAATTTTAGGTAGTGTGTGATGATAGGTGTGATGCAAATAATTAAACCCTAGTTACACTATGTGAGCAAGCAGAATGCACAGGTTCATTTTACTCCAAAATCAAAATATGAAATTCGATGTTGACAATCATCCAAAATACTGAAAATACCATGCAGAAAAGAGAAAATAGGGAAAACTGGAGAATACCTGTATATCACTTTTCCTTTTTATCTAATGACAAGTTGAGCCAAACAAGGAGTGTGCTTTGAACAATCAAGTGACAAGTTGCAAAGTGAGAAAATGACAACAGATGCTAAAGAAGTATTGGAGAATGCATTCCCCGTTATTTGATTGCATGTGATGATGGCATACTTTGAAAGCACCACTCAGTGATCTAGAATGCCGGGTACCCTAAAATGGCACCATTTACGATTGTGGATGAGGTCGATAAAAATGTTTTGCACGATGTGTTTGATTTCAATATTGGTCTTTGACAGCATTATTTTGTGATCGCAACGTTGTAGATGTTATCCTGCAAAAGGAAAATAACTGTAAAACATGAGGCTGAAAATAGTCTATTTAAGTAATAAAATATGGTGGTTGGAAATGATTTTTGAGATGATTTTCAAATGATGAAAAATAAAAACGATATTAAATCAAAATATTAAAGACGGAAAGTGAACCAATATACTATCAAATAATTTAAACAAAGTGAATAACCTCATTAAATCAAAAGCATTGAGCTCTTAGCTAAAAATTATAAGCAAAGGATGGATCTAATGATCGCGATAAAAAGGTATGAATCCAAACTCCTGCCGATTGTATTTCTGCAGTCTATATGGTGTTGTCCCATAGACGAGGGCACGTTTTAGACATATGATGATGCCGTAATGAGAATCATAAAAATTCTAAACAAACAATGGATGCTAATGCCATAAACATTGTTTGTAAGTGTGTTCTATAGACTTGTAAACAACCTACTTTAAGGAGACTGTATAGTTACTATCCACAGAGTTTTGCATGGAGTTGAGACTAAACCGGAGATAGTGGAATAGAGGGATGTGACAGTCAATACACACAAAGCTTGCATGAAGTAGAAAGCAGTGAAAGCTTGATTCGAAGGATCAAGTATCGAGATAAAATGGGCATAATTATACACTGCGTGTCTATCAACGATATTATCTATCAACTGTACGATACTAATATGAAACTGGTGTGAATGTAATGCTGAGATGGAAATAATTAGAAGCAATTCAAACACCAAAATCTCGTGAATTAACTAGATAGCGTAAGGAAATCAATAACATGTGCTTTATAATGAATTATGAACCGATCGACGTGAATTTGATATCAAAATTTATAGATATATGAGACTAATACTGGAATTAGATTTTAGATTTAGACAATACGTGTTGAGAAGTCGATAGAAACATTAAAATACCAGAATTTATAATCACCAGTAGGAGCTAAGTCGTCAGCAAATATTGATTTAAAAGGCAAAGATAATCTTTATAAATATGTCGGCTAACTACAACGCTTTGATCGGGATCTTATACACCTGTGTGGAATAGAAGTCAACGTGGAGTTGAGGCAGTAAAACAATATAGGGAGTTAAGTCATATGAAAGAGAGGTGAATGCGTCAGATGGGAGCATGGGAAGAGGAGTGAAGTTGGAGTTGGGGTCGAATGGAGTTGGGGAGATGATTGGGTAGAGAGAGATGAGAAGTGGGTGAGTGGAGATGGAGTGGAGGAGGTGGCCAACGTGGGATGGAGAGTAGCGCAGGTAAGTCTGTGTTGAGGATATGGGAGCTCGGGTAGGAGAGCAGGGTGTATGCGTGGAGAGGGATGTGGGGCTCAATGAGCAAAGGAGATAGCTCAGATGGAGTGGAGGTGGCCAAGTGAAGAGGTGAGGAAATAGTTAGGGGAATGGGTTCGATGGAGTAGTTTAGGATAATAACAATAACAAAAAAGAGTTATATATATATATATATAATATTTTTGTTTTTGATATTTATGTATTTTCCTATTTTTCAAGGAATATAACAATAAAATTTTATAACTATTATAAACAAATTAAACAATAACCTTATTCAAAATGACAAAAACCACTTACCTCAAGGGATGTGGGGCTCAACAAGCAAAGGAGATAGCTCGGATGGAGTGGAGGTGGCTGAGTGAAGAGGTGAGGAAATAGTTAGGGGAATGGGTTCTATGGAGTAGTTTAGGATAATAACAATAACAAAAAAGAGTTATATATATATATATATATATATATATATATATATATATATATATATATATATATATTTAATATATTTTGTTTTTGATATTTATGTACTTTCCTATTTTTCAAGGAATATAACAATAAAATTTTATAACTATTATAAACAAATTAAATAATAACCTTATTCAAAATGACAAAAACCACTTACCTCATGGCGAAGACAAAAATGACTATATGTACAAAGGACACCACACTAGCGAAGATAATTAAATCCTGCAAACAAGTGAGTTTCCAAATGAAATATTCACAAAATATATGTCAAGTAACGACAACCAAAAACAAATAAGATAACCGTCATCTTTACGACACCTGCACACAACAAGTTACACAATAAAAATGACCAGATCTCGGTCTGGTCCCACCAGTGTTCCAAATGTTGATCTACATTTCCAACTTCATGTCCACATGAGTGTAAGAGTAATCAAGAAACATGAAACAACATCGAGTATACAAGGGCTTAGTACTTGGCGACAGCGATGGATGATGGATACAAAGCGCAAAGTTGATATCGAGACTCCTCGGTGTGATTCCGACAAGCTTTGTAGCTCACATAAACTAGGAAAATAATTATTAGAGATTTTATACGGTGCTTTGCCTGAAAAAGTAGATCTGGAAAACATTAAATTTCTCGGTGGCTATCAACCCCTATGTTTAAAAGAAAATAATGAATATCAAATGATAAATGACATGCCAAAACTAAAGAGATTTGCAATATGTTGAATAAATAATATAAATACGATATGGCCAGTTGTGTTTTGATATAAAAACAAATTGATCGTTAGAGTGAAAATATGAGACCAATAGAGCTTCACTTATAAACACTCCACAATATGATGCAAAGCTTCACAAACAATTTTGATAAAATAGTGTGAATTTTAAGCTTGAGAATTTCAAGAATTTTTCACCATTTTTCTAGAGGGGAGAAAGAGTCATATTTATAATTTGAATGTGGATTAAAATAAAGGATTAATGAATCACTATAATTTGCAAAATCAATCTTGATTAAGAGGACATGATGAAAAGTTGATTTGATGGTGGGGTTCATGATGTGAGAAAAGGAAAAGGTGTGATGTGGAGTGGGGACATGGTTAGGTGTAATAGTGAAGTCATGTGCTCACTTTACACTATTGATTTTTGGATTTGTTGTTGGATAGGGAGATTTTTGAATTATTGACTTCATGGGTGGGGTTAATAATTTGAAGGGATTGAATTTTTAGGTGGGAATTGATTTTTAGGTGAGAATTGATTTTGACTTAAGTGGGGAACATGTGGGGTTGTTGATATATATATATATATATATATATATATATATATATATATATATATATATATATATATATATATATATATTTGTGAATTATTTAATTATTAAATAGGATGATATGACTTATTTGAAAGAATGAATTATTTAGCATAATATAGTTTTGGCATGTGATAAGAGATTAAAATATAGTTATACGGGACTATATTTAAAAATTTTGGAGAATGAAATGCGGGACTACCCTATTTCAAAAACAATCGTACTTTTAAAATAATGGGTCATTTTTGTTTTTATTGCCAAAAAGTTCTTGTAATGTGTCAAGATATTCCCAAGGAGCCATATAAGCCATTTTCGACAAATACCCAGATGCCCAAAATTGTTTTATTTTGTCGTTGGGGTTTGCCTGCGGGAAATTTGTATTTAATTATTTTGAGCCCCATTTGAGGCAATTTGTGTTCAGTTTAACTCTGTTGTGATTGTACATATCATTATTCCCATATACCAGTAGGGTTTTAACCAGGAATGAATCATGGGCTTTATTTGTGACTTAAAGAACGTTTTGTGTTTTTGTGTTTTCCCATTTCGTTTTCTGTGAAATTTCTCTAGATCAATTCCTCTACCGGTTTGGCCTGATTCTTATCTTGGAGTATCTAGAGATCACATATGCACGTTGTGCTAGAAGGAATTCGCCATCAGAGATCTGGTTCTTTTGGAAAAGATGAATTAGTGCACCAAAAAGCTTCTTCTGGGCTAGCCACATTTTTGGAAAAAGGGGGTTTGAAGTGGATCATGGGATTTTTGGAAGCAATAGGCAGGTGGGAATTTTGTACCTACCTAGCAGGGTACTTTATCCCATGAAATCCATGCCACCTAAGTCACAATGGGAAAATTAGAGGCAGCAGGCAGGGGGGAATTTCTTACCTGCCTTATAAGGTAAAAATTCCCATTGTGGAATAAAAGAAAAATCACTTAAGGCATTAATGGGATTTTATTGCTTGCCTGGTAGGGTAAATAATCCCATTATGAAATTCAAACAACTTAAGTGAATCATGGGATTTTCAGAGCTGCCTTGCAGGGTAAATAATCTCATTGCCAATTGACTTTTAAAAATAGAAATTCCTTATTCCAAAAAGTGTGACCCCTTTAGGAAAGAAAGACAACCTTAAATTAATTAAATTAATTAATTTCTTCTCCAATTTTGGCACCCAGGATTGTGGAAAATTCAACAAAGGAAAGTGGACAAAAGGAAGTTGGAAATAGACAGTTCTAAAATTAAATAAATATTATTTATTTAATGCAGCCCCTTCATGTCAAAAAGTGCGCCCCATTTGGGAGAGAAATTATATTTTTAAAGTATTAAATGATTTAATTAATTCCTATTTTCAGTGGCTAAGGTCAAAGCATACCGTGAGGCTTGAGTTAAGCTGGAAGCGTAAGTCTAAAATTAAATAAATTTAGTTTATTTAATGGCAGCCATGAGCATGCACAAAATATGCACTCCATTTGAAGAGTAAAGCTTATTTAATAATTAATTAATTACCTAGAAGTGTGAAACACAAATCCAATCAACAAGGAAATACACCATATGAAAATGCGTGTGTAAATTGATATTTCGATGCAAAGGTGATCAACACAATGTCAATATTTACATCAATCTCGAAATGAACAAGGCGTAAATATTAACAAAGGGTAGATGCGACTCCCAATCAAAGGATGCCACGAATATTTTAACAACCAACAAGACCCAAATGTTAAAGGGTGAGGTTTACAAATGTAAGCTACATAACCACACCAATTGGACACGTCTATCAAGCTTTGCGGAGAAGTGATATATTAGTGTCAAAGTGGTATCGAAATGACGCAAACAAAGTAAGCAACACCTTTCAAGATTTGGGACAATGTTTGAAATCAAACTAAGTCAAAGTATACTAAGGATGTGTTAAAATGTGGGCAGCGTAATGCCACAATGCGGATACTTAGATCATGTTTATGAGAAATGTGACATAAGTATCTTAATTATGTCGAGACAATGCAAACGAGGTAACATTTCAAAGGGAGATAAAATGATGAATCAATCCTAACTATGATGATGATCCTAACGTGGGTATCAAGATCACAAAGGCTACCAATGATATAAATATGTCTCCACACACTTTAGATGTTTAACTAACCCAGCCGCAAACATGGATGGGCGTAAATGGACAAAAAAGTGGCGAAACAATCAATTGGTAACACAAAGGTAGTCACCCTTCTTTTGATCAACAAAGTGTCAAAAGAATGTGAAGGAAGTAGATCAAAATGGGGATGAAAAATGTTGGCTTCACTTCAGCAGAGTTTTGCCTCGCCTTAAGGCAAGTGAAAAACTAAGCAAAAGTAATGCATCACATGTTTCGTGATGAAAATATGGCTCACAACTCAACACTATTTTAGAATGGTCAAAGTGGGCTCCTAGCCAAAGTATATTTTCCTAGGTGGTTCTCTCATCCTAGGTGTTACAAATTTATCCATGAGCGGGGTGATTTACCCAAATAGTCCTAACTATCTTGGGAGTATCTCAACTTTTCCCCCTTCAAGCATAGTGGGCAATAAATGCATCCATCGTGTACTTAAAAGGGTCGCATAGGGACAACTTGTAACGCTATCTCACAAAGGAATCACTAGTCAAGTAGGTAGTGTGGAGCACTTCCCATTTCGTCCACAAGGTTCCTTCTTCCGTGGGCTACTTTGGGGTTCCTCGAACGACCCCCATTGTTGTAGCTTAATGCGTTATGCTAAAGGGCTTATGTTCTAGTTGAGCGGAGAGGACGTACCCTTTTCCAAAACCTGCAATACAAAGAGTGTTTTGAATATGTTGCTCTTTTTATCTTGTTTAATTAAGTGTGGTTTGCTTGAACACCTTTTGGCAACCTATATAACAACTGTATTAGTAGTTTTTGACTTTGTTTTGATTCCTCCTTTCTTTGACAAGTGATTTTGGTCCTACATACCAAGGTTAGTAATTTTCCAAAACATCATATAAAGGAGATAAGATGTTGTTTTTGATTTCCCAGATCATCCTAAGATGCAAGGAAAGAGCATACACAACAAGGTATCTCACTCAAATTTGTAATAAATGGAAAATTCCTAAGTATAATGTGAAAATAAGTTCCTTTTAACCAACTTTGAAGGATATTTAAACCATTTTGCAAGTATGAAGAAAGTGGTGAAATGTTTTTATTCCCAAGATCACCTAGAAAGGCGTGAGGGAAGAGCATATGCATTTCAAACCTTCACAAATAAAGATGCAAATGTTTTTTATTAAGTTAGTATAAAGAAACCTAATGTAAAGGAAACATGTAAACCACTTGTTAGAACCCTGCAAGAGTTAGAAAACCAAGAAAATTGAAAAATTCTAGAAATCCAATTTTTGCACTTTTTAACAATTTTTAGTAATTTGCATTTTTGGAGGTCTCCGGGGCATTTTGGGAGTTTTGTGATAGAAGATAGTATACCAAAGGTATCTAACTTTTGGAATTTCCTCATGCAAAGTACACTTCATTATCTTTCGATGCCTATTCAAACTTTGAAAATGGGTTAACGAGTCAAAAGTTATGATCAAAACAAGGAGCACTAAAAAGTTGTAACCAAAACTGGATTAAACAGATATACCTACGCCCCCTTTTATGCAATTGCACCCCTATTTTTGTGCCTACACATGGGTTACGGAAGATATGCCACTCTGTATTTATCTAATTTATAGTGCACTGCGACACCGAGATGAGTGTGTGCCACCAAAAGACGTGTGCACCACTCGTGTGTTTCGGCTTACCGTGCACTGTACCACCCGAGAGGCACGTCAACCACAAAAAGAGTGTATGCACTACCTTTGATAAAAATAAGCTAAAATTTCACATAGAGCACTTGTCCTACCAGAAAAGCATGTGCGCCACCAAAAAATCATATCTACCAAAGACTTTGTAAAACAGTCCTAGATTCCTACAAAATGCCTGCACCACTAGAAATGCGTCTACGCCACTAAAACAACGTGTGCGCTCGAGTTAGGGTGTACACACCGATCTGAAAGTTTTTGATTTATAGTGAAGATACGATATGAAACGATGTCTCGTGCCAGTGTTAGTGTATCTCCGTCTTTGGTTAGGGTATGTGCGCCGGGGTTAGTGCATATGCGCTAAGATCGATAAACAGAGAACTAGGTTCTGACAGTGCGCCTGTCCCACCCAAGAGGTGCCCTGTGCCACAAAAATGTGCATGTGCTTCTGAAATTGTGCTGTGCCACCCCTGTAACCAAAATACAACAAAAAACACAAGAAAGCTCAGAATACTTAAAATTTTGACAAGTTAGTTTAAAAATGGCAACAACCCATTAAAATGATGGCTATGAACAAGAACTTACACATATAAAATTAGTAAAAATTCCAAGAAAATGAACATTAATTACTAAATGTGCATATCAAAAGTTAGCCAAAACAATGAAACTTAAACTAAAATGCTAAGGGACTACCGTCCCACCGGGTGTGCCAAATGTGTGCATGTGTTGTTTTTGAACTAATGCTAATATGAGTAAAAGACTAACACCTAAATAGCCTTAATTAGCAAGCATTAAACAAACTACTTAGCACCATCATGATAAGAATTAAACAAGGGTTAGATGCTTAAACATTCATCAATAAAACTTTGAAACTAACAATGTTAAAACATCTAAAATCCTCTATTCTCTAACAACAAATAAATGAAATGGACCTAGGTAGGCTCCATGGCTATCAAAAATAGTTTTTCTATGGTATTCCAAGAACCTAGGAATGAGGGCTAGTCAAAGTTGGGCTACAAGACCCTTTTGACACCTCCCATATGACCTAATCACTTAGGAAAGAGGCTTAACTCTTCAAGATGATGAACCCTCAAGAAAACAAAGGAAAGCTTTTAGTCTATTTTGCTATATGCTTTGCTTTTGTTTTCTTAAGAAGTTTAGGTGTAGGTATAAAGGTAGAAGGAGGGCTCCTTATATAGCCCAATGGATAAATGAAACACTTCATCCCTTTGCATGTGGGATAAAGGTAAAACAAGATTAGGAATGGATAAGGTTTCTTTATAAAAGGTAACCTTACTTTAGAAGGGTTTAATTTATACTTAGCAAGTCATGGGAGTTGGGGGTGTTTTAATTAATCAAAGGTGATTAACTAATAGGTAGATGTAAGCTTATAGAAGCTAATTAGAGGAATATTAGTACGATTTAGGCTATTAGAAGGGGATTAAATCAATTAAATATTGATTTATTAGATAAATGGAAGGGAAAGCTAATTAATTAATAATAATTAATTAGTCTAGATAGAAGGGGTGAATAATCAATGAAAGGTCGTTAATCAGGATGTTAGTTGGGTAGGTGACTTAATTAATTAGCGTAGTGTAATTAATTAATGACAATATGAGGAAAAATGAGTGTTATTGATGATATGTCGTCAATTTACCAAAAGAGAGATAATTGGTGCAATTTAAGTATTTAAATTGCTTGGGCGTAATTATGGGTGTCTATAACAACAACAAAATCCCATAAAAACTATGTATAAACATGGAAAATCATATTTATTCTAAGTGGAAACATGCTTTGATTGTTTATAATGCACTTCTTTATCGAAAACAAACCCATCCTACCCTACTCTAACTAGAGGCAAAGAATTTTAAGAAAAGCTGCAATAGGTTATGAGAAATAGAATCCTTTTCTCACAAAATGTGGCCATGTGATCTATTTAGAAACATAACCACATGGTTGGAATGAAATCATGCCTTTCACTCTATTTTTATTCAAAGTATTAACTACAAAATGATGAATACCTCCTCGATTGTTTTTCATTTAGTCAGAAGCTATTATGGTTGACCTTTGGTACTTTGAGATTCATTATCATGCTTTGAATTGAGAATGACTGGTTGCAACTCCTTCTTTAGCTCTAGACTGGAAAAATATCGATTGGACAAGGACTAGTCCTCTTTCTTTTCTCATATTTGAATTTAACTCCAAGAATGGAGGGTGAGACACATTTTCTTCATCACTAGAGTTGATTGTAACCTAATTCTCGCTTCTTTAAATAGCTCTTTCTATTCTATGATGAATTATTTGGAAATGTTATCATCATTTTCCTCCTTTTCCTCATCCATCAAGAAGTCTAAAAGATAAAATTATTCCATTCTCCCTTCATGAGGATTGTTATGGAAAACAAGTTCTTCTTTGGTGTTCTCCTCCATGACAGTTCATAAAAAAATCAGGTTCAACAAGGGATGACAAAATAAATAGATTTGAATTGTTACCATCAAAAGAAACCAAGAAGCTTTCTATGATCTCTTCTTCATCTAGGACCTTTGAATCTAATTTTTCCTCCATATCTGATTTTTTGAAGATAAATCAGCAACCTCCAAGAATTTGGTTCCATTACACACACTACACTCATAACATAGAGACAATTCATCATCTTCTTATTGTTTATGCTCTTCTTCAAAATCATCCTCCACCTTTTGTTCTTCAGACCCAACCTCTATTGAAGGATTAACTATTTGTGGCATCGATTGGTTTCAAATTTTGAAGCCCAATCCTTCAAATTTTGCACCACTTTTTCTCTCTACTGGGTTCTTCAACTTGCTTCCCTCCTTAACTGATTTTCTGATTTGTTTCTTCCAAAAATGGGTTTGGGAATGTAAGAGGAGAGGTGGGATCGGTTTCAACATGATTTGGTAATGTTTGCAATGAAGGGGAAGGTGAAGGATCTTCCTATGGAGGAGATGGAATGGAAGGAGAAGCCTCGAGGAAGCAAGGGACTTTTACTTTGGGCTAGGTGGTTGATAAGGAATGGGCATTAGATACTGACAGGGAAGGTAAGTGGGAACATCCCATTTATAGGGTTCATTAACCTTATGCTTATTAGATTTTAATGCCTATAATGATGAAATAAAATCAACCATTTGAGTGAAGGATTCATTTATTACCTCAAGATTTTGTTATGGGATAAACCAACTAGGTATAAGACCTCCCCATGGATAGGGATTCCTAAAACCAGGTTTTTTAACATGCAATATTTGTAGTTTCTCCTTGAAAGCCTGCAAGATCTGCTCCATTCTTTGAACTTTTCCTTCAAACTCTTCTTCAAGTGTAGAATGACCTCCAAAGTCTGCATACTCATAAGAACATGCATGCTCCATCTGATTTTCATCATAAATCTAACTTGGGGGTGTGTTAAAATAGTTTGAAGATGGATTTTGGAAGGATGGAGGTGGATAAACATGACACTTTATTGCTGAAAGTGTGGCATCCTTTAAGGAAATGAAGTCATGGTTGTACAACTTCATGGGAAAGAGAAATATAATGCAAGAATGAAAGGGAGTGGTATGTTGAATGATAAAAATGGGTTTTCTAGACCAGTGGAGTCGTCGGATGTTCTTGAAACTACCTTCGAAGGCTGGAAATCACTAAGTCACACTAGAACTTAGCAATGATGAAATTTAAGCTTTCAATACTTGTCCCACCAGGCATACCAAAATTGTTATCACAAAAAGTAACACCATGGGATTATGCATTACAGATCCCTACTTTTTACTAACATGGGACCATCTCTCAAGTTGTGGGACTTTCTACTTGAGATGGACCTCCGGAGAAGGTCAACTTCCTCTACCTAATATAATGTTAAAACTACTCCTAAAGAAGTAAATGCAACTAATTAATCCTAAACTAACCATTCCAAGGACCAGGGAGAGAGAGAAAGGGTTAGAAAGATGCATGAAAGTGAAATACTAAGTAAAAAGGTTGTGATAACACCAAAAAGGGTGAAAATATTCTAGTGAGAGAAAAGGGAGAAGGAAAATGGAGAAAGGAGAGGTCGGACATAGGTGAAAAATATCCAAATGAAATTTCACATCTATTCTTACATGAAACACAAAAACATAAACTTACAAAGGAGAAATATATGCACACCACACTACATCAAGTAAAAGAGAGGCAAGATTGTAGCTAAAATTAGCTAGGGAAGAAAAGATGAGCCCCAAAACATATTTTATTGCAATAAAAGAATGTACTGAGACCATTACATTTGCATAGGAAGGCATAAGAAATCATTCCTAAGACCAAGATGAAGGTTCGATGGCTCCATGACTATTAAGGAAACATTTTTACATAGTTCCTTTATAGTTTTTGAACATCCTACTTTTAATAACAAAATATTTTACAATATATAGTTGAAATGAGAGAGAAATAAGAAAGAGGCACATCCATTTTGAAATTTAAACCACCAAAAGTCTACACTAAACTCTTATGTAAAGCACATGGGCACCTTACAAGGTCATTACTTTCTGTTCTATCTTGTAAAAGGAAATGAAGCCATAATGCATAATTTTTAGTTGTTGATCCATCTGATATGATCATTTTCGTGCTCAGGACTACTCTTCTCTCCTTCTAAACATGTGTTTACCATTTTTACCACAAACCTGTCACCAAAACTCAAATCGATTACATCAAATTGAAGGGCTTAAGGATACCTTTCCAATGATATATAGTTATCAAGATTTGGAGTTCTAGATCGAAAGATATGGATATTTGAATATTTTCATGTTGGGCAAAAGCACATGAACTTGACACGTGGTAGCATTTGATTATCTCATGGATTTCCTCTTCCTATGTGTTATTTTCTTTTCCTTTTCCACGTGTTTGCCTTTGGTTGGTTCATGAGGTCTGGTTTTCTTTGTTTTCCTTTCGCATTATGAGCTTTGCACACCTATTTATACCTTCATGAAATGTAAGCCAATAAGATAGTGTTGTGCACCTTCACAATGTCAAAACTTTGATAGCCCTTGGGAAGCATTAGACAATAAGAAAGATCCACACTAATTCATAATTTATTTATTTGATAACCAATCTTGTCAAAGTGTAAGTGTGGGCCAATAAGAATGTTCCACGTTTCTTGCAATGTCGGTCTTCTATAGCCCCTTCTTTCTACTATGAAACATGAGCCGATAGGAAGGCTCCATGTATAGAACATGTTCTCCTTTCATTGGTTGTGTCTTTGCATTGCAATTTCAATCTAGGCGGACTTAAATTTATGGATCTATAGAAATGCACCACATGTCCTCTTTTCCCTTTCAAACCTACCCAAACCGATGCCCTCTTTAAAATTCAATCTATTCCATGGAATTTATGTATTCAAAATGGATCTTCCTTTAAGTCTTCTAGAATTTCGACACATGTCCCTACTTTGACCATTTATCTTGCACCATGCGGTGTCATTCATTTGTTATAGGCTGGCCCTTATTACGAAAAACCTTTGTTGCGTGACTTTAACATACTTCCCATAGGTTTAATAAAACCTGCCTAAGTCCTAGACCAATGCTCCTTTATTTCACAAGTTAAGAGAACCCACAAAATGAAGTTCTTGCACTCCAAGAAAGTGAATCAGTCTCTCACGATTTTGTTAGAGCAAAATGGCTAAGTCCATTTTGATGAGTTATCCAAATTTGCAAGGGGTGCAATTTGGGACAACAAGTTTATCTCCAACTTTTTTGAAATTACTCTCCCCATCACAAGTATGTTAAATAAATATCAAGTTATCAAATGGGAAGAAGGGGTTATCCAATCTTTTGAAGGAATAAAGGAAGCACTCAATACTACCCCTATATTAACCAACCATGATTATAAAAAGGAATTCAAATTGTTTTCCTTTTCCCCTTAGAACACAATTACTTTTGTCCTATTGCAGAAAGATGATTAAGGGCATGAGACACCCATTTCCTTCTTCAGTAAATCCTTGTAGATGTTTGAGTTGAAATATTCTAGTGTAGAGAAAAATATTTTCCTTGGTGAAAGCTACTAAAATATTCAGACTCTATATTATTAGTTCTAAGATCATAGCCTATGTACCTCATACAATGATGAAAGCTATCCTGTCTCGAGATAGAGATGTCAAAAAGAGGTTAAGGTGGGTAAATAAGTTTCAGGAATATGATATGATAATTTAGACTACCAAGGTGGTTAGAGGTTTGGGATCAAGCTATCGTGATGGCGTAAAGTAATCTGCATATAGTTGAGAAACACAATTTTGATGAGGACAAACAACACCTTCATGAGAAAATAGGTATCTCGACTTGGTACAAAGACATAGTCAAGTGGGAGTGAAATGTCCTACTTCCTAGGATAGTCATGACAAATAACCTTAGAATATTTTGTCTTCCCAATGGCTAAGGAGAATTTTAAAAGGGAGACTTAAGTTCTAATATTTTATTATAAAGTGCAAAAATAAAATAAAACATTATAAAAAGAACTTATAATAAATTGTTATGGAATTGATGATAAATTAAACATAAAAAAGAAAACAAAGGGAAAATCATTTTGTAAAAATGTTATTTTGATGGAAAAGTGTTACTAGCTTAGGGAGAAATAGAAAATGGAAAAAGGCAAAACACTTATGATCCAAAGTTATCCCCTCTAGAAAATGTGACTTGCATTAGGAAGACTTTTTGGAGGGAAGAAAGCATTTAATGATGAAAGAGTTGGTTGGTCATGGAAAGTGGCTATTTGGGTCACTTCTTTCTTTAAAAGGGCAAGTCGACTTGTATTGGGGCATTCTATGATCATCAAAAATCTTGAAATTACTTGTGAGTTGAGTATTTGCAGCTACCTTCTCTGAGGACGAAAACCCTCATGAGAAATTGAAGGAAGAATGAAAACTCTTCCTTTGGGTACATCTATTTTTGTGTGTGATTATTCAAGAGAGATTTACTTGCTGAAGTATAATATATTATCAAGCTAGAGCGACCCAATTATAGGTTTTTTTGGCATAGATGAAGGATATAAAAATCAGTTTTGATACCTGCTATTGAAGCTGATTTTCAGTCATCTTTTCTACATAGTTTGGAGTGTTTTTTGGGGTCCCAAACCCTCAGTTTCAGCTGTAATTGCAGACTTGGTTCTGCAGATTTTTATTAAATAAAATCAACCTTGTTGGAGCTCATAATTGGTACTTTCATTCTGCAGATTTAATAAATTATTTCAGATCTATTTTGCATCATATATTTGCATGTTCTTTTCGATTTTGCCTTGAAAAATGATTAATTTAGTTTTCAAAGTGGAAAGAGTTAAATATAATGGTTGTTTTATATGGGTTTCCCACCTAACCCTAGTCATATTTCTCATAGACAAATCTGATTTGCATTGTAATTAATTTCTATCTCTTTGTAAAATCTATATTTGGTGTTTGGATTTGCCTAAAATCCAACTTGGGTTCTAAGTGTCCCATTTGGGGACATTACAATGGTATCAGAGCTAGTTTTCCTCCCATCTTGTGAGGGAAAGATTCATATTTCAGATTTGCATGGACAAAGGTGAAGAAAATTTTAGATATCAATACCAAAGAAGAAATCCAAGAAGAGGAGGGATGGATGATGAATAAATACCTCCTCTCAATGATGTTTTAAACTACATGAATGAGGTGTTTTCTAAGGGTAACAGAGAGCTGCATAATAGATTGCTGGAGTCAAAAAGATATCTTAGAAAGTTTGTCATAGGATCCATTGCTGATTTGGGTAGATCCTTGTAGGGGATATTGTCTAACTCTTAAGGGAATCAAGGGAATCATGGTGAGGGAAGTTCTTCTATCCATCATGCGGAAGGGTTTCAAACAATACTCCTTCCAAATTATTTCATGTTAGTTTCCTCGAAAGGAATAAACCACAAGGGGAGGAAGAGAAGCCACCTACGCAAAATAATTATATATTTTTGGAGATGAGTATCCATCCTTGAATCCCAACACAAGGGATTTTCTTTCATTTAGAAATTTTTTCCAACTAAGGAGGAAAGGGAAAAGAAAAAGGTTAAATCAACAACAAGAACCAAGGAAGGACATTCAACATAGATTGGGTAAGATAAATCTTCCTTCATTTGATGGCTTAGATAAGTGTTCTGTTAGGTCTTGGTTACAAAAATTAGATACATTTATCTCTTGCAGCCCTATGTATGAAAAATAGACACTTAAGTTTGCAACCTTGTATTTGGATGGAGTTGGACATGAGTGGTGGTACCATGACATCATCACCCAAGGGAATGGATCTAACACATCCGTTGAAGAATTCAATAAGTGTTTGACATAAAACAAGATGGATCTGGACTTGTATTTAAGGGAGCTAGCCAAACTCAAATAGGATGGAACTCTAGATAAGTATATTTTTGATTTTCAAATAATTCCAGTAATAGTACTTAATACTAGTGAAAGAAGGTTTGTTTTATTTTTTGTTGAAGGGTTGGGAGAACTATTAAAAGGCCTTGTTAAATATTTTAATCATCCATCTCTTCAAGGTGCCATTAAGAAGTTATTAGACTTGGAGAGTTCAATGCAAAAAGGGAAAATATGTAGTTCAGAAGCAGCGAACAATGCCTTTGGGGAAGTAAAAGAGCACATGTGAGTAGCCAATAACACCTCAAAATGATAGAAAATGAGCAACAGTTAGTGGGAAGAAAATTATAAAAGAATAATAAGAGAGAAACATGTTTGAAATAGAACCAAGAAATGAATTGAGGAGGAAATTGTGCTTTGATTGTAAGGACCCATGGACACCCAATCATCGTTGCAAAGGTAAGGGATCTATTCATTATATTGAAGTTGTTTCAGATGATGAAGAGGATGAAGGTAATGTTGATCCAAAAGATAAAGAAAAATAAGATGATGTGGTTGTCACAGGTGCTACTTTAGCTACACTAACAATATTGCCTAGTTTCTATGCATTCCATGTGAAAGGTGATCTTCTTGGGAAAAAGGTCACCATATTGATTGATGGAGGAGCAACACACAACTTCATTGATGAAGATTTGGTTGCTAAATTGGGCTTACAAGAAGAAGAATTCCAAGGATTCAATGTGATTGTGGCGGATGGACATTCAATCACATGCACCAAGAAGATTCCTCAACTTCAATTCACCATGGGAGGTCATGAGGTAAGTGATGAATTTTATGTTGTTGGCATTGGTGGGTTGGATTTAGTTCTTGGTGTGCAATGGATTCAATAGTTCAGTGATTTTCATCAAAAATATTAAACCATGGAGTTGAGATTCAAATAGTGAATTACATTTTATTTATATTGGTTTTTCCTTTAGGATATCATTATTTTTAATTAGTTTTTGTTAAATTCAGGTTTTGCAGTGCCACCACCCCTTCCACACAAAGTGCCACATTAGTTGATTACGGACAAAAAAATCACAAGTGTAAGAAATATTGATTGATTTCATTCTTATTAATTTGAAGTTCTTACTTTTCGCTTGTTTGTCTTCGTAATTTCAACATATTGAATCTGATATTGTTAAAGTATTGATATTGGAGATATTTTGCAACTTCAATCTCAAAATAAATCGATGGCCACAAACCACCCCGAGTGCTTTAGATCGGTGCTTGAGGATTATATCAATCAAACCTCCCCTTTCATCTTATTGTAGGAGAAAGAGTATTGTGTTCCATGGAATGAGTAGGGGACATAAAATTATACAACTTCAAAGTTCCCAGCTTTTCAATTAGCGGCATGCGAGTTCTAGAGGCACTTCTGTTTTAAATAATATCGATATGGATGAGGAGGATCTGAATTTTGAAAACATTTATGAAATTGTAGTGGAAAATAAGCACACCGAAGATTTTACTCAATCTTCACGTAAGGAGGCTTAATTTCCTCAACAACCATCCTCTTAAGATCCTCCTTCCCTAACTAGGGTAGAAAATTTGGATGATGATGCGAAGACCAAATTTTTAGTAGACATCCTTATGTTTGATAATGCTATATCCCTTATGATGGAAAATGTTATTCCTGACATTAAGGAGATGAAGATTTGGGAGATCAGAGTGAAAGATCTAATAAAATAAATTAATGAAAGATATCATAATTTTGAACACAATTTTTTTCATTGATTAAAAATGAACCCAGTGACGATTTATTCTTTACTTGCTCAATCACAATATGGTAATGCGATTCTTACAAAAATATTTACATTATTGATTTTTTTACTATAATGCTTAATAGATTGGCTAATTTGAATGCCGAGGTGTAGTCTTACTACAATACGTGGAATAGAGACAAGAAAATTGTTGTCATTTATCGATTATAAATTCTAATTATGGTATTTTTAATTGCAGTCAAAATACTAGACTTTGAAGATAGAGGTGCAGGTCTTTGATGAGCCCCTGAAAAAAGTGAGAGAGAGTGTCATGCAGGGAAATTTCTTTTAAGGAAAAACTTATTCTATTGAACAAGCAAAAACATACTTTATAGAGGATTATAAAGGAGAATGGACTGGATCCGGATATTATTTTGAAAAAAAAATGATGAGGATCCTTCTCTCCTTTCAGCAAGAGATGCAACTAGAGAAGATAGACGAAATTTAGAAAATATTAATGCAATGCAAAATAATTAGTAGAGTCTGGTGTAATAAAATATAGTTCAAATGTTGTCAATGTTATTGAATATTTTCAAGGACAAGGGTAAAACTTTACATGAATTAAAAATATTGATGTAAATCATTGTATTTGACAAATGAAATTTGAAAACATTATCTTTATGTGAAATTGTCAATATTTTTATTTCTCTCATGCCTGTTGTCGAATGAAAATTTATCTTTTTTCAAGCTTGTACAATTGATGAATAATATACATGGATTCTAGAATCTAGATTTACATTATTTAATTTAGTTTCAAACATGTATGCACTCAATATTTAAAACTTGGATGTGCATGTTGTTGTCGAATCTTGATAGTTGATTCATCATGTAAAGATTATCTCCAATAATCATGATGGGATATATGGATTATAATATCTTTGCAAACATGTGTGCCTATGGAATTGATAGTGAGAAATCAAATATTGAACATACTTTCCTAGTAATGAACTTTAATTTTATTACATCATCCAGTTTGTAGATTGCACAACTATCTACCATCTATTATTTCCAAACATTATAAAAACATAGAAAGGATTTAAAAATTTCCAAACATTATATGCGCAATATATGTAAATGAAAAAAATATTGAGTCACAATATATATTTCAGAAAATGAATACTTTCAATTGTCTGGTAGCTGAAATAAGCGATAAGAGAGAAAAATGTTTTATTCAATGCATTTGTAAAACAAAACAGGAGAGCCATATATAGGTTGCGGAGAAGAGAGGAACAGAACAATTAAATAACTATTCACAACTAACAATGTATTAAGCACTTAACTAATGCACTAACATTCCCCCTTAATACATTTCTCTTACAAATGTACCCCCTAAACAAATCAAACTTCACTTTGCCGAGAGGCTTGGTGAGAATATATGCAACTTTGAAAATCGGTAGAGGGCAAAGATCCTGGAGCTAAATTTGGTCGTTCAAGACCTGTTCACGAATGTAGTGACATTCAACCTCAATATGCTTTGTTATTTCATGAAAAATAGGATTCTTCACAAGCTTCAACACACTTGATTGTCGCGATGAATGATGGGAGGTTTCTCTTCAGAATCCCTATATCTCGCAAGAATGCGATGTAACCAAATTGCTTCACACACACTCCTTGTGTGGTGCGGTATTCAACCTCGGTGGATGAGAGAGAAAAATATTTTGCTTCTTGCTAACTATACGTACCTAAAATTGTAGGGTACTACACCACCGGAACAATGTTATACATGCCCTAATGATGATACAAGTCTCCTTGCAAGGTGTTCGAGAATCCAGAAAGGCTTGCCAAGTATACGCTTGTATCCCGCATGCCCCGCTCAGCCTCCACATGCTTTGTTTTCCCTTTTCCCCCTTCTTCTTGCATTTTTGTTTTCAAGAATGGAACCGCCACCACCTGCAGGGCGGTGGTTTTGTTCGCATTTTCTAGATTCCTCCGATGATCATGTCAAACGTAAATCTTGAGTTTTACACACTTTCTTCAACCACTTTGGCTTGCATTAATGTTTTCTGCTCCCTGTGAATAGTGTTTTTCCTTTATTTATAGTAAAAGAGATCAAATGGGAGTTACCCTCTGGTAAATGCATTGGTTATAAATAGCCAGCTTGTTTTCAAGCAAATGGCCCCTCATCTTCTCAATTATCTTATTCAATATTTCAATTTATTGCTTAGAATTATATCAATTTCATGTTTTGCTTCCATTATTGGTCTTTTAGAGGTCATATAATCTTCTTGTTTCAGTCTTGTTCCATTGCTGCTCCATACAATCAGTTTAGCATAGAATAGCTTCATTTCTAGACTAGAATCCATTAAAGTTGCAGGTTTTGTTTTGTCACAAGGATAGATTCTGAAACTCTCAGTACACTTGTGTTATATTCCTGCAATAAATCCCGCTAGGAATTACATAGTCAAGCTCTGTTCACTTGCGCTATCCCTCTCCTACTCGCATTGTATTCGGTCTATATCCAAAGCTGCCATTGTTTGAATGTTATCTTCTGTTGATACTATCATATACACACTTTCTGGATTCACGAGGACATGAAGGAATGAGGAGATCACATTGAGGGGATGAAATCACACACAACTAGATTTGCCACTATTCGTAAATGCTAGGTTTGAGCTATCGAAGTTCTAGTTACAACATATCAAATAGAGTAGTGAATTATTTCATTTTAGTTAAAAGTTCAATCTCGATATCACCAGGGGAAGTGCGGGGATTGATAGTTTTGAGAAACCGTGATTCATTCATCACTTTTGAGGTTTGATCGAGAGCCTTTCAATTTAATATATTTAGTTACTTAGATATTTAGGATAAAATCATAATCTGGATAGGTAAATAGCCATACCAGAGACTACTTTGCTTGTTTTTATCCTATTTCTAGATTAGTTGTCCATTTTATAAATATACTAGAGTAATCTGCTCTTCAATTTCATTGAATTATGTCAATGAAAAATACAAAAATAGAAGAATGCTTGCATAGTGTAAATACTTCCTTTGTAACTAGTTTATTAATATTAGTTAAAAGTTGAATCATTTTGTATGACAATCACAGACCTATAGAGCCTAGATAATATATATTTTAACCCATAGTGCCTCAACCGAATCTACCCACGACATTAGCTTATATGGATCAAGACCTTAGGATACTGGTCTTTTGAGCAACAACAAATTTACAAGCGATTAGTGAAAAATTGAGAGGGTTAAATATCGAAGACAACAAAGCTTACACATTCTGGTCAAACCATCCAAACTATAGATTGCCTTGATAAAACATCTGAATGACTGTGTAAGGATTCGAACGAGAGCAAACATTTGGTTGTGATCCTTTGGTTCCACAGCCTAACACAGAGATATCCTTGTCAACATAGATACTAGCTTACGTATTCAAGTTGCGAGCACTGTTAGATACTATGAGAAAATCATACGACTTCTAGTTCTAAATATAGAGGTGAAAAGGAATATGATTACTGGATAGTTGGAAGAAGGGATTGATTCTTCACATGACCATAACAGGTCCACAACAACCAAAAACTCACGGTTGTGATCCCCAAATCCCACAACCCAACGGGCCTACAAATTAGTTAAGTATTGACATTGGCTTGCGAACACTGGTATTTAGATCTTCACCACTCCCACCAGATATTATAGTACAGTTCTCCGTATTAAACATAGAGGCCAATCAATCTAATATTTTCTGGGCTAGACCAGAAAACCACCCATAGTTAACTATAAATTTGCTAGATCACCCATCACCATTTTATGACCTTGTCTGGAGATATATACGAAGCTCCCACAGGTCACTATCCATGTATCCAACAACCAAGAAATAGGATCTCGGTAGAGCTCGACATTTATTGGAGCCTTGAGTAGCCATTATATCTAAATGAACCATTACACCAATTCAAGTTAGGAGGGCCTTCTTCGCCTTAGATTCACAGATTCCATTATTGCGTATTGAGGATCTAAGATTACCCGATTAGCTTGTCTGTATTCATTCACATTCAAAATTCACCAACTGTCTCGACATGAACTCGGGAAGTCGAGTACAAGGAAGAGGTACTTGTAGATACCCATGTTCGCATGTCACTTTTCCATTGTACAAAATTGGTGAACCCGACGTGAACAAACAATTCTTCCTTTTATTATTTTCCATTTCTCTCATCCACCTTTGCTCTTTCCCATTATTCTGCGGGTATTCATATAACCCCAAATATGTCGGGATATGATGCATATGGCAGACCTCTCTTAGGTCTCAAAGTAAACTATAGTCAAACAAATAGACAAACATCACCCTCACTTTCTACATGGGCTGATAACTATTCAAGTAATTACTTGTCATCTCAAACTCCCCCTCACAGAACTAGTTCTAGTTCTTCATTCCGAATTGAGGAGTTTGATCAACTCGCACAAACACAACAGCCAAATCCATTAGGCTCTAACAATATGAAATTTACTAGAGAATCCATTTCATCTCCTCGAGTCTTGTTCAGACCACAGATCAGTAGACAATCAGACCCACTCCCCTTTGTGGATGAGGAGTACTTAGTGCACTTCACTAAAAGCAAACAACGCTTCCAAAATATGTATCCACCTATAGGGAATTTACAAATACGGATGATGCCCTATTCAGGAGAACACCCCCATCTCGCCACCTATGAGAAATACCCTCGGTGAAGCTTGGCAGGGTAACGATCAATTCATAGCATGGTATCATACCCCTTTACAACCTCATGCTCTACAACAAACACCCTTAAGGTAAAGCACCGCGTCTTCGCCAATGGAGGACATTTCCGCCTTAGTGAAAAGGTTAAAGGGCTAGAACTTGCTCAAGCAAACCAAAATTCATATTTTGGGAAATCAAGAATCCCTAACCCTCCGCATCACCCCAGTCAGGTTGACCTCCTTATAGGAACAGGCACATTAGGCATGCCTCCTCAAAATCCTTATAGTTATGCACAACAAACACCAACTAGGACCACATTTTCAAATGATGTTCGGTTGAAAACATGACACCACTCGGCTTAGCACCAAACAACCCATACCGAACAATACTCCTCCTTACTTAAACATTTATTCAAAGTCAACACAAGGAGACATGTTCTATTCTCCGGGATGTTTGTTCAACCCTGAGGATTCCCTTATGTTCCTACAAACTCATATGTTATGCCATATCAACAACCCATTCCACCTCAACCCCTTCAAAGAAGCCCCATTGATGGTTCAGTCTACGTAGTAGGGACTTATTCAGAATATTTAAAAGAACCCCTATACTTCACTATACGAAGCGTTATGCTTCCAACACCTCTTCTCGATTTTCCCAAATACAAAAGGGAAGGAGACCTGAATGCACACATTAAGGCCTATGCCATAGCCATACGGGAGTTACTCCCTTAGGACGGGGTTGTCGCTAAAATATTCCCTAAGACCTTAGAAGGTATCACCTTTGATTAATATTACAAAATACCTGAAGCCTCGATACACTCATTTAAACAACTCATGTCAGAATTCATCAAAGCTTTTGACATGAACAAATTGTTAAGAATGGGAATCAGGGAGTTCTTGCATATTAAACAAGAACATAATGAATTCGTTGCTCATTTTATTCAAAGGTGGCATATGGTCCTCTACTCATCAGCAAGTGCTCCAAACATGGATCAAATGGAACTATGTGATTTATTCCTTAATTCTCTCAATAGAGAGATAAAGGAAGAAGTCCAGAATTTCCCACTAAAAACTTACGATTAAGTAATCGAGAGTTCTCTCCGAATCGACCAAGCAGTGATTGATAGTGGTCATAAGACATATGGGACAAATGGGAAATTAACTACTCCCAATCAAAACACCGCAGCCTATCCCAATGTCGGGAACGCTAATCAAGGACCTAAGATCCTTAACAAGAACCACGGAGTTACAACAGATGGAGTAACTGACCAAGTTAAAAGGGCAAACGTTGTAAACATTTTGCCACCTGTTAATAATCATGAAATAACAATTTTACTCCAACAATCAATGTGGTGGATTTTAATCATCCACCACGACAATAACAACAACAACGAAAAATCCAAACACAAAGTCCAAATTGAAACCCAATTGGATATTAGAGTCAAAACCAAAGGCAATAACCTCAAAATTTTAACTCTAACAACCAACAACCTTATCATAATTTCAGGCCACAACAAATTATAAATCAATAGCCTCAAAATTATAATCCCAATTTGTATTGTGGCTTCCACAAGATTCAAGGCCATGATACTAGGACTTGTCGTGAATACAAAAATTAATGTAGCGCTTTCGGAAGATCAAAAGCAGCTCTTTATAGATATATTTTTAGCAAATTTTGTAGTACCCATGCCAAACACTTATGCAGGGGCAGTTTCCCCTCAAAATGCATCCCTCAAAATATTTAATGATCCACTCCCAAACCATTCTAATAACAAGTTAGATCCTAATGGAACAAACAAGGGTGTCATGACAAGAAACAATGATCATGAAGCTTCAACTTCATTAAATCCACCAGTCACACCCCAATTAGGAACTTGACCTCAAACTAAGATAGTTGGTTTAGTGGAGTTAGACACCGAGCTACCCGTAGAAACCATAACAAGAACACAGGATTATTCATCCCAACCTACTCCAAGTTATCCATTGGAGCTAGACAACAGTCAACAAACGTTGGTAAAACCCATAGGCACCTATGATTTAATTAATGATTTGACCAAAACCTTCTCTCACATCTCCTTTTTGGATTTGTTAAAGAACTCTCCCACCCACAGAGCTTCCCTCTTAGAAGCATTAGGCCTTGGTCATTTAATCAACATCACTCCTCCCTCTGGAAACGTAAGTAAACCATGTAGACTTTGACATTTATCCTCCAGGGCAGCCAGATAGGGATACATAATTTATATTCGATATAAGCATAATTCCAACAAATGCTAAAATTACATAAAGAGGTGACTGAACTTTACATTTAAAAGTTTGGGTCTACAATAATTATGTTAAACATGCAATGGTTGATGATGGGGTAGTAGTTAATATAGTCCCCTTCACTTTTCTTCAAAAGTTAGGATATGGAGAGACGAACTATTCCACAATGCGAAATACGCTAAGAGGTTATGATAGCCTCAAAGCCACTTTGATTGGAACCATAGTTTTACCAATCACTTTAGGACCCAAGACGGTCCTCACCGAGTTTTATATTATAGATCGGGAAACCAATTATAATATGATCCTTGGTTGGCCATGGATACACTTCATGAACGCAATCCCTTCCACGCTATTCCAAGAAATAAGATTCCTACACTTAGGGAAAATATTCGTAGCACAAGGTGACCCAAAACCCTTTGATATACACCTAGCTGATTTGAAGAAAAGACCAGGTGTTCACTTCAAGTTTGAAATTCCAACAAATCAACTTGTCAAACCAATTAATTCACAGCCAAAAGAAAAGTTGATACCCACCACGAGTTGGAACTTACAAATCCAGTGAGGACATTCCAAAGACTCAAAGTGAGACCAATGTTATAAAAATGGTGTCGCTAGGGACTACTGCAAAAATTGTCAAGTTGTTGGAGAAAGATTTACCTATTCTTCTACCATTTGATTCCATGGGTATGGGACACACCCTAGGAATTGCTTCTCTTCCATCAGATGATTTTTTTATGGTGG
This sequence comes from Taxus wallichiana var. yunnanensis, assembly GCA_018340775.1. Classification (NCBI taxonomy): domain Eukaryota; kingdom Viridiplantae; phylum Streptophyta; class Pinopsida; order Cupressales; family Taxaceae; genus Taxus; species Taxus wallichiana. Next base: position 689,826,909 of record CM031242.1, on the reverse strand, counting down.
AGGTAACCAAAGAAAAAGAAATAGATACGGCAAATATCCCAACATCCATTTTTCCAAACAAGTATTGGACTCTCCATTTCGATGGAGCTAGATGTCACTTTGGAGCTAGGACAAGAGTGATCTTTACTTCACCCGAGGGAAATATCCTACCTTTCGCCTTTAAACTAAACTTTGAATGCACAAAAATGGGGCTGAATACAAAACTCTCCTCCTTGGCCTCATTCTAGCTAAAAGAATGGGTCTCTACAACATTAGAGTGCTAGAAGACTCGCAATTGGTTCAGAAACCAAGTCTCTAACGTATACGAAACTAGAGCTAAGCACTTACAACTCTATAAAACAACAGTCTTGGATCTAAGCAAAGGGTTTAACTTCATATCAATGAAGCAATCCCACGAGAGCAGAACCTTCTTGCAGACTCAATAGCAACCTCGGCTTCCCGGTTCACTCCAAACAGCGAGTTGGAGGATAAAAGTTTCACAAAGATCACTTCATACCGAACCATTAGTACGTAAAATACCAAGGAATTCACTCCTAACTCATGGAGAAGCTGAGGATGATTTTTCTATCGTAGATCACTTTGACGATGATAGAGTCACTCTCAAATATCTAAACACCTATACAGAGCTACATCTTGCTCACCGTATAGTTGATCATTCCCTGATACCACATTCCTCTTCCTATTTTGGAAATCCCATGGTAGAATCTCCTCCACAGAAGGATCTCGATGTCTATGAGATAGAAAATGGATAAAGTTTGGAGCTACCTCTAGCCCCACCTAAATTTGAAGAAGGTAACGCTTCTTTAATAGAAGAAACCATTGACATAAACATTGGAACGGAGGGAGAACCAAAGATTTTGAAGTTGGGATCCTCGTTAACTCTAGAGGAGATAGAAATACATACCCAAATCCTCAAAGAACATCAAAAATATTTCACATTTAATTATAAATAAATGACGGGCATTGCACCACAAGTCGCGGTAAATAATCTTGTCTCTAAACCAGATGCGAAACCAATTAAATAGAAGTCAAGACCAATGAAGCCAAAAGTGGCTCTCATGGTAAAAGAAGAAGTAATAAAACTTCTCCAAGTGGCATTCATTAAGCCTATTGACTATTCATAATGGGTATCTAATATTGTTCCCGTCCTCAAAAAAAGTGGGAAGATATGCATTTGCATAGATTTTTGGGATATTAACAAAGCTTGTCCTAAGGATGACTTCCCATTACTATCCATTGACGTTATCATTGATGCAACAGTTGGATTTGAACTATTTTCCCTCATAGATGGGTTCTCAAGGTATAATCAGATTAAAATATTTGAACAGGATCAAGCCAAAACTAAATTCATAACTCGCCTAGGGAACATATTGCTACGTTGTCATGCCATTTGGTCTTAAGAACACTTTGGGCTACGTATCGTGAGCAATGACTTACATATTCCACAATCTTATCCATAAAATTGTGGAATCATATGTCGATGACTTGTTGGCCAAGGCCAAGAAATGTTGTGATCATCTAGAAGTGCTCTATATCATCCTCTCACGACTAATAAAATATGGTGTCACATTAAATCCAGAGAAGTGCGTGTTTGGCATGACAGGAGGAAAACTTATGGGCTACATTATATCTTCACAATGGATTGATGTTGATCTAGCCAAAATATGGTCCATTCTCGAAATGATCCCACCACTGGACGAGTCTAGAATTAGGTCATTTCTTGGGAAACTTGGTGCAATCCGTACGTTCATCCCAGATCTAATTTTTTTCATTCATCCAATCAACAATCTATTAAAGAAAGAGTATAGCATTTATTGGACTGAAGAATGCAATGAGGCCTTTGAAGTAGTTAAATTCTTCTTGTTGTCTCCACCCACACTTATGCCTCCCAAGCTAGACCGCCCTTTGATCCTATACTCACGAGCCACTCATGTCTCGCTAGCCTATATGCTGGCTCAAGAAGACAATGATAAATGAGAATGCGTGGTCTATTTCATTAGCTGAACATTGCTCGATTATGAAACATGGTACACATAGGCAAAGAGAGAATGCCTTGCCTTAATTTTTGTAACAAAATGTTTAAGACATTACATGTTAAACCAGGAAACAAGGGTCATTGTAAAGACAGACCATTTATGAACATTTCTCACACAAGGATCTTTATCTAAAAAGGTTGGGCGTTTCATAACCTTAATGGGAGAATTTGAGTTAACATTCGTGAACCAGAAATCCGTTAAGGGAAAAATCATTACAGATTGGTTAGCTGACAATCCACTAGATGGAGGCGAGTTGGTAAATCTAGACTTTCCGATGAGTGTGTATACTTCGTCAAAACTAGGCCCCCTATTTCTACATGTCCTTGGTATACTGATATCATCAATTTCATCATGGACCGTACATATCCAGAAGGTTCCACACCACAACAAAGAAAATGGTTATGCATTATTACCACTAAATATGTTGTTTTAGACCAGGTACTCTATCGTAAAGCCTTCGATGGCATGCTTCTAAGATGCGTCGACATAGAAGAATCCAAGAAGATTCTTCATGAATCTCACAGTGGGATATGTGGAGGCCACTTCGGCGGTCACGCCACTACTAGCAAAATACATCGGATGGGATATTTTTGGCCCTCTTGAGCATGACACATGTGGATTTTGTATGTAAGTGCCACAAATTCTAAGAATTCTTTCACAAGATTCACATGCCAGCACAATCCTTGCAACCAATAGTGACCCCGTGGCCCTTCTCCACGTGGGGGTTGGACTTGATAGGGAAGTTCTCTCCCTCATCAACCAATGGCCATAATTTTATAATTACAGCCATGGAATATTTTACCAAATGAGTGGAGGCCATGCCTCTCACCACCGTACCAGGTTCGGTAATTACCAAATTCATTATGAATCAAATCATTTGCAGGTATGGTGTCCCACAAGTCATTATCTCATATAATGACACATCCTTTAAAAATGATGAAGTCTGTGAATTATGTAGCAAATTCAAAATAAACCATCACACAGCCTCTCTTTACTATCCTCAAGCCAATGGGCAGGCCAAAGCGACAAACAAAACGTTAAAATCTATTCTCCTCAAAACGGTTAAGGAGAACAAGTGAGATTGGCATTTAAAACTATATTAGGCCTTGTGGGCCCATTGAACCTCAATAAGAACACCAATAGGAGCAACTCCTTTCACGCTAGTATTTGGAGCAGAAGTAGTTCTCTCGCTTGAGGTTGAAATACCCAATCTTTGTATCTCATTACAAGGGATTTTGGGCAAAGAATCTTACAGGAGGCATGCCTCTCTCGGTTGGAAAGCCTTGAAGAGGCCAGTTAAACACTTCGAACAATAAGACAAAGCCTATGCTGACCGGATGTGCGGTAGTATCACAAAATGGTCTATGAGTGAGAAATATATGAGGGAGATCTAGTTCTAAGACTAGACAACCGGATCAATAAGAAAACCAAAGTGAAGGAAGGAAGTTCCGGCCCAGTGGTTAGGCCCATACCGAGTCATGAAGGACTACGGAAATGGTGCGTATCTCTTGTGCACACTAGAAGGTGGAATTCAATGAAACTCACAATTCCTTGCATCTCAAATGGTTTTATGCATAAAACATCATAATCACCACTTGTACATTATAGCTACCTACATTGCATTAGTCATTTAGCTATTTCATTCTGTCCATTCATTTCGTAAAAATGGTAGTCCAGGAAATTACTCTTAAAACAATCTATTACAAATTTCTAAAAATATTGGCACAAGTATTCAAATCACATCTCTTCAAACATCATCAACTATTTTCAAACCTTCTCATCAAGTTTGATGGAAAAATATTGATGAAAAGCATACCAAGGCTTGCATACTTGGCTCTACTCTTTCTTTCTACTAGGTAAAGTTGTCCTTGCCTATGGTTTGTTCTAGAAGCTTCTTGGTGTCACATCTATTCCTCTTAAATCTCTTTGAATGAAAGGATATCCCAAAGTCATAGATCGAAATGTCAAAATCAAATGAAATCAAAAACACCAAGCAAACAAAATATTTTATTTTACACACTTCTTTGCCCCATCAACCTTCGGTGATAAGCCCACATCTCTTCTTTGGTGGTGTGAGGTTGGGAAAGGAAAGAAGTTCCCTTACTCACCTATACCCCGCCTTTGGTGACAAACCCGTGCTTCTTACTACTAGTGGCATGAGGTAGGGTGTGGGGGTCCCCACACAAATCAACAAATCTTGGTATGCTAAAAACACGAATCTACTTCTCTTAAGAGAAAATAAATCCAAATTCCAAAGAGATCAAATCCTTAAAACCATATTTTGTCAACCAAGTTGCCATTTATAAATCTAAGTCTAGATAAAGTGGAAAGTAAGTGGCTTCCTAAGCATGGTAGTAGTTCTAAGTAGGGTAGGTGTGTGGGTCCAAATTTGGTTTCTGTTACATTAGTTTTTCTATCTCTCATCATTCCATTCAGTCAAACTCATACAACTTGTGCCCTTCCTAACTCTTGGTGTTGAACCCTCGCATCTTACTAGTTGCGTGGAATTAGGATTGGGGAAAGTTCATCTCTTTATCACTATGCATTCATCATGTTTTGCCAACATAAGAAGAAATTACAAACGTTTCCCAAAGAGTTCAAAATTTCAGCACTACCATATGTTAGTATCATCTCATATCAGCATTACAACAAACATACAAAGTAAAACACTTTGTTTACTATCATTTGTTATCCATTGCATACATTTTGAAAACATGAAAAATAAATATTCTAAAAACATCTAAGTACACATGTGGAAATGAGTCACAAAGTTCTAGGCACCAAGAGTCTGGATCCAAAAAGAGATACATACGTATATATATATATATATATATATATATATATATAAATCAAGTTTCATATACAATGCCATCATGCACTAGGCATGGTCAAAACACTCAATGAGCCCAAAAAGTATAAAAACACTCATACAAATATCTGACATAATACTACAAAAATGGTCTCTCAATCCATATATGATCCCTCAGAGGGTGTGTGACCACGCCTAGGACTCGGCTACGCCGGCGCTTTGAATACCTGGGGCTCGTGGTCATGACCAGTGGTGGCTGCCGTTTCGCTATGAGAATGACTCCTCCTCATCAAGCGCTTGGCCATCCTATATCCGGCTACCTCAGGTGGAGAGAAGTCATAATCTTCACCGCATACAGACAGGAGGCAAAAAAATAGTATGCTTACCGGCTTCTTAAGGCTCCCCCACATCCACATAAAGCTTAGCACAGTCTTCTCCGAGGGGAGAAGAATGGTATCGAGTGCATACTCGGCGAATCAAGTCTCACCACTCATCGAAGTCACCGTAAAAAAAAGAGAAACTAGTTAGAAAATGATCAAAAGATAAAACCAAGAGTAAACAAAACAAAAGGGAATAACAAACTAAGACAATTCTAACTAAAACAAATAGAGAAGAGAGACAACTCACTCGGATCTCTCGAGCCTCCAAGAAGGATCTATAGGATCAACGCCTGGAACTAATGCCACCACCGACCGGTGCCCCTATCCCACATCTAGGGAAATGTGACGGCCTGCAATGAGACTCGCCATCTCCACCTAGGTCCTGAGAGAGCAACTCCTCTAAAACCAGAGTCACCCTCTCTGCACTCCGCTCCACCCTCTCATCCCATAGGATCTCCTGAGTATCATGCCATTTGGGATCACTCTTATCCCCCACCCATATCATTGATCTCCATTTCCTCTGTCTCCTCCTTTTTCTCTCCCCTGGTGAACTCCTCAAACTTAGAGTCCATGTCAATGGGTTCATCACTGCTATGGGCGGGACCGGCGGAAATTTGAAGTAAGGGTTCTGATGAGCACCGGCTCTCCTTGTGCACGTACCACCCTCCTAGCCACAATAGGAACATCGGGAGTAACAATGGTCCAACTCACCCGCTAGACCTCCCTGAGCCTCACGAATAGATCTATATACTGGCCCCACCGGAGGAAGCATGTCACTATAGGGGAGGCCAAACTACTGTGGTACTCTGTCAAAGGGGTGGATCTCCAGCTTCCCCACCCTATCTATCAACTGGCTGGTGGTCTAACAAGCAATCAAGGTAACAGTCTCCTCTCCCCATACCCCTGTCATGGCCTGATAAGGAGTGGCCTCCATGTCTACGGTGGTCAAGGAAGCCACTGCCTAGTGAGGTTCTCTAAGAACTGTCATCCCTGTCCACCTCACTACCCTAATGGCCCCGAGATCCTCTACCTCTACACCTCTCCCATATGGGATAATATGCTCATACACCCAACTCATGACAAGAGTCGGGTGGCTCAGTGACTGTCCCTATAATCAGACTACCCTATATAAGTCATGGTAGGTAGTCCCGAGGATATCTACTCCCCAAGTATAGACATGTCCATGGCCCTCAATCTATGCAATAATGGGGGCCCAAAAATATAAGAGGGTGTCCCCTCCCTTATCCCCAATCAGTCTGGATGTAAGGATGCCCATGATGGCATTGCGAAGCATGGAAATGTCGACTCAATGATAGAGTGGATCCTCACGCCCTTCTTCGATCCCATCGATACAACTGCATCTCCCATGTAGGTGGCCCACTGAACCACCTGTGATCTCGATACTGCTATCTTAAGAGATAGCCACCACCCAAGGATCAGAACCCCCAGTATACGGTAAACATCCTCTAGGGTGATAGACCACTCACCCCTAACTCCTGGCAATCGGAAGGTGTTTCGATTCGCATCCCAGTATGAAAATAGATCACATAGAATGTGACTAGCAGGCGCAATGTGAGGGACCTGTGCAATCCTCCAAATACCAGCCCTCTGGAGAGTATCCTACTCTACCCAGGAGAGTTCCTCTAACACTACTGAGAGCCACTCACACTCCCTCTCCCGACTCCATCTAATATACTCCTCCTTCGTATACACCCAAAAACATAAAAAAGGAGTAAGTACTAAAATCCAGTTGGAAAAGCTATTAAAAACACATAAAAATACTCAACATGCAAAAATAAGCTAAGTTTTGTATTGTTTTGGTCCTCTGTTATGGACCGCCACTGTGCAGAGTGGCGGTTCCAGAATAAATGCCTGCCCTCTGCACAGGGCGGCGGTCTGTCCCGCAAAGTCAAATGGGTCGTATACCCTAAAAAATGCTTTAAAACAATAAAAAGCACCATTTTAACAAAAAAAGAAGCCTACCCTATGGGCGCCCCCATAGAGATGCATTTAAAACTAATATTTTCAAAAATGACCCCAAGAGAAAGATTTCATCATTTCCACATTTTAGGTTTAAAAACAATAAATCGAGAAGAACTAACCTGAGACTTCGCAGTCGATGTTCCGCTCTTGGAGGCATGATCGCTATCTCACCACGAATGTTTTGACTATACTCTCGTCGAAAACCATCACCATGGGTCCCAGAGCTCAAAACTATCAAATCAATCCATGTAAATGAATAGTAAAATGACTTCATTTTATATAAATAACCCTCTTAATTTGATTTTGAATGTCTCTCATAGGGTCAGAGCACCGATGGAGGTAAGTTCTAAACCTCACATATATGGTAAGTTCTCTTTTCATATCAATTCATCCTTATTTCTCAAATTATTTTATCTATCTCGTACTTGAGTCCTTTTTTTCATTTTCGAGATAGTGGGACTTTGGATGGCAACTTTCCAACACATGGGCATGTCAGGTATAACTCCTAACTCCCCATTTCAGGACTGCCATACTCGGATCCACCGTTTTACAACTCTTCATGGCTAAGATGCTTTTCCAAGGGGGCAATATGTATGTACTCAAAATTTTAGGGTACCGCTTTTGCCAAAACAATGTTACACATGCCCCAATGATGATACAGGTCTCCTCGCAAGGTTTTCGTAATCCGTAAAGGTTCCAATTATACGCTTGTATCCCGCATGCCCCGCTCAGCCTCCGTATGCTTTTTTTTTTTTCCCCCTTCTTCTTGCATTTTTGTTTTGATGAATGAGAACCGCCTCCTGCCAGTAAGGCAGCGGTCCCATAACCGCCGCCTTGCACAAGGAGGCGGTTTTGTTCACATTTTCCATATTCCTTCGACGATCACGTCAAATGTAAATCTTGAATTTTACATGCTTTCTTCAACCACTTTGTCTTGCATTAATGTTTTCTACTCCCGTGAATAGTGTTTTCCTTTGTTTATAGTAAAAGAGATCAAACAGAGTTACCCTCTGTAAATGCATTGGTTATAAATAGCCAACTTGTTTTCAAGAAAATGGCCCCTCATCTTCTCAATTCTCTTATTCAGTCTTTCAATTTCTTGCTTAGAATTCTATCAATTTCATGTTTTGCTTCCATTGTTGGTCTTTTAGAGGTCATATAATATTCTTTCTTGTTTCAGTCTTGTTCCATTGCTACTCCATACAATCAGTTTAGCATAGAATAGCTTCATTTCTAGACTAGAATCCATTAAAGTTGCAGGTTTTGTTTTTTCACAAGGATAGATTCTGAAACTCTCGGTACACTTGTGTTGTATTCCCGCAATAAATCCCGCTAGGAATTACATAGTCAAGCTCTGTTCACTTGCGCTATCCCTCTCCTACTCGCATTGTATTCGTCTATATCCAAAGTTGTCATTATTCGAATGCTATCTTTTGTTGATACTATCATGTACACACTTTTTGGATTCACGAGGACATGAAGGAACGATGAGATCACACTGAGGGGATGAAATCACACACAACTAGATGTACCATTGTTCTGTAAATGCCAGGTTTGAGCTATCAAAGTTCTACTTACAACATATCAAATAGAGTAGTGAATTATTTAATTTCAGTTAAAAGTTCACTCTCAATATCACCAGGGAAGCTATGGGGATTGATAGTTTTTTGAGAAACTTTGATTCACTCCTCACTTCTGTGGTTGGATCGAGAGACTTTCAATTTAATATATTTAGTTGCTTAGATATTTAGGATAAAATCACAATTGCACAGGCAAATAGCCATACCAGGCTACTTTGCTTGTTTTTATTCTGTTTCTAGATTAGTTGTCCATTTTATAAATATACTAGAGTAGCTGCTCTTCAATTTCATTGAATTATGTCATTGAAAAATACAAAAATAGAAGAATGCTTGCATAGTGTAAATACTTCCTTTGTAATTAGTTTATTAATATTAGTTAAAAGTTGAATCATTTTGTATGACAATCACGGGACCTAGAGAGCCTAGAGAATATATATTTGAACCCATAGTGCCTCAACCAAATATATTCACGACATTATCTCGATATAGATTAGGACCTTAGGATACGGGTCTTTCGAGCAACAACAAACATACAAGCAATTAGTGAACAATCGAGAGGGTTAAATATCAAAGATGACAAAACTTACACATTCGGTCAAACCATCCAAACTATAGATTGCCTTGATAAAACATCCGAATGACTTTGTAAGGATTCAAAAGAGATCAAACATTTGGTTGTGATCCTTTGGTTCCACAAACCTAACACAGAGATATCCTCATTGACATAGATACTAGCTTACGTATTCAAGTTGCGGAGCACTGTTAGATACTACGATAAAATCATATAACTTCTAGTTCTAAATATAGAGGATGAAAAGGCATACGATTATTGGATAGTTGGAAGAAGGGATTGATTCTTCACATGCTCATAATAGGTCCACAACAATCACGAACTCACGGTTGTGATCCCCAAATCCCACAACCCAATGGGCCTATAAATTGGTTAAGTATTGACACCACTTGCGAATGCCTGGTATTTATATCTTCACCACTCCCGCCGAGATATTATAGTACAGTTCTTTGTATTAAACATAGAGGCCAATCAATCTCATATTTTAAGGCTAGACCAGAAAACCACCCATATTTAACTATAAATCTGCTAGATCACCCATCACCATTTTATGACCTTATCTCGGAGATAGATATGAAGCTCCCACAGTCACTTCCCACGTATCCAACAACTAAGAAACAAGATCTTGGTAGAGATCGACATTGATTGGAGCCTCAAGCAGCCATTATATCGAACAAACCATTACACCAATTCAGGTTAGAGGGCCTTCTTCGCCTTAGATTCGCATATTCCATTATTACGTATTAAGGATCTAAGATTACCCGATTAGCTTATCTCGTATTCATTCGCATTCAACATTCACCGGATGTCTCGACACGACCTCGGGAGGTCGGAGTATTAGGAAGAGGTGCTTTTAGATGCCCATGCTTGCATGTCACTTTTCCATCGTACACTAACCCATGAGATAGGTCTAGATCTAAGATGAAAAACATACCCGAAGTGGATTTCCTATCATCAATGGATCCTACATAGTCCAAGTCTCAGATATCCCTGTAAGAAGAACTGAGTGTTCTTCGATACTCTAGACCGAAATCAACTGCATACTGACATATCTCAACACATGCTTTTTTGCTATCCAATGACATTTTTTTGGCTCTTGCATAAATCTGGAAAGATAGCTCACTGCAAAGCAAAGATATGGCCTGGTATAAGTCAAGTAAATGAGACTCCCCACAAGCTTCTGTAGTGAGTACCATCTACTCGTGGTGAATGCTGGAATCTAGATAATTGCAAACCTTTTCCATAGGTGTGGACATTGGTTTACAATCGACATTCCATACTTCTCCAAGAGAGTCTTGGCATATTTCATCCGGGAGACGAAGATATGATTCTTCTTCTGCCATATCTCTAAGCAAAGATAGTAGTCAAGTAGCCCCAAATAAGTCATGTCGAAGGATTTATTCAGATCATTCTTTACATCATCCACAACATTGTCAGAACTTCATGTGATCACAAGATCATCTACGTAGAAAACCGGAATAACAATCTTTGTTCCTACCTTCTTGATATACAAATTTGTATCTGAGGGGCTACGAGTGAATGCATGCTGCAATAGGTGATCATCTATTTTTATATACCATGCCCTAGGTGCTTGTTTGAGTCCATAAAGTGACTTTATCAGATGACATACCTTGTGTGGTTGATGTTCGTCTACAAACCCTTCAGGTTGGGCCATGTATACTTCTTCTTTGAGATCACCATTCAGAAAAGCACTCTTGACATCCATCTACTGAAGTTTCCATCCATTTTGTGTTGTCAGTGCACAAACAACTTTGATGGTTTTGATCTTTGTAGTGGGTGCAAAGGTCTCGTCATAGTCAATTCCTTCTTGTTGAGCATAACCCTTTACAACAAGTCATGCTTTGTGTTTGTCGATTGAACCATCTGCCTTATATTTTGTTTTGAAAATCCATTTACAGCCAATGGATTTCTTACCTGGAGGCAGATCGACAAGTTCCCACGTCTAATTTTGAAGTAGGGAATCATATTCAAGCATCCATAGCCTATTTCCATTGTGGTTGGTCTAATGCCTCATGAACAATGTCAGGTTCGGTGCTCTCAACAACTGAACTCATGAGTGTAAAATTTACCTCATGTCTGGCTTGACTTCATGTTTTGACTCCCATAGAAGTGCTTGGAAGTGAGTTCAGGTGTGCATCCCTAATAGTATTCTAGACCCATTTCAGACGTTGGTGCTGTTATTGCTTGATGTGAAGATGTGTTGTCCAGTGTGCCTAGATCAACGAACAAGTCTCCACTCAACTCTTCTTCTCTCTAAGAAGAATCATCTTGCCCATCATCTGGATGTGTGAGAAATCTATGTGACGAGGTCGGTACTGGATCTCCATTGTGTGGTAGGGAGTCAAAGGATGACTCATCACACACCACATCTCGACTCTCGTAGATTTTCTTCATCTCAGGATCCATGAGATGATATGCCTTTGAGGTAGTACTATACCCCAAGAAAAGACATGGCAGTGTCTTTGGATCGATCTTCTTCCTTTTCTCATCTAGAACATGCATATATGCAGTACAACCAAAAACTCTCAAATGATGGATAGAAGGTTTACGACCAGTCCATACCTCTTTCGGTGTCTTGTTCTGCAAGATCTTTGTGGGTGCCGATTGAGTAGATACACTGCTGTCTGGACTACTTCTACCCAAAATTGATCCTCCAACTTAGTGGTGGAGAGCATATAATGAGCCATCTCCATGACAGTCCTGTTGTGTCACTCGAAAATCCCATTCTATTGGGGCGTGTAGGGTGCAGTCAGATGTTGCTGAATGCCATGCTGCTTCAGGTATGCTAAGAACTTCTTCGATACAAATTCCCCCCCTCGATCTGAGCAGAGGAGAAGGAGAGGCTTCCCAGACTGCTTGGTGGCTTGCTGGTAAAAGGTTTGGAAATTGGCAAATGCCTCACTCTTCTTCAGAGAAAATATACCCACATTTTCCGTGAGTAATCATCAATGATGAGCTGGAAGTATTCGAAACCTTGAAAGCTAGCTAGCAGGGGTCCGCATAGATCGGTGTGTACAACCTAAAGATGCTCCATAGAATGATAAGAGCTCTATTTGAACAGACCTCTGTGTTGTTTTCCCGCAAGACATCTTGAGAAAACAGGTAAGGAATGGGAGAGTGGAGGAAGCCCTCTTACCATTTCCTTGGCACTGAGCTGATGTAGAGCCCCTAGCAGAAAGATGACCATATCGAAAGTGCCATAGTGTAGTGGACTCCACCATTGAAGCAGAGAGAGAAATGTTAGATGAAGTGACCGCATCTAGTGTAAATAGATGGCCCTTCATAAATGCTCGAGCAATAACTGAGTCTCCCTAGGAAATGATGTAGGACTTGACCCCTTTCTCAACAAAGAATTCAACCGCATTCAATGATTAAGAAGTTGACTCATAGACAAGAGATTTGAGGTCAAACCTAGAACATATAGCACCTTCGTGAGTGTACATCTTTGTGTCCCAAGAGGAATGATGACATCACCAATCCCTGCCGCAATATACAATCGATTATCTACGATGGTGATCCGATCTCCAGTGGGTCGGTCACTCAGGGTATGGAACAACTTCTTATTGCCAGTCATGTGTTTGTTGGCACCGAATCAATCAACTAGACACTTTCTAATGGATGCGAAGTCTGCAAGACTAGGACAATGTCCGAATGAGTTGTGTCTGGAACCTCTTCATCGGAGGAGGCATCCTGCTGAGTAATAATATGACCCTTCTACCTCTGATTATGAGCACGCCATCATGATTTCTTGGAATATCCTTTTCCGTAAGTACTCTCTTCGTTAGAGTTGCCATACTTGTGACCATTGTAATAATAACATTCGCAGATTGTGTGCATATCTCGTGTGTAGCAAATGTGGCACCATCGATCCACCTTGTTGTTTTGCCGCTTCAGGGTGGTATTTGAGAAGGTGAGAAGGTTGCTTCTTTGTGGATCTTGCTTCGATTTGGGGGTCGATGCCCTTTCCAAGGCTTATGCTTTTACCTCGTGATGAGAGCCTTGTCTTCGAAGGCTTCTTGAACATTCTGAATGGCTTCTTCCTGTTGGAGATAATTCACTAGTTTGAAAAAACTCACCTCCTGTTGAGTGATGGTCAACGTGGTGATCAGTGTCTAAAACCAGGAAGGAAGAGCTCACAAGGTGAGTGGGACTAGCAACTTGTCATCCACCGGTTCACCGAGAGAAAATGTTCTGCACATAACTCGGCCACACGCCACAAGAAGGATTCTACTGATTCGCCATCATGCATACTCAATGTGTGAAGCTTTGTCTGAAGATGTAACATCATCGTCAAATTCTTGGCTTCATAGATGGTACACAATGCGGCCCATGCCTTAGAGGAAGTGGTTGCTTCCCGAATGTGAGGTTGAACCTCATCAGAAAGGCTCAAAGTGATAAGCATTAGTGCTTTTGCATTGGCCTTTTCATACTTAGCCAATAGATCAACATTTGTGGGAGGGGCATCCATGCCAGAAACGATCCCCCAAAGATCTTCAAACTGAAGAATTGTCTCGCATCTTAGTTTTCCATGCGCAATGAAATTTGGCCCTTTGAGCAACTGGGCATCCGACAACAAAATGCGAGGTGCAGACATTTTCAAAAACTCAAAATTGTATTCTATTTATTGATTGTTCAAAAGCGATTCAATGCTTACTGAAGGAACCTATCACGAAGATGGACTCTATAAGCTTGTGCAGTGAGACGCGGACACTTATGTGGGCGTTCTACTTCGTGTTCATCATCTGCATCATAGCTACACTCCAATTCTTTGCGGATTCGGCGTGCTTGACAACATACGTCGAACTAGAAATAGTCGAACAATCCTTAACGCACCAATTGGTCAAATAAGTCGTTGCCGGTATTCAACAATTCATTGAGCAAGGCAAAATAGATGTCGGTGGTGTCCTCTTGGGCTCTCAGAGGAGACCCAAAGACTCGTAACACTCTCAGCATCGGAGATGTGTGACATGTACGTGGCAAGGTAATGCTTCTTCCTCTTTGTAGGCTATCTTCCACGTGCTGTCTGGATTCTTATTTTTAGATCCACCTTAAAAAAATATCCACGTATCTAATGTTGTAGGTCGCTTAGAACTTAGATTAGCTCTTCATTTTTCACTGGTCATTTATCATGGCTCTTGCAACAATTGAATATGGCCATTCTGAACAGCCACGCCACCAAGAAACACAGGAAAATAGGTCGACGCCTGGTAATTCTTCATGCCAAAAATAGTCTTCAATCTGCCACGTGTGAAGCAGCAAAACACCAAAATCAAACACCAAGTGCAGGTCTGTGGGACGTCTTTATAAAAAAACAAATGCCTCTAACACAGGTCTTCACGCTTTAGCATAGATCTTTTATGCACACGCCAATGTCAGGATAGAGCTCTAATGTTCCTCTAGATCACAGACATATCAATTCGTTGAAGACAAAATAGGGAAACAACCACAAATGGCCACACTGGGAATGCATTCACATAGGAATGGAGATCTAATTGTTGCCACGTCCAAAAAAAAAAAATAAGCGGCTCTAATGAATCTTCATGCAGACTTATGCTCCTATGCTCCTTCCACAATGTACCTCCTCCAACACATAGCAAATTCTCTTGCTTTGATACCAATGATGGCAAGAGATGAATGTTTTATTCAATGCGTTTGTAAAACAAAATAAAGCGAGCCATATATAGTAGAGGCTGAGAGAAGAGAGGAACATGAAGCAGTTAAATAATTGTTCACAACTAACAATGTATTAAGCACTTAACTAATGTGATAACAATAACCCTATCCTTAATGGTCCTTCATCACTTATTTTATCTTTTGTAGTTTCAGTTCAGCAGAGTCCAAGTCAATTTCACCAAATTTAGAGAATCTTTGCTTTCTATCTAATTTACAACTCGCACTCTGCAAGGGATGTCAATGTATATAGTGCTCTTTCATATGGAAATGTGTCCACTCCATATCTTGAAACATAGAGTCTCAAACAAGTTTCCAAATTCTTGTCCAATATGTTGCGAAGTTTTGATTTCACAAATGTAAGTGCACTAAATACCATTTCATCTTCAATAGACCCAAGAGTCGTTGTTCCGTATGATTTCATATAGTTTGAATTATTCACTTATACTTTCTCTTAAAATGTTACTCTGATATAGCTTTCTCCACAATAGTGTGATAGATCCCATTTATGTTGGTTCAAGAAGATTTTGATATAGATCAATCATTGTATATGCAAAATCTTGTGATGGTGATATGAGTAATTTTCTATCTAACATACCATTCAATTCCCCTCCATCAACATATGAAGATTTGTAAAACTGCTCCATAAGTGTAGTCATGGATTTCCCAAAGTTTCTAGCTCTTTATTCTTCACCCATCATCGGATTCTGGAAATTGGGATTTAAAAATCCCATGGCCTTAAGTAGATAACTATTTTTAAAACTCTCTCTGATCTTTGAAGATAATGTTTTAGATATCTTCATCATTTTTTCCATTACAACATCAAAAAGAACGCCTTGTGGACTCGGTACTTCCTCAATTTTAGAAGCTACTACGTAAGGATCTCTGTGGAAAGTGTGCATTGGAATATTTTTCCCATCTACTGAGATACAAAGATGACCATTGAGACTAATCTTAAAATAGATATTTGTATTTTTTGTATATGTCAAAACTTTCCAACATCGAAAATTGGATTCTAAAACAAGTCATGTGTGGAATATAAGCTATCCAAAATCATATGAACTTTTTCCCTTAATTTTATCTAATCAACAATGTATATTGATATTTCTTGAGCATGTTTCACCAATCCATTTATTTCCTTCAACATTGGAAAAATAACACATACAGTTAATAATGTATCCAAATATGTCAAACGATACATAAGATATTTAGCCTTGCCAACTTCTCTATGATTATTAAACACGTACCTCGCTAATGACTCAGTATACCTCAAAATCCATCAAGATGGATCATACAATGATATCCATCTTGTGTCAACATCTTTAGCAATTTTTTTACAATTTTTATTCCAATAGAAAATATCTAAAACTCCAAAAATATTTTAGGAATGCTTGACATATATGAATGCAAGTCCCGTATAAGCTCCTCCACTTTAGCAAAATTTTCAAAATTACTTACAATCTTGTAAGTGAGATTCATTCGTGAGTCATGTAGTGAATAGGTATCATGTACGGGGATACAGTTGTTTGAAGGTGAATACAAAGCCTAGTTTTGTGACCTTGCATGATAGTTGCACCATCAACTCCAACACAAATCAACTTTGTAGAGATTGAATGATCATCCATACTAGCTATTTCCTTCAAATTTTTATATCAAGTTATAGAGGTTATCGTAATTGTAGTTCTCCATAATTTTTGCATAACTAGTAGATGATTTTCCTTGAAATGGTTATTGAAACTAAAAGTGTAGACATGCATACATACCTAGGATGTATTATCTACTATTGTGACCTCATCAATTGACAATGCAATAAAATTCATATTTTTACCTTCTCTCTCAAATCAGTGATTTCAATTTCTACCATACACTTTGCCATTTCCCATGCATTGGTATCTAACCAATGTGTTGTTGGAATGTTTAGAAACCCATTAGATTGAAACAATATCTTATAATCAATGAGATCTGAAATTGGTCTGCCCTTTTTTAAAATGTGAAATATTGTTCTGAATTGTATAAGTTTTTCCTATAGACTTGCATTAGTAGCTTTTGCAAATTTATCCTTTATTGTTCCACCTTTCTCAATTAGATCAATAAGATGTTTATGATGATTTTCATATTCTGTTGCATATCTCATATGTAGATAATCTTCCTTAGTTTTCCATCTAGTTGTTATTATAACTATTCCATCATATTTCTTTTTAGTCTCATATACTTTTCCACAATGATACTTAATTATGTCCAACTTCAATTGCATTTTGTTGTCTTTGCCTAGTTTCCAACTACATATAGTACATCTACATTCGTAGGAGTATCAATACTTTTTTCTAGTTCAATAAGTTCAATGAATGGATATTTGGTTGACCATTCAAATTTATAAGTCCTTCCTATAGTCCACTTCCCACTCTTACATTTTTGTGTGTTTCTGGAATGTTTATCAGAAGTTTGAGTTGGATGGAAAATGGGATTATCAATACTATCAATTTGAATTAAATTACTCTGCTGATTGGGAATTTCATCTGGAGTAAGGTCATTGCTAGGGTTTTCTGCATTTGAAAGAAATTAGTTTTCTTACAACATCCCTAAGTAAATCAAAAAATAAAGTAACATTAACATAATAAGAGTCAAAATTACCTCTTGCCACTAGGGTTACTTGTTGGTTGACTAAAATATTTTGAAATGTCCATGTCGCATTTTCTTTTCCTTGATTTCTTTTCTCATTTGTATAGGGCCATTATATGGGTGATTTTGAAGTCTGCACATGTGACAAAAATATAGAAGTTTCAAATATGATCTGTAAAAATAAATGCAAGACTACGAAAAATAAAGATCATGCTACGGAATGGAAACACAACTTAATGCTACCATACGGTAACACAAACTAACACTGTCGAATGACAACACAAATGAATATTGTCAAATGGTAAAAAAATATTGTCGAATGATAACACAAAATAATGTTTGTAGATGGTAATAAGAATTATTGTTACCGTTTGGTAACATGTTCTTGTTACCGATCGCCATTACATAGTCACCTTGCCTTACGAAAACACAAATTAATATTGTCATCCAGTAGCATTTTTACAAAAAAACTTGACAGATAGACAGTTCACTTTTTTCGCTTACCTCTTTCACTTATTCCTTCGGCTTTTTGGCTTATACTTTCGGTTTTTTCACAAGCTTATTAATGAATTTTGAAAGTAAATTGTATTACTATATTATGGCGAATTAATCATATATATAATAGTATATTATAACATGAAGGCGAATATACTAACATTGGTCGACCCTTAGTGGAAACACGAAGGTAAAATTATATTCAAATTTATTTAGGACCCATAATTTTTTGGTGAACGCGCTATCGCACTGATGAGCAAAAAAATTCACCAAATTCAAAATTCAAAATTCCTAATATTCGCTTATTCACGAATATTCGCCCTAAATGTACCCACAACTATTCGGCATTTAAAGACCGATTAAGCGGCTTTAAAAAACTATAATGTTGTGGCTAAGGGTCAAACCCATAACTCTTACCATTTAGTGTCATCACTAAATCCCTTACTATAGCCACAATTTATCCGGGAAATGTTGTCTTATGTTAAAAAAATTATCTACTTCTAAAACCAACGAAACTCCTACGATTTCTTAGCAACTACACTTTAGGGTGAGGATTTCCAGCCCCATAAAACACTTGGGGCAAAAAATAAATTAGGTGCTTAAAATTTTTAAGGAGCTTTTGTGAAATTGGCATTTATATTAAAGCTTCCTTCCCAATTTTTCTTCCAATAATTATTGGGGTTCATGGTACCCTACTTCTCTTAATACCAAAGACTCTTGTGTTGTTTATGCATAGGAAAATAAAAATCATAAGACCCAACTAATGCTAAAATATCATAGGTTTATGTCCCTCACCTACTTAAAATTTTTGGCTGTCCTTAATGTCATCACTAAATCCCTTGAACCGATAGGTATTAGGGTGATTGTCCCATCGAACTCTGAGGTTTATATTTATAAACTTTAACAAGCTTTTAAAAAACAAAAATCCCTCGTTGTTTTAGGGTTAACTCTTGCCTCAACAATTTGGTTGAGTTGCTTTGAGCCGTCACCAAGATAAATGGTAGGGAGCTTTAATGGATTTGCTACCACTTGAGTAAAGCGTGTTTTGATACCACAATCTCGCTCACAGCCTTTTGTAGGCTTGATCATCGGCGAGGGTCTGGCTGAGGACGTTGCCAAATCCAATACCTATACGGGTCTGAGGCTGAGAAGAGCTTGCGGTCAAACCCTAACTCTAAGACTTGTTGCTGTGACTCGTCGTTGGAGGCCCCAAATAATGCTTAACGAGGGTAGAGCTTGGCCTCACCAAAGTAGCTCGTCAAACTCCAAAAGGAACTCGCCACCAATGCAACAAAAGAACTTGCCAAGGCTAAAATGAGATCATCCACCAATGCCTATATCTCCCAACCAACTTATGTAGAGCTTGATTTTTTTAAATATGCACTTTTATCTCTTAGAACAAATATGTACTCCTATACATATGCAAGTTTTCAATGTGGAGAATCAGCTTATTTAGATTTTTTTTAAAATCTACGTTTATCTCTTTGAACAGATATGTACTCCTACGAGTGCCTAGTGCCTGCAATTTCCATATAGAGATTAAGAGTGAGGGTGCCACCGGGCTCCACCTCTCATTCTCTCTTCTTAAACATTTCCTTATTTCTCCCAAGGCTTCCCTTAAACGTTCCTAGTTCAGAGATCACTACTATGATACATTGGAAAGTTATGGTGAACCAAATATGATTTGTACTCAACCAAATAAAATGATTATATAAGGTTTATTTATCCATAAGTAATGCATGTAACAGGTCATATGAATTAGGTAGTGCAATCAGCTATAGGAGTTACATCTTGAACTAAGACAACTCTTAAATAGAAAGTAAAGTTAACCGTATAATAATGAGTTACTTATTTATAACAATCCTCCTAGTCATGATTCTATTGCCTCGGAACAATTGACATCAATCTAGCTTAGTCTTATGTTGATTTCGATTTTTTATTTTCAAAAACATGAAGTTTTTAAGTGAGAGTCAAATGAATGTCAAATTGAATATTTGAATTGCCTTGTGACAGTCAATTTAATGTCAAAAAAAAAAAAAAGTTTATATGCTCACACCATTACATCCCACCCCTTACTCTCATTATAGAACCTCTTGACATAACCATTGTAAAACACTTCTTGATATAAAAATAAAAATGTACATGGTCACAGTACTGCAACCCACCTCGTATTTCCATTGTAGAATGCCTCTCACAATAATTAACTACCACAATTTACATTGTGATAATGGCGGGCAAATATTTTTTTGTTTTAGCTATAAAAGAATGGACAAATTGGCTTATATTTGATATGGATAAATATAGTTGGGCGACATTAAAATCTTTCTTTTCCACAACTTCAATGTTTATACGGTTGGAATACGTTCTTCTGGTTTACAATTTTGAATATCTTTTACAGTATTCAATAGTATATAGTGACCCATTGTTGTAACCAATTGTTGTAATGGGTAAGTAACTTGTAACCCATCCATTTTGGAATAGTTTGCAGAATCGTATATCCGTTTTTTTAATTGCATTATAAAGTGCTTGAACAGTACTTATGATAATCTAGTTTTCTATCTTTACAAAGGAAGGACAGAAATGACATTCCTGGCATCACATTTGTTTGATTCCTCAGTATCCTCTCTTTCGGCTGTCCGCCAATATTTTCCAACTGCAAAGATAAATATTACGTGATCATCGCACCAAGTACGTTGTCAGTTATACATCACACATTTCCCGACCAGATAAGACAATGGGCGGTAGTTTTTTTGGCCCCGTCAATCAAACAAATAACATTATTTATTAAATATCTTTCATATCCAGTAAAGTTATCAAAGAAATGAACTAAGCAATTCAAATTAGTTATAAATAGTTTAATATTGGGAAAATGAAGAATAGATAAACTATTATTGAGACCGCCAAATGAGAATATGTCTTACCCACAACAAAAACATCCATTGGAAATCTGATTTGTTATATATTGTCCCTTCGATCTATATCTAGATCGATATGATATTTTGTATTTTTATTTTATGAAAAGGATCTTATATTATATTAATGTAATAAGATACAAGATAGCTTTAAAAAAAAAGTGGGTGGTGTGAGAGCATGCCCCAAAACCACGAACAAACTAGGTCGAGCCTAGGACAACAAAAGTCAAACTAGGTCGAGCCTAGGAAAGTAGAACAAAACAAAAAACATCGCCCTGACAAAAACAAAGGCAAAATCAAGCAACAACAACAAACATGCCGAGGCAGGCGAATCCTTATCATCCGGCCACCCCAAACAGGTAGATCTTTGCTAGTGTCTGGAATCTCCCAGCCAGTAGCAAGTTCTTCCTCAGGGTCATCTTCCTCACGCATAGGAATGGCAAGGCTGAGCCACGGGAATTTGTCACTGGATGGTAAGGGTGGTGGCGGTTGCCAAGCGGCTTGGTGCGAAGTGATGGCAGGAGGAGAACCCCAACCCTACTGGTGAGTGGATGATTGCGGCAGAGACCCCCACCCATGATGTCGAGGTGGCAAGCCCTAGCCCTGCTAGCGAGCAGAGGAGTGCAACGGTGAGCCCTGGCCTCGATGGTACACAAGCGAATGACTGTGATGATGACTCGGCCCTTGAGAGCGGTGGGAGCGACTGAAGGCATGGTGTTGGGATCGGCGACGTCGGCTTCCACGGGCCGAAGGAGAGGGCGCCTGGTGGGAGAAGGAGGCACTCGAGAAACATTGCACGGGCTTCCCCGGTGTTGCAAAGAGAGTCTCGGAGGTAGTCCACCTCCAACGCCACCTTGTTTGCTTGGCCTTGGATCTGCAGGAGCACATTGGAGATCACCATAGGTTTATTATAAAATGAGAAAGATTGATCAACTGCAGAATTAACAAAGAAAAAAATATTTCTTTCTTTCCATATCAGAATAAAATCCCCCTCTAAAAACATGCCAAATCTGGGTGAACACAGCGGGAGTTTGGGATTGTCTCCCAAGAATGGTTTTATGCGAGTGGTAATTTAAAAGTGGCCTACTTATTAAAGAATATATGAGGTGTTAGCTAAAATATTTATCATTGAATTGCACCCACCTCTTAATGTGTTTATTTTACAAGAATTATAAGAGTTGTCAAAAACATTATAAAACAATAAATAGAACAATCACAATTACAATTTTATTCTTCAAGTACATTATTTACTCATCCTAAAGATTTTAACCTCTCCATTTCTTGAGCCAATTCATTACTAAATATAAGCTCTTTTTGCATTAACATGAAAGGTTATACAACCGTAAAATAAATCGGAATATAATGTTTATTTACGACTTAAAATAGAGTACAAGTATGATTGAAAACAACAATACACTTGTTTTTCCACAAGTAACTTGATTATCTAAATTATTTAGAGATCATGTAATGAGAGATACTAAGCTCCAACATAGTTTGTTTCCATGGGAGAGGTTTTCAAAAACAGGAGGGAGACTATTTTGGATGATTCCCCAAATCTTTTGGAAAACTTCCATCTCCATAAAGTGGCATGGGCTCAAATATTTTCCTTGCTTGATGGATATTCGGGATACAATCAGATCCTGGTCCAAGAATCTGATCAATTCAAAACAACTTTCACTACTAAGTGGGGCACTTATGCTTACAACAAAATGTCATTTGGATTATCCAATGTAGGGCTACCTTTCAAAGAGCCATGGACATGGCATTTAAGGGACTAATCAATGATATCATCTTGGTTTACCTTGATGATATAACTGTATATTCCAAGCATGTTGAAGATCATATCACACATCTAAGGAAATTTTTTCGAAGATGTAGAGAATTTGGAGTTTCCCTTAATCCTAAGAAGTGCATTTTTGCAGTTCAAGAAGGAAAATTTTTGGGACATGTTGTTTCCAGTAAGGATTGTCTATTGATCCAGCCAAAATTCATTCAATTATGTCCTTATCTCTTCCAAGTCACAAGAAAGGTCTCCAGAGTTTTCTGGGAACCATAAATTTTGTACGGAGATTTATTCCTCAATTTGTAACATTGGCTAAACCGCTTAATCACCATGCTGAAAAATAATATTCCATTCTCATGGACGAAAGAAGGAAGGGAGAGCTTCATAGCTATTAAAATGACCATTTCTCAAGCTCCCACACTGGTAAACACTAGGTTTGATAAATATTTCATTCTCTATGCTTTCGCAGTTCTGGAAAGTATTTCGGGTATTCTCACCCTGAAGAAGTACAATCGATGGAACAACCAATTTCCTTCTTTAGTCAATCCCTCAAGGAATATGAGCTCAAATATTCCTTCATTGAGAAATAGGTCTTTGCAGTCATTTGAGCCTTGAAAACGTTTAGGCACATGTTGTCCAACAACAAAATTCACCTGATGGTTTCTCATCCTAGTGTTAAGGAGTTTTTCTTTGAACAAAGAGATGAATGAGAAATGTGTTGGATGGATCATGAAAGTAATGGAGTATGATGTGCACATTAAAGTCACTAAACTTGTCAGAGGCAAAGGATTATGTCATCAAGTAGGCTATAGACTTAGAGATCAAAGATGTGGAAGATGTTATGCTCTTAAACACCGATGAAGGTGACGGTCAAGCTGATTGGTTAACAAAAATGCAAAATTTCCTCCTCTCAGGGGCATATCCTTCAAATATGGACAAAGTCCAAAGACGCATTTTTGTCTCCAGTCTATTCCATATGTCTCAGTCGATAATATTCTTTTCCACAAAGATTTGAATGGTGTTGTTTCGTTACGTTGCACCGGCTGGAGCAGATAAGTAAGATATTAGAAGAATTCCACAATGGTTTGTCAGGGGGCATTACTTTGCATGAAAAAATGCTACCAAAATCATGCACGTGCGTTACTTATTAGACCGATTTGTTCAAATATTCCCATCTTTGGGTGAGGAAATGTAAGAAATGTGCCTTGTTCTTAGGAAAAAAATTTCTCACAAACACTTCCCCATGTGACCCATTTAGGTAGATCAACCTTTTGTTCAATGGGGGTTAGATTTTATTGGGATGATTAACCCTCCTTCCAGTGATAGACATAAATGGGTTCTTACTGCAATGGATTATTTCACTCGATGGATAGAGGTGGTAGCTTTAAAGGAAAGTAATGAAAAGGTGGTTCTTGATTTCTGGAAAATATAATGACAAGGTTTGGAGTTCCATTTACCGTTATCTCTCGACAATGCAATGGCCTTCCTTGGGTTTAAGTTGAGTGAATGGGTAGTTAAGAAAGAATTCTACCTCAATACTTCATCCAATTACTATCCACAAGGAAATGGGTTGGCTGAATCTAGTAACAAGAATCTTATAAGGATCATCAAACGTATGATGGAGGCTAACAAAAGGACCTAAAGCATACACAACTTAAGACTACTTTATGGGCAGATCAAATCACACCTAAAAGATCCATTGGAAATTCACCTTTTATGCTTATATATGGGAGGGAGGAAAATATCCCACTCTCCTTGGAATTACCTTCTTTGGAGTTGGCTCATCAGCTTAAAGTTATGCATAATGGCTCCTTAACGGTGAGGTTTGTTGAACTCATGGAGCTAGAAGAAGTTCAAAACATGGCTATGAAAACTTTAGGCCAACATCAAGCTCAAGTTAAGAAATCCTTCAATAAGAAAGCTTCTGATAGGAATTTTCAAGAAGGAGATTTGGTTCTCAAGTGGGACGAAGACAGAGCCAAACCAAGAAGGCATGCCAAGTTTGACACTCTCTAGAGTGGACCGTATATTATCTCAAGTTGTAAAGAGGAGAATTATTTTCGTCTATCCAGACTCAATGGAGAAGAATTTCCCATTCATGTGAATGGGATACATCTCAAAGCTTGCTTGTGAGATGGTTTCACCCCTATACAGATTTGTTTGTCTTTTCCTCTAAGTGCTTTGCACATTGTTTTGTTTTCATTTTCTTTTCTTTTTGGTATCCCCTGAATGTAGTTTTATTCCAAGACTCCTTTTTCCCAATGGTTTGTATAAGGCTACTAATCTAAAATCTTAGCAGGAAATCATTCCCTGGAGGTCACCAAAAATGTTACCATTTTAATCTACCTTGAGAAACAAATGTTGAGATCAATCAAAATCTTCACATGGAAGTTTTCTTCAACTTGGAAATTCTTCAAGTCCCAAAATATAAAAATTTGGACTTTAGACTTCGGGGATTTTCCCTTTCGGAGTTTTATTGGCATGGAATTGAAATTTTTTTTTCAAGTTCCGAAGTCGAAACCCCAAAGTATGAAATTTTAGACTTTCAAGTTTTTGGAGTTCGGAGTTGATTATTGAGTTCGGAGTTTTGAGTTCGATTTTCTTGTGACACCGGAGTTCAAAGTCGAAATCCTGAAATTTCAAAATTTCAGACTTTCTGGATTTCAGGTTTCGGAATTTTAATTCCTAATTTTGAGAAAATTTTGTTCGAGTTTGAAGTCAAACCCAAAGTCCAAAATTTTAGACTTTTAGGTTTTCAGGTTTCATAATTATAGGTCTCATCTTTTGGAAAAATTACTTTGGGACTTCCAAAGTACGAAATTTCATACTTTCAGGCTTTTAGGTTTTAGAACTCTCCTGACCATTTTGAGATTTTTCACTTTCGGACTTGAAGTCCGAAAGTCCAAAATTTTGGACTTTCAGGCTTTTTGGTTTTAGTACTCTCTCATCGCCATTTCACGATTTTCATCTCTTGATCTCTAAAGTCTGAAACCCTGAAATTCTAATATTTTAGGTTTTAGACTTTTAGAGCTCTCTGTGCATTTAATTATTACCTACTTCCATACGGATCAAAATATGGCCATTAATGTCAAATTTTTCTATTTAAACTCATTTTTTACCTGTCATTTTCATATGACATTTTTATCTAATAACCTAGATTTTTACTAAATTTCATACTCGTCGACATCATTTTTGAGGTATTTTATTTTTGTTCTTTACTTTTTGGTTTGATATATTTTGTTTTTTTTCTCCTTGTTCATTTTCTTTTGTTCCTCCTTTGTATGCCTTGGAAAATGACAATCTCATTTCCCACCATGTTTCCACGATTCAAGTTTCTATAGGTATTCAATACAACTACCATCAGAGTCTTCAAAGATCCTCTCAAGTATTCAAAATTTTCCCTCTCAGCACTTCTCATTTTTCAGAGTTCAGAGATTGGCATTTTTGGAGAACCTTATTTTCGGAATTCAAAGATTTGGATATTCGGCACTTTTTGTTTCTTGGAAATTTTGTCGTTCGAGTTTTGGAAGTTTGTACTTAAGACATCTAATTTTCGGGGTTTTGGAGGATGAATATTTTTTTAACTTTGGACTTCTCAACTTTGGAACTTCAGACTTCTCAACTTCAGAACTTTAGATTTCTCCAATTCAGGATTTTGGACCTCTCTATTTCAGAAGTTTCTCTTTCGGGTTTTCAAAGATTGTAGTCTTTCAGGTTTTTGGAGGTTGAAGCTTTGTGTTTTGAGTGTTCTTCTTCATTACTTTCAACTTTGTAATTTCAGAATTTAGTAGGTCATCAGGTTCCAAAATTTAGAACTTGATGTCTACTTCTACATCCAAGGGAAAGGAAAATATGAAATATTCATTCCTTGGGGTTTCTCCTCACTCTTGCTTGTCTTCCAACCTAGGGAGTATAGGAGACACCGATCTTGGACAAATTGATTTTCTAGACTTCTGCGTAAGGGTGAAGGCCCCAAATAAGAAATCCTAGATGCAGGCCATATATGATAGTGGGCTTGCTCTTGTTGCCATTTTCCCATCATCCATGCATTTCCCATAGTTCTTCTTAGCCGATCCAGCCCACTTTGATGAAGAATCCATGACAGTTAAGGATGTTGATGGAAAGGTTGTAATCTCGCTTGGATCTAGATTTCTTTGAAGATTTTCTCAAACTCCCCGACATCGAAGACTATGTGAAAATTTCACCAGAGTCAGCGGTAGAACATTGGGACAAAGAAGTGGAGTTGTGCACGAGGGTCATGTTGAAAATTTATCTGGCCAAGAGTGTTTCCAAATTTCCAAATACCATGTATCGGTCAAACTTCATTCAGAGGTCAGTGACATTATTGTGCTACTAAGAAGAGTTTCAGTCTTCCCTCCATGAAGGAATTTTAGGAGTGGATGTTCTTATATATCACTACCATTAAGAAGAATAAGGAATTTATTAGATGGGGGAGCATATCAGTAGCTCCATTTGCTATCAGTTGAGTAGAGTGTTTTCCTCAAAGAGTTTCTACATGACATCTTTTTTGGTCTATGCCGCAACTGCTATGGGAGACTTCACCGGGTTGAATACTAAGGGTATTTGAAGCACCTCCCAAATCTATGATTTCTATCCTCAGCTTACACTAGATGAGGGAAGCAGGCACTTCCACGAATTAACGATGCTTTCTTTGTGGTTATTCTCTATCATTTCGATAAGTACATGTATAATCGGGTGATTTATGATGAATCCTTCAAGCAAGTGCGTGAATTGGGATCTATCTACCTACAGTTCCCCACATTTACTTACATTCAAATTCCCAGTTTCGTAGGTGCTCCCAGAAAGCTACCAAGATGTCCCACTAACAAGTAGGTCTTGTTAGAATTAGTTCAAAAATTTCTATATTACCACAAGATTCAGACATAATGACACAAAGTGGGAGTTCTATTCCCTATTTCAATTAGTAGATACACCTACTCAAATATTTATAAGGCTAAGAATGTGGATGCAAAAATGGCAGAAGTAACCTTGCGAAATTTTCATCCACAAAGAAATTTTGATTATTGGGGTAAATTCAGTGAAACAAGTTGGTCAGTTCTTATGTGCCTCAGTTATAAGACATATGGATTCATTTTCGAGATGAATTCATAATATGACAAAAAATAGTATGAAAGGCTAAATTTGGATGAAGTTCAACAGTTTGGTATAGCTGATTTCCTAAAAGACATGCAAGATGATGATGAGGTTTTGGATGCCGCATATAAGAATGATGTTGTCAATCAGCCATTGTCATGGATTGATTGGTATGTGGAAGAATGTTGTCAATACAAAGGAGAGGATGGGACCCATTCTATAGAGAACCTACAATTGGTTAGTTACCTTGGGAATCTCACCAAGGGGGTAGATTAACCTACAAATACAAAAACCCCATCAACCATGAGCCAATAAACACCCATAAAAGGGAAAAGGTCAATTCAAAAGGCCCATACAGTTCCAAAAAATATTTCATTTGTTGTTGGGAGCTCATCTCTCTCCAAGGCTCTTGTTTCCAAAGCCATGTCTCCTGTAGCACCTGTGATAGAAGTAGTTGAAGTCAGTGATTCTCCAAGTGTCCCATAAGACCCATCATCTCTTTTTCCTCTTCCATTGTCACTTCCTACATCAGTTCCTTCCACTTCTATGATCATTTCTTCTTTCCCATCTCCTTCCATGGCCCAAGTATTCTCATCCCTTCTAGTTCTCTTAGCTGGGGAAACTATTGGGTTACCCATTTCCACTTCACTTCTCGTAACACTTCATTTCCTTCCTGTCTCATCTCCTAACATCATTGTATCCACTCTTATGGTAGTCCTCACATCCACCCCATCCATTACTACCACTATCATTCAAATTCCAACTAATGTTTTAGGTAGTGAATCTACCATTCTATCTTCATCAAAGCATCAGTTATTCCAGAATGGTTGTTTTGGCAGACTCCAAAGAAAAAGAAGAAAGTGCCTGAGGGGATGTAATAGATCTAAGTATATTAGAGCATACACCAAAAAGATAGGAAAAGAGGCCAAATATGTTTTATATCCCGACATTAAATCCATCCGGGAACGCATTGTAGAGGTTCTACTCTGTTGAGGGGAAAACTAACGAAACAATTACAGCTGCAAATTATCAGATTTCTAGATTTTCACTGGGAAAATCCACTCACGAAGGAGATAAACAAGATGTACACACTTGCTCTTGGAAATATGATGGAGAAATATGATAAGGATAAAGCTTCTAAGGATGAGCTTAAAGCCAAGGTCAAGCAACTCACTACATTGCTACGAAAAATAACACAACCAACTCCATCTACTTTGGAATCTCAACTACTATGGCTATGACAGTTTCATCTTCCATTGACAACATTCCTTATCATGAGATTGAAAAGATAGGCTAGAAAGGGAGATTGGTAAATGGATGGATGGAACGTATATTGCAATAATTTAATCCTTTAATTAAAGAGGCTTTTGAAATATATAATGATTTGCAGGTTGAAAAATATGCTATTTGCAAAATGGATGAGGCCTTTTCCAAGGAAAATAATAATTTGAATTTGAATTTGACAACATGGAGTGAGATCAGAGAAGAAGATCTAGATCTACTCCTTCATGAGGATGTAATCGATGATGCTTCAAATTTGTTTGATTATCAAAATGACATAGAATTCCAGTGTTATGTGCTGTAAGATTTAATTAAGAAGATAGATGATAAATGAGTGGAAATTACAGATGCCTTGAATGATGTATCATAATAATTCGATAATGTTAATTGTAAGTTCTTCAATGAAAACATTGATGCTCTCTTAGAAGATCAAATAAAGGAAAATTTCAAAGATTTGGTGAAGCACGACGATGAGGTTACCAAAAATTTCAATAGTGAATCCATTGATAGATTGGTTTTATGCCAAAATTTCATAGGAAGACTAAATAAAGTTGTGAGTAAACTTAGAATAATTCCAGCAAAGATCACAAGAGAAATCGAGACAATAGATGTAGTGAATCACTATGCATGTGGGTTGGGAGATGAAGAAATTCATGGAATCATCAAGTGTTTCCTCGAGTACAAACATCAAATGGCTGTGTGGGATAGAACATAATAGAAAACTATGGAAGGAGAAGGCATTGCTAGAACCAAGCCAAAGCTGAGCAGCCATGAAAGGGAAGATCCAAGCTCTAGATCGGTCAAAGTTGTAGGGTTGACTGAGTCAAACCCTTGCAACAAACTTGCTATTTTTATGGGAGCATGTTCCCTTGAATTAATGACATTTATATTTTTAGTAAAATGTTAGTTGAAGGCCCAATGTAATGGCTTAGCCTAAAGAACTTATAAATAGTTAGGTGTATGGAGTCATTAGATATAGATCATTTTTGGTGAAGTTTCTCTTCAAGCTTGGAAGAGTGCTTCAGAGATTTTAAAACCTTTTAATTATATTCAGAGTGATATCTTGCCTTGAAGAACCTGATTTATTGTGTTGAATGGTTGATTAGTATATGCTTTGTGAATGCATAATTCCTTAGTGTGAATGATTAGCTTACCTTTATTTTAGATTATCTATTTTATGTTATGAGGAAGTAATGTAACCATCTTTTATGTCAGTTGTGGAAATATTGTTTTCCTTCTATTGTTAAAAGTTGCATTATCATTAGTTGCAATCAATGAAATAGATGTTTGACATGTGCATGTGCTCTATCCTCATGATTAGTTAATTGTGTGTTCAATCAAATTTGATCTCTCTATTATGTATACTTTGAGTTTAACAAAGGAACACATGCTTCTAGTCTGTGGTATTTTGTGCCCTTTCTAAGTTGCAATAGGTGAAGGTGACTAACAATGTTTGCATCCTACTCACATTAACCCTTCTTGAGATTTAAAATGCCTTTTATTCGGTGCATCTCCATCCCTAGTATAGTTTCCTTTTTATAAATATATTTCCCTAAAACCCATGAAATGTTATCATAAGACTGGATAGCCATTTTATTATACTAGGAGTAGTACAACACTTAGTTTAGGAAGAGGAAGCCAACTTTCTCTGGAGGTTCATCTCGAGCCCAAGTCCCACATCTTGAGAGGTGATCCCATGTTTCCCAATCACATTAAATGTCGTTTTCACTTTCTTTCAGGCCATTTGGGGGTATAATGATTTGGTGATAACAGTAAGATTGATCTCGGTTCATATTGATCTTTGCGGTCCGATGCAATCAAGTCATTCTAGATTTCATTATGTCATGCTTTATGTTGATGATTATTTGAGAAAAATGTAGATTTTTTGTCTTCGCAAGAAAAGTGAAGATTTTGAAAACTTCAAGAAGTTCAAAGTGCCTATTGAGAAAGAGATTGGTTTTCACATCATAACTCTCTTCTTAGATTAAGAGGGTAATTCACCGGTGATAAGGTCAAATCCTAGCTACAAGCTCACGAAATTTGTTAAAAATGCCTCCTCCACACACACCACAACAGAATGGTGTTGTTGAGAGACGAAATCGTACTATCATGGAAATGATGCAATATATGATCGATGATTCGGACTAGCGAGGACATTCTAGATAGAAGAATCAAAGACAATAGTGTATTTTTGAATAGAGTGCCCACGGTTTCTCTTGACGGAGTAATGCAACATGAAGCATGGTCAAAGCTGAAACCACCATCATTGCACACCTCAAAGTATTCAAGTGTAAATAGAGTATGCACATACCCAAAAAAATAGAAATAAGTTGGATATAAAATAAAAAAACTCATCTTCATAAAGGCTATAATGAAGAGAATATTGGGTGCGATTGATGGATCCAAATACCGAGAAAAGTCTACACTAGTAGAGATGTTGAGTTTTTTTAGAAGAAGGAAGTAGAGACTCCCCCAAACTCACCAGATGTATATTTTTCTGTTGTAAAAAATAATATGATGTTCCCTTAGATGATGATAGTGATGATGGGGATTATGGCGATGATCTAGATAGAACAACGACCCACGAGAGTAGTTCAACGTATGCCCAAGTGGTATACTAACATGATACAAGATGAAAAATTGGATGCTCCACTAGATACATCCACCACTTTGGACCACGAGACTCGCAGTAAAGCACGAGAAGAAGTAAAATTTTCTTTAATGAGTAGAGTTATTGAATTTGATGAGCCCTCTATAGTCCAATAATCCCTACTATTAAAAGCTTGGAAAAATGCCATGGATGATGAGTATAACTCAAATGATGAAAAACAACACTTGGTAGCTTGTCTATCTTCCACCAGGGAAGAAACCCATAGGATGTATATGGATATTCAAAACAAATTACAAATAATATGGGACCATAGAAAAGTATAAAGAGAGACTGGCAGCAAAGGGGTACACATAAAAATAAGGCATTGACTATGAGGAGACATTTTCTCTTACAGCTAAGATCAAAATGATCAGGATGATATTTTCTCTAGCTACATAGTTTGGTTGGAAATTCCATCAGATGGACATAAAAGTTTTCTTTCTGAATGGATATTTATATGAAGAATCCTACATAACTCAACCTAACGGATATGTTGTACTGGTAAAGAAGTAAAGGTATGCATACTAAGGAAATATTTGTATGGCCTTAAACAAGCACCTTGGGCTTGGTATATCAAAATTTATGAACATCTCGTATAACATGGATTTTTAGAAATCCATATGATCCTAATATTTACCTTAAAAAGCAAGGAGGAAGATTGTGATTGTTGTTGTCTATGTCAACAATCTAGTCATCACTAGAATTTTAGTGAAGATGAGTGATGCAACAAAGAAAGATCTTAATCGATCGTTTGACATGATAGATCTCGGGTTGATGCACTATTGTCTTGGATTGGAAGTATATAAAAACTAAAATCACATATTTGTTTCTCGGTTGAAGTATATCAAGAAAATGCTCAAGAAATTCGGGATGATGGATTGCATATCTATTACTACACCTATGGAAATAAGATTGTAGTTATCTCATTCAGATCCATCTCCTATGTTAAATGTCACTCTCCATTGGCGAGTTGATTGGGAGTCTCATTTAACTCACATACACTAGACCAGATATCATCTTTACAGTGAGCTATATTTCCAAGTTCATGCAAGAACCCAAAGTTTGTCATTGGAAGGAAGCAAGTCACATCTTGAGATATCTCAAGGGAACAATGGATTTTGGTATAGAATACAAGAAGAACGAAAAATTCTTATTGACAAGATATTGATTTAGATCATGTAGGAAACATTGATGACGGAAAATCCACTTCAAGGTTTTCCTTCTTTATGGGATCTAGACCAATATCATGGGAAAGAAGGAAAAACACTTAATTTCTTTCTCTTCCATAGAAGTTTAGTATCATGTTGTAGGTGAAGTTTTTGTGAAGCGATATGGCTACATCACATACTTCAAGGACTTAGAATACCACGGGAAAAAATGACCACTTTGTATGTTGAAAATGAAGGTGTTCTCAAACTTCTTCATGTCTAATTTTTCATGAAATAACAAATCAAATTGAATTATAGGTACATTTCATACGTGATCATGTCTTAAAACACAATATACATCTTGATTTTGTCCAACAACCGAACAACGAGCAGAATATCTTCACCAAGTCACTTGCACTTGAAAATTTTCAGTTGTTCGAGAGAGTTCCTCTCTTCATCCCTTGAGGCAATGTAAAATTAAGGGGGGAATTTTAGGTAAAATAGTAATTATGCATTGTATTAGGTAATTATTATTTATTTAATTATTGTTTTTAAACCCTATTTTTCATATTATATTGACGTAGGATTATCTATTACATAGTTAAAACAATATATTTGTTTGTATTAATTCATGGTTGCACCTGTGTAACTTATTTATTTGTTTGTACATGACTGTGCAATATCTATAAATATTGCAGTCATTCATTCTATAAATGATTTCATTAAACATTAATAAAAGATTGAGCTTCCACCCATGTTCATACTTCCAAATTTTTTCCAAGCTTAATAAATATTCCATAAGATTATAAGAAAAAATTTCTCAGCAGTACAAAAACTAATTTGATACATCCTCATAGTTTTTCCAACAAGTTCCTTTCAAGATAATTTCAATACATAAAGCATCTGAATGAAGAAAATGAATTCATTAATAAAACAGATGTAACTTTTTAATAGTCTTTCTCCTGTCACTTTTCACGAAGTCCATCTACAAAATTGTTAGCATGAGTCAGTTCACCAGAACTGAGCATGATAAGCACTATGACATTAAAACAATATGCTTTTATCTAACCACTTCATAAAAGGAACACTGCTAATTATGAAAATGTTCCAAGTACTCAAAATAAGATCAATTAAAAAGTCTTCCCAAAAAGCCACAATGTCAAAAATAGAAAAGAAGTCATTTAAATCTCTTTAGGAACCATTTTCCCATAAAATAAGTTAAGTAATCCAACAAAATTAATTTCATCTATGTTACAGATCATGATAATCATTTCAACATGATAACATTTAAAACTGCAACCAACTATTATAGAAGAGAATTAATAAAAATTCATGATCAGTCCTCATTAATATCAATTTAATTCACCAAGCCATAAGTTTCCACTATATCACAACCAATTCCCTATCACCAATCTAAAAGGAGTTGATATATAAACATGAATGACTCGGCATGGACATAATGTTGTCACCATAAACCCTCTAACCAAATCCCTACCACCATCCATAAAAGGATGCCAATAAAACAAAGAACAACTCGACATGAACCAAATATACTCACTATACATTTCTACAAGAAGTTTACTCTAGTCTATTGACAAGACGATTTAATCACCAAGATAATGAACTCTAGAAGGGTCTGTTGAAACAAACAAGCTAAGATCTAAAACCCATTTGTTCAATAAATTTCTATTGAACCAAGTCAACAGAGAGAGTCATACCAGAAAATGCATTTCAAATGATCAAGCTATATTTTAATTTAAAAAATAACTCTCGCATCGAAATTAAAGAATAATGAAAACCGAACAACACAAGAATAAATGTACAAAGTAAGGCCTTCACCTGGTAAGGATCAAAATTCTAGACTTAAGGATTAATAATTCCCCTAACCACGATCACATCAAAACTCTCATCTCCCAACACATTTAAAACAAATTCAAAATAGAGCAATAGTCACCACTGATATACTTTAAAATAACCAAAAATATGAGCTCAGTCTCTAATGAGATAGTTTCACAAGGAATAAACATTCAATAACTAACATAATTTAGTCACCAAGGAATATGTACCCTTTAAAAAGAGATGACCTAAAATATAAAAATCACCAAGGTTAAACAAGAAATAGATACAAAATCTTATATCCAACCCATGACGCTTGAAGACTAATAGATCTTCGAAGGAACTTTAACAAAAGAAAAGAGAGACCTAGTTTGAAGCATAACACGAAGACCTGGGATGGTCAAAAATCAACAGAGCTCAAGAAATTAAGCCGACCCGAGAAGGGTGATCTTGCAAAGAAAAACATAACCATCAAGAGAGAGAGACATGAATTTTACCAGTCCCTGCTTCCAAAATAGACCGACCCGAGAAGGGTAAATAACCAACAAAATGTAACAAAAAGGACAAGAGATAGAAAACTCTAACGGTCCACCTTTCTATTTTGCACATGCAGAGCTCGAAATACCTCCATCGAGAGTACCCAGTATGGGTCGAAGCTTGACTCACATAACAACAACAAAAATATTAGTTATGAATTTAAGCCAAAATGAATGACCCAAAAACCAAAACCAGAGCCAAGTTTAGGTATTTAAGAAGTTGACACAAATAATATTTATTAACACCTAGTTTAACGACAACCTGAATCATTACCAAAATCCAAAAAGACTTCAACCAGAACCTTGTAAATTTTTTTAATGCCAACATATTTCATATACAAGGAGATATATCAAACAATAGCTAAGATATCAAAATATCCACTTAAACAATCATTCGCAGTTTCCTATCCTACCAAAATAGTCATTTCCCAAACCATTTTAAAACCCATTTACAAAGTTTAATAGACTTTATACAATAAAAATTTGTTTCTATCAACAAGAAACCAATAACCTCATGAAATCCATAGAAGCAAGGAAAGGAAAAACAACACATAAAACATGAAACCAAATCTCAGAAACATTTTCATGAAGAGCAGAGTTCTTTTTATGAAAACATTAAATAAAGAAAGAAATCTTTAAGAGATAGAGCCTATCATTCTTAGTAGTGCTCCTGGTTTCTTTTACATGCTTCAAGTCATCATGCGAACCTTCCACTAAAATATTTCCACCAAAAACTCCAACCAAATCCTCTGAAAATTCCTCCATCTTTCCTTTATAGTTTCCACAATAAATTTTTTCCATTATTTCCGCCATGCAATGGAAATATTTAATTTGTAACAGAATCAAACTAATAGTTTGAAAAATTAAAATACTACATGTAGAGCCAAAGAGCTCAAAAAATCTGAATGCACAATAAAACCAAACCATTCCTTTTTCCCCAAACCCATCTTTCTATTCCCTAGGTAGTTTCCACTCAAGGGTTGAGGTTCATTAATGACAGTAGGACTACCAGTGGTCCCTAAAATCCTTCCAATTCCATCCCTTTGTTAGTTACAACTAACAATTAAAACTTCATTTAACCAATGCTTAGCAGAGTCATATTTTTAGCAAAATCCATCAAAACCATGCCTCGGCCAAAATTGGCGATAAAAACATTTAATGAACCATTTAAATCTTCCTTACGCCTTTGGAATGGTGCCACCACCCATTCCCTAATTTGTCATCCATGCTAACCACATTTTACCCTTAGGTTAGTTCGATGCTACTTAGGCTAGGTTCCTTAGCATTAGTTTTAACCATATCTTAGGATAAATTAATATCAATGACTAGGATAACCCTTCTTAGGAATTAATAATCACTAAAAATATAATCACCTTAACTTAGGTTAAGGTAAGATAAATAATCAAAGGAACTTAGATTATTTAGGTCCCAAATATTAATCAAAGGACATTACCTTTTGCAATTTTTTTATCAAAACAACGTTATTAGATCACATAGAATGGTGCATCCTTAAGATGCTACAGGACACCCCTATGATCCCCAAAATGCAAGCCTGAGTACAAAGACATCTCAGCAAAAATATGTTGACCAACTTAACAAAATGATCGAAAAATCATAGAATCATAGACATGCCTTGGATCACTATAATTGATCCAAGGTATGGTTATTCCTACATTTGTTATGAAATAGACTGAAGAATAAGTTCAATATTGTAAAATAGGCAATGAACGAATAAGACTAAATTTATTTCCTTCATCAACTTACAGAATGTATTTCAAAGTTCAGTATAAAGAGTATATGAAATACTTCAATATCAATTCAGAATTGACATAGCATGATTGTATCCAATTTTAGAAGATAAAACATATCATCTATAACAAACATGATCACTTAGTTCTAAAGAGTACACCATCTTCAAAACAAGAATCATTTATCAATGTTTGTAACTTGATTACATGATTAAACAAGGATAACAACCATGAAAGAGGCATTACAATAGAATATTTCCATAGGAATTGATGGGAGTATTGGAGGACATGATTGAGGATAGGGTCTGCTTTGCATGGGTGACATATTACCTTGTATAGTTTTATAGGGAGTTTTGGGCATATATGAGGATTTGATGGTTTGGTTTTTGTTGTACCTATCTTCTTCATTGTTGGGCCTATTTAGCATTTAATATCTCTGTCCACTAGGCCTTACACGAAAGGATTTTACAAAATAGGCTTTAGATAATGGGTTCGGATAGGGTCACATGTGAGGGTGGATGCGGCGTCACAGGATGTGACATATTATAGGTGTGTGTTACATGAAATATCAAAATTTGATATTTTGTAGAGGTCCGTATATGGTTTACCCTCCATTTGGAGTTATCGTGGAGGAGTTGGTAGGTACACATCTCGGTGTGCGATGGATACATGGATGTATACCCGGAGAGCATGATATGATATCGGTTTACAGGTCAAATGATAGTTCGGGCTATAAAAGGATGTGACTCCTTCTCTTCCCACAAGATCAGTAGGGATGATGTGGAGAGACCATTATCTCCACCACATCGACATATCTTACGGGATAGGAGGAGCAGACTTACCGATAGGAGGATTGATGATGCAAGCTATGAGATGGATATATGCGGTGGTGGATATCCCACTACATGTAGCACCTCCAAGGCCACGAAAACCAAATTTGGCTATTATTCTTTATTGTGACAGAGATAGATTACATGGATAGGTAGCTACCCTATATGGGCCGGAGTCACATAATTACGGTGGTAGTGGCGGTAACCTAGAAACAGGTGACTACCTTACAGGGGTAGTTAGAGGCTGCACATGCATAGGTTAAAGATGAGGGGTAGGTTGCAGGACTAGAGTCCCAAGTTACTACATTACATGCATAGGTGGACACTCTACTGGATGCAACTAGCAATGACACATGCATAGGCTGATGGTGGGGATATATGGCTTCCCCTCGTTCATGTCCTAGCACACATAATGGAACACTAGTATGGGGACATGGTCCATAAAAATAGGTATAGGTATAGGAACCACTACCACAAGAAAAGGGTCCATAGCCTTAGGGACGAGAGACAAATAGTGATTCCACCACCTACGATGATATCCATTAAATGATATAGATAGGTTATGGTGGAGGCCATGTTTTATGAGGATTGACTGATAAAGATTGGTATCCCTTATGTCAGCTATGCCACTTATAGAGTCTAGCAAGCATCCATAGAGGTCTAGTTCACGGACCCGTAGTGCTAGAAATTCAAGAAGCTACAGTCTCATGGGCGAGAGAGCTGCTGCAGTGATGATTTCATGGAGATATAGGCCAAGTGAGGGGATATTAGAGAGCATTAGAGGTGTCGGGGCCTCCTAGAGATGATAAAATGATGGAGGTACTTGGTATTTTTATTTTGACTTATATATTCCGACTGCATGCTTAATAGGAGATATATACATGAGAGTTTTTGAGATACTTTATTTATATCTGTATTGACATACAAACTTTCTAGTATATAGATGATGGAATTGATATTGAAAGGAACGATAAGAAGATTGTTCCAAGATGCAATCTTAGATGATAATAACACACCACATTAGATTTGTAAAAACAAAAGAGCTAAAATAGCATAAATGGAAATCCATCATAATCCATAATGCTCAATACATTACAATAGAATGACTTGAATTACTCAATAAGAAATATGTACATAGAGGATGAGGGAAGTGCAACTACTACCTAAATCGGTGGTGAAGAACTCCCACTAAGCTCATCTTGGTAGTTAAGTTAACTCCAAAAGACAAGTAAGCTAACTCCACACAACTAGTACACCTAAGCAAGCTAACCCAACAAGTGTAGGGTTAACACAATTGTAAGAATTATCCTGATAAATAAATAAAAGGATAAATAATAACCTACACTAACAGATATATGTTTGTGTGTTGTTACATTTCCATTGTATTGTTATCATGGAAACTAGATGTGTAGGCATGGTTTGGGTGATGTAGGTTTTGAATGATTATTGATTTTATTTCCATTATATTGATGTCATCGAAACTAGATGTAGGCATGGTTTGGTTATGGTTGGATTATTTCATTTCATTTCCATTATGTTGATGTTATGGAAACTATATGATTAGGCATTGTTTGGTTGATGTTATTATGATATGAGATGATGTTATTTTGATTTCCAAGATATTGTTTTTTTGGAAACTAACTATGTAGGCATGGTTGAGTTGGATTTGGACTTACAATGTATTAGTGTTATGGAAATTAGATGTAGGCATGGTTTGGTTGATGTTTTTTCTATTTAATTTCCAAGTTATTGCTAATATGGAAAATAAATGATGATGTGTAAGGGTTGTGTATGGTTTCTTTTGAGTTAATTTTCCAAGTTATTGTTTTGATGCAAACTAACTAACTTGGTTTGTTTATGGGGAAAAGAGTGGTCGAGCTAACATCCGAGGACCCCATGCCCTGAGTGTTGCTTACATAGCCCTTGTAAAAGGTGCCTCGGGACAATGTAGTTCTCCCATAAACCGGGGAAGAATGATATTAGGCTAGGTAAATCGAGTAGGTAGATTAGATAGGTAAGTTGGTTAGGTAAGGTATGTTTGAAAATATATATGGTCGAATGTTAAATAGGTAATAATAAAGGTAAATTAGGTGTAGGAATAGATGAAGGTGTTATGATTAATTAAATTTTGATGGTATTTTCTTGTTAAAGAAACAAAAAGTAAAAAAATAAGAAACCAAAAGAAGCAAGCATGGCCAAATTTGGCAAGGACCATAATTGTCATATCCCTAGACTTATCGGACATAATTCCCTAGATACATTACATGAGCGATGGGTCTAGAGTTGAAAGAACTTGCGTGATCATAATGTGCAGAATACACACCACGTCCCATGATTAGATATGAGTAAATAAATGAAGGTAGGGTGGATTGGCTCATTAAGTGTAACCTTATTGTGGGACAACATGCTCCTTCTACAAAATACCCAAAACCAGAATAGGCAAGTCCATAGCCAAATTTTAGTACTTTTCTTGACTTTTTATTTTCTTTTTTTCTTTTTACATGTGTATACTGATCAATGCGGGAAGTTTATATGGGATACATAAGTTCTCCTTGAGGTCTTTGTGAATCTCATTGATGTGGGAATCTCTAGAATGATTTTATTTGAGAGATATAGATTAGTCATTTTTTGGGAAAGACTAAGTGCAATAAGTGCCTAGCATTTTATATCTATCCTTCGAGGGAGCAGTCTAGTTATAACAATAAGAGAGAGACATAGATGTCCTTTTGAGGGAATCATCTATTTGCAAGAAGTTTGACTCAAGGAGTAAATTTTTTTGTATCCCAATTTTTTTGTATTATTTTGGACTCGAAGTCATGGACATGAATAAAAAGAGCATATGCCTCTTTTATGAAATAAAAACCATAACAAAAAAATTAGCTATGAAAGAGGGTTTTAAGTGACAAACAACCATGGGATTCCATTCCGAAAAGGATGATAACTATCCATGAGAATAATCCCATGAGTAGAGTCATGGTACTCATATTGAAGACAAGGTTGAATGGTGATGGATAATGACACAATTCTAGGTTAGTTGTTGGTTCTTAAAAGAGGTAGATGGAAGGAGAGGTTCACTCAAGGATCAGTATATAAGTATCATAAAGGGACGTAGTAATTTATTCAATAATAAAATGGTTGAATATGCAAGAGATTAAGGGCCTCGCTTTGGGTTTACCTTCAAGAGAAGATAAATGATAAGTTACCGATCCATAGGTATTGGTGATAATGTAAGGTTCAAGCCAATAAGGAGCAAACTTACCTTGTTTACTTTTCTCCACTTTCATTACATGTTGGATTTCCATGGGACATGGTCATTGATCTTGAAGGTTAGTTCTTGAACAAGTTTTTCATAGGCATTCTTGATGCATTTTTGGTAGATTTGGAGATGGTCTAGATTGTTTAGATGGTGCTCGTCAATAGATAAAGTTGAGAAAATCATTCTTGGTGAAAAATCATCATTAGAGAGTATATATTTGAGTGATATATGAAGAGATGAAATTTGGACTTCGAGAGATAGGACAACCTCTATACCATAGACCAAAGAGAAAGGTTTGGCGTTGTAGAAGTGTGAATACTAGCACAATAAACCCATAAGGAGAGAAATGTGCATATGCCAATCCTTACCAATGTTGTCAATGAATTTCATAATAATTTTGTTGAGGGTTTTTTTAGATGATTCAGCTTGGCCATTTTCCTGTCAGTAATATGGTGAAGAAAAACTAAGTTGAATGCCAAATTTCTCACACAGTTTTCGTAGGATTTTGTTTTTGAATTTTTTGTCATTTTCAGTGATGAGGAGATGAGGAACACCAAAGTGACAAATGATATGGTGGTTAATGAAGTCAACTATATTCTCATCTTTTACAGAAATGAGAGGGATGGCTTCCATCCATTTAGTGTAATATTCAGTTGTTGTGATGATCTCGGCTATGATGTTTAGAATAATGAGGGTTAATCTCTCCGATGATATCCAAACCCCATTAAGAGAAGGACCAAACGTCTCACCTAATTTTTAAGGCGTGACTAAGGGTGTGGTGAGGGTTAGAATATTTCGACACTTCACACAATGTTTAACATAGTCATGGTAGTCTTGGTTGAGGGTTGGCCAATAATAGCTAAGGCAAAGGATATAGTTGGCAATGGTGAGGGCACTAAAATGTCCCCCATAAATCCCATTATGAATTTATTTGATAGTGTATGGGATTTCAAAACTAGTAAGGAACTTGAGGAGGATACCATCAAAGCCACATTTGTATAGAAGACCCCCATGATGACGTAATGAGAGACACTTTTTAGGAAGGCTCGTCATCCATTGCGATTGAGATCTTGAGGAATAATCGAAAGGGAGAGGTAGTCAGTTAACTATTTATAAAAATGTCAAGTGGATCGGTTTCGATTCTTCCCACAATTTATTCCATGGATAATATAAGAGGGGGACCTGTAATCATTATATTACGAAACATTTTTTGGATTAGAAGGTGAGGCATGTATTTGTGAGGTGATACAAGCCATGGTATCTACAAATTTGTTAGTAGATCGCGGAGTGGTTTGAATGAGGAAGTGGTCAAACGTATTCAAAAGTATGTCGACATGATGTTTATAATTTTTAAGTTCCTCGTTATGACACTAGCATAAACCATTGAATTTGTTCACAACTAGTTAAGAGTTACCAAATATATTAATGGATTTAACATCTAGGGCAATGTCAATTTTAAAATCGACACAAGTGCTTCATATTCAGCCATGTTATTAGCACAATCGAAGTTGATTTTTAAGGATAAAGGCATAGGCTCACCATTAAGAGGAATGAGGATGATCCCTACACCACCTCCATTTTAACATTTGGAACCATCAAATAATAAGGTCATTTGGTAGATAATATCATTGAGGGAGAGGGTAGCAATAGATTCGTCACAAAATTGAAGTTACAAATGGATTTCCATGAGGAGTGTCTTCATGTTGATCTACGATGGTTTGTTCCTTGAAATTTTTTTGATGAAATAATTCAAGGTTTAGTTTTGCAAGGAGCATGATCCAACACATGGTGCATTGGTGTTGGTAAGGTTTAGCATACATGTAATGTAGAGGGTTGGTGTTGGTGATGACGAAGGTTTTGTGGTTAAGTAGGTAGTCGTGAAGTTCGGTGGCCACAAAGACCAAGGCTATGCAAAGCTTTTCAGTGTGATTATACCTAGTCTCATAGGCAAAAGAGTTTGAAATATGTAATAAATTGCTTGCTCCTTGTGTTTCTTGTCGCGATGAGTGAGCATGGCACATAAAGAATGGTCGAGTGGAAGAAATGTAGAGGTAAAAAGGTTCATCATTTTTAGGTGGGATGAGCACATGTAGATGAAGAAGGTATTTCTTCAATGATTCAAAGGATTTATAGAAATCATCGTTGTAATTGAAGGAGACATCCTTTTTAAGGAGATGATGAAAAGGGTGACATCGGTTGAAAAAGTGGGAAATAAAGCGTCAAATGGATTGCAATTTTCCTTACAAACTACGAAGTTTTTGAAGGTTAGTATGTGGAGGCATCTCAAGAATACCCTTGATTTTGGTAGGATCGACTTTGATGCCTCGTAAAGAGACGATGAAACGAAGAAGTTTTCCAGAGAGAATGGAAAAGACATACTTAGTTGGTTGAAGGTGAATGCAGTATTGGATGAGACGATCAAATATGACTTTAAAAGCGTAGGCGGTGTTTAACACGATTTTTGGACTTCCCAAGAAGGTCATCAACATAATCTTCCAATATGTCATGCATGATATCATGGAAGATATAGGTCATAACACGTTGATAGGTGGAACCATCATTTTTCAAGCCAAAGGGAATTATGAGCTTAATTAATTATGCATTATATAATTAATTATTTAATTAATGTTATTAATTAAATAATGTTGTTATTTGGTTTTATTAACCATATTTGTTTTATTTCTTCACGGGTATAATTGTTATGATTGTTATAACAATTATGTGCTTCCCAGATGTAATATTGGAAGCTACTATATTGGTTGTTGCATTGTTACAACTCCTCATTTGTTTGTATTCAGCTGTACAATACCTATAAGTATTGTAGCTCATTCATATGTAATTTGGTTGATTGAGTTTAATATATTTTATCATGCTTCCACCCTATGGATGAATCTACATTTGGTACCAGAGCGAGAATTTGGACCTGTGAAGTAACAAAGGGTTGAAGGAGAGGTTGTAGTAGGAAGAGAAGTGTCTTGGAGAAGAATTTTCTTTTCAAGAGAGCATGTGTTGCCTCCAGCAACTTTCCAAACATCCCTGCATCCCCACAACCCCCTCTTCCATTTTAGGTGTTTTGGAATGAATTTTTTTGCACCTTTGGTGCACCTAACACCAAGAAATGTTTTTGTAGGTATAGAAAATTAAAAAAATTATTAATTTTCTCCCCATTAGGGGTTTTATCTCTAATATTAGAGAAGTATTTAGAGCAGTCTACTATCAAATTTGGTGGTGTTTCTACTCGGTTCCTAGAAAGTTGTTTGTTTATTTGGCCAAGCCCATACCAAGGGCATCAAGCAATGGTGAGTTATATTGTTGGCTGAGCCATCCACCGACCCTGCACAAAGTTGAAGGATTCCACCGAGCCCTAGGTGAGTCACACTAACCGAGTTGTGCATTACCAAGGCCGAGTTAGCTTTGCATTGAATCGAGTTGTTCATTAGTGTGGCTCGATCCACGTTCTGTAGCACTATGACCAAGCCACCCTCCTCATGAACCTGCAACCAAACTTAAACCTCGTAATAAGTAATCTGATCAACAAATTAAAACAATGGTTGTGCTATTTGGTTGAGGCTCCCCAGCATGTTCCACATTCAAGCCATCCTCCATGGCTCCCTCAGTGACCTAAACTCTGTAATAAACCTCCATGCACCTGC
Organism: Taxus wallichiana var. yunnanensis; assembly: GCA_018340775.1. Lineage (NCBI taxonomy): Eukaryota > Viridiplantae > Streptophyta > Pinopsida > Cupressales > Taxaceae > Taxus > Taxus wallichiana. The sequence continues at coordinate 689,781,997 of CM031242.1, read as the reverse complement.
ATACAAGCCAAAACCTGCAACAAAGAAAACAACGGGTGAAATCAAATCAATTTGCAAACAAAAAAATGGTGGAAGATAAATATGCATCAACGAATAAAAGAAAATATCGATGGAAAACAATATAATTCAAAGATTTAGAAGTGAGATCCAGGAAAACAAGGAAAATGTGAGAAAAACCCCAATCCACACATGTAGTCTACGTGGAACTCAACCAAGTCACATTTTTCAAAGGTTAGTAGTTTTCAGATAGTATAAATTTTTATTCTTTCATTTATATGCTAAGCACTCATAAGAGCCAAGTTGGTAAGTGAAAGCGATTTGGGGATAGGAGGTTTGGGGTTCAAACCCCACCCCCAACCTTATTTTTAAACCAATTTGAATTTAGCGGCACATTTGGAGAATCCACTAAGTTTGGAGGCAAATTTGGTGGAAAACCCACCACTAAACAACTAGTTATAGCTAAAACCGCCTCTAAATATTTTAGTGAGAAAAACCCTAATTTAGGGTAAAAACATTCTCCTATTAGGCTGTTTTTTTATTTCGAGAAACATTTGCAAAAGGAAGACTGTCCAAAAACTTCATTTTGGGCCACTTTTTAACAATTTTTTGCATTGAGGGTCGTATTGGGCTCGGGAAGCCACCAGGCCCACAAAACAAAGAAAATTGCCATCCATTCAATTTTTCCAAATTTTTGAATGCAATTTGTATACTTCAGAATATTGTACTAATTTGTAGGTTGCCATAGTCAACTGTAAAATTTGTAACTACTCAGAAACTGGTAGAATATTGTACTCAAAATTAATAAAATTTGGTTCTAAAACACTCATGAGATCCTAGATCTCTCGCAGCAAAGATATATAGATTAGGAGACCTTATACCTAGAGTGATAAGATCTAAACCATGTCATTGATTTCTAAAAATGGGCACTAGTGCCCCCAATTTATTTCTTCCGATTTACACTACTCGAGGAAACAACTATGTTGCATGGAAGAATAAAATTAAGACACAACTTGAGTTTGAAGAGATCCGATCTTTGTGAATGGTACTGACCGACGCGAGATCAACTACCGAAACAACACAACATCGTAGTTTGATAAAGCAGATCAGAAGGCCAAACTCATCATCTTGTTTGGAGTGTCTGACAATGTGCAACCCCACATTCGAGATGCTAAAACAACCAAATAAGCATGGGATAAATTGCGCATAGTATATGAGGCCAAAAATAAGAATGTCATACTAAATTTGTAGAGTCAGTTACATACACTGAAGTTCAAGCAGAATGAGAAAATTGAATCTTTCTTAAGAAGAGTTGTAGATTTGAGGGCTTCACTTCTAGCCCCGGGAGAAGCGATCCACGAGATGGTGCTCTCATTCTCATTGTTCTCGAGAGCACTCCCTCTTCTTACAACATTTTTGTCACAACACTAAATGTGTTAGATATGATAGTTAGTTTTGACAAGCTAGTAAAACTATTGCAAAAAGAGGAAGCCATGCACAATAAAAATGATGACGAGGAGTAGGAACTTTCTTCACATCGAAAAGGAAAAGGAAAAGGTAAAGGAAAACCTAAATCCTTTCAAAATCCCAAACATCATAATTAGTATCACGGGGACAAACAAAGAAGAAACAATGTCCAATTTGTAAAAGAGGACATGACTTAAAAGATTGTTGGTATAATACTTACAAGAAAGGTTCATCAAGTAACTCTAGACCTCAACACAAAAAATCTCACAAGGGACATTCAAAATACAATCAAGGGTAGAAAAAGGGGAACTAGAAAAGAAGACCCCATCAGCAAGGAAATATTGTTGAGCAAGAAGAACATTCAGATAATGAAGACTTCTTGTACACTGTTCACTCAAGTGAACCATCCACATCATCTAGTGATGTCTGGTATGTTGATTCAGAGCCACTCAACACATGACTAGCCACAGAGACTGGTTTACCTCAATGAGGGACACACCTTTGAAAAACCATGTTTTTTTGGGTGATGATTCTTCATAGATAGTTCTAGTGGATTAGGAACATTTCTCTACTCCTTGGTTCACACAACTTTAGACTATCTGATGTCTTATATGTCCCTAGGTTGACAAAGAATCTTCTTTCAGTCAATCAACTCCTAGATCAAAACCTAAAAATTCATTTTGATACTCATTCTGGCAAGAAAACATGTTTAATTCGAGACAAATCGCAAGGATAAAAATACTTGTAAAAGCCTCCAATGTGGGACGTATGTTCCATCTTGAGTTTTTCCACAGAGATGATCAGACACTTGTGGCTAAGAACTATACCTAATCACAATTGTGGCATCCGAGACTTGTTCATGTTAGTTTCAAGTATCTCGAGACAATTTGTCGACACAATATGGTACATGGGCTACCATCTCTTCAAAAGGATACAGACAAGTGTCCTCACTACCTAATAGGAAAACAACACAAAGCTTCATTCCAGAAGAGTACATATCAAACTCATAGTAAGTTTTATCCGGTTCATACCGATCTTTAGGGTTCGATGCAACCAATTCATTCTAGATTTTAGTACTTCATGCTATGTGTTGATGACTATTCAATAAAAATTTGGATTGTTTGTCTTTGCAAGAAAAGTAAAGATTTTGAAATTTTCAAGAAGTTCAAATTAGCAATTGAGAATGAAACTCGGTCGCCACATCATAACTCTCCACTTAGATCAAGGGGGAATTCACCAAGAATGAATTCAAAGACTACCTACAAGTTCATGGGATTCGTAGAAAAATTCCTCCTCCACACAAACCGTAGAAGAATGGTGTTGTTAAGAGAATAAATCGTACTATTATGGAAATGGCGTGATGCATGATCAATGAATATGGACTTGCAAAGACTTTCTAGGAAGAAGCAACAAATACAAAAGTTTATTTGTTGAATAGAGTGCCCATAGTTTCTCTTAAAGGAGTAACACCACAAGAAGCATGGTCAAAGCAGAAACCATTTGTTGCATACCTTAGAGTATTTGGTGCAAATAAAGTATACACATACCATAGAAGAATAGAAATAAATTGGACATGAAGTTACAGAAAATCATCTTCATTGGGTACAAGTGAAGAGACTCTTGGGTACATATTGATGGATCCAAAGACCAGAAAAGTCTACACCAAAGCAGAGATGTTGAGTTTTTTTAAAAGAAGGAAGCATAGTCTCATCCTTCGGACTCACCCGATGCGATTATTCACCGGTTGTAAAAATTGAATCGATGTTCCTATAGATGTTGAAAATGATGATGGGGATAATGGTGTTGATATGATAGAACCATGACCCATGAGAATAGTTCATCGTATGCCTAAGTGGTGTGCTAGCACTTTACGAGATACAAGAATGGATGCTCTACCTAGGATACATCCACCCTTAGACCATAGACTCATAGTAAATCAAGAGAAGAAGTTAACTTTGCTTTTATCAAAGCAGAGTTATTGAATCGATGATCCCTCTATAGTCTAGGAATCCCTACATCAAAATCTTGGAAAGATTCCGTGGACTCTAAGTATCAATCAATGATGAAAATAACACTTGACAACTTTTCAATCTTCCGCAGGAAGAAAACCATTGGATGTAGATGGATATTCAAAAAAGTACAAAGTAGATAGGACATTGGACAAGTACAAAGCAATACTTGTAGCAAAGGGGTATGCACAAAAAGAAGGCATTGAATACGAGGAGACAATTTCTCCCACAACTAAGATCAAGACAATCATGATGATCTTTTCTCTAGCTGCATAATTTGGTTGGAAAGTCCATCAGATGGACATAAAAAGTGCCTTCCTGAATGGAGATTTACAAGAAGAAGTATATATGACTCAACTTGAGGGATATGTTGTACCGGTCAAGAACAAAAGGTATGCGAGACTCATAAAATATTTGTATGGTCTCAAACAGCACCTTGGGCATGGTACATCAAAATTGATGAGCATCTCATACAACATGGATTTTCTAGAAATCCATACGACCCAAATCTCTACCTCAAAATCAAGGGGGGAGATTGTGATTTTTTTGTCTATGTCGATGATCTATTCATCATTGGTAGTTCAATGAGGATGATCGATGCAACAAAGAAATATCTTAATCGATCATTTGACATGACCGATCTCGGGATGATGCATTATTGTCTTGGATTGGAAGTATGGAAGAAAGAGAATCACATCTTTGTTTCTCAGATGAAATATACCAAGAAAACACTCAAGAAATTCAGGATGATGGATTGCACACCAATTGCTACACCTATGGAGAATAGATTGTAGTTATCTCATTCAGATCCATCTCCTGAGGTAAGTGCCACTCTCTATCGGTAGTTGATTGGGAGTATCATTTACCTAACCTACACTAGACCAGATATCAGATTTGCAGTGAGTTATCTATCTAGGTTCATGTAGGAAGCCAAAGTTTGTCATTGGAAGGTAGTAAGGCACATCTTGAGATATCTCAAGGGATCAGTGGATCTTGGTCTAGAATACAAGAAGAATGACAACTTTTTTTTGTTGGGATATTTAGATTTAGATCATGTAGGAAACATTGATGATAGAAAATACACTTCAAGCTTTGTATTATTTATGGGATCCTGACAAATATCATGGGGAATAAAGAAAAAACACTTTGTTTCTCATTCTTCCATAGAATTCGAGTATCATTCTATAGGAGAAGTTGTCTATGAAGCGATATGGATACGTTGTATACTAGAAGGACTTGGAATACCACAGGAAAAACCAACCACTATGTATGTTGACAATGAAGGTGTTCTCAAAATTTTTCACAATCTAGTGTTTAATGAAATAACAAAGCACATTGAGGTATAGGTTCATTTCATACGTTAGCATGTGTTAAAGCACAACATCTAGCTTCATTTTATCCAATGAGATAAACAACAAGCAAATATCTTCATGAAGTCACTTGAATGTGACAAGTTCAAGTTGTTCAGAGAATTCCTCTCCTTATCCCTTGAGACAATGCACAATTAAGGGGGGGAATGCTAGGTTAATTAATAATGTGTTATATAATTAACTATTTAATTAATGTTATTAATTAAATAATGTTGTTTTTTAGTGTTATTAACAATATTTGTTTTATTTCTTCACTGGTATAATTGTTATGATTGTTATAAGAATTATGTGCTTCTTGGATGTAATATTGGAAGCTATTGTATTGGTTGTTACATTGTTGCAACTCCTCATTTGTTTGTATTCAGTTTTACAATACCTATAAGTATTGAATATCATTCATATGTAATTTGGTTGATTGAGTTTAATATATTTTATCAGGATTCCACCCCTGTTGCTCAATCTACAGGTATGACATAATAATGAGAAGGTTCCCTAAGGGGGATGAAGAGGGTTTTGTGTTGATCTTTTAGAATCAGTAATATTTGATTATAACTTGAGAATCCATCCATAAGAGATAGCATCTCAGGGGCTATTTGTAAGATCAACGAGTTATTCGATGCTAGGTAGAGGAAAGTCATCCTTAGGGCACGAAAGGTTAAGATCATTGAATTCCCTACGGATACGGAGTCCCCCTCTTTATTTTATGACATGAAAATGTTAGAAATCCATTATGGATAGTCAATGGGTAGAATGAAGGAAATAGAAAGGAGGTGCTAGAGTTCTTATTTCACAAGAAGGGAAATGTGTGGATGTATTTTTTACATCTTATGTTTCACAAATTTTGCATTAGGGATAGTTACGATATTGTGGACCATGATATTAGGGTAAATACCTGAGCATATCAACATAAGTAAAAGAAAAGGTATTTTTATGATCTCAAAGAAAAGAGGTGAAGGATTCCTGTTTGGAAATATCTAAAGATTGTCCTATGTTTAGAATTCATGGGTTGTCCTAAGTGTGAATGTTGATATCTATGGTCGATTTGTTTGGCATCGTTTTTGTCTTAGAAGGTAATGACCAGTGAATGTAAGAATCATCTATACCTAAATAGGTGAGAGTAGAATCATCATCTTGACATTGAATGACATTGATAGAAGATGTGTCGCCATTCAACATGTTAGGATAAAGAAGATGAAAGGAAGAGGGAACCTCACCATCATGATGATAGATCAGAGGTCCCAAAGAAACAATGCTTATGAAAAAAAAGAAGTTAGGAGGGATGTATTCTAGATCCATGGACTCTCGTGGGTGAAGGTGGTGTGGTAGGTGAGTTAGGTGGGGAAGGATTATATTCCTCTATGAGTTTGATTCTATCCTTCTTAGGAATATGTGGTATGGAAAATGATACCACAATGATATTGGTGTTGTCGGGTGGTACAAGTTATGATCGTGTGATGACCTTTCTCATAAAGAAAAAAACCAAAGGCCTTCCGGGCACATTGATGGAGAAAGGTGTGGGAAAACGGTGATTGGGGAGGTATTGGAAGTTGGATGAGAAATTCTAGGTTTAGGTAGGTGGTTCGGAGAATAAGAAGAAGTGTGGAGTCCCCCATATATCAGGTTGGTACAAAGGTGGGGAGGACCACATGGAATAATTTATCCTAACCGACGGTCATAATATGGGTGTTGGTGAAAGCCTTCGTACTTTTGAGGAGTAAGGAAATTCTCTATGTTGTATAAGAAGTACTTCCTTAGGGAAAGGTGTTGAAAATACCTACCAAGGGATTAAAGGTCACTACTTGGGTAGAAGGGATAGATGAGCTATGTAAAGCCTATGAATGTGGGGCATCGTTGTTGGTGAAATAAGCGGGTAGGTAGATGGGCTATTTGTGGAAGTTGCGGCAACATTGGGGATAGATGGGTTATTTGTGGAAGGTATAGTGGTAGACATGGTAGATGAGGTAGTGGAAGATGATGAAGTGGTAGAAATGGTAGATGAGGTAGGGAAAGAAGCTAAAGCGGTAGGGGTGGTAGATACCTTGATTGGAACAAGGAAATACTTTCATTTGTAAAGAATGTTGTAGTTTTTAAAAGGTGAAGGATCATCTCGAATGGTGTAGGGGTTCCTTTCATATTCAAATTTCAGAAATGTTGAAGGTTTGAAGGTACACACCCCATGACATGAATCCAAGGTCATCCAAGTAGAAGGTTATATTGAAACTCCCCTCAAGCACATAGAATAGGTGGGGACCATTGCGGGGACCCACACGGATGTGGAGGATGATGGTGCCAAGGGTATAAGAAATGGCATCTTTGAAATAATGTAGTATAATAGGGTTATTATGCATGCATTGGTGGGTATACATAATTTTTCTTATGCATGGGAAGAAATGATATTAATGCTAGCACCTCCATTAATCATAATGCATCAAACGTGAGTATCATTGATGTAGGCGGTGATGAAGAGGGCGGGATCAGGATCATATGATTATAGAGGAGAAATATCTGAATCATTGAAACCGATGCGTAAAACCTGAGGAGAGGTAATGGGGCAAAGGTTTGAGGAGAAGTGGTGATTTCATCCATATGATGAGGGGTAAATATGGTGGCCACAAGTGTAAGATCACGTGGTGGAACCTCAATAGATTACAGGACCTCAATGAGGGCATGAAGATGAGACTCGAAGGTTTAAATTAGGTCATACAAGGACATCTTCAGAGGAGATTGATGAACTCATTTATTCATAGAGTGATGTAGGACTTTGTCGTAAATAGGATAAGCCAACCCATGGATGGTTACCTTCGAGGAAGGTGTAGGTGGAATGGTGGGTGAAGGTGCAATGAATGGGATACAGCTTTATCTTTTCCTTTATCTTTTTGTGATCGAGTGTCTACTCATACCATATTTATTTCAAATATCATAAGAGGAAAAGAGGGTTGTGGAGATGCTAGTAAAGTTCTTTGAATATATATAGGGCTAGACTGTGTGTGGTAAAGCAGGTAAAGGGGAATAGCATTCTCCTCTAACAAGTAATATTTGTTGAAGATACCATTTAAAGTAAAGGGTTAAAGGATAATGTTTTTAGGGCCTTATAACCTTCGAAATCATGACCTGGTGAGAAATGATGTGCACATATTTTGGTTTCATTAAACCCTATTGGTTTTGGTTTGAGTGGGTCATAAGGCTTGATACACGATGCGGTGAGATAGTGAAGGTTTCTAGCAACCTAGCGAGAATTTTAGAATAGGATCATGCCAATGGGTCATAGTGAGAAGTCATAGTTTTCTTGGATAAAGGTGTGGGTTATTTTTTTGGGATAGGTGTTTCGGAGTTAGTGTAGGTGTGACTACCTTTTTGGTAGGTAGTGAAGGTTTTAGTTTCATTTTAGGTTACACCTTCTTGGGTAAAGGTGTAGGAGGAATGCACAAGGTAAAAGGAGATGTAAGAGGTAGGGGTACCTTAGAAAGCCAAGGTAAGAGTGGTGATGTCATAAATAATGTGGTTGTAGGTAATGGAGAATGTGTAGGAAGAAGAGGTGCTGAAGGTAAAGGTGGGGAAAAAGATAAGGAAAAGGTGCAAGTGTGGGTAGTCGTGCCTTTGATTTACCTTGGTGAAGATATAACATGACGAAGGTGGAAGGGTGTGGGCCTAAAATCAAAGGTAGAGGAAAAGGTGAAAGAGAAGGCGTGGGATAAATTGGGGTGTAGGATCTAGGAGGTTAGGTCTTCCTCTTAGGTGTAGGAATCATTTTTGTGACAAGTGGTGGTTGAGTAGACAAGTCTAGTTTCACTATGGGATGTCATAGGCTAGGTGTTGGTAGGACCCCTAAGGAAGTGGTAATTTTAGGTGTGGATAGGGGTTTTGATAAATTCAAGGCTAAAGATGTTAGGGTTGATATGATCAGATCGGAGTGATATGGTTTTAATTATGTTGATAACCTTAGGATAAATAGTTGAGGTATCTAGGGACAACATATTCATTTGGTGTGATCTTTGGAGTCTCGGGCACCCCCTGAGTGTGGATTAATCAACATAGTCTAATCAGTCTACCAAATGTGAGAATAGTGTTGGTTTAGAAGATGAAAACTAGTGGTGAGACCCATGTAGAAATCTGATTCCTTGATACTCGGAAGGTTTTCACCCCGATTCAAGTAGGAAGGAGTGATGTAAGAAGGTTGACAAGATCTTGGAAGGTCTTGGGAGAAGCATTACCTATAGGAAGAGGATATAAGAGTGGCTCCTCTATGGGTCAAGGAGAGGGAAAAATAAGTGATGTGGACTCCTCTCTAGGTGGATAGGGTTATCTTCTCCTTGGGTAAAGGAATGGATTAGATAGGCTCAGCGATAGGTAGAGAAATAGATGGGAAAGTTTCTTTATGGGTAGAGGAGTAGGTTTGATAGGATCCTCTATGGGTAGATGAGTAGGTGTGATAGGCTCCTCCATGGGTAGAGGAGTTTATGCAAGAATTTCCTCGATATATGCTACGGGAGGAAACTAGATAGACATAATAGGTACTATGTTGAAAATAACATGAACCTCGTAAACATTGGTATCACTAGTAGAGGTCTCTAAATCTTGGTTTGATGAAGGGGTATGATTAGGAAAAGGTTTCTTAAACACACCCATATTGGCATTGTTTGGCGCGTTAGGGTTTTCCAAGACAAGATCACCATTATCTAGAATTCCTTGGACAATATTCTTAATTTTTTTGCAATTGTCGTCATTATGTTGTAACATGCTCATTTATAACTTAGAAAATAGGGAAATGTTTTTTTAACATTATATTCTCTCATTCTAAATTCACATAATTTAGAACATGTATTCCTTTACTAATCCATCACATAACAGAAACCATATGCAGTTGTAATGACTTTGTGTTATACCGATATCTCATTTCATGACTTGGTTAGAAATTGATCTCTCATGATTAACTTGTCCTTTTGTATAAAAAGTATACTTTGGTTCTTTTACCCTTTATGGCTCATTCAAGTGTTACTATCTAAGATGCCTATCTGAGTATCTGTTACTGATACCCATTTGAAATCTCACAACCTTAGACCAAGTGACATAAGACAATCCAACTAACAAATCGTGATACTTTGGCCAAATTTTTAAACATATTTACCATGCTTACATTCCCTAACATCATAGTCATCGAAAGGAATATGTATTTCATCCCCCGAATCAAGTTATCTAGATTATTCTTCTCGTGACTTTCACAACCAATTCTGAGTCAAAATTTTACACTAAATAGGTACATCTCTCTTACACTAGTGTTGCAGTTTACTCGTGGTGACTAAGGATAATAAACATACTCAAATCAACTCACGTCAATTCATGTGTGTTTATTTACCCTAGGTCAACATGATTTTACATCTACACTTGTCCATATTCCATCTCAATTAAGAGCGCAACAAAGTGAACCAAAATTCCACTAATGAAAGTTGCATTAGAGGGGTTGATTGGGATATTGAGGCATAGAGTTTGCTTCACTTTATCCACTTAATAACTTTCATCATTAAGTGGGTACTATGTAGAAACATCTATACTAACTCAGCCCACTAAGTACCTCTAATATAATTTCCATACTTAAAAGGACATTTTCTTCATTAATTTTCAGATTGTTAATTAATTTAATTTACGTTACACACGTAACTATGGGGTCAGCTAAGTTTAATTGATAATTACTTTAAGAAAGGAATCGTTATTTTAATTCAATTGAGGTTATGCAAATCAATTTTGCATTAACATTTATGAACTCATTAATATCAACCATTCATTCATTTCCCCTTAATCCAAACAAAAAACATATTAAATAACTTAATAGGTTGATTAAATGATTACCTTATCATTTAATTCATATCATTATCATATTCCTATTATCTTATCTCTTTACCATACATTTGTTCATACTTTAAATGAATCACCTTCCTTACCAACATTATATATTCAACTTATCAAAGTAAGTTAAGGATCATAACTAAATCCTTATTAATCTTTCAATTAGTCAAGTATTGATTCATAAGTAAATACATTTAATATCCATAAAGGTTTAGGTTTATTCATCAACGTGTACTAAAGTCCATGTCCTTATTTATTGTTACTTAAGCTAATAAGGTTCCCTCTTGTCCACTTAAGGTCTTATAGATTCATTTATAAGTTTCCAAACACATTCATTTGGTTCAACTCAGATAAGGGATACAACATTCATTATAATGTTGGTATTAAATTATCCTCTCCATCTTAGTCAGTAAACTATATCATAATTATAATTTAAGTTACTATGATAACTTTTAATAAAGAATCCATTAAATAGTTTCCTACTTATTCCGCTCATAACCCAAAGTTATCTATTATGTCATATATACTTTGACATAGATTTACATATCAAATCATCATAGAAGATGTGTAAAGCCATTTATCTTATGAATCTCAAACAAACAACCAAATCAATTAGAAAAGGTTGAACTCAATTTAATCAGAGCTATAAGTATTTCATAAACAATTCAATCATAATCTGCTGTCATTTTTCAAAAATTACAGAGTATTATGGCACTAGGCCTTCATGACTCATAGCATAATCATTTAATAATTTTTAACACTTTTTATAATCCCAAATAATTTGAGCATCATCAGTGAAAAAAATGCAACTTTCTATAATTCTTTCTCCTTTCACTTTTCATGAAATCCATCTGCACATGGTTAGCATGTGTCAGTTCATGAGAACTGAGCATGATAATAACTATCACATTAAAACAACATACCACTATTTATCCATTTCATGAATAGAAACCTTCTATTTTATGAAATTTTCCTAAGTTCCCAACATGTAATAATTTTTAAAATCATGCAAAAATGCTACCATGCCAAGTTAGGAAAAGATGCCACAAGTACCCTTTTTGAACCTTTTCCCTAAATTGACAAAAGATTTGAAATTGAAAAAATTAAGACCCTTGGTCCCAATAGTCAAAAAAAATCAAGTGTTTTGAGCTTTCAATCAAGTAATCCAAAATATTACATGATTGAAATCCCAAAACTTCTACCCTCATTCTTTATTTCCTTACCTTAACAATTTACTTCATACTTGTAATAATGTTGTTGAAGGTAAACCAAATAACAAAGAAGACATTTCCTTTCAGCCAAGTCACTTGATATATAAAGAAAACTATTCTAACTAAAATGAAAAATTTGTATCAATACCATAATTATCCAAATATCCAATTACTTATTCCTAAAATTATCACCACAGTCAAGGAATCCAATTAACAACTCAAAGTAACTTATAAGGGTAGTCAAAGCATTTTCTTGTACTCACTTATTGACTAAGTTCCCTTTTCAAAGAGTACCAATTTTTTCTCAGTCAAATAGAAGAATATGAGTGAACTAAATACACTACAACATTCTTCAATCAGAATTAAATCAAAATACTAACACATAAAATTCATTGAATTGAAAACAATCATGAACAAATAAGGATGGTTACACCAAAAATACAATGGAATTCCTTAAGTTAATGTTCAACCATGTCGATAGTAGGATCCTCACTAACGGAGCACAAAGAAGATAAATTATAGAATATAATTTAAATTTAACACTCGACCTCCTCGAGAAGAAGATAGTAAAATTTACGAGTCCTCTATACTCAAACAGACTCTTTTTAAGTTTAAGGTTTCAAGACTATTGTCCCCACAAATAATATTGATTAGAAGTCGTCAAAGATCAAATAGTAACTGAAATTATATAGACTCAACCCTAGTTTCCAAATAAAGGCCATATGACTCAACCAAATTGGTAAGACATTATGTCCCAAAAGGAACAAGAAAATATAATAAAGATTTCAGTCCCTGAAATACATAACAATCTAGATTAACATCATCCCTCAAACAAGATTACCCCAAGAAATAAATAGAATGACTAAGCACACCCACGAAGGTTCAAATAAAATGATTTTAGTCTCTATGATATGTAATCAAGCCTATAGTATTATGATCAAGGATGCAAACAAAAATTTGTGACCAAAAATTTCAAGGGATAACAAGCCATGTATTGTCTAATGGTTACCCATAACCAGATGCAATTACAAAAATGAAATCAACTAAGGGTTTCAACCAAGAATGATCTTTCTTACAAAAATCGAAAGGATTTCCAATAATCCCAACTAAACAAACAAAAACAATAATACCACCTTTTTTTCATACAATAACCGCAATAGATTTTTCAACATAATCATGGAAGGAGACCTTAACTAATCAATATAAAAGAAAAATGATATAAAATCTTACCACACGAAACCAAAATCAAGGTGCATCTAAAATTTGTTCAGAAAACCATTGTGGAACCATACTTGCAAGAAAAATCATTCACAATAAACTTTTTCTTGTTCTACAAGAATACAATTATAAATACAAAAGCTAAATGATTTACAAACAACCGAGAACCATATTTTTAGGTTTACGAAAGAATAGCTATACAAATATTTACCACATTATTCAATCACAAAACTAACTCAGAAACAATATTAGCAAATGAGAAGAGTTAATTTTATGAGATCGGTAAATAAATAAGAATATCATAATGGGATATAGAATATCATGCCTGGTAGAGATCCTTCCAAACTCTTCTTGTTTCCTTGAGTTTCCCTTCGGGATTTTGCAATAAAATCCACAAAACTCTTGCCCTTGAATCCATAGAAACCCAACATTATTTCTACCCATTTTTATTTATTAAATCTATAATAAACTCCTTCTGTCATCTCATACATGTAATGACAACATTAAGAATGCAACTAAATCAAACTTTTAGTTTGGAAAATGGTCAATCGACATATAGAGCCATTAAAATCGAACAAACAAAATCAATGGTCAAACCAAAATTCCCTCTTTTCCTCCATTCCATCTCGGAGTTTCCAAAGTTAGTTTTCCACCTTTTATAAGATCAATAAATTCCATGACAGACTTTCATTCATCCATTAATTTTCCCCAAACCGACGGTTATTTTTAGCAACAACTAAATGTTCAAAATACATGTAAAACTTCCATTTAGCTATTTAGAGTTTTGTGCCTGCCAAATCCATTTTGGCTTCCTCTAAAGATGGTGTAGGCTCTCGGTAAATGCTATTAGTTCCTCGGTACTATGTGGGTTGGCTCCCAATAACCACACCCAAACCCTTATGGTTTAAGTAACTAGAGTCGATCTTAGTTTAGGTTTAAGTCCCACGTAGGTTTAGGTCCATTTTTAAATAGTGCCAACCTTAGTCTAGATTAGGATATTAATGAATTCCTCTAGGTAGTTTAGGAATTAGAATCCCATTACCAATAATACATCCAATATTATCTTAGAATAATATGCATCTAGGATAGTTAGGTTTACACCAAGAATAATCAATTATTGATAGCATGTCCTATCACACTTAACACTCTTAGCACTTTCAACCCATATTATGCATACATTAGTATCATTGTTACCCGATGATGCACTCTCATGTTATGGTTCACACTTGACTATTGAGGGCATATTATACATATGAGCCTCGGACACTACACACCATACAAACAACACATTCTTACACACTTGACCATATCACACATCTTACAATTAACACATTTACAACACATATCCTTACCATTTCTTATTCACACTACATGTTACACATCTCACACAAAACACATTATACCCACATGACATATCCTTCTCGCATCTTTTATAACACAATAGGTTCATTACTCTCTATACGCATTCATGCTACATCTCCCTTACATCTAATTCTACATGTTGTGGTCATTACTCTATGAAACACTCAATTTTCATGGTTCATACTTGATCGCTTTGAGGGTTTCAATCTAAAATTAACCTCATCACACTCACCCCATCAATCATTCACATGGTTATGATTTATGCTTTGCACTTTTAAGATCACATATTTTTCATTAACACGTTTTAGACCATTTCCTAATGACACACTCTTATTTACGATTCATTCTTGCTTCGCCGAGGGGGCATAAGTAAATGAACCTCATCTCATACATACACACTCACTCGGTGGGCAAGCTGATCCTATCATTCAATTTAAATTCCCTTCCATCTCATCCACAACATACTGCATATCTTGGTTGCACTTAGTCTTTCTTATATTTACTTTTTACATGCACACTTTATTACACATGTTATATAGGTATCTTGTATGTCTTTATCTTTATCATACATACATGTGCATTTAATTTCCTTTCTAGTAGTGATCACAGAATATACAGATCTATTACACACAACATAGATGTGTGGTGAAGTACCTATTGCAAGTCCCATAGAGGCTCTTGGGGCATCCACTTCCATACATTACATGTGTTATTATTTCATTTTGTTTCATAGTACACTACATTATCAGATCATATATGATTTGACATAATTTTTATCTTTCTAACATGTTAATGGGTGCTTCAAGTGCATCATTTGTTATGCAAGAATATTTTCTTCTATGGTTGTCTGCATTACATTGTTTGTTATTTCTTATCATTATTTTCTACTATTTTCAGGCTTTTCCCTTTGTCTTGTGTGCACAATCTCTACTTTTGGATTCATCGGACTTTATTGTCTTGCGACATCACGAGTGGTACCCCATGTTTTCAACTTGATTTTCATGGTGTACATTATCTTATTGCTTATTTACAATATTTTCTTATGTCTTAGCTTACATATTGTATGCTTAACATACATTTTATCTTCTACATGCATGTTTTTCTTTACTTGTACTAACACCTATCTCTCGGTGTTTGTGTGTGCCTTGGTTTCTACTAAGAAAATTCCCTTCCCCTACATGACACAGTTTTAACATAGTGGTCAATCCTCTTTTGTGTCACATACTCCTTCATCAATGTTGCATGCACCCCAATTGAGGGGGAATAATTTGGGTGAATCATTCACCACAAACAACAATCTGATTATTACGAGTAACACAACACAGTCTTAATATAACACATTTTTAGTTTCGAGATCTCATAATTATACATGTGTCCTTAGCACAGATGGCCCTTCCTAGATGCCTATAACCAAGGGGTAGTTACATAACATTTGATAGTTCATAACAATATACAAAACTCCACATAGAGGGTTTTATAGGGCATGCGATCCTTATTACTTTTAAATTAGATCAATTTTTTGAATTTTACACACCATATGCAGTGGTGTTCTACATTGCAGGAAACATTTAAAGGTTAGTGGATAACACTGAACTTTTCTCCCTACACTTCTTCCATGACTTGGCATGAGAATATCCCAAAACTTGCGACCGACATAAGTACCATGAGATCACCCAAAAAATCATTCTTCTATAACATCTTCAGGATCCTTTCTACACTCTTTCCTCATCGTGGATCAGGTGCACATGTTCCTTTTTCACATTTTTCATTTTACATGCTTTTTACACATATACATTTGTATTTCATTACTTGTTTGTTCTTCTCTTTTACAGGTCAATCCATATGGGAAGCGATAGTCAACATCATTTCTCAACATAAAAAACAATCAACATAGACATCAAAAATAGGTACATCGTGACATATACACGTGTGCTTCTTCCCTAGGTTCATTTTCATCATCAATTTTTACACTTTTTCCTCCATAGCATCCACGCTTCACACGTTTATCATTCCATGATCTATCTTGTACCTCGGCACACTCTTTATAAATCAATCTACATGGTTATCAAGTATGCATTTCTATCTAATTTATTTTACCAAGCTTTCTGCTCACCAACATAAAGTGAGGGAAAATGTAGACACAAAATCATGCACTTTGGGTATCAATTTAGTTCGATTTCATATTACTATTCATATGATTCATAAGTAAGAATAGTATTAATTAACCCATGTCTTTGGCCACCTTTCTTTTCTTTTTGCTACTACTTATGGTCTTACACCCTTACTTTCTCAGTATACCTCTTTCTACTTTGGAATTTATCATCCTGGACACTAGCACCTAGCTAGGATGCCAGCGTTAGGTGCCCTCATCCCCTTTGGGCACCCCTGACCCATTTATACTTTTTTCACATATTTTGGGTCCTTTCTATCCATTTGAGCATATTAGCTTTTGGTAGTCAGCCTTTTTAAGATTAATTACAAAGTTCAAGAAAGGTAATCATATAAATATAAAGTTATGTGATCATAATAAAGGACAAAACACTAAGCATTAACTATCAACATCTAAGAGATCCATTACATACATCTAACACCATACAAGGGAAACAAGGGTTGCTTATTCTCGTATACACTTCATAGGAGGAAATTCCATTCTATTCCATGCATACATCTATTACATTTCTTTGTATCTAGATACTTTTCTCACTATCAAATGCGACACGCACAAGAGCCACCTAGGACACACACACACACACACACACACACAAAACTACATTGGTTCTCGATATGTAGTGCAAAGCTTAGTCATAAGATCACCATTGTGATAGCTGAGGACAATATGACCCTCATTCTACATCTTTACTTTTTAGGATTTGAGGGTTTTGGAGGTCATTTTTTCATTGTAGGTTTCAATGACTTTGGAAATCATTGTGCGACACAAAGACAAACAACAAAGTGAACTAGTGACCACTCAAAGGAGGTTTTTGCTCATTTTTGTAGATTAAAGTGTCTAGAAATAGGTCTAAAGCACCTAGAGGAACCCATATCCCTCTTCATGTGCACGAGTCTAACATATTCCTACATATCTACATTTTATCGAGCTTCGTTGCGATATCCAAAGGTGCTCTAATTTTTCTATTTTCCAGCTCTGTGCACCTTCTTTATCTCTCGTGAATCATCTAAGGCCTTATACTCTCTCTTTGTACTTAGGGTTTCATACTTTCTTACTTATCTTGCTTTGGTGAATTCTTGTACTGAATTGTTTAATCATTTACTTCTACAATAGTAATTATATTAGGCATAAATTTTACATTTAAATTAATCATTATTATACTTTCATGATCGAAAACATGTTTTATCATCCGAAGAGCATAAATAACTTCTTTCTTGCATGAATAACCTTTACTATCTTGGTCTTCAAAATTTCAATTGTAATTCTAATCCTTAAGAACCTCCTATAGACATCTTTATCTTCTTCACACAGTTTCAATAGACTTTAAGATTTCATATACCACCCTTCACTTGGCTTCATCATTACAAATATGAATTTGACCAACCTCGTAAGAATACATATATGTCACTTCAAGACTTTATTCAAATGTAAACACAAGGAAATGAGCACACCTTTATCTTGCACTCTTTGTTATATAAAACTTACTTCATTCATGGTGTTTGAAAAAACTTCATGACTACACTCCTCAAGTTGCTCAAGCTTATTTGATGCATAATATCATTATGACATGTCTAAAAACACTTGCAACATAATTTTGCACTTATTCAACCTGTTTCACAATTTCTTCTGAAAGAAATATTTCAACCTCATACAGATAGATCATACATTCATGTGCTCATGAGTGAAGAATACAACATTTCCTTTTCAAACTCGAGTTGAATTCTTGAAGGCTTATGCCATGGACTCTTATATGATACCTCATGAAAAGAATACCTATATAATGCACTTTACTTCAATCAAACAAGATCTCCCTTAATGCATACTTTCTTCACATGAAGACACGGAGGAATATGTGAGAGTCATCTAGCTTTACAATAGATTTTCTCATATCAAGACACATGTCATCAAAACATCATACTTGAATATACAAAATATGACTCTATGAAGCCTAATGGAGGTACCTGTACACTTGTTTGTATCTAATAGAGAAATGTAACCAATTCCTCATGGGACATGACACTATGATTTTTCATCAACTTCCTTAGTTTCTACACCTTTGATTTTACAACATTCTCCTGATGATCTTCTTGAGAAAACAACACAAACTCTTGAGGTTCTTCAATAGAAAACACAATTTTTTTATCATTAGGCATATTAGACACTTTAGGATTCTTAATAGGGGTATATTGAAGTACTTATTCTTCTTTCTCGACATGATCGGGCCTATCATATTCATTCCTCTCGGTAGATGAGTTTTCTATATCTAAAATATATTTCAATATGACCATCATTGTTACATTTAAAATAAGTAAGAGGACTCTTACCTTGATAACCTTCATCTCTCCAACTTTTTTGAGGTGTACTCAGATAGAAATACCTAGAAATATGACCAACTTGATTGCATTTTAAACACACAACATCATTCACACTTTAATTCATTCATATTTGTCTTGTTGGTTCTTGAAAACAATATATTTTTATGTTTCCTTTCTTACAAACATTGTAACATATGATGTTCTTTGATTGATCATCTCTTTTATCCCACCATGGGTGATTGACTTTGAAAATTATCTTGAAATCCTTTTCTCTTTTCCCAAAATCATTGCAACTACAACAATTTCCATTAAATTTTCTTTCATACCTTGATGCATTTGGTTATCTTTCTGATCTTGAAGGTTCATATTGTTCTTTATATGGTCATCTCTTGAACTAGCAGTCTTTTGACTTAAAATAACATCATCTTTCATGACCTCTTTTACTTTAAGGTCCTCCTTGGATTTTCAAAGTTCTTGACTTGGATCAAAATATTTCTCATCATTATTTGATTCTTCTTTTAATCCCAAACTAGTTTTGACACTAGAGGGTCTTTTACTATTCAGTAACATATCAAGATTGTTTGTTCTTTTCTCAAATTTTCATAAGTCTTCATCTTGTTAAATACATGATTCAATTTTGACTTTAGAGACCTTACTTCATCTTCAAGATACTTGACGATTGATTCAAACTTGATATTTTTCCTTCTTTGGAGCACTAACTTAGCCTTTGGGTCTTCTACATTCACTTTTTCTACCTTTTCTTCATCAGAAGCACTCACACCATATTTTCCTTTTGAAGTGTTTGTAGCATAAATTTCACTTCCACTAGAAGAATTTTTATCTTCATACAAGTATGCAAAATTTTTCATAACTCCTTATCTGAAACAGAATCCATAATCATGGTACTTATATATTCTTCCAAAGCACCAAAAATGATTTCCTTGGAAATTTCCTCCATGGGGTCGATAAAACATGTATCCAACATCAACTTCATAACCAATTGAAACTAGATGTACCTTCATTCGAATCTCCATAGGGAATAGTTAGTTTCATTGAACATAAGACCTTCATATGCAAAAATCTCTTCTCCCATTTTGATCAACCAAACATTTGATTCAAGAGGATAACCTTTAAGTGATTGGACTTATTCCACATGACCTTATCTCGATACCAATTTTTGGAAGCACAATGGAATGAGGGTAGGGGTTAATCACTCATTCAAAACCTTTAACCAATTTAATTTAACTTACATAAACCATTTACCATTCAACCATGCATTAATGTGAGCTTAACAACATATAAAAATAATTCACATGATCATAATCATGAGATAGTACAAAAGAACACAAGATGTAAGTGGAAAACCCTCAAAGGGAAGAAAACCTACTAAATTTTTTGATTATATTACATAAACCAAAATACTTGCATAAATATGACTCATCGCACAAGGTTTATTTAGTGAAGAACCCACTTCACAATGATAACCCACCCTATTTAGTATAGTACCCACTATACAAGGATGATACTACCCCTAAGCTAATAAAGAACCTACTCAACCACATGAAGATGAAGACCACTGAATATATGTTGTTGCTACAATGAATAGTGACCACAATTTCAATTCACACACCTCAAAACCCTGTTCAAACACACTTTCTCCTACTTTAGTCAATTCTTATTCTTCATGGGTTGATTAGATTAATTTCCTTTACTTATTTGCTTCTCAACTCTCCCCAAACATTTGTACACTCTTTCAACTCTACAGTTATTCCTTGAACCTCCTTCACACTCTCTCTTAGGCTCACACTTTTCCCTCTCTCACCACTCATACAAAATAAACAAATGCATGCACTTTATATACATGAATCAACTCCTAAACATAACTAGGTCAACCATGACCATTAAGTTCAGTCATACCAACATAAAATTACATCTACAACATCATATAAAATCATAACACATATCTGTTATCACCAAATTACAACACTCTTTGATTTTCTTGCAAGTAAGTTATTCGGGAAATTAGTGTAATTGGGTAACATGGAGTTGTCTCAAAGTGTGGGACCATGAAATTGAGACAACTCTCTAGAGAAGGTTGGTTCCTCTTCCTAAACTAAGCACTAAAATTCTCCTAATGATGGAAATAAACTTATCTAACACTATCCTATGATTCCAAGCAACCAAGGAGAGAGGAAAATACATGAAAATGAATAAATCATGCACTACGAGAGATGATAACACAAGAAAAAGGGGATGATACATCCTGTTGAGGGAGAATAGAGAAGGGAAATAGAACTTGGAAAGGCTGCGAATAGCATGTGACATAAGCCAAGGTTCCATTCACCATCAAATCTCCATGAAACATAAAAATAAAAACTTGCAAATGATGAGATACATAAACATAATAGACCAAATAATATTATAAAGGAAAGGAGATGCAATAAAATAAATGCAAGGATTGAGAGAACACCAAAAAGAAAAAATTTATTACTTCATGAAATTTGCATAGTCCATTACATCCATAAGATAGAGGAACCAATACATTATATAGACCCATGTGAAGGCTTTCAGCTCAATGGAGTTGAGAAAACAATATTTCAAGATTTTCCTCATGTCTCATAATATCTCCACATTCTCAAAATGAGAAGATTGCAATATATAAAAGTGATGAGAGAATAGAAGAAGAAGAGAGACTCGGGTTTCTACTCCCACCCACTAACAAATATCACTAATTGCCTTGAAAAAGGCATGGGAACATCTAAAAATCACTTCCCCAATGTACTCTAGCTTGTAGAAGAATAAAATGGTATCCATACATCAATTAAATGCATTTTCAACCACCTTGAAGTGTTAATTTGATGTGGAGACATTTTAGCCCACCTAGCACCACAAAATTTCTAATTTCTTGATTTTTGAGTGTAGAAGGAAAAATCGTGATTCTAACAAGTATAATGTTTTCAATTTGGTTGAGTATTGAGGAATTTATGATCATTTTAGTGTAGGGCATTTAATTTTCTAGAATCTGGATATTTTCCTTTTAATTTTCTACCTAATCATATATTTATTTCCCCTTTTGAATGTCTCTAATTTGTGTTCTTTTAAAATTATAGGTCCAAAAATAAAATTTTATTGAAAAAGGCATGGGGGTCTATGATGAACATGGACTCATTTGTCACTCATTGTCATCTCCCCACATAGCTCAACAAGTTGGCATCCCTATCACCCTCGTCGTGTAGATCGATCGAACCCCACATGGACTCACTCGACTACTATACCATGTCATTCACTAACTCGGTGAGTAACTCTCCCAACACCCCATGACCAACCCCTTATCACTCAGCTCAAGACTCAACTTATCCTCCACCTGGATTGGCATTGAGCTCGCTAAGATTCTTACTACTTGGTTTCTTGTGCATTGCAAGCATGTCGGTTTCCAATTCCCATAGGGAATAAGTTCCTTGTAACCCCATTTTGGCTGCATTGGCATCTAGGTTCCCATTCGCCTCATCCCCTGAGGCCCGACTTCACTGAGTCCTCCGCACAACACAACCGACACCACTATATTGTTGTCCCAAGCCACTTATGGGGAATAAGGTGTTCCCCAGAAATATTTCATGCCCATATTTCAAACCGCAACTCACCCAATTCAATGTGGAAATCTTGGCCCTCCATAGCCCTCACACCTCACATTCCTCCTAGGCCCTTCGGGCACGCGATCCCCACTTCACCCACACAACACTACACCCCATCCAACTCCCTTTACAACTTGATGACTAGCTCCGAGAGATCCTTCTCAACCCGGTCGGTCATAAATGCCTCTCTAATTTCCATAATTGACTAAGATAATTAGTGACTCTCCTAACCTTTCACTTCATATCTCAACTTGGTGAGTTGCTCTAACTTCCCGAATTGCTTCATCGAGTAAGTTTATAACCTTTAACAAATTTTGCCAATTTTATCAAATATTTTACTAATTGTTTATATGTTTAGGATTTTTGTAGGGGAGGATGTATGAATACCTCGATAAGCACTCCAATCATGAAATTAGCTCATTTTATCCATTTTCAAATTTTATCCCGTTGACTAGGTGTTAAATCTTCTTGAAACACGGAAGAGGGAAATTGCACCAAATGATCCCAAACATCCCAAATTCAACTGCAAGTGTTCCAAAACATGGAAATTACCTGTTATTCTCCATATTCAACCTTGAAGCCTTATCAACTTCCTACTCTCAATCTCTCCCAATTTGTTCATTTTTAACAGGGTTAAAAAATGGATAACAATTTGGCGACTCACGGGGACATTTTCCTGCTAGATGAGCTGATAAGTAGCCTTAAAGCATCCATTGGGCATTGAGTCAGCTTGATACCTTGAAATCTGATCTTGAACTCTAAGACTTTTCCCTTGATCCCACTTGAAGTGTTATTTGAACTTAGAACTACTTTTTTTTCTCAAATCTTCCATTTTCTAGAAGAAAATCTTGAAGTTTTAATCGAGTGGAAATTGGTTTTGAATCTGAAATTTTATTTTATCTTTCTTTATAATATGATATGTTGAGACAAGGATGATTGAATACATCTAAAGCTATGCCAATAATCTGATTTACTCACCAAGTGAAAAGAATGAAGAACCGAATCATGACAAAAAATGAAGCACTCGGATTTTAAAACACATGGTCATTTTAAATGCTTAGAACGAATATTAAATTTGATTTCCCCCATGAATACTATCACTTATAGTGACTTGTGCAAGAGAAACAAAACAACAACACACTATGTATAAAAGAGGAAGATCATACATGCTTCAAGTGAAACATGCAGAGTGTGCATAAGCACTTTCTTTCGAAAACTAACCTACTCCTACCAAGTAAGCCTTAAGCCTCAACAATAGTGTGAGGGTTAAGTAGTTCATTTTACCAGCTAGAGCTAACATAAAAAAGGGTAGATATATCTTATAAAATAAGTATCTATCCTTTATTAAACATGAATAAACATACTAATCAACACATTAATGGTTCAATCAACAATTATCACGTATATATTGATCACATTGACATAAAATTCAGAAATACATGTTTAAATCAATTATATTCATCTCCCTCACTTCTCACATTAATTCATCTCTTTCTTCATGTGTTTATCATATATTCTCACTCATTTTTGTGATATCATCTTTACCCCTCATTTTACATCATTATATAGCCTTTAAAAGGAAAAAATATTTTCACTCATAATGACTCGTGGTAACCATTGGTTAACACTTATTTACATTATTAACTAGTAATTAGTGGATATTTACACATATATCATGGTATTTATGTATTTTCCTTATGTAAAATATTATATATTCTTCATTATTATCATTTTAATATGTTTTTGGCTTCTGTGGTATATTATAATTCTCATATAAATCTCGTAAACATCATAAAGCATATCTTTAATATTAATATCTCTGTCAACATCATCCCCAAATTCAAACATTAACTTATCCTTGAGACTACCAAGTGATGACTTAAAGTCATATTAATCACTACTAGAAGAACTTTCCTCTTGAGGAAACCTGATTATCTTCTTTCTCCTTGTTGTGTGTTCTTTTCTAGGTCCTCTATTCCTCAAGGATTTTGTCTTTGTCCCTCTATTCTGGTATACTTTTTCTTCCTTTGAAAACTTAAATGAATAAACTTATCAATTATTATCTAGTGGTATCTTTGTACAATATCTAACAAATTTCACTAGTAATTCACCATTAAAATCCTCATCCTTTTTTTTCGTTCAATCTTGTTCATTTTTGACCTAACTATGCTTTTATTCTTCTCATTTATCACCTTTTCATTTCTTTCTATTTCTTCTTGGTTTTTCTTATTTTTACTTTCCTTATATTTCCCTTCCTTTTCTCTGCAACATCCTCACACAATGTCACAATTTCATTTTCTCCCTTAAAACTTAACTTCCTTATCTCTTTTTCTCTTTCCATTTTTTGGTTTTCTAGTTTATCTTCCATATGATTCTTGTTTTATTTCCATGATTTCTCTTTTTGTGGTCTGGAAAATTCTATGGATGTATATTTCTCATATGGTTCTATTATTTTGGTCTCCTTTTCTATCTGTGTCCCTTCCTCTTTATAAAATATCTTTTCAATATGTATCTTCTTCTCACAATTCCATAGTATATGTCCATTTTCTCCATACCAATAACATGTTATTGACCTTCTCCATTGACCATTTTCTCTGTATTTTTGATATTTTCCATCCCATCCTTTATTGTAGTTATTGTCTCCATAATAATGATGATAGTTTCCTCTATTATAGTTATTTCCTCCATACCTCTCATGGTATCCTCTATAATATCCTCTTTCATTATCTCTTTGAAATCTCTCATGATATCCATTACCTCTTTGATAACTCCAAAGGTCTCCTCTTTCATTACTTTGATCAAGTTTTTGTCTTAGTTTCCTTAATTCATTCTGTAGCTTCTCCAATTTTAATACCATTTCACACTCTCTCCTCCATGGTTCCACTTCTAGTTTTGATGCCATTTCCAATGCTTCAATAAATGTTATGAAATATTTTCCTCAATTAATAATCTTATATAAGGTATAAATCCCATAATAAACAACTTAATTCTCCTTTTCTCATTTCATGGTTTATCTAATTTTGGAATTAGATTCTTGAATATTTGATCAAATTCCTTAACCGTCTCTCCTTCCTTTTGAAATAAATACAACATTTTTCTCACACCTTCCTCCTTCTACCCTCCTAAAGACATTAGTTAGTTGTCCCTGGGCTTAGACACCATAAATGTTGACCTAAAAACCATGAAAGTATTGTGAGGCTTAGGTATAATTGATCTCAGTTAAGGATGTACACAGAAATACACCACCACTACACTAATAACATAAATGTAACCAAAGGAGTTCAATGTAATTCATCCCAAAAATCCAATATTTATTTATTTATCAAAATATATTACATCATTCCAGTACATACACATTCCTTTCCTTCTATCTCTCTTGATTCTCATAGACTCATACATAATCTCAAAAAGGCACTCACATATATTTCTCTCATGATGCACACTTATACAATACATTAGTTACAATAAATATACAAAATACAATATGTTTCAAAAGACACTTCTTTTGACTTGTGCCTTTGCCTACTTCTACCTCGTCTTGGTGTGATTTTTCTTTATTCTACAAACTTGATATTGGCTTCCGGGGCTCTTTCCAGTGTTACGCGGATTTTCCCAATATTTGGCAGCTTCCTTCATGTATCGCGTATTTTTTATTTCTCGGTGGCTTCTTCTAGTCTTCACAGACATCTATTATTGTCTACAACTTCTTCCAATGTTCGAGGTTTTATCCTTTGTTGTGCAGAATTGTATTCTACTCACGGTTATCTTCTATCCTTTGGGGTTGCTTATCGTCTTTTCATGGTTATCTCTTTAATGTCATAGTTTCTACAAAATGTTGATGACACCTCTTCTCAAAAACTTGTTCTTCATCTATAAAAATCTCATTTTTTCCTTTGATGACTGATTTGGAATGGGTTTCATTATATTTCCTTCCTCCACCATGATGGCTTACTTTATAATGGTGTCATCCTCTTCCTCCTATTGTTCAAAAATGAAGTTTGAAATATCAATCTCCTTCTCATTCTCCTCAAGAAGACTGACTTGGGAAACAAGTTGTTCCTAGAAATTCTCCTCCATGTCTTATTTCGAGAGTTTCTTATAGTAAGAGGATCTATGGATTAGAAGATAGGTGGTGGGGTAGAAAAATGGTTATTTCAATGGGATATTCTCCACCAATGCAATATTCTAAGTCTCGATAGGAAATCATCTTCTTCACATTCAAGCTCTGCATCATACTCTTTTATCTCAGCTTCCTTATGCTCCTCTTCTTATGTATTTGGAGTTTCTTCTTCGTATTCAACTAATTTTGTAGGCTGAGATGAATCAAAATTCCATGAACACGGTGCCAATATGCACACTCCATTCTAAGCAAGTTAACTGCTGGTCATCTTCCTCTAGTCTTTTTTTCTTCGCAAACTCGGTCTCCACCTTGTGTTCTTTAGCCTCAACCTCTATCAAGGCCTAGTCATCAGTGGAATTTGAGTGATATTGAACCTTGCAACCCACTCTTTTAGTTTTCTTGAAATTTATTCTTTGCACGAGGATTTTTAAATTTATTCCCTCGTTGTCTAATTTTCTCGATTTTATTCTTCACAAAATTGGTTTGGGAATAAACTAGTTTTTTAAATGTTGGTGGTGGAAGGGAAGGCTTAACTTCTTATTTTTGTGGAGGGAAATTACTTTTGGAAGGGAAAATAGTAGAGAATCGAAGGTGATATGGAAGGGTAGAAGATGGGGAAATGGAATTCACAATGGGAGCAGCAAATGGGAAGCTAGGCATTTGAAACTCAAAGTTGAGATGATGTAGGTTGGGGAAGAGAAATGGGAAGGATATGAGGTGGTAGTGTAGGATTTTCCCATTGATAAGGTTTCTAGCACTAGACTCATGAACCTACAACAACTCAACCCACTTTATAATTTGTGGTAGCATCTCCACCATGAAATTCAACTTCTACTAAGGGTTGAAATATCTTGGCATAGGGACAACCCATAGACAACAAACCCTAAAGAAAATTTTGAATACCTTTAATTGAGATGTGACCCTAGTCTACACCATAATTTCGTCCATTCTTTGGATCTTCTCTACAAATCAACATCTACCATTTAAGCTATAGAAACCTAAAATTAGCACTGCTAATCCCCATGTTTACGTCCGCTAGCACCCCTTAATCATCACACAACTATCATATTATAAATTAAATCCTTTGTCATAAGTCTTATTTCTCCCCATTATATTTACTCTCTATAAATTTCATTCTATTGATGTTAAATCCTATCTTACCCCTTCTTAAACCACTCAAACCACATTTAACAAAAATCAAATTAAAAAATAAAACAAACATCATCCAAACCATTTAACAACATCTCGACCCATGTAACCTCTTTCCAACACAAATCCTTCATCAATACAAATAAATGACTCAATTTGGGAAGAATTTTGAAGCATTTTCCCGTATTTCTCGTATTTCGGAAATTCCTAGTAATCACTAGCAATTACCCTTTATTGATAGTAAACCTATATATATAAGTTCCAAGACTTCATTCAGGGTGAGTGGTAGTTATCAAGACTTGTCTTGTAATAGGATGTTTCTCAAGGCCTTCATATTGCAATCTTACTATATCATAGTCCTCCTCATCACAACAATATTTAACATATCTCTTCTTCAGGTCTTAGAGGTCATTTATACATCCAAGAATTCAAATCACCAAACCTTTTGACATCTACAATGTTTTTATCTTCGTAACATCATCCTCTCAACTTTATTAATCTGTAGACACCAAAATTTGGTCATACTCCCCTTGGTCCCGCGTCAAATAATCACCTTGAACACACTCACCTAACCATGGCCCCTTTCACCCCACTCTAATATTAATTTAATTACATTAATTCATGATCTCATAATATTTATTATTTAAATATCCTAATTGAGATATTTCTCACACCACCGCCTCACCTATACACCTCACCTAGCCACCTCACCCGAAACCTATTCTTAGTATGTTTCTTAACTAACTAAGACCTACCTAAACCATAAATATCAAAGCCTACATTCCCTCTAACCACATTCTCACCCGTTAGAAAAGAAACTTTCGTTCTAATCTGAGAAGGAAAATTAACAAGATCCAAGAAATCAAGCAGATTTTCCCATTTTAGTAAACCTAGCAAATCCCATCCTAACCGAAACTAGTCACCCTAACCCATTTCTAGTCAACCTAGAACTATGTTGGTTACCATTTATTCCCCAAAACAACCTTATTTCGAGGTTGACACATTTAGAGAGCAGGAAAACGAGACTAGAGCTGCATGCAAGCGAGAACTAGCATTTGCATACGCATCCGAACATCCCAGATCAACATCGAAGTGATCACAAAGCCGTTTTGAATTATTTGGAGCATCCGGGAAAGTCCCATCACTACACCAAATTCCATCCATCTGATCAAATACCATTTCCATCTAGCCATCAAGCTCATACAATAGTAAGTATTTTGTTAACCAACATTCATCTACTTTCATTTTAGTAGGCTCTGTTACCTCTATTATCTAGTTTCTACTTGCATTCCCATTCTCCCATCATTTACCTTCATGCAAACTTGATCATTCCTTCACCCACACCATTAAATTTCCCATACCCGACTGTTAAAGACCTCTGAGTATACCTAAGATTTCCATAAACCTTTTCATTGCCCTCTTCATTTCCATTTAGCCTCTAGATCTATCCTTACAACAAGGTTTTAATAAGTTTCTATCACTCGACCGTACTCGACGCGTCGATTCATCGATGACCATCGTCAGTCCATCCTAAACCATCATCGGTTACACTAGACCGATGTCGGTCTCTGTGTTTTACCCTCAGACCAAGAACAGAGCCTAAATTCCCACCAAATACCCAAAATAGCCCAAAACTAGACCCTAACTAAAGACAAGTACTGATAGAGACCTTACCCTTCGATTCAATCATATCTTAGCCTTTTGTGAATGAACTTTCTTAGTTTCTTCGAATGTGATACCTAAATAATTTTAACTATAGTAGGATTTCATTTATTGTTAACATTGAATTATTTTAAACAATGTATTGATAGCCTTCTAGGGAGTATCACACTTCTTAGAACTAGCATACGCTAGGCAGTCCACTGTCATATGCTATTTAATCTCTTTTGGTGGTCTTGTTGTTCATTTCAGGTAGTTCCTCGTAGCCAAAAGGAAGCTCTCACGATCAACTGTGGATCAAGAATTCATATGTGCACAACAACATTCAAGCAGCTTTAATAGGTATTCCTCATAGCCTTTTTACCCTTATCTGTTTCATCAATATTCAAAGAAACTCTCTAAGAATCAGGTGAAACATTTTGGCATGCCAGTGGGACCCATTTGGGGTTCCTTGCATTTCTTCATTTCTAGGTGAAAATTTGTATGTTTGTTTCCTTTTTGAAAGGTTCTCACATTAAAATTTATCCCCTAGAATCTTCTCTTCTTTCTATTTGTCTCAAAGCAATTATGTTTTGGTGCTATAAAAAGAATTCTTCTTTTCTTTCATCAGTATTGCATTAGTGAAAGATCATAATGTCTCCTGTTCATCTTTTTGTGTCATCGAATTCAATATTTTGATTTGGGCTTGAAATCAACTACATTTCCTTCGCTTTACAACATTAGTGACATTAAATTAGGGAAACCTTTACGCTGGAAGTCATGCCCACTGATGGTTGACAAAAAAATCATAGAAAAACACTTTATTTCTCTTCTTCTCTCTCCGAGTCTTCCCTAAACATCAAAAAAATTTAAAAATATACACCTTCCTAAACAACATATTACCTGAAAGAAGTTGTAGGTGATCACACGATCACGACACAGTGGGCACCCAGCTCGTTACTTCTGTTAAGTCATTATCTCAAAGGATGGCCTGCCCCCACCATAACATAACCTAAAACCTCTCCTTATAGATCTCCTTCTTCGTAAGAAGCCTTCCTCACCACAAAATCTATTCTAAAGTTCATGAGTCAATATTCTAAATAGCATAAGTTGAACAAACATAAAGGAAAGAGCACTCTTAGGATCATATTTTTCTTAGTGTTTCTACTTGGCTTGTGTTTTGAGGTGAGAGGACATGTTCTTCATCTTTTTATTTCTCCTTACACGCTCCTCATCATAGTTGGTATATTCCAACTTCATCTGAGTGCGTCTGGACCCCATTTTCATCATTCTTAGAATTCTAGGTTTGATTCTACACTTGATTTTAAATCACAACCACCTTTTCTTCATCTCTGTTTCAATTTCATAGTAAGAATAGATGTCGGTCCAATGACTGCCGTCCATTAACTGATGCCACATTGGTTTTACCCAACCGATGTCAGTTTACTATTCTTTTGGTTAACCTACCCAAAAGGACACTTGTTTCATATTCTTTATTATTTAGAGTCTCTGTAACTCTCATCATCTTCTTTGTCCTGATAAAATCCATCTACAACTTATCTACCTGGTAGATTATTAGCCTTTTTCCTTGTTTTGGAAAACTGTTCATTTTCCATAGTGACCGACCGTGGTTACCTGTGACCGACGTTGGTTTACCCTAACCAGCATTTATTATCCTGTTCAAATTTCCAGCTGACATTTTTACCTAATCCACCTACCACTACTTGTTTTTCCTATATTTTGTTGTATTTATATGTCATTTACAGAAAGCAGTCCTACCAAATCAGTACTTGTTCACATGGTGCTGACTCGTAGCCAAGAAAACACCCTCATATTCCATGCTAGTTGTCAACCACTCCCACCTAGTCCTTCACCACCTTCCATTATATCACCCATGGATCCTACCCAACCTATCACTATCACCACAGGTGATGAGGAGTTCACACAAATCCTTGACCGAACCCTTCTACCTTACAGTTCTATCTTTTCCACTCATCCACTAGAGATGCCTTAAGTCAATTGATATATGGCATGCCCTTATCTATCCTCATGACTCTCATTCGTACTTCTGTGTCAGTCCCTTCTAGCTCCGTGCTACCCACACCTACCTTGCCCGAAATCATCTCACATCTAGGCCCTATACCTTCTATGACCATTGCATCTGCCACATCTATCACACCCGCAACATCCAATATACCTTCTGTGACCACCCATAATGTAACCTCATCTGCACCTATTATCTCACATATATCCATAGCAATACAACCACCCCGGTGTCGATGACCCCTACCCCTTTTCAAAACATTGTCCTTTCTATTCTGCAGTCCTTAGCCCATATCACCACTAGGGTTAGGTCAACCCTTCCACCTCTATATATGTACTATTAGCAACCTCCTGTTTCATCTATCATTCATTCGGCAGTACGTACCCTCTATCTCGCTCCTCATTCTCAACCTACCTATGCAACATTGATATACACTGGAATGCCACCTCCTTCATATGTCCAACATCAACCCTCTTATGCTATAGGAGGTGACCATCCATCACCATGTACTAATGACCTCATCAAGTTAATGATGGACGAGATGCAGACACTAGAGGCATCAGTTTCTGGCTTGCGCAACTCTCTCACCTATGATGAAATTTACAATGAGCCCATGCACCCATCCATTCTTATTCGTCCCTATCCCATACATTGGGAGATGCCTAAATTTAACCACTTCAATAGAAAAGAGGACCCACAACAAAATTTGCGGTCTTTTAAACATGGGTGTTATCTGATCACTCATGATGATGCTTTATTTCTGAGGACCTTTCCCATGTATCTAACCGGGCCCACGTTAAATTGGTATAGTGGGTTACCTAGACATTTTATCTACTCATTTAATCAGATAGCCCAAGCCTTCTTGGATCACTTCTCCATCAACATTGTTAAGAAGGTTACCATGACTGACCTCTACTCTACGTGTCAATATGACAATGAGTCTATCGCAGATTTTGTCACTCGTTGGTGTAGCTTGAACAATCAACTCACATTCCAACTAACACAAACCAAACTCATAGAGATTTTCACGTGGGCTTGTTCTAGACATATTTCAAAGTTGACTCTGCAAGTGCATACTTTTCGAACCTTCGATGAGGAATTCCCCATGGAATGAAAGCTAGAGATTTGGGCCATTGAAGAAAAGAAAATCCAACTACAAAATAAGAATGTGGAATTTAATTCAAATGATACCTATTCTTCTTTGAAACCACATAATAATTATTCAAAAGCCAAGGTAAGTGCTCATCCATCAAATCAAAGGCTAAGCCCTCATCTAATCTTTCCCCGTGTAGACTTTTCAATTCACACGAGAACAATAGAAATACACCCCAATCGGGAGCCATTTTCTTCTATTTTATAAAATATCATTAAAGTTGGGGCCATCACCCTTCCTCCTATAAAACCACACACTGGTTTTGATCCTACTCACCCCACACTTGCATGGT
The DNA here is from genome assembly GCA_018340775.1 of Taxus wallichiana var. yunnanensis. Lineage (NCBI taxonomy): Eukaryota > Viridiplantae > Streptophyta > Pinopsida > Cupressales > Taxaceae > Taxus > Taxus wallichiana. The sequence continues at coordinate 689,749,009 of CM031242.1, read as the reverse complement.
ACAAAGAGCATGACTTCTATAACTATCATCGGGTAAAATGTCATAATGAAGAAAATTGCATCACTTTCAAGAAAATTGTCCAGGAAATGCTTGAGAATGGTGAGTTAGTCTTGGATAATCCTAATGCACCTACCAACCAAAAATTCACATCTTCAAGAAACCATTTCCTAATCATGCCCCTTCTTTTGATCAAACTGGAGAGACCTCAACTAATGATAGTCATACCTGTGAGGTCCATACTATTTTCAGTGACACACTAGTTATGTCCCAATTACCTCATATTCGTTCCATAGAGGAAATCCTAGCCCGAAGTCCTCCACCTACACATGAACCCACTTCACCTATTCCTCCACCCATAGAGGAACACCCTTCATCTCCTCCCTCACCTGTGAAGGAGCCTTTTGTTAACATCGAGACCACTTCACCTTTGGCTTCTCCACCTAGAGAGCCGTCACCAGCAGTGATACCTCCGACCCATGGGAGATAATTTTTCATCTCCTTCACCCACATAGGAGCACCCATCATCTCTTGAACCTATCAAAGATCCAATAGCTCCATCAGCCACCTAAGATCCTGTTGACTTACTTTCGGCTCTCTTACCCATAGAGGCTGAAGCTAGTGATTTCCCTGTTTCTAAAACACATTTTATGGGAATCACCATTGGATCCACATTAACCTCACCCACAACAATGCCATTCTCATGCTTAGCCGATCACTGGATTATGTGGAAAGAGCCTTACTTTGGGGGCATCTTCTACTTCCTGTCTCAACACAAACATAGATGTCACTCGCTAACACCTCCACTATCTATCCAAAAGTGTTTTGACTGACTGAATTGAATACAAACTCAACTATCAAAACTTATCCCATGATACCACTCATGGCTCGCCTTACACCTCTTTCCATAACCCAAGATGCATCCACATCCAAACCCACACCTACATCATCTTCCTTGCCTAAACCTATCACTACTTTAGGGTTCATCCCAATGGCTAACCTTACTCATCCACCCATAAAATTAGATTTAGCTATGTCCTCCAAAACCAACACCAAATTTAACCCGCCCCTAAACGAGAAGAGCCAATCTCCTAGATCTCATACCCAAACCTCGTCAATCACACCCTCATCACCTTCAAACCTTCCATCCTAGGACCTCACACCTTGACCCCAGCCTAAGAAACCCCATCCACCAAGATACCAAAAGCGTAACAACCCATTTCTCCCTCGCACACCTCTAATATATCCAAGCACACTGAAAACCTTCACCCACACCACGTAACCTTTTTACCACCCATACCTCCAATACCATAAATAACTTCTTCACTACCCATGAAACTTTCTTCCTTTCCCTCACACCTCCCTGTACAACTTATGCCATATACCTCCACAACACCTCGGTTATCCCCATGGGTAACCCTACCTCTTCCACCATCCACTTTTCCCTCTAAATATCGTGTGCCCATATCACCTTTACCTAAAAAGGTGCAACCTAAAGGAAAAAATCAGCTACCCTCTTGTAAGGTAGTTAAACCAACCACACACTCTATTTCCAGTTCATCTACCATGCCCTACCCAAGTAGACATGACCAACACCTAAGACCACAACTCAACCCACTCCCCTTCTTGTAAAGACACTTCCCGTGACGATCAACCGCACGCACTGTACCCAAACCCACATTCACCTCCCATTGTGATCCACTAGTATAATCTTATGCCAAAATCTTAACCAACCTGCTCAAACTGTCATCACATTACCACCTCTTAGACCTTACGACCCACTCAAACCAAAACCAAAATGGTTTAACAAAACTAATTTTTCACCTACCATCATCTCGGGACACGATGTAGAGGACTATAAGGATTTGAAAGCTTCTCTTGTCTAGTTGTATCCTCCTCAAGAAAATTTTTACGATGATGACCTTATTTATGAGGATCCCATTTCACCAAAGCACCATTTTCCACAGTTCTTCCCTCATTACCTACTCAACAACCAAGACCTCCACCCCCACAACTCTTAGAGCCACCCTTGAGATTTAAAATTAACATGGTTCATATTATAGAACTCACCAAACCTCTACCCAAATGTTGGTGTTCCTAACTCATTTCACAAGGTTCCTTCCCATCTCTTAGATTTTTCCCTTCCTCTCACTATACCTTTCATGGCTCACCTACTTCACCTACCTCCCCACCTCAAATTAATATGATCCATGTTACTATCGGCACTCAAAAGGATAAAGGCAAGTAAAAGGAAACTGACCCACCAACCAACCCCATACCCAACATACCATCTGCACCCACATCTAAAGTAACTATCCACAGCCCCACATATCCTATTTCTAATGGGATTACACATCTTGCGATGCTCAAACAATTACACCAATCCTCCCTCAAAATGTCCCTATGATGAGGCTTAATATGTCCGATTAATGTATAATATATGATCTCATCTTACTATCCTTTTGATTAAGTTTGATTGCATTGTGTCACTTTTAGTTTATCTAATATGAGTTAGGATGTAGCTATCTATCTTTTGACTGATTGTGATTCTAATGTTAAAAGCTATATAATTCCTAACAAGTGTGTGTGTGTTTGAATATAGTTTTGTAATAAAGTAGGTCTAATTAGTCAAGGAAATGAAGTAAGAAGCATTCGGTATGTTCTCAACAACATCTGTTCCCACAAAGCTTAGCTCCAAAACTTCCAAGATAGTTTCAGAAATCCATCACACAGGTCATCATTTAGTTCCGGAACTTTCGGACTTAGTTCGAAACTCTAGTATTTAGTTCCGTAATTTTGGACTTAGTTCCATAACTCCCGAGGATAGCTCCAGAACTCTCACAGTTTTGATCCTTAACAATTTGCTATGGTTCTATAACTTCTATGAAGTTTCGGAACTAATGGGAGTTATCTATTTTAAACCACATCCAGAGATTTTACATCTATGACCCTTTTAATCAAGAAGGATGAGAAGATTTCGAATGTAGATCCAGGAGAGTTATCCTACAAATATCCGATCAACCGTAATCGACCCACCTCTATTTTGGGCATGATTCAATTTCATTAGAATCATTGAGACACATGTGATTGTAATATATATATATATATATAAAAGAAAACCTATAGTAGATAGAAATAATTATTAGATATATAGAAATAGAGAAATAGAACAAAGAAGAGAAATATACTAAGTACTCAAATCCAATACGTTTGTAATTGAATGTTTTATCAATAAAATAACCATTCCTATTTGAGATAATTCTAAGTTTTTAAATCCTGATTCGAGGAGGAGCAAGGGCCCACTCCCCCAAGGACTAGGATATTCGTTTATTTGGTATTTATATTTCTTCAACAAATAGCTTAGATCTGTTAATTCTGTATTGTTTTAATTCTCTCATTAAAATTTGTTGTATACTTGTCCCTGTAGGAGTTTAGATAGATTCTTATATTTCTTGCAATTATTTTCAAGCATTCTAAATTGAGTGTGTTTATTTCCAAAAGAAAGTGTGTTTACTTTTAGAATCAAGTGTGTTTCCATTCTACACGATGTGTTTCCTTTCAAAAATCTTTCAGTGTGTTTACTTTCAGAAAGTTTTCATAGTTTGATTTGAATAAGGTTTTACCAAGAAGTCCTTAAGACATTAAAGAGATCCCCATAAAATATAAAAATAAATATAGTCAACTACTAAATCGGTTAAAGTACTCTTGTTGCATATAGATTTAGACACACCCTTGGTTTGATATGAAATTAACAAGAAGTTGATTAAATGAAGGGAATGATGACACCCATCACCCTATATGACCTCATCCAAACCTCTGAATCCCATCGTCAAGCTCTCATGGAGGTTCTTCAATCTATTGAGGTTTTACCCAATGACCCCACACCCGTAGCCTCCATTATCACACCTCATCATGTAGCCTCTCTCACCAAATTACCACCTTATTCTACACCTCCACCTACTCACCAAGTAGCCACCCTTAGCTTCTCAGATGAAGATATCACACCACACCATACTGATGACCATGATCTAGCCCTTTTCATCTCCATCCATATTGATAATATACATGTATGACGTGTTATGATCGATGGGGGCACTAGCATTAACATCATCTCCTCCCATGTGTTCTGTTGGTGCTCAAATTTGTTCTCCTTTTCAATCTGAGAAGCATAAGAAATATGGCATGAAGCTTGAAGGTAGAAAGATCTTGATATATGTTATTTTGTAGCTAGGGATGTGATCTAACTGACACTCAAATTTGTGGAGAGATGGATAGCACCTTGAAATGATTTTGATATAATCCTCACTATTTTAGGTTGTGCCTTTCAACCAAGGTAAGAGAACCTATATTATAGCCTCTGTTTTGTGAAGGAGGTGGAGATATCCTTATACTATGCATATTATATGGAGATGGCCTTGGGAAAACATGATCAATTTTCCATTATTCAAACTCAACAGAGTTGTCACTACTAAATGATGGAAATGCTTTCAAAACAAGGTGAGGATGTTGAAGACATTATATGATCCCTGATTTTATTTGTGCATTCTTGTAGATGGGTTAGATTCTTTTGTTGACACACAATGCAATACAGGGGTAGTATGGGTAGGATTATTTATTCAGATGATTTTTTGGTGGGGTATTGACAAGATAAACTTGGATATATCAAATCTTTCACAACCTCTACAATACTTGAACAACTATCGATAAAATTCTTCAAATAATCAGGATGTTCTTTCAACTAGAAGATGTATAAATGGAAGCCGGGTTGTACTCTTCACACAATATTTGAGAACTCACCACAAAATATTGAAGTAAAGAACTCAATTAAACACAAAAATCCTTGATCAAAACACGTCTAAGGTACCCCCAAAGGCTTACAAGAAATCCCAATCAACAAATGAAGGTGGAGTGATTTGAAGCGCTTATTTTCAATGCCATATGAAAGCTATTCGACAAACAAAACCTGTAAGTGCCACTAAACTATCAATAACTATGATATTCTGTGATTTATAAATACTTTCAATGCAATATTGCAATAAGAACAATGAAAACTATTTGCAGGGTATTTAAAATGATAATGAGACATCATATTGCCCAAAAACATAGATTAACTTAAAAGCTTGTTAGATTCATTAGCGAGGAGAGTTTCATGAATAGCAGTCTCGAGTTGTGTGATGGCTATACACTTGTAACCAACTCACATACATGAAGATCCAACACGAAGAAATCAACCTGGCTCTTTGGTGGGTTTCTCGAAAATGAGTTTTCTCTCGAGAATTTTCTTGTGATTTTCAACTTCCCCATTTGCATTTCTCAAAAATCCATTATATATCTCTTTCCACATTGGAGCCTTCTTTGCCAAGCAAAGCATATGCCAAGGGATCAAGTTTTTACAACAATTTCTCATGATTCACTAAAAATGACATTTAACAAATTTGCAACGAGAGTTCTAGGTGTTTTAAAAAGACTAAATCATTACAAATATTTGGATCATTATCCTTCTTGGAGGCATGTTTTTCATCATCAAGGCATGCAGATGCCTTTCCTCTCATCATTTCACCTTTTCACCTTTTAAAACTACCTCTACAACTTTTAATTTTGACATTTCACGTGTTTGGATGGATTAGGGAAAAATTTGTTTCAAAAACACCTCAAATCTACAAATTAATCCCTAAAACCACTTGCATTGATCTTTACAGGCACAAAGGACACAAATTCACCAAAAATTTGATGAAAAATGATGTAAAATTTGCATTTCCACACTTTCTAGAGAAAAAATGGTGGCCAAAAATGAAAATGTACAGTTACCATTGATCTGTTATTTCTCCTTCAATCTGGGCCCTCCATGTGTCAAAATATGATTGGGAATGAATTCGGGCTTACTTTTTGACCTTTAACCATTTTTGGAATAAATGGAAAAATTTGAGTTTTTCTCCGCCCCTCCACCCTTGAAATTTGGTGATGACACGTGGCATATGGTGGGTCCCATTGAAATCGCGGCTCCATTCTGCGCATTTTGACCTTTTTTGAATTTTGGAATTTTTTTACTTTTTTCCCGTGGGCCCGAACCTCCGCCTTTTCCCTTGACACGTGTCAGCCTCGCATTATCATTTGAAAAGTCGTGGGCTTATTTCATGTTTTGACACCTTTTTCAATTTTTCTTCCGCGGGCCCGCACCTTCGATTCCTCCTCGCCACATGTCCCCTTATGGTTCGTTCGTAGGCTAGCACTTCAAATTTCCACACTTAGTCTTTTTGTAAACGGGAAAAATTCCCTTTTTCCTCCATCCCCACCGACCCACTCGCCCGCCACGTGTCCATCATTGATTAGAGCGGAGATGCATCCCATTTTTTAACTTTAGAAAACAAAGCTAAAAATTCATTAAGTTTTCCATTGGCTCGCTCCTCCTTTGAATTTCAAAATTGGCCACGTGTCACACCTAGATTGGTTGTGGAACTTCGGCCCAAGTTTTGACTTTTATCCTTTTGAAGTTAAAACTTAAAAGTCACCAAGAAATCCACCCCCATTCTGAATTCTCATGGACAAACGTCCACCTGTGATTGGCCACGGGGCCAAGCTCCAAAATTTCACCTTAGCTTTTTCTGCCAAAAGGCAACAAACTTCAAGGACCTCCGTTATTCACATGCCCTCTACCTAAAATTGATGCCATGTGTCCTCCTCTCGATTCAAGCAGGGTTGAAACTGATTTTGAAACTTTAGAAAAATAGAGCTAAAAACTCTAAGTTCCCCATCGGCCTGCTCTCCTCCTTTTTATCTTTAGGACTATGTCCACTCTCAATTCGCTACACGTGGTTTGGGCCAATTTTTTATTTTTTAAAATTTTGCAAAATAAAGTCTAAAAATTCTAAGGGAATCTGACCACCCGCCATCCCTCGGCCAATTAGAACCCACCACGTTGCCAATGCATGCGATCAAGAATTTGAAGGGAAAATGACACCCGTCCCGATCACAAAATATAGAAAATGCCAGGGATGCCCTAGAAATTGATTTTTTCACCAAGGATGGAAATTTTTTGAATTGGAACCAGACAAAACATGATTTGAGCATTTCTTGACCTTGGGATTGGATTTTTGAATACATACAAGTATGAATTAATCAATTTTTCCTTTTTCACGATCGGGAAAAAGGGAGAACATGACATATAGGTATAAAACAATCCGTTTTAAGCTTTCACGATCGAGAAAATGGAAAAAATGAAATATCCCATAGATTTGAAGAATTTAGGGAAAAAATGAGGGCAAACTTGAGTATTTTTGCAAAATTGGGCATGTCAAATGATTTTCAAATGGATTAAGGCATGGGAACAGAGCTAGCAACTTCATTTCACCCATTAAAACTATAGAAAATGTTTTAGGAGATGCAGAGTGAAAGGAAAATTAGAGAAAATTAATAGAGGATCAAAATGGACACCAACATGTTTGACCAAATGTGCATACACAAAAATTACATGTATAAACATCGCATCATGTTACGTTCATTTAATGACGCTATCACTTCTACACTTATCAATGTCATCCTCCATGTTCGCATGGGCTCTTGACCGTTTCTAGACTTATTTTACATCTTGGAGGGGGAATTTCAATATAACTTGTTGCTTGGTAGACCCTGGATTCGTGTTATGGGTTGTGTTCCTTCCACTTTGCATCGTTGTGTGAAGTTTGAGCATGAAGGGAACACCTATACCATTCTGGCTGACCCATCACCTTTCAAAACCTGCAACATGCTTTACCAACCCAATGACATGCTTATACCCATTAAGGCATCTTCATCCATGACCACTTCCTCTTCACCTACACCTCCGCCCACCAATGCCACCGCTACCTCAACCACACCTAAATCCTCCATTCATACCGCTGCCACGACCTCCAAAGTGCCGACCCATCAACTTCCCAATCACCGGCTCTACCTCTGATCCCATCTCTAACACATCGTCTATCCCAACTACCCACATATCGACCACCAATCCCTTGGAAGGTTTTATTCAATGCCTCACCCTGGGGGAGTATCCCTATATAATGTCAACACATTCCTTACTCCACAAGAGTATAAAATCCTTCACCAACACCCTCACTACGATCACTACAGGAGGGCATCTCCTTTATGGTCCCCCCCACTTTCACACCAATCTCACCTATGGTGGACTTGATGCTTCCACTTATACACTTGAACCACCATCACAAACCCGCCCATTTTCTACTGACCTCCAGTCACTCACCAATCGTCACTTTTCCCACACCTTCCAAAGACCGATATGTATGGAAGGGTTTTGGTTTTGGCTTTTACAAGCAAGGTCGTCACACTATTATTCCATGTACTACCCACAAACATAATGACCGTAGTGGTATCAGCTTTGTTGAACTACCTACCAAGAAGGCTCACATTGAACTCATTGAGGATATCAACCCTTCTCCACCTTCTTCACCTACTCCACCTTCTTGGTAGGTAGTGCTTCACCCAGATTTTCCATATCCCTGCTAAAACTTCCACTACTTGGGAAATATCTAGCCTGGTACAAACCATGACATACATAAGGCTCCCAAGTGCTAAAGAATAAGGAACCCGTGCCATATAATCTTTTTCCTCTTGTGTTGTTGGGCATTGCTCTTTACTTAGTCTAAAATTCCCAAGCAAAGGTGTACTAACTAGTTTCACATTCTACATCTAAAACCTTTGTAATAGCTTTTCTACATAGTCCTCCTGAGACAACATCAATTTCCTATTTATTTTTTCCCTCTTGATTTTCATACCAAGGATTTTCTTTTCTGCACCCAAATCCTTCATTTCAAATGTTTGTACAAGCTTTTCCTTAAGCTTTGTAATTTCCTGCATATTAGACCCTGCTACAAGCATATCATCTACATATAATAAAAGAATAATGTAGCTCCCACTATCCAACCATTTAAAGTATACACAATGATCTTATTGACATCTAGTAAAACCATGCTCATGCATGAAACTATCAAAATTTAGATACCATTACCGGGAGCTTTATTGAGCCCGTATAGGCTCTTCTTAAACCTACAAACTAATTTCTCCTTACCCTTCACCTCATATCCAAGTGGTTGTTGCATATAAATATCCTCCTCCAAGTCACCATGGAGAAATGTCGTCTTGACATCAAGTTTCTCTAAGTGTAAATCTTCAACAACAACTAAACTTAATACAATATGAATGGAAGACATCTTTACAATAGGGGAGAAAATTTCATCAAAATCGATACCTTTGTTTTCTTTTCTACCCCTTCACTACAAGCCTTGCTTTGTACCTTTTCCATCCACCTTCTTCTTCTTTCACACGGTAGACCCATTTTTTTGTAGTACTCTCTTCCTAGCTGGAAATTTGACTAAATCACATGTTTGGTTCTTCTCTAGGGAGTCCATTTCCTCCTTCATACCATGCTCCCAATCCTTAGTGGACTCCACTTGCATTACATCATCAAATCTCTCGGCTCACCACTATCTGTTAGTAACAAATAATAAAAAGTAGGGGAAAATATTTCTTGAGGTATACTAATACATTGTGGCCTTCTTAGCAAAGATGGGGGTGACTCGACATCATTATTTTATTTTTTCTCATTTTCTTGAATTTCTCGACAGAGGTGTCGATACGGACTCTAGTTTTCATTCTCGGCCTACAAAATCACAACCACGATACTTGTAGGTGGATATTTTCCATCCGAGAGTTCATTTTTAGGAGCTATATCCTCAACCAAATCTTCCTTGGGCTTTTGTCATCTTGTACTGATCCCTGTACATTCTATTTTCATGCCAAACAACATCACGACTCCTAATTATCTTAGATTCATATAGATCCCAAAACTGAAATCCATAATCACCATTGGATCCATAACCTATAAATGTACAACATTTGGATTTTGAATCCAATTTCTTCCTGTTTTATTTATTAACATGCACAAATGCCTCTGAACCAAATACTCTTAAAAATAAAAGGTCTACCTCTTTCCCATTCTATTACTCTTTGGGAATTTGTCCATCTAATGCATTGGAAGGCCCACAATTGATTAAGTACACAACAGTATCTACAGCCTCTGCCCAAAACCTAAGAGGTAACCCCGTGTGTAATCTCATTGACCGTGCACGCTCCATTATTGTTCTATTCTTCCTCTCACTAACACCATTTTTTTGTGGAGTCCTGGGAACTATTTTCTCTTTATGAATCCCATTCAAGGAACAATAATCATCAAATTTCTTACTGTAATACTCCTTTGCCATTATCAGATCTCAAAATTTCAATTTAAAACCACATTCATTCTCAACAAGTGCTTTCCATTTCTTAAATGTATCAAAGACATTAGACTTATGCTTAATGCAATATACCCATACCTTCCTTATGGCATCATCTATGAATGTGACATAGTATAGAGAACCACCAAGACATGCAACATGGGTTGGCCCCACACATCCTGTATGAACTACTCTAATTTTTCTCTTTCTTGGTATTCCCTTCCTTGAGAAATCTAACTCTTTTTTTTGTTTCCAAAAATGTAATGCTCACAAATATCTAAGTCTAATTTCTTCAAACATGAAATCTTACCTTCTACCCGTAGATGTTTCATGCCCTTCTCACTCATATGTCCTAATATACTATGCCATATGCTGGCATCCTTATCTCAAGTAGACAATATGGTAGAAGAATTAGATATACAAGTAGATAAATAAAGAGTGCCTACTTTCTTACCCCATGCCACTACCAGGGCACCCTTAGAAACATTCCAAGCATTTGAAGTGAATGTGACTATGCAACCTTCACCACCAAACTGTCCTGTAAAGATGAGATTTCTCCTGAGACTAGGTACATGCCTCACGTCTCTCAATATCCATGTAGTTTCGTTTTGTAATTTCAGGTGTACATTTCCCTTCCCAAAAATGTTGCATAGCTCATCATCACCTAAATAAACCTATCCAAAATTTCCCTGGACATACTCTTTAAAATATCCCTTATTAGGGGTTGCATGGAAAGAGGCACCTAAATCTATTACCCAAGATTCTACTCTAGTATCAAGAGAAAGTATAAGAGCATCTTGAACAATATTACATGTCATATTTTCCTCTTTAATACCTTTAGGATGGTTTTCTTTGTTTCCTTTGAACCAACAATCCTTTTTAGCATGTCCTCTCTTTCCATAGTTCCAACAAGTAATGCCTCTACTCCTAGATTTGGATCTAGCCATATTCAATTTAGATCTCCCATGAGCCTTACTCTTTGATTTCTCCTTTCTCCTCCCTCTACTCTCCATATTCAACGCATTTCTAGAAGAATAATTTTCCCTGTACTTTTCCTGCGCATTTCCTCATTTAAAATGACACTTACTACATCTTCAAATTTAAGAGAAGTAGATGATGTATTACTAATTGCCATTACTAAGTTGTCCCAACTTTCTAGCAAAGAACATAGGAATAATAATGCTCTAACCTCCTCATCAAATGGGATATTAACTGAATCTAATTGATTTACAATAGTGTGGAAATCATTAATATGGTTAGATACAGATCCACCTTCTTGCATTTGTAGATTAAACAATCTTTTCATCAAATAAACTTTATTGGATGCACTAGGTGTTTCATATAAATTAGCTAGAGTTTTCATCAACTCTACCGTACTCTTCTGTGAGATATTTGAAGCTATGGATGATGCCAGACTCAATCGAATCACACCGAGAGCCTTCCTATCCAAAACCTTCCACTCATCATTAGACATGAATGGGGATTCACTCCTACACCTCCCATCGGTAGGTATAGATCCTTTTGATATAGGTAATCTTCCACCTACATTTTCCATAGCTGGTAATTTTGGCCATCAAACTTCTCAACTCTAAACTTACTCTCCTCTGCCATTGTTGCTTCTCCCACTCAAACAGAAATCCCTCTATGAGTATACTGCCAACAAATAAATCTCAAATGCACTCTGATACTAGTTGTTAGGATTATACCAGTTGTACAAGATAAACAAGCATGTAATGAATAATGCGGGAAACGTAAAATAGAAATAAAATGCAATAAAATAAAGACACAAATTTAACATGGTTCACCCAAAATGGGATACATCCACCAGAAATAGCCAATCCTTTTATTCAATCTAGAAAAACTCTCTTACAGTGCATCAACTGCTACAGTGAGCCTCATTCACATGACCCTTTAAAGATATTCAGGTTTATATCATTTCAGGGAAAACATAGAAAGCCACCCATTAGATCTGTGACCTAATAAGGAATGGTCCAGATTTCACAATGCATAAATACATATTAAATGTGGTAGGTGGGGTGTTACCTCGAGACCCCCACGGGTCATGTGGCCCCCTGGTCCTCATAAAGGGGGCGAAGCCCCCCACCCCCTTATAATGCCCGTCATTATTGGGCTCCACAACCAACAGCTATCGAGCTCCACAACCAACAATCCAATTGGGATATGATGACACATCAATGAAAAATATCTCACTTGCACATTTACCCACCTTTAGAGGGATGTCATCTGAAGATCTTGACCAATTTCTATTTGAATTCAAGGTACTATGTCAGACCTATGATTATAAAACAGATAATCAAAAACTCAAGTTGTTTCCATCCACTTTGAAGGATGCAGTAATGAGGTGGTTGATGGGATTACCATCCAACTCTATTAGCACTTGGGCACAAATGGAGACTGCCTTCCTAGATAAATACTAGGATTATTGTAGAGGGAGAAATAGGAAGGAATAATTCTTCAAAATCAAGCAGGAGGATGATGAAAATATAGAAGACTATTTAGACAGATTCCTCTTTGTTAGCAAAAGATGTGGATTTGTGCTTACAGAGGAGTTAAGTAAAACCATTTTTCTTAAAGGTTTGGATGATGAATCTAGAGAATCCCTTAACTTGATAGGAGGTGGAGACATTGATCAGATAAGAATGAATGGAATTAAAGAGATTTGTAGAAGCTATTCTAGAATGAGAGGTGGACCTAGAAAAGGAAAATCAGTGAAAAGTCTAAATCCAAACATGAACAAACTAATGGATTAGTTAGAAAAATTTAAAATAGACATTTTAGTGTAATTAACCTCTACTATGGATGGATTACAAGCTAAAGAAAATTCCAAAACTGAACCATTGGCTATATATTGTCGTAGATGCAGGAAGAAGAATTCATTAAGAGACTGTCCTTTGGATAAAATAGAAATGTGTCTTATCTGTGAATATAAAGAAAATGATATTGATGTTTGTTCTTTACTTCCTGTTATTAAAAATCATCTTAAATAAACCAGTGCCTCATCTACAACAGAAGAATTAAATTTTGTTCGAGAGACAACCTAACTAAGGGAAGTTTATGCCAAGATCGGTTCTAATCCATGGAAAATGCCATGGGATGCTCAAGAAGTACCACAAAATTGGGGACAACCACCTTGGGTACCTCAACCAACTTGGAACCCTCAAGATTGGGAAAATCAAGCTTGGTATGCTTAGGGACATCAAAAACCATGGGCTGGTAAAGGAAATCCTTATGCTTGGTCATAACCTAGATGGGACCCTAATAATTATTCCCAAGGAAAACATATCCAAATAAGAATCAATTGGCCATCATGGAATACCCCGCATAGAATTCACAAAATGAGAATGTAGTCTAAACACAAATGCCAACATAGCCAATAAAAAATCCAAGAAACAAACAAACAACCCCTATTTATGGAACAAAACCAGAAAAATCAGTTGATTTACATGCTATGGATTGTAAGGATATTCAAACTAGATCTGGGAAAATCATTAACAGTCCACCCCTTGTAATCACTGAAATGACAGAAGAAAATTAAATCCCTAGTCTTTGTTGTTCCAAAAGATGATATAGAAAGAAAAGAAAAGGAGCCGATAGCAACATTATTGAGACTCCATTTCGGATAGATTCAAAGAAGCTATAGAAATCAAAGAGTCCAATTGTACAGAACTAAGGAAATTGAATATTTAAATACCAATGTTACAAGTAATTAAAGATATTCTAGAATGAACAAATTAATCAAAATGTTATGCATAAAAATCTTGGAAGGAAGAAACAGAACTTGAGACTATCAAAGTAGATAGGAAACTTGCCGCTTTATTAGCAAGAAAACTTTTACTTCCCAAATACGGAGATCCTGGAAGTCTTGTTATTTTTGTCTCTATAGGAAATAAGGATGTACATAATGTTTTGATAGATTTGGGAGCTTCTATCAATGTAATGACAATGGATACTCTGAAAACATTACCATTAATGGGTATACAACCTACTAATACCATATTGTAGATGGAAGACTAGTCTGTAGCAAAACTAGAAGGAATTATTGAAGATGTGTCGGTTATGGTGGAGTCATGGGAATATCCAGTTGACTTCCTTATACTACAGCCAAAAGGTAAAACATTGGGTTATCCCATTATTTTGGGTAGACCATGGTTAGCTACAGTTGTTGCTTTGATAGATTGTAGGTCAGGTGATATGACAATCTTGAATGGTAAGAACTCTAAACAAATTTCCTTATATCCTATTGCACAACCTTTTACTGACAATCATGAACAATTGTGGGTTGATTCTCCTAAAACTAATAAGAAAAATTTATCTTCTTTGGCTATGATCACATTACAGGATCATGTAAGAGAAGTAGAAGAGATGATTAATCCACCATTGGATGAGAACCTACTATCTTTGGAGTAATCAAAAATAGTTCGGAACCCGCGAACTTAGTTTCGGAACTCCTGCGGCTATAGTTTTGGAACCATGACAACAACATTTCTCTTTGATTAAAAATGATTTCACCCTAGAGGAAAAAGATTTATTGTGGGGAGAGGATGAATCAATAGCTTGTTTCAAGTACATCAGGAAGTGGTGAAGAATTTATGGAAAGTAACAACGATGAGGAATTTGGCACCTGCAAAGAGATAAGTATCATAATTCTCATTCTTGTCCTTTTTCCAAGATTTTGTCTCAAGGAAATTTTGGAGATGTTTCTACATACCATATTTTATTACCACGTGTATGTCCATTAAATACTTTAATGAAACCATTTCCACAAATCAGCTCATCATATATTGGAACCAAACATGTTGAAATTCAACCGGGGAAAACTTTAAACATTAACAACTAGTTGAAGGAGGATGAAGAAGCTAAATTGTTTGATGTTCTACAAAATCATACTAAAGATTTTGTTTGGGATTACAAATATATGAAGGAGATTCATCCAAGTATCTGCACTCATCACATCTATACTAAAAACACTAAACTAGTTAGGTAGCCTCAAAGAAGGATTAACCCAACTTTAAGGGATATAGTCAAACAAGAAATTGAAAAACTATTACAAGTAGGTTTCCTCTACCCTATCTCAAATATCCAGTGGGTATCTCCTCTTGTGATTATTCCCAAAAATAATGGAAAATGGAGAATATGTGTTGATTATAGGAGCTGAACAAAGCCACAATGAGAGATTATTTTCCCTTACCATTCATAGATCAAGTCTTAGACAACCTTTCGGTGTAAACAATACTTTTCTTTCTTGGATGGATTTAGCGGGTAAAATCATATCAGAGTTGCTGCTGAAGATCAGGACAGAACTACATTTACATGTCCATGGGGAACCTTTTCCTATAGGGTATAACCATTTGGTTTATGCAATGCTCTTGCAACTTTCCAGAGAGCTATACTTGCAATATTTATTGATCTAACAAATGATTGTGTTGAAGTATATATGGATGACTTCACTATACATGGAGATACATTTGAATATGCTTTGAGAAATCTAGATAGAGTGTTAACAAGATGTGAACAACACAACTTGTCTCTTAGTGATGAAAAATGTTTGATGATGGTGGATGAGGGAATTGTATTAGGACACCATATTTTAGAAAAAGGAATTTAGGTGGATCAAAACAAAAATAGGATCATTTCAGATTTACCTATTCCTCAGACCCCCACAGATATCAAATCATTTCTAGGAAATGTTGGGTACTATAGGCATTTTATAAAATATTTTAGTAAAATTATTGCCTCCATGTTTAATTTGCTAACCAAGGACTACGAATTTCTTTGGGATGAAAAGTGTCAACATGATTTTGAAGAAATTAAAGAAAAATTAATCAGTGCCCCAATATTGAGAGGTCCTAATTGGGAAATTCCATTTCATATCCAAAAAAACACCTCAAATTATTCCATCGGTGCAAAGATTGGGACAAAAAGATGAAGAAGGAAAGATGTATGCCATTTACTATCTTAGCAAGAATATTACTCCCACTAAAAATAATTACACCACCACTGAAAAGGAATTTCTTGTTGTAATTTATGCAATCAATAAATTCAGACATTACATTACAGGGTATAAGATATTTGTACACATAGATCATTCAGTAATTAAGTATTAAATGAAAAAACTAGTGGTTGGAGGAAGAGTCATTAGATGGTTATTACTTTTGCAAGAATTTTATATTACCATTGTGGACAATCCAGGTAAATCTAATGTGGTAGATGATTTTTTGTCAAGACTAACCACCACAAGGGAGCAAGATCCAGTCAAGGATAACTTTCTAGATGAACAACTATTTGCAATCTTAGCAAGTACACCATGGTTTGCTGATATGGAAAATTATCTTACAATAGGGAAGTTCCCTCCTTCTTTCACTAAGAAACAAATAAATAAGTTAATTAAAACTAGTGCACAATTAAAATGGTTAAATGTAATGCTATTTAAGTGTGGCCCTAATTTTTTCTTACACTGGTGTGTAAGAGAGGATGAAATCTTTGACATCCTCAGAGCATTTCATGATGAACCAAGTGGAGGACACTATTCAGAAAAAGGAATAGCTCATAAGATGCTTGGCACTGATTATTATTGGCTATCTATGTACAAGGATGTGAGAAGATATATCAAGAGGTGTGATCCTTGTTAAAGGATGGGACAGCTAAATTTCACCAATGAAATGCCTCTTCACCTCAAGTTGTGGTTGAACTATTTGAGAGATGGGGATTGGATTTTGTTAGTCCTTTTAATCCTCCTTCATAAGGGAAGGAATGTATTCTTGTATGTACTTACTATGTGAAATAATGGGTAAAAGTGTAGGCATTGAAAAATGCCACTTTGAAGAAGTAGTTTCGATTTCCTTAGAATAGAATTATGATAAATTTTGGAGCACTAAGGAGCATAGTTTCATATCGGGGACCACAATTCATGTCTAATATGATCCAAGATTTCACAAGGTATTACCAAATCAATCATAGGAAGTCATCTCCTTACCATCCACGATTAAATGGAAAAGTTGAAGTAACAAACAGAGAATTGGAGAACATTCTTACCAAAATGGTTAAAGTGGGAGAAAAGATTGGGTAAAGAGAATACCGAAGTGGTCGGGCTTATAATACAAATTAGAAAACTACAACAGGTTTTCACCATATGAATTAGCCTATGGTAAAAATCCCTTATTGCCTATAGAATTTGAACTTCAGACATTGAGGACAACAATGAAGGTGGGAATTGAGTTGAATGCAGCTCAAAAAGAAAGAATCCTTCAACTCAATGAGTTAGATGAATTAAGGTTGGAAGCACTTCAAGTAGAAAAAGATGATTCAAGAGCAAAGGAAACATTGGCATGATATAGATATCAAGAAAAGACAATTTAAAGTAGGATACGGGAATTGCTATTTGATTCTAAGTACCAACAATTCAATGGAAAATTGAGACCTAGATAGTTGGGACCCTATCGATTGAAAAATATTTGAAAATGGTTCTATTCAGTTACTTCCCATTGATGGCAGTAGCAAAACACTCTTGGTCAATGGACATAGGCTGAAACTCTATAGGAAGCCTCCCACTAAGGATGAATTTTTGAGGAAGATTGAAGCAGACAAAGAATTTGATCATATGGAAGAACTCAGTTCTTCCAAAATGATCAAATAACCAAATGATAGATCCAGAATAAAGGGAAGAAGATGAAAACAAGAAAATGGTGTTTTCTTCCCCAAAAAAATATATATAAAAATAAAATAAAATAAAATTCTCTCGAGAGGCCAATTAAAAACTAGTAAATGGCGATTGACCGCTTTTTGGCTAGTTCAAATAAAGGAATTCTTTTAAATTCTAGCTATCTTATCTAATCATGTTTTGTTCCACTTCAGGAATGAAGAGTCATCATAGAAAAGAATTACATCATCAAGGACACTAATTATGTCTTTTAAACTCATTTAGGGTTGATTAAATGTTTGTATGTGTGATGTGACTTAATTTAAAAGTAGGTATGATGAGTCATCTATTTATACATTATGATTACAAGTGTGTAATCATGAAATTGATTTGGATAGAATAAGTGGCAACATGGTTATCATTAGTAATAATTATTACAAAAATTAAGTGAAATAAGTTACAGATATATTTTGAGGAAGGAGCAGTGAATTGAGTTTGTATTCGTAGCAAAGAATAGAGAATTCATAAGTTCCATAGCTAATAATTGAGGTTCCACAGCTAAAAAAAGAGGTTCCAGTAGCCAAGTCATTAGTTCCACAGGTGAGAAAAAGGGCACGTAACTAATTCACCCAAAATCAAAAGAGACAGAACTCAAGCCGATATGGGGATTAAGAAAAAATCTGAACTAGAGGATGATTCCCAGTTGCTCCCAGATGAAGAAGTGGCATCCATCTTTGAGCTTGCATGATGGCTTGAATTCTGAAGAAATTTTCAAGGCATAATGATGAATTGGTAAGAGAATTCATCATAAACCTAGAACAGATCCGAACAAAGGTGATAAATGTCTTTATTCCTTTTTCTACAAATACTGTAAGTAATGTGTCTGGAGTGCCCATTATGCATGTCCCACAACCTGCCAAGGGGAATTTGAAAGAACTAGTTGAATTCTTACTTCAAGAAGAAGAAACTAGACCCCAGTACATCTATAATTCAAACAAAATCATAAAAGGGGTTAGAATGGCTAGTTTTCCCAAACCCTTTGACAGGGTAGCATTTTGGATAGTAAAATATTTAACTTGTGACGGTTAGTTTGGGTCTATGGGAAAATAAGTCTTAAAAATACTCATGTATCTGAAGTATGGAGCCACCAAACCTAAATACATAATAAACCTCCTAGGGTTTCTTTTTGATTCCATTCAGACCATGGCTCGAGAGGTATTCTGCAAATGTTGGGACAATTAGGAATCATGGTCTAATTCATTTGATATCTTTGGCACCATTTCCTTTCAAAGAAGAACGGAGAAGAAATTTGGGACAAGTTTCTTGGCAAGTTCAAGAAAAACCCTAATATTATCAGAAGAACAATTCCAGCCCCATTCTCTCCTTCAGCTAATATGGAAATTGATGCCCCTATAGAAGGACAGAGGGAAATGGAAAGAGAAAACATACCAAAAAAATAAGGTTGGTGAGAAAGATAAAAACAACAAAGCCTTCTATACCTATGAAGGAAATTCCTTCTTCTATAGTAGCTTCAGGGGAGCCAATATCTATCTCTGATGGTGATAGCTCACCCACACAAGAGTAAGAAAGAATAGTAAGAAGAAGCTCTAGAAGGAAATTCACTATTGGGCATGTTGAACTTCCCCAAATAAGAAAAATTCATAAGAGGTCAAGGGAAACCCGGAAGGAGTGAGCAGGAAAGAATGGAAGAGGAAACTGCTGACATTTTGGGTAGCATGGCCATGACTCCACCTGAGCCAAGTCAATTTGAAATGGATAGAGGAAGAGAGATTTGAAGAGCAAGATTTTTAGGAATTGGCTGAACCATCAACAGTGCCACATGAAGAAGAAGAGTTGGCATCCAGGATAAGAAAAGGAAAATTTCCTTTGATAGAGGAAGAATTCCCAAATCCTCAAATAATTTCAGAGGAAGAAGAAAGACAGTAAATTAAATATGCTTTGTTCTTGTCTATAGTAGAGCTCATTATCAGAGAAAAATATCAGGAATTGGATTTCCTAAAACTCAAGTTCGAACAAAGGGAGATGCTCATTGAAAAGCTAACAACTTAGCTTATAGCCAAGACTGAGGAATTATAAGTAACCAAGGGATAGCTGATAGAAAAGGAGGAAGAGTTTCGGGTTTCCAAAAATAGAGTGTTGTGTCCACAGTCTCTGCATAGATTGAGTTGACATATTTTCCACTCAAATAGCTATGGGATGGCATTTGCAGAGAGCTTAGAGAAGCCAAAACATCAAATGAAGAATTAAAGACCAAGATGGAGGAAGAGATGAAGGCAAGAAAAGAATGCGAAGAAATTTTTATAAGGAGGAAGGAAATAAATATAAATGTCTTGCCAAAATTCATATGGTCTGTATTATGAGTGAGAAATTTCTTGCCTACAAGAGGCCTTCTCCTGCATATAGTGTGTTTTTAGAAGAGTAGTTCATTCATTGGCAGCTGTCAAGAATTGCATGTGGGCTTCCACATGAACTACAAGATGAATCTGAATTCATGGTAGCTTACTCTCTATCCATCCCTGAGCAAAAAAATCTCCTATGTGAATTTTATCTTTGCAATTATATGCTAGAGAAAAACACAAGATTTATGATCAACTTGTATGTAGGGGAGAGCCAGCTCAATGCATTTTTCTCTATTTTGCAAAACTAGATTGCATGGAAGGAAAGGGAATCTAAATTTTTATTGAAAGCCATCTCAATAAGTCTCTGTATGAGAGCTCACTATGGTAAACCTTCTACCTTCCTCACACATTTTAGAACTCATGTCTTTGATAGGAGATTCAAGACACATTACGTTGTCATTCTGTAAAAGAGTATTGATGCCTTCACCTCTTATGAGGAGGAAAATTTTGAAGATATTTATGAAGGATAATCAAAGATGTGGGAACTCCTTGTTGTTTCTTTGAAAAGAAAGGAAGTAATTTCCCCTACAAATCTGATCTGGAGTTTAGAGAGGGCCAAAGCATTATGCACAATAATTCCCCAAGTCAATGAAACCTACGGGAAAATATGGATGGGAATGTGAACAAGGCCCCCTCTAATTTTCACCCCCATGTCTACTTGGAAAAATAAAGAACCTCAAGACCCTACTGAATTTGAAAATTGGGAGAGGAAAATAGAAGGAGTTGGGTACAGTACATCTGAGCATAAGAATTGGGAAATACAGTTTCAGCCATTTGATCTAAGAAATCAAATGGAATGCAGAATATATGATCCCACTTTTGAAGAATGAGTTTGTAAAGGTAATTACAAACAAGTAAGTTTGGGGAAAATGATGAGGCCAGGGATATGTCCGATTAATGTATAATATATGATCTCATCTTACTCTCCTTTTGATTATGTCCGATTGCATTGTGTGACGTTTAGTTGATCGATATGAGTTAGGATGTAACTATCTATCTTTTGATTAATTGTGATTATAATCTTAAAAGATATAGAATTCCTGACAAGTGTGTGTGTTTGAATTCAATTTTGTAATAAAGTAGGTCTAATCAGTCGAGGAAATGAAGCAGGAAGCATTCAGTATGTTTTCAGCAACATCTGTTCCCACACAGCTTAGTTCTAGAACTTCCAAGCTATTTCAGAACTCCATCACACAGTCATCATTTAGTTCCAGAACTTTTAGACTTAGTTTTGGAACTCCAATATTTAGTTCCATAATTTTTGGACTTAGTTCGAAACTCTTGGGGATAGCTCCGGAACTCTCATAGTTTTGATCCTTAACAATTTCCTATGGTTCTGGAACTTCTCTGAAGTTCTAGAACCGATGGGAGTTATCTATTTTAAACCACATCTGGAGATTTTGCATCTATGACCCTTTCAATCAGGAAGGATGAGAATATTTCTGAACACAAATCCAGGGAGAGTTATCCTACGACTATCGATCAACCGCAATCCGACTCAAAGCATCTATTCTCGGGAATGATTCAATTTCATCGAGAATCATTGAGACAACTATGATTGTAATATATATATATATATATATATATATATATATATATAAACTGCGGTAGATAGAAAAGATTAATATATATATATATATATATATATATAGAAATAGAGAAATAGAATAGAGAAGAGAAATAGACTAAGTACTCAAATCTAGTACATTTGTAATTCTGAATGTTTTATCAATAAAATAGCCATTCCTATTTGAGATAATTTTGAGTTTTTAAATCTTGATTCAAGGAGGAGAAAGGGCCCAATCTCCCAAGGACTAGGATTTTTGTTTATTTGGTATTTATATTTCTTCATCAAATAGCTTAGTTACATTAATTCTGTATTATTTTAATTCTCTCGGTTAAAATCTGTTGTATACTTGTCCCTATGGTGTTTAGATAGATTCTTATATTTCTTGCAATTTTTTTCAAGAATTCTAAATTGAGTGTGTTTATTTCCAAAATAAAGTGTGTTTACTTTTAGAATCAAGTGTGTTTCCATTATGCAAAATGTGTTTCCTTTCAAAAATATTTCGTGTGTTTTCTCTTAGCAAGTTTTCATAGTTTGATCTGAATAAGGTTTTACTAAGAAGTCCTTAAGAAATTAAAGAGATCCCCGAGAAAATATGAAAATAAATACGATCAACTACTACCGGATCGGTTAAAGTACTCTTGTTGCATATAGCTTTAGACACACCCCTGGTTTGATACGACATCAACAAGAAGTTGATTAAATGAAGGAAATGTTGACACCCATCACCCTATATGACCTCATCCAAACTTCTTAATTCCATCATCAAGATCTTATGGAGGTTCTTCAATCTATTGAGGTTTTACCCAATTACCCCACACCCATAGCCTCCATTATCACACCTCATCATGTAGCCTCTCTCACCAAATTAACACCTTATTCTACACCTCCACCTACTCACCAAGTAGCCACCCTCAGCTTCTCAGATGAAGAGATCACACCACACCATACTGATGACCCTGATCTAGCCCTTTTCATCTCCATCCATATCGATAATATACATGTAGGACATGTTATGATCGATGGGGCGCTAACATTAACATCATCTCCTCCCATGTGTTCGACCAAATGCACATACCCAAAAATTACATGCATAAACATCTCGTCATGTTACATTCATTTAATGATGCTATCACTTCTACACTTGTCACTATCATCCTCCATGTTCACATGGGCACCCACACTATTGCAGAGTTATTTTATGTCTTGGAGGGGAATTTCAATATAACATGTTGCTTGGTAGACCCTGGATTTGTGTTATGGGTTGCATTCCTTCCATGTTGCATCATTGTGTGAAGTTTGAGCATGAAGGGCACACATATACCATTTCAACTGACCCATCACCTTTCAAAATCTATAACATGCTTTACCGACCCAATCACATGCTTGTACCCATTAAGTCATCTTCATCCATGACTACTTCCTCTTCACCTACACTTCGCCCACCAATGCCACCGCTACCTCAACCACACCTAAATCCTCCATTCATACCGCTGCCACAACCTCTAGTGCTGACCCATCAACCTCCTAATCAGCTGGCTCCACCTATGATCCCATCTCTAACACATTGTCTATCCCATCTACACACATATCGACCACCGATCCCTTGGAAGGCGTTTTCAACACCTCACTTTAGGGAGTATCACCTATATAATGTCAACACATTCCTTACTCCACAAGACTATAGAATCCTTCACTAACACCCTCACTACCATCACCACATAGGAGAGCATCTCCTTTATGGTTCCCAGGTTTCACACCAATCTCACCTATGGGGGCTTGATGCTTCCACTTATACACTTGAACCACCATCACAAACCCTCCAATTTTCTGTCAACCTCCAATCACTCACCAATCGTCACTTCACCCACACCTTCCTACACCGATGTGTGAAAGGGTTTTGGTTTCTTCTTTAATGAGAAAGGACATCACACTATTATTCCATGTACTACCCATAAACATAACGATTGTAGTGGTATCAGCTTTGCTGAACTACCTACCAAGAAGGCTCGCATTGAACTCATTGAGTATATTGAACCTTCTCCACCTTCTTCACCTGCTCCACCTTCTTCACCACATTCAACAACAGATTTGATGGACCTAGAATCCATTCCTCCTAACTTGTTTTTTTATAAACACCATTTCCTTAGGGCTTCTAAATTATCAACACGAGGGTGAGCCCCTTCTTCTCTTCCCTTTCTGTATCCTTACATGATTGATGATGATACACCTTTCATTAATGTCATTCAATGTCAAGATGATGAATCTATACTTACCTATCTTGGTGTAGAAGAATCATATATTCATCGGTCATTACCATCTGAGATATAAACCATGTTGAATGAATCGACTATTGAGATCAACATCCATACTTAGGATGACCCGCACATTCTAAATATCGGCCAATCTTTAGATGTTGCTGAACAGGAAGCCATCACTTCTTTTCTCAAAAATCATAACCATGCTTTTGCTTGGTCTTATGCTGATATGCCTAGTATTGACCCCACCATAGTGTTCCACAATATCATAACCATTCTTGATACCAAATCAAGTAAAAAAAAAAGATAAGGAAAATGCACCCTCGCATTGCTCTTTTGGTCAAAGAAGAACTTCAGCGCCTTCTTTCTGTTTCCTTCATCTTACCCATTGATTATCCCCGATGGATTTCTAACATTGTCCTTGTCACTAAGGTGACAAGGGGACTTCACATTTGTATAAATTTCCGTGACATCAACCTAGCTTTCCCAAAATATGACTTTCCTATACTTGATATTGACCAACTATTTGAACTTACCGCTGGTCATGAGATTCTATCACTCATGGATGGTTTCTCGGGTTATAATAAAATCTTTCTTGCCCTAGAAGATCAACACAAAATTACATTAATCACCCCTTGGGGGACCTTCTACTATTGAGTCATGCCTTTTGATCTTATAAACATTGGTGCCACATATCAGCGGGATAGGACTTACATCTTCCATGACATCATGCATAGTATATTGAAAGATTACGTAGATGACATCCTTGCCAAATATAAATGCTGCTCCAAGCACGTCGCTGTCCTAAAAACCATCTTTGACTACCTCATTAAGTATTATGTTCACCTTCAGCCCAAGAAGTGTGTCTTTGCAGTTCTCTTGGGAAAGCTCCTAGGATTTATTGTTTCCTAACATGGTATAGAGGTTGACCCTGCTAAATTCAAGGCCATTCTCAAAATACCTCCGCCCACTAACCTCTGACAACTCCATAGCCTACAAGGTAAGTTGCAGTCTATTCACCATTTAATTTTGCAACTTTCCAATCAATGTCAGTGATTTCATCATCTTCTCAAAAAGGATGTCTCCTTTAAATGGGATTATGACTACCAAAAAGCTTTTGAGGCCTTAAAACAATACCTTCTCCAACCACCTGTACTCATTCCACCTAAATACAATCAACCCTTCTACCTATACATCTCTGCTACCGATCACTCCTTAGGGGCCATGCTCGCTCATCGTGATGAACAACATAGGGAGCAGGAAGTTTATTACATAAGCCGTACTCTTCTAGACTAAGAAACTACATACACCCATGCCAAAAAACTTTGCTTAGCCTTAGTTTTCATTTCCACCAACTCCGCCATTACCTACTTAACCACAAAACCTATGTTGTGACCAACATCAACCCCTTACACCTCATGTATGCCAAACCTTACCAAAATCAATGGGTTGCACACTGGCTTATGCTTCTGGCTGACCTCGACCTTGAATTCATCAACTAAAATTCCATCAAGGGCCAAGCTATTGCCGACCAATTGGCCGATGCACCTATTTCAGGATCAACCTTCTAACTTTGACTTTCCAGATGAGTCAATTGCTACCCTTTCCCTGGATGAACCCACATAC
Source organism: Taxus wallichiana var. yunnanensis (assembly GCA_018340775.1). Taxonomy (NCBI): domain Eukaryota; kingdom Viridiplantae; phylum Streptophyta; class Pinopsida; order Cupressales; family Taxaceae; genus Taxus; species Taxus wallichiana. The sequence continues at coordinate 689,723,219 of CM031242.1, read as the reverse complement.
CAAATGACACTTTTCTTTGATGGTTCTAAGTGTTAGCGTGGGGGTGGGGCTGGTGTTATCCTCATTTTTCTTAATGGTGAACCCATGCCTTTATCTTTCAAACATGATTTTGATTGTATAAACAATATTGCTGAATACAAAGCACTCGTATTGGGTCTCCATGTTGCTTATGCCTTAGATGTCAAGTCAATCAACATCTTTGGTGATTCTCAATTGGTCATAAACCAAGTCAATGGTATATACCAGTGTCGTAATGAGATACTTCAAAAGTATAAGCATCATGTGGACATAATTTTATCCACCTTCGATCGTTATGCCCTTAAAACCATCCCACATTATACCAACAAATTTGTAGATACTATGGCCTTCTTGGCTTCTCAGATACCCACTTCACTTGTTGACTATAAAATCTTTGTCACCATACAAAGACTCTAATCCACCTATTATTTATCTCATGAAGTTTACTCTATCGGAACCACCACTCTCGACTCGAGTGACCTTTGGTATAAACAATACTCAGACTATCTTTCCCTCTCCATCTTTCCTCCAGGACCACACTCATAATGGAAAATGTGCCTTTCTTTAAAGGGTCTCTCATTATGTCATCATGGGTGGCCTCCTATATAAGCGCAGATTTGATGGTATTCTCTTATGATGCCTTACGCATTTGAAATTCCTAATACCATTAAGGAAGTTCATGATGGCATATGTAGAGGTCACTTTAGTGGCCTTATTATTGCTAAGCATATTCTTCTCTAGGCTACTACTAGCGACCCTTAACCATGATTATTGTAACTACGTTAAGCATTTTGTAAAATGCCAACAACATGCCAATATTCATCATACACCTATTCATGCCTTACGAGATCACCTGTGACCTTTATCCCTTCTCTCAATGGGGTTTGGATATTATTGAAGAGATCAATCCCCATTCTTCCCGAGAGACATCAATGAATCATCACTCACATCTGAATATTACACCAAATGGGTTGAAGCCATACCTCTCATCTCCATGAAAGCCAAAAAAATGTGAGTTCATCAATCACCACATAATTGTCACTTTGGCATTCCACATCGCCTCATTACTGATAACGGAAAACAATTCAAAAATAAAACCTTGGAAACTTTGTGACGCCTTTGGTATTCAACTAAGTTTCTCGTCACCATATTACCCACAAACCAATGGCCAAGCTGAATCCACTAATAAAACCCTGAACAAAATTCTCATGAAAGTGGTTAACGATACTAGGAAGGATTGGCATACACACATTCCTTTTGCCCTGTGGGCATACCATACTAGTATTCACACTTCCACTGCTGCCACACCTTTTTCTTTGGTCTATGGTACAGAGGTTGTTCTACCTCTCGAAGTCTAGATTCCATCACTTCACATTTCTCTCCATGACATGCTCAATGATGATGAATTTTTCCAGGACCATTTAGCACAACTTGAGTTATTAGATGAATGTTGTCTTAACACTCTTGACCATCTTCAAGTTTACCAAAAACGTATCAAACATGCCTATGAAAAATGTGTTCATGAACAATCCTTCTGAGTCGGTGATCTTGTCTCAAGGAAAATCAACATGTAACCAAATAAAAAGTAAACGGGGAAAATTTGCTCCTAATTTTCTTGGACCATACATCATGACTCATGCTTATGGATCAGGTGCTTATCATTTATCTTCACTAGATGGTAAACCCTAACCTGAGCCCCTTAATGCCTTGCATCTTTGACCATTCTACTATTGACTGTTAGTCCTACCTCACCTTTTACCTCTTTCCATGCTCATCCTTTGAGCACCATTTACTTCCCTCCTTTCACTATGCCATCCCCAACAATTAAAAAAGAATCATGTGTGTACCCGTCACTCTTTTACCCTCTCTTCAATATGTGTACCATGGCTTTCCACATCACATGATTCTCATGGATAATTTTCCTCTATTTTCAGATGAGATCCCATGGTCATTTCACCTTGCTTTCTAAACAAGAATCTGATTCTTAACCTTAGTCTTGTTCATGACTTAACACCCCTCACATGGGATACAAATCCTTAATTCAAACTTCCAATAAAAATATGACTCCCTCAAAAAGGACATCTTTCTCTCTACATTGCTGCTATAAATAGACTACTCCCTCGAAGGACAACTATGTAAAGCTTGCTTAAAAAAAAGTGAGAATCTGAAGCTTCCCACATCAATCAACTTCACGAAGACCTCAAGGAGTTAATTTCCTCATCCCATATAGAATTCCCACATCAATCAGTCTATCTCAAATACAAGTCAAATAGAAAAAAATTTTCATCATGGACTTGCTCATTGTGATCTTGGATCTCTTTCAAAAAGGCATGCTACCTCATACCATATAAACTAACCACTTTTCACCTTCTCACCATTGAAAATTCATTTCCTACCACCTCAAGGGACCTGCTGGAACCATGACATTTGGTGATCATGTGACTATTATTCACCTTTAGAATAATCAATCATGCAATGTCTCTATGGTCTTATGTTCATCATCCTATCTAAGGTATGACCCACCCATTATGATCCTTATCAATAAGGTGGATTTCTTGCTTCCTCTTATCTTTTAACTTCTTCATTATGTGTTGATCATCTTATACAGGACTAGATCCTTGATGCTTATCTCTAGGAAATTTTCCTCTTTCACCACAATCAACTTAATATCACCCATACCTATTTTCCCACAATTCATCCATTCCTGAAAGACCTTGACTCAACCATGCCTATAACCTACCAACCCATTCTCATACCTCGTTGCATTCTTACCTAGCTTATGGGAGAACTACATCAGCCTGAGGTCCCTTTTCATTAGGACTAAATAGGTAGCACTCTAAGGGCATGGGGCCCTTGGAGGTTAGCTCGACCACTCTCTACCCTAACCAATTCCTCTTTTCCCTTTCCTAATCACATTCTACCCTAGTTAGTTTCCTTTTTATATCAATAATTGGAAATTAAACCAAACAAACAACAATTGCTTCAAATATTTATCATTATTATCCATACATTCATTATGTCTACCATTTCTTAACTATTATTATGCATTTTACCACAAAACATCTTAATGTGACCCGTATCATCATTAATTGCACAAATTAATGAATTACAAACTAAACTAAACCAAAAACGACTCCATCCATGCCTAACTTGACTTCATCCATACCTAAACCAAATATTGACTCCATCCATGCCTAACTCGACTCCATTCATGCCTATGACTCTATGACCTGACTCAATCCATGCCTAAAACTTGACTCAATCAATGCCAAGACCGACTCCATCTATGTCTAAACCAAAAACCGACTTGATCCATGCCTATGCCATGGCTCTATCATGCCCACGATACTTGGTTTCCATCACATATACAAATTAAAATAACAAGTTAAACATAACCATGTAAACATCATTCCATAATCACCATTATCTCTATAAATCTACCATCTAAATATGTGTATCCATATACATGACTCTCAAATATATTTGGCACACAAGCAGGTGTATATAACAAAATCTCAAAAAATCTCATGTACATCCTCACTATCTTCAGCATGCAGGCCGGTATATATGTCAAACATATGATATCAAAAATAAAGTAATAATACATGGAGCTCAATCATCTCCCCATCTGATATCTAATCCTATCTCATATGTCTCCTCCTTTGCTCCTCTAGCCCAACATCCAACTGACCTCCCTCCACCTCACCTTGGTCTAGCTCCTGATGGCCCTACCTCTGGAGCTAGCCTCCATGCACTAGTGGCCTCACCTGAACCAGCCCCTGGGCTCACTAGCCCCCTGTGATCTCCAAAATATGTGAATGAGATCTACTCCTTTCACTCAAGGCTGTTGTGCTCGTGATCGATGTATGATAAGACATATATCCCTGTTGCCATCAAATGATCCTGGTAGTATCTTAGCTTGCCCATGACATCTCTCAATCTAGTAGGGGTACTATCTGCGGTGGTACCATCAACCTCTAACCCTTCCTTGCTCCTTCATGAATAATGGGACCCTGTCCCTACCCCTGTGGTGGTGCCATCGCCCCGGAGCTCGTACACTATACACGGGGCTGAAGGGTCATTATTTTATCTGTGCAGTGGCCAATTGGCCCTACAATCCTATAACCTGTCCCTACATCATGGCTAACTGGCCCTATAAACCTATCACCTACACCTGTAGGGTGGTTACCTACACCCCATCTCCATCTCCACCCTCTCCTCTCCCTCTCCCCTCAGTGCGGGTGTTGGTCCCTGTCCTCCTTGTGCCTAAAAAGTGGCCACTTGTGCCTGCAGGTCACAACCTGTGCCTCGACCCCTATCAGATGTCCCTATACTATGCCCAACTAGGTCACTAGGGTAGCCACCTGCCCTATAGGGCATCTCTTTGAACTATGATAGTAGCCAAATCTGGCTGCCCCGGCCTTGGTGGTACTGCTCATAGTTGTGTGCCCCACCATTACCTATACCTATCTGTCACCCCGACATCATCTATCTATCATTCGATCAGCTGCTCCTACTTCCCATTTGGAACAATAGGTCATGGCGGAGAGATAGACCTCTCCACATAATCTCTCCAATACTGAGAGAAGGGTGGAGGTATATCCTATGGAAACCCAAACTGTCATTTGACCCAATCTACATGTATCATCTCATGCTCCCCAGCTCGCCGCCCCTCTATCCACCTGTAAATTTGTAGTCCATCCAGCTTTGCTGTCATCTACCTGTATGAAGGATAGCCTACATATGGCCTCCAAATAATGTCCACGCTAGACAACCCCTCCAGTAATCACCTGTAATAGGCTACATCATGTGTCACTCTAGCCACTCGGTGCTCTCCCATAACCGGGACCCATCGCTGTAGCCCACTCAAACAAAACCTGGCTTAAATGCATCGGCTCGGAGTATACCAACTGGGCACACACACACAATGTGCTCATAGGCCCAACAATGTAATAAGAATATGCAACATAGGTTGAACTATCATAGTCACCCATAAGCCCACAACTCCTATATAGTGTGCAAGAAGCGAAGGCCCCATGCAAACCGAGTCTTTCTCTCCACCATGTCATGTAGGACCCCCATCAGTGACCATGGGAATCTCCCACCCTCTGCATATGGTAGTGCAAAATAGTATATTTCCTCAATTAGAAGAACTACCAGCCTCATCTCCTCGGGGTAGGCTTGATACATCACCCTGCAGCTCATACTGGTATTGTGAAATCCTAACAATATCAGCCCTCTCCAAACATTGGTAATAGTAACTCCTCGGATGCCTATGAGGAGATCGATTACACCTGTGTACCTATTATAGGTAGTCACAGGATTGTAAACATCCTCTAGGGTGATCGTGATCTCACCCATCGGTAAATGGAATGTATTGGTTGTCGAATCCCATCTATCGATGAGGGAAACCATCAAAATCACCTCCCAGACTATGTGCTAGTAGCATCTGACACTAATCAGACCCACATCTGCAACATGGATCCACTCCTCACATGTCATCTCCCCTTGTATCTCCACAAGTAAGGGAGGTACTCTATCCCTCATCCATAGCTGGTCCCTGGCCTGCATACAACCAATCATATCAATCAAACTTGATCACACCTACATGCAACCTTGTTATCCCCTACTCTACCCCTTACCCTAACTACCTCAACCTTTCACCAATTTTTATGCCCTAAATCAACACCACCTATCTACCCATGCCTCAGACCCTCACCTATTTTCATTTTACCTATCTACCCATGCCTCGAGACCCTCACCTATTTTCATTTTTCCCCTCTCATTGATTTTCCTTATTCACCCACCTACCCATACCCATAAATTTCCCCCTACCTAACTCTCCCTACCCCTACCTATTTATTTGTAACCCATCCATTTTAGCTCCTTGAGGGCTTTCCTCTTTAGCTCATCGACTAGAATCGGTTAGCATAAACCCCGACCACGGTCTAACGATAAGCGACATCAGTCACCATAATTGTGACCGATACCGGTCCTTACCCACCGACACCAACTCAAATTGAACCGACATTGGTCACTTTGTCACTAAAAAAAACCCATGATGCCCTACCCTTTTTCTCCCACACTCCTCCTTTCTACCCATTTCCCCACCAATACCTACCCAATTCCTATTCCCACTCCTCATTGCCCTAAATCTACCCTCCCTTGTTCCCCTTTTCTCATTAAACCCCCACATTCAAATTTTAATAGTTTCCCCCAAAACAAACCCCATTTTCCCTCCTACCCAATTCCTACCCTCCACCTACTCACAAAAAACAACAATAGGAATGAGATCTTACCTCATCATCGTTGTCGTCTACATGGTGGCACCTCGGGCCACTACGCAGTCCACCCGATCCCTCTCCTACCTCTGCCATCACTAATCGTCTACTAGATCAATAAAATCTAATGACTCACCTAATCTAATCACCGCGCTCGTAGATCTGCATATCGACCAACGATCACTCACTCTATGGCTCACCAACTCAACTCTCTATGTCGTTTGGTCACTTTCCACCTCTTTATCTCTCTCTTGTCATTTTCTCCAATTTGGTAAATGACAAATGATTTTCAAAATGCGGCACTTTTTCTTTTTATAGCCTACCCGACTTGACCGGTGACGGTTTTACCTTGACCGACATCGGTCTTGTGCCCTATCCTACCATGGTCGGTCTATAGAGACTGACATCGGTTAACTATGACCTTCATTGGTTATCCTTCTCAATCTTATTACTACCCACTACCCCTAATTTTCTGGCCTGAATCCTTTCTACCTCACCCACACCTGACTTGGACACTTCACTTTACCCCCTTGACCTCATCAGTTACCACCTAACCCCTTCATCATTTGGGGACTCTTTATTTTACCCATACCTCAGCCCTACTCGTGTCGTGACCTAGATACTTGGACTTGGAACATTCTAGTGACATGTGACCTCATGTGCTCACTATACCCTATGACACTATTACTTATGTTATTTGACCTAATGACCTTACCTTGCCTCTTATCATGACCGTTTATCCTGACCCAACCTTTGGTGTAGTGGAACATACCTAAACTTTCCTGTAGCTAAACTTGATGTGTTTCCTAACCATATCCTATACCTTGGATATTGGAATCACCTCAACCTTGTTTGGATAAACCTATCAACCTTAGACAATGTAGATTTTGCATGCTCTTCAACCTGGTACCATGTTGTATTTTATACATGTGTGTGCGTTTGACTATTACTACCTTTGACCCTGACCCATTACCTAGATTATCCGATTGGATCTTAGATCCCCTTTACCCCCATCTCCCACATTCCTTTTCGTCACATTCACCTTTTATCAAACCACTCACCGATTCTACCTTCTGCCTCATCAGTTCTTGGTTTGAGGGGGATCACCTTCACCCACATATGGGGCAACCACATCTTATTTTTGTCAATGTCACTTACCAATACAAGCTACAAAAGGGACAAAATGTAGACACCAAAATTTGGTTTCACTCCCCTTGGTCCTAAATAATCACCTTGAACACACTCACCTAACCATGGCCCCTTTCACCCCACTCTAATATTAATTCAATTACATTAATTCATGATCCCATAATATTTATTATTTAAATATCCTAATTGAGATAATTCTCACACCACCACCTCACCTATACACCTCACCTAGCCACCTCACCCCAAACCTATTCTTACTATGTTACCATAACTAACTAAGACCTACCTAAACCCTAAAATTCAAAGCCTACATTCCCTCCCTTTAGAAAAGTATTTTCCATTCTAATTCGTGAAGGAAAATGACAGGATCTAAGAAATCAAGCGGATCTGCCCATTTTAGTAAACTAAGAAAATCCCGCCCTAAGCGATGCGGTCATCCTAAATCACCGCCGATCAATCCGGAACCGCTGTCGTTGGTTACCATTTATTCCCTAAAACAACCTTATTTCAATGTGGGTGCATTTAGAGAGCAAAAATGAGACTAGAGCTACATGCAAGTAGAACTAGCATTCGCATACACATCCAAACATCACAGTCAACATTAGAAGTGATCAAAAGCCATTTTTCATTCACGGGAGCATTCAGGAAAGTGCCATCACTACACCAAATTCCATCCATCTGGTCAACTTACATTGCCATCCGGCCATCAATATCATACAACATAAAGTATTTTGTTACCAAGCAATCACCTACTTTCATTTTAGTAGGCTCTATTACCTCTATTATCGTGTCTACTTGCACTCCCATTCCCCACCATTTACCTTCATGCAATCTTGATCATTCCTTCTCCCACACCATTCAATGTCCCATACCTAACTGTTAAAGACCTCTGAGTATACCTAAGATTTCCATAAACCTTTTCATTACCCTCTCCATATCCACTTAGCCTCAAGATCTTTCCTTACAATAAGGTTTTAATAAGTTTCTATCACCTGATACCGAGCGCGGTTACCCATGATCGTCGTTGGTCCATCTTGAACTGTCATTGGTTACACTAGACCAACGTCGGTCTCTATGTTTTACCCTCAGACTAAGAACAAAGCCTAACTTCCCCACCAAATACCCAAAAATTCCAAAACCAAACCACTACCGATGCTACGTGTACTACGGCGGAGACCTTACCCTTGATTCAATCATAGCTTAGCCTGTTGTGAACAAATTTGCTTATTGTAGTCGAATGAGATACCTAAATCATTTTAACTACAGTAGGATTTCATTTATTGTTAACATTGAATTGTTTTAAACAGTGGATTGATAGCCTTCTAGGGAGTATCACACTTCCCGGAACTAGCATACACTAGGCAATCCACTGTCATATGCTATTTAATCTCTTTTGGTGGTCTTGTTGTTCATTTTAGGTAGTTCCTCCTAGCCAAAAGGAATCTCTCATGATCAGCTGTGGATCAAGAAGTCATACGCGTGCAACAACCTTCAACCATCTTTAATAGGTATTCCTCCTAGCCCTTTTACCCTTATCTATTTCATCAATATTCAAGAAACACTCTAAGAATCAGGTGAAACATTATCAACTAGGATAAGGTAATTCTCTTTCTTGTTTCTTAATTATGTCATTTATTCATCATTCGCAAGCTTTAATCAGCCTTATGTCATATTTTAGCATTCTATGATTTCCACAACAATCGATGGTGATTCCCATAATCATTTATAAATCAGCTCCAATCGCCAACAATTATTGTCTATTAGACCATTTACCACATCATTTTTCCTTTATAACATCTAGATCCCAATCTTGATCACCACTCTACCTTTACAAGTACTTGAAAACCCTATCAAGCCTATTGAGCCATCATTACCACACTCTATCAATTATATAAATCAAATCTATCATCCTTCTCACATTAAATCAAATCTATCACATCTATATACATCCTTACTCCTTTGAGCCATTTTGTGATCCCTAGACTCCCTTTGGATCAGGTATCACCATCAGACCATCATATAGCCGTGGACCACATCAATCCCTTTTCCTTTTCATTGTTGGTTATATCATCTATTTTATCAATTTATCTTATCATTATCAGATTGATTTCTTGAACGCGGATTGACATCCTTGCAAGGAAGTCCATTAACTTCCGGGGACTGGCCTTTTCCAAGAAATCCACCATATATCTATCTAATCCCATATTATTCTTAGTGTCTATGATCTCGTAGGTTCCTCCATCCATGAAAGAAGGAAGGAGCTTTCATCCATCAACTACAATATCCATCTCCTTAGTTATCGATAAACCGCATCATCTTCTAAGGTCGGTCTTGTTTTTATTGTTTCACTTCATTAATTTGAGTAGAAAGGTAAAAACATCTCTAAACATTTTGGAACACCTAGTGGGACCCATAGTCCTTATTTTCAATCATTAATAATTACTTTTATTCACTTTAGGCTTTCTTCTTTGTAATCACTAGCGATCCATTAAAATCACCAGCGATTCTATCAATCATCGATAATCTCTGTGATTGCTTCGATTACTCGGTCGATCAACCTCTAACCTCATTTTCTCTTTTTGTTTTCTATCCTTTGCTAAATTTTTTGCAGGTTTTTCTTTGGAGGATTTGCTTGCTGCATTATTGCTAAACAAAATCAAAATTTTGAAAATTAAAAAGGAAACATTTTGAGGTGATTTTTTCCCCCTTTATTTTTGTTTTCCATATTGCATTTTTTTGTTTGTCCTCGTTGAAGAAAATCATTTCTTTTGGGCTTAAAACAACCCTTGCATTCTTCTTGATCAAATAGATTAATTAAAGGAATAATTTATTGCACTCACATCATCTTAACTCACACAACCAAACCTCATTAATTATCAAATTTGCATCAAACACTCCTACCTAAGTGATAACTATTGGGATTTCATCACTCACTAGGGAGACTAATTCGGTATTCTGACGAGTATAACAAATAGTTTTTGGTATATTGGCTAAATACCCAACTCCCCTTATCATTGTGAAACTATGAAGTGAGGGGTAAGCCTCAATACCAAGCCTTTTACCAACACCAACATGGATTTGGGCCTCACGTACCTTCAGGAATATCTAGGATTCAAACCTTTAAAATTACCGAAACCATCCTTAAAAATACATATCATTAGGTTCCCTCGAAACCTCTTCCCCCACATATAAATTCTAACCAAGATAATTAAAATTCTTATGCTTGACTTTTTGTTAGATTTGTAACTCTCTTAGGGATTTATTGTATCATCGTCGATGGTTGAATATCATGGATTAACCCTCTACATAAGCATATTACTTTACCATTCATACATCATTTTTACAATCATCTTCGGTTGCTTCATCCATTATCTCTACATATTTTTATCCCAATCAATTTCAAAATATCCCCTACACAGGATCTATTCCTTATCAATCTTATCAACCTATCACATCCCACTAAACATCATTTAGCTCTAACATCTTTCCGAACCATCTAGACCATCGTTTCTTACCTATGGAACATATAGATGTCAAAGAATCATACAAACCTCCAACAACCCTATGACTATCCTTTATGTCCAGACTACTTCCAAAATATTTCTCCTCATCCCATGTCCAGTGTATCCCATCAATCAGTCCTTTCCACATCCCCTCCTTCATCACAAACTTGTGAGAATTTTAACATCCCAAATCTTTTATCTAAAAACCTATCTTGACTTTAATATCCCTCTCTATACTTTATACATCCCAAACCCATGTGCACATCCATACTTAGGCCCAATCAACCCCTTTCATCCAACAACAACATCATATTCAACATTTTTCCACATCTCCCACATCCCTTTATCACAACCTACTCTATAAATAATATCCTCTCAAGATACCCCTTATCAACCTCCACATCAAGCCCATCCACAAAAAACCATCATACTCCTCATTTTCATCAACCAAATTAACCACATTTGCTATAACATTCACATATTAATTCCTTCAAATCTTGTAGACACCAAATTTGGGTCACACTCCCCTTCATCTCCTTTTATTAATTAACATAACGTATTCACCTAACCATGACCCCTTACCCCACATTCATATTAATTTAATTACTTAAAATTGAATTAATTATCATCCTCACACTATTAATTAATTTAATTTACACCTCACCTAGCCACATCACCTAGACACCTCATCATGGACTTATTCTTAGTCTATTAATTAACTAAGACTGAGTCTCCACTTATCTTAACCAACTGGGACTTAGTCTAACCCTAAAATTAAAGTCCTATTCCTTCTCCAACAACACTCCCACTTATCTAAGTGTTAACCCTCACTTGAGACCCAGACTGACAATCAGAGCATGCCAAAAATAGAAATATTTTCCTATTTTTGGAAAACCTAGGATTTCCCACCTTAACCGACGCCGGTTAACCCTCAACCAATGTCGGTCACCCTAACCATCGTCGGTTACCTTATATACAATTTTGTAACCTTTTACTGAGGTTGGTCATTCTAAGTTTTGAGAGATATTTTACACTCAAGCATGAACCAAAGACTTCTCAGCATCAAAATGATGGAATAAATTCAATCATAGGGTAGATCACAATCATACATTCACTGGGTGTAATACATCACTTTACCACGTTTTGCACCCAAGTGCAGTCACTATACCATAGGGTTCATACGCTCACCGTATGACCCTAAATCACGACATGAATCATTACATATTACAAAAATCATACATATGATGAACATAGTAACATCACAACCATAACATTCATTGCTACATAACAAGGTGGTACACACATTTCTTCAAAACATGGTAAAAACATCATGATACAACTCATTTCACTTTACATCAATCTAGTCATACAACACATCGACACACCCACATATCACAATATTCCACGATGCTCCAACACTCTGTCATCCACATTAGAATTCTTTTCACACATCACAAGCAGTAATTCACACGTGAACTCTTCATAGAATCCACAAGAAGGAGAGAGAATACTCCCATCCTCAAAGACATCAACATGATAACAAATACACACTAAGTGACATACACATCATGTGCATTCACAATATCACAATTACGACATCAATCACATCACGATTATACCACATTACTCTTCCAATATCAACCTCCATCATGCAACACCATCATCATCATGTAACACCATCACAACTCCAATCTAGCCCAAAGGTTTGAGAGCATGAACCTCCGCTCTGATACCAAGTGTAACGACCCGTAAATCCACACACACTAAAAACAGAAATATAGGTTAAATTTTTTTGACTTGCTTGACATATAACACGACACAACATGTCATCACAAAGGTTACAACTAACTCTGTGAACAACTTGATACAAGGATGACCAAAAGGCAACATGGAAATGTTCACACCCATCAAGGACAATACACTTTTTTTATATACAAGACAACATAGAAGTCCAACCACATAACACACTTATAGTTAGGGCATACCACAGTGAACAATTCTTGAAGGTTATTTATTTTGATAAAACATCCTGCAATTCTTGACTTACGTTTTCAAGGAGACTCTGGATATGATTCGTATAATTCATCTTACAAAACTAAGTTTCTTCCTTTTACACTGTAGAGTAATTAGCTTAAAGTCTTCTCTATTATGACAATTATTTGTTTAATTCATTTATTTAATAAAGAAGGTAATTTAATTCCACAAGGCCATCTATCCACACTTACGCTACTAAAACTCGCTCATACCCTTATTACAATATGGATTCACGTTCAACATACTTAAGAGAAAATTACAAAGCACCTTGGAAAAATTTAAAGGAAGAAGGTCGAGTTGAATTCATCTTTAAGAACTCATTAGTTATTACCAGGATTTAGTTGAATCTTGAGAATTTATCTAGAATTATTACAGTTTCCTTAGGCTTCACTGGATGAATTTTTTTAATTTTTTTAATCCAACTTTTTTAACAAAGAGAAAACAATTTACCTTTCAATCGGTTGAGAGAATAGATTGCATGGTTTCAAACCCCTTACCCCTACTGGTTAACTCTTATCATCTTCTAAAGCTAACCATTGATTTCACTTAAGATCATGTAAGAATTCTCCATAAAAAGAATAATGTTCACAAGTTTTGCTAGGGATAGAAAGTTATATAATTTTACTTTACAAGGATAGTTTCATCTTTGATCACTTATGGAATTACTTGTTCTCAAGTAGGTCACCTCTACATTAATTTATTTGAATATAAATTTTAGTTTAACTTCTATAAGGATTAACCAACCCATTTTATTTTACTTATAACACATTATTACTAAGTCTTAGAAAGATTTAACTCAACATTTATTCTCAAGGGTAAAGTTTAACAATACTCATTTATGAAAACAAAACAAGGTTACATCAATTCTTCCCAAAGACAAAACGTAACCCAAAGGGACATACCAACTCTAAGGAACCATGAATAGGGAATAAGAGAGTAAAAACATTGACCAAGAAACACTAAACTATTCTTAGAATTTTGATAACCCATTAAGGTCACTCAACAAAGCGGTAATCCAATTTTCTTATATTTTCCATGATAGCCAAACAATCCAAGGTCTCCAAAGTTAAGATGACATAATCCACAATATGTTATACTAAGACACTGGCCCTCTTCTAAAAATTTCCACTGGACCTTATCCAAAGTTGAACAATCATAAAAAAATTTATGCAAAAGAACTTCTCAACTGAGGTTGATGAAAAAAATCTACAAGTCTATCCCTCATCAACTCACATAAGCCATCTGCAACAAATTTTCCACAAGAGTCAGTTCACGAGAACTGAGCAAGATAAGACTACACCTAACAATAATATGCTACTATTTAAAAAAAAATCATGAAAGGAAACATTTTGTTTCAAGAATGGATCCACGCTCTAACCTCTTAATTAACCTTTAAGAAGAACACAAAATTTTCTAGCATGATGTCTAAGAAGGAAGTCATAAGCTACAGAAATAATAATATCTCAAAGGCATCAAGGTTAAACACCCAAACAAGTAGGACCATAGCCTAATGAGTTAAAACTGAAGGGGCGAATGTATTAGGAGTTTAATCATGTAATCCAATAGATTATATGATTGAAATCTAATATACGACTAACAATCTAAAATTTTCCTAGGAGATACCAAAATCACTGGTTATGATTATTGATCACTAATCGGAAAAGTTGAGCAATCATTTGATTGAAAAGGAGAGTCCCATCCCAAAATCATATAAGTTATATGATTGAAACACGATATTTAAACCAATAATAAATACTTTCATAACTAAATGTGGCTTCATAATTGTTAAGGGTTAGAGGATGGGATGGTTGTAGTGTCTACATTAGACATTGCTTAGCAATACCTAGTTAGTTGCGAGAACCAAGCACGAAAAGTGACAAACCTCAAAATACTTAAGATTACTATGCAAGTAAGTATTCTAAAGCATGCTTCCATGTTTCACAACACTCCGGATTTATAACCCTCCTAAAAGGTCTAAAGGTTCAGTCTAAAAGGAATAATTACCACTTTCCGTCACAATTTATTTTAAGTAACTCTTGTTACCACATTCAAAAACCACTCTAACTTGTGCATCTACACATGTTATTAGATTCCATTTCCTTAACACTAACTCACGTCATACGTCATTAGGATATTTATCAATATATGGACCAACCAATTGTAATTGACAATATTAACAATTAAAAACAACGAGTTAGATAAAAATTGATATAGCAATCTATGTCTATTATCTGGTGTATTTCAACCGTGTTAATAACATAAAAAGGTAATGCCATATTACTACCAGTTAAAAAGTAAACGACACCCACAACCATAAGTAAATCACGGTTTCAAGTGAAGCTTGATAAATTTTAGATGGGTTTAGGATAAAATCCCTTAATAACAGTCACAATGCATGCCCAAAATAGTAATACCCCACTACCAGTATTATCTCAAACATATGGGTAAGTCACGGAGTTAACAAGGTATTTTCCATAAAAGGAAACTAAATAGAACTTAGGGAAAAATATGGTTACAACCAACCAGTATAACAACACACGAAATTATATCTCTTATCCTAAGCTCCGACTTGATCCATCATAGTTACATTTCCTCGAATACAGATGATTCCCATTAAAATTTTATGGATAATCGATTTGATAGTAACCACTAAACCTGGAAAGGGGTTTAATGTATTCCTAAAAGAAATAACAAAATTTTGTATTTTTATTTTTTATTTTCTTTCTTGTTTTCTTTTTTTCTTAACTTTTGCTAGAATACAGTAAGCCCACAAATCTATAAATTTTACCATATCCCAACTTCTAGATGCAACAAGAAGGCTTAAAAGTATTTATTCACTCAGTACCTAGATCTACGAAAACCCAAAGCACTAAAACCAGAGGTAAAACAAGAAGCAATCAACCAGTGATTAACGACAGAACAAAAACCACAAAATCTCAATTTTTTTGTAAAAATACCTATTTTGGGAAAGAAAAAGTTTCATTTCAAGATTTTTATTAGATCATAACATATTATGGAGGTGGGTAGTTTATCTTTCCTTTAATACACTTCTAAAGACGAGAATACACTTGACAGGGCCAATGACAACCCATGCCTAATTCCATTATCGTCAAGCTTGTTAGGCGCCCAAACATCGATCATCTCAATGTTTGGCATAGGCGAGGGTTCACTGACTAGGAAGGTGGTCTCAAATATTGGAATGATAGAAATATATACAAAAATGGGTTTATTGAAAAAGTCTATGAAGCTTCAATTAAATGCGATTACTAGGAGTACATCCAGACTCCACAACCTTGCCAACATCCTCCCAACCCGTGTCCAAAGGGGATGTTAGAGCGGAACATGGACATCCATCAAGCACAATGGAAATCGGATTTCTTTTTTTTGCAGTGTGGAAGAACCCATGAGGAATGTAAACTGTCTCACAAAATGCCTCAAAGAGATGTGGTTCCTAGGAAATGCCATGGCTGGAAGGGATCATGAGAGGAGTGTAGGAGAGGAAGAGGCAGTGTGGCACGATTATCCTTTCCATTCCCCACATACATAAAATGTTTTCCTTCTAAAACCTTGAAATATAGAACAAAACCACATCCATGTACATGCTCATCACCATCTCCCCCTTTGTACTTTCACCGATGATGCCAAATTTACACTCGGCTAAATGCTTTCTCGCATCATAAACTTAGTGTCCTTCATAGGTGGTGGAGTGCCCTAAGGAGCCATAAATATGGTGGAACCTACACCATACTCGCTTTGCTTTGAGATTGTCATCACCATGATTTGGGCAACATGTAAAATATATTTGGGCTTTCCTCATTACAAACATCAATCGATTCACAATGTCCACATAGCCGACTTCCAAAGTCTACAAGTAGTCCCACACCAAAATATTCCATGCGGCTAGCAAAGGCATATTCCAACATAAAAGAAGCTAGGGAAAGAGATATAACATGGGTGACCAAATTTCCTAGTTGGGTGTTTCTTTCCCCAAAATGTGAGCAGAAAAGAACTTCCCCAAGAAGATCTGCAGATCCAAAATTAATTGAAGGAGGTTGCGGACAACACGTCTTGACTTACCACTATTAATGGAGTGGTAGGTGCTCCTCCTCCCACGTCCAACACAAAAGACCAAGACTTTCAACCTAAAATAAAATAAACAATTGAAAGCGGCCGATTCGGATGAATAAAAAGGTGAGGTGGGTGGATGCCTCCATAAAATAAAAAAAAATTATCAACAAAGGGTAAATTTAAAAGGAATGTAACCATGCCTAAACGGCCATGGAGGTACATAAAAAATTAAACATGAACACCATGCCCTAATAAAGTCCACCACCAACAAGCTCTAATTTTTATTTTTATTTTTATTTTTACGCGAATCGAGGATCACTCCGCGAAGTGACCAATCCAAACAATAAAATCACTTATCGATAACTAACAACAAAGTTTATAACAAATTGACGATCAAATAATGAAGTTATCGTCGATCGATAATTAAAATAATAATATTATTACTATTTTTATTACTATTATTATTACAACTTAATACTACTTATTAATCGCATTAACAAGGACCAACATATCCGTCTTGACCAAAACAATAATAGCAACAATCGACAATTCAAAAGAATAATTATTATTATCTAGATGTTCCCTCTAGCTGGTCATGCCCTAACAACATCAAGTCATCATTCAAACCACCTATCGAATTCGAGAATGAGATTTTTCCTTAGCAGGGTAATCGAAAAGGAGAAGCCAACAAGGATCAGCAGGAGTAGAACAACGTTAAATGCTTAAGCAACATAGTCGTCTAAGAAGAAAAGGAAGAATGATGAATGGGGCATTACAGATCGTGTTTCTTCCCCTGCATTCCTCCATTCCCACCTTTTACCAATCTACCCAACCTACCACCCACAACCTTCTGGCTCTCTGTACTTGATCTTTAGGCATCCTTGAGTCTTCCTGACTTTATTACAAACCCAACCATCCTCCCTCCATTCTTTTGCAATCAAAGAGAATTCCAAAAACTAGGTTTATTTAATTACTACCATTTCACCCCTACCAATGTTAGTTACCTTAACCATCGTTGGTTTCTCCTCTTCACCAAAGATCGGTCACCAAACCAACATCAATTCTTGTGTCTCTTGTTAACTTTCACTAAACCTCCCCTAATAGCCTCCAAAACTCACAAAACCTCAGCCAAACCTGATACCCCACCTATAACCTCACCATAGAAACTCCCTACTCTTTATGTAGACACAAAGAGAGCCTAGAAACCCACTTTTGACATTCTACCATTATCCACAGAATCGATCTATCGGTCATCTTGAACTATCATTAGTCACACACCGACCGACATTGGTTTGTGTGTGGTAAACTACCTTAATCTAGTAAACTTCTTAATCATCCAAAATCAACCCAAATTGCACCAGATCTTACCTAGACCCTATATGTGATCCCCAGGACCACCTACCTAGCCTAAAACCTAACCCGGTACCTTCACCAGTTTAATTATTAAGCATTTAATTGGATTGACACTGATAGTAATCTGAGACACCTAAATCATAACACTAGCATTAGATTATTTTGTTTGCATGTTTAGTTATTTTATATTGATTTATATATTAGTGGATTGACCACCGTCAAGGAAGTATCACACTTCTTGGATGTAGGTCATGCTAGGAAATCCACTAACATTTTTTAGTAACTGTATCTTGTGGTCTTTTTTTGCATTACATATAGTTCTTCCTAGCCAAAAAGAAGCTCACACAACCAATTTTGATCGGAAATTAGAAACACATGCACTCAACCTTCAACCAATGTAACATGTATTCCTCCTTGGCTTATTTACCTTCATTGGTTTCATTATCTAAAAATATTCCCACTTCCATTTTAGCCTTTGTAGACAACCCATCTACTTCTCAATCAACCAATGATTCTTCTTCCAATAATTCATCCATTCCCAATACCCATATAATAACCACCAATCCCTTAGAATGTATTTTTCAATGTGTTATTGTAGGGGAGTACCACTGTACAACATTGACCCATTCCTTAAAGAGTATGATAACCTTTGTCAACATCCCCGCTATGATCACGGATAGAAAAGGTCTTCCCTTACTATCCTTCCCACCTTTGCACCAACTTAACATATGGGGGACTTGATACTTCTACTTATTCACCCGAGCCACCTTCCCAAATGTAACCATTTTCATCTGACCTTAAATCTCTCACCAACCGCCACTTCGTCCACACCTTCCTCCATCATTTTACATGGAAGGGTTTTGGATTTTGTTTCTATGAACAAGGCCTCCATACTATCATCTTGTACACCACTAGTAAAAAAGACCGCAATGGTATTGGCTTTGCCAAACCATCTCCCAAGAAGGCCCAAGTCGAACTTGTTGAGGATGATAAACCTTCTTCACCCTATTCACCAACTTCACCACCTTCACCTACGGAGTCTATGGATCCATAATCCATTCCTCCTAACTTTTTTCATGAACACCATTTCCTTGGGACCTCTAACTTATCAATGAGATGGTGAGGCTCCCTCTTCCCTTCCTTCTTGTATCCTAACATGATCAATGATGATACACCTTCTATTAATGTCATTCAATGTTAATATGATGATTTTATTCTCACCTACCTTGGTGAAAAATATTCATATATCCATCGGCCGTTACCTTCGAGATACAAACCATGTTAAATGAGTCGACCATTGAAATCAATATTAACACTCAGGATGACCCACACATTCTAAAGATAGGACAATCTTTAGATTCTACTAAATAGGAAGCTTTTACTTCTTTCCTTTGGGATCATAGAAATGCTTTTTCTTGGTCCTACACCGATATGCCCAAAGTATTTTATGAGGCTAAAATATGTCTCATTTATGTGCAATAAATACTCTCTTTTACTTCCCTTTTAATCAAGTTTGTGTACATTTCATAACTTTTTTTGATCTAAATATAAGTTAGGATGTAATTGTCCATATCTTTTTTGGTTTAGTTCAAATGTCTAAAACTCTATAATTCCTAACAAATTACATGGAATTTCAATTTTTTTGAAATAAACAAGTCATATTTGGTCGGATAAGTGAAGTATGAAGTAACCAACACCTTTTCGAGGAAGATGGCCAAAAGGCATCGTAGCTCGAAACTCTATCACTTAGCTCTAGAACTCTTCCATGTAGCTCCGGAACTCAATCACTTAGCTCCGGAGCTTTAGCAGTTAGTTCTGGAAGGTTTCCCTTTAGTTCCGAACTTCTCCAAAGTTCGGAATCAATGGGAATCTCCTTATTCTATCAAAATTTGGTTATGGAGTAAAGAAGGGGCCTTCTAATCAGAAATAGACCAATAATTTTCTGGTTCTTCACACTCTAAAAATACATATGTGAGACCAACAATTGTATGTCTAGCTAGTTTTCTAAATTTCATATCTACTTTGGGCACTATTTGGTTCCACTAGAATCTGTAGATAGCTATTGAACACTCATAATTGTAAATGCATCTTTGGATGGGAAATATATATATATATATATATATACACATATATATATACATACATACATATACATATACATATACACATATACACGGGAGATCGAATATCGATAGTTAAGTTTTGTAAGATAGAAACAATCAATAATAAGATAGCCATTTTATTTTGAGAGCAACATATTGTGTTAACTCTTGATTCAAGGTGGAGCAAGGGCCCACTCCTCCAAGAAAAAGGATATTTTATTCTATTGGTATTTATATTTTCAAGTAATTTGTATAAACCTATTATTTAGCAGTTCTGTAAGTACTTTTGATTCTTCAATTAAAATCTATTACATAAGTTATCTATCGTCCCTGTAGGTGTTCTAGTATATGTTCTTATTTCTTCAACAACATTTTAAAAAATATCTTCAAAGTGTGTTTAATTATACAAAGTGTGTTTATTCCCAGCAGTGTGTTTAATTCTGCAAAGTGTGTTTATTTCCAGCAGTGTGTTCAATTCTGCAAGATTTTTTCATTTCAGCAATGTGTGTTTATTTCAACAAGTTTCTTATAGTTTAGCTTTAATAAGGATTTGGCCAGAAATCTTAAGACACTTTAAAAGCCCCTTAAAATTAAAAATAAATATCTATAATCAATTACTAGTTCACTAAGATTTCTCTTGTTACATATAGCTTGAGACACACCCTGGTTTGAATATGACATCAACCGTGAGTTGATTAAATGAAGGGAATAACAACACCGATTAGTATTGACCCAAACATTATGGTCCACAATATCGTAATTATTCCTTAAGAAAAACGCATGAAACAAAAGCTATAGAAAATACATCCTCACATTTCCCTTCTTGTCAAATAATAACTCTAGTGCCTCATTTCGGTTTCCTTCATCCTACCCATTGATTATCCCCCAATGGATCTCTAAAATTCTCTCTATCATAAAAGTGAAAGGGGGACTTTGCATTTGCATGGATTTACATGACCTTAACTTAGCTTGCCTCAAAGACAAATTTCCTATACCTAGTATTGACCAACTAGTTAATCTCACTATCGGCCATGAGATGTTATCACCCATGGATGGTTTCTTAGGTTATAAATAAATATTACTTACCCTGGAAGATCAACACAAAACCTCCTTCATCACTCCTTGGGGACCTTATGATATCGTGTCATACCTTTTGCCCTTAAGAACATCGGTGCCACATATCAGTGGGCTATGACTTATATCTTTCATGACATTATGCATCACATATTGGAAGATTACATTGACGATATTCTTTCCAAATCCAAACATTGGGCTAAACACCTTATCATTTTTAAGGTCATCTTTGAGTTTCTCATCAAATATTGTGTTCACCTTCAACCTAATAAGTTTTTCTTTTCTTTCCTTTCTTGAAATCTCCTTCATTTTATCATTTCTTTTCTTTGTATAGAAGTTGACCTTGCTAAAATCAAGGATATTCTCAAAATTCCTCCACCTACTAACCTTCGTCAACTTCATAGTTTACAAGGAAAGTTACAATCTATTCGTCACTTTATTTCACATCTTTTTGACCGCTACCACCCATTTCATCATCTCCTCAAAAGGATGTCTCCTTAAAATGGGATTATGAATGCAAAAATCCTTTGATGCCTTAAAACAATACCTCCTCCAACCACATGTGCTCATTCCACCTAAGGATGACAAACCATTTTACCTTTACATTTCTTCCACTGATCATTCCTTGGGTTCCATGCTCACTCATCGTGACGAGAAACATAGGGAACAAGTGGTTTATTATATAAGTCGTACACTTTTAGACTACAAAACTAGATACACTCACGCTAAAAACTCTACTTATCCTTAGTTTTTGTCGCCACTAAACTTTGCCATTACCTACTTAACCACAAAACCTTCATTGTCACCAATATTGACCCCTTACATTACATGTACACCAAGCCCTATCAACATCAATGTGCTACATGTTGGCTCATGCTTCTTGTAGACCTAGAACTTGAATTCATCCATCAAAAATATGTCAAAGGAAAAACCATCGCTAACCAACTTGTAGATGGACCTCTCTCTGAAATCAATCTTCTAACTTTGATTTCCCAAATGAATCCATCACTACCCTCTCTTTGGATGATACCATTTACCAGATGACCTTATTCTTTGATGGTTCCAAATGTCAGCATGGGGGTGGTGCTAGAGTTATCCTCATTCCTCTTGATGGTGAGCCTATGCCATTATCTTTCAAACTATATTTTGATTGTACTAACAATATTTTGAATATGAAGCACTCATATTAGGCCTTCAAACTACCATCGCCTTAGACATTAAATCAATTAATATCTTTGGTGATTCCCAACTGGTTGTAAACTAAGTTAATGGTATATACCAGTGTCGTAATGAGATACTTCAAAAGTATAAGCATCATGTTGACATAATTTTGACTACCTTTGACCGTTATGAACTTCAAACCACCCCATGTTCCACTAATAAATTTGTGGATACCATGGCATGTCTTGCTTCTCAAATCCCCACTTCGCCTCTCGACTCAAAAATATTTGTCACAATACAAAGGCTACAATCACCTTCCTATCTATTTTGAGATGTCAACCTTATCAAAACCATTGAAACTAACCCACGTGACCTTTGGTATAAGTAGTTTGTTGACTCTTGTTTCACATGATTCTAGATAGGTTTATTCAAATGTTGGACGAAAGATAAGGGTAAAGGTCTATGAGGAATACTGTTGAAATGTTGGTTGTAGGTTGTTGTGTGTGTATGACTTCTAGATCCACAAGTTGATCATGAGAGATTCATTTTTCTTGGTGGAACTACGAAATGGAATACAAGACCACCAAATAACAATTAAACAGTATATGTAGTGGACTACCTAGCGTGTGCTACATCTGGGAAGTGATACTTCCTAGACGGTTGTCAATCCACTATTTAAAACAACTTAATGCTAATAATAAAGGAAATCCTACTGTAGTTAAAATGATTTAGGTATCTCATTTGTCTAAAATAAGCAAATTCATTCACAACAGGCTAAGCTATGATTGAATCTGAAGGTCAAGGTCACTGTCAAGGTATTGGTACTAGTCAAGGTGAGGTTCTAGGCTATTTTGGGTATTTGGTGGAGGTTTTAGGCTCTGTTCTTGGTTTCTAGTCAAAAACACAGAGACCGACATCATCTGGTATGATCGATGTCGGTTTTGGTTAACCGGTGGTGGTTGTGGGTAACTAGCGATGGTATGGTCGGGGTATAGGAAAGTCAATAAAAACTTGTTAAGGAGATAGATATGAGGCTAGATGAAAAGGGATGGGCAATGAAAAGGTTCGTGTGGGTCTTAGGTATGCACATGAATGATGAAAGTCTAGATATGGGCAGTTCAAGGGTGTGGGTGAAGAGATGGTCAAGTTTGCATGGAGATAAAATGGTGGAGAATGGAAATAAGAATAGAAGCTAACAATGAAATGAAAGGATATACTAAAGTGATAATGAACCAGTGTAAGTTAACAAAACTTACTATTTCTATGAGCTTGATGTTTGGTTAGAAATGGCAGGTGATCAAATGGAAGGAACTCGGTGTGGTCTTTGGAACTTCCTCGGATGCTCCCATGAAGGCAAATAGCTCTGTGGTGCCTTATGTGTTGCTATGGATGCTCTGATGCATGTACGGATGTTGGTTCGCTTGCGCATGTAACTCTGGTTTCGTCACTTGTTATCGAAGATGTATCAACCTTTAAACAATATACCAACCTCAAAATAATGTTGTTTTGGGGGCTAAATGGTAATTGATGGCGGTTTCAGGTTAACCGGTCTTTGGTTTAGGGTAACCAACGTCGTTAGGGTGGGATTTTCTAGGTTTACTAAACTAGGTAGATCCCCTTAATTTTATGGGATCTCATTTTTTTTACTTCTAGGATTAGAATGGAAACCTCCTTCTAACATTCAGAATGTAGTTATATGGAATGTAGGCTTTGATTTTTAGGGTTTGGGTAGGTCTTGAAGTTACTTATGGAAACTTACTAAGAATAGGTCTTAGGGTGAGGTCGCTAGATGAGGTGGATATGTGGGCATTATCTCAATTAGGATATTTAAATAATAAATATTGTGAGGATAATAAATTAATTTAATTGAATTAATTAAATTAATATTAGTGTGGGATGAAAAAGGCCATGGTTAGGTGAATGTGTTGAAGGTTTTTATTTGAAAAGGGACCAAGGGAGTGTGACCTAATATTAGTGTCTACTTTTACCCTTTTTGTTGTGTAGCTTGTATTGTGTAAGCACGACTGACAAAAATAAGATGTGGTTGCACCATGTGTGGGTGAAGGTGATCCCCCTCAAACTAGGAACTGATGAGGATGAAGGCGAGAATCGGTGAGTGGTTTGATAAAAGGTAAATGTGATGAAGAGGAAGGTGGGTAATGGGGAAAAAATGAAAAATGTTCTACTCGAGTAATCTAGGTAATGGGTCAAGGTCAAAGGTAGTAACAATCAAATGCACACACACGTATAAACTACAACACGGTACCAGGTTAAAGAGCAGGAAAACTCTACATTGTTTAATGTCGATAGGCATATCCAAACAAGGTTGAAGTGATTCTGGTATCAAGGTATAGGATATGTTCAGAAACATGACATGGGTAAGGTGCAAGAATGTTTAGGTATGTTCTTGTACACCAAAGGTTGGGTCAAGATAAGCGATCACAAAGAAGGGGCAAGGTTAGGTTAGAATTTCCATTAACATAGGTAGTACTTGATTGTAAGGTATAGTGAACACATGAGGTCACAGAACACTATAAATGTTCTAAGTTTAAGTATCTAGGTCACAACAGGTAGGGATGAGGTATGGGCAAAATAATGAGTCCCCGAATAAGGATGAGGTGAGGGGTTAAATGATAAGGTCAACGGGATAAAGTGAAGTGTCCAAGTGAGGTGTGGTTGGGGTAAAAATGATTCGAGGTGAAACAATGAGGGTAGGGGGTAGGAAAAAGACTAAGCAAATAAATCGATGACGGTTAAATGGAACCGATGCGGTCAAGATAGGTGACCACAAAGTAAGCTAGGGCACAGGACCAATGTTGGTCAAGGTGAAACCATCACCGGTCAAGTCGGGTAAGTTATAAAAATAAAAATTACCACATTTTTCAAATCATTTATCTTTTAGCGAATTGGGAAAATGACAAGAGAGATAGAGAAAAAGTGGAAAGTGACAGAGTGAGGCTGAGGACTGAGTTGGTGAGCCACGTGGCTGGTGAGAGTTGGTTGATAGGTGGATCCGCTAGCTAGGTTGGATCGATTTGATTGGATTGAGTGATTAGAGTGAGCATTTATTTGGTAATGGAAGAGGTAGGATATGGATCGAGGGGACCACCAATGCGTCGACTAGAGGTGCCACCACGTAGATGGTAGCATCATGAGGTAGGATTCAATCCCACTTGTTGTTTTATTTATTAGATTGAATTAAAGGTTAGGTGGGTAAAAATGGTTTTTTTATTTTTGGGGGAAAATAAATTTTGAATTATGGGAGGGAAATCAAGTAAAATAGGAGTGGGGAGGGAGGGGATTAGGTGAAGAAGGGGTAGGGAAGGGTGTAGGAGGGATTTGGGTAGGATTGGGTTGGTAGAAGGGAGGAAAAGGGAATTAAAAGGAAAAATGGAGATTGGGTGTCGTAGGTTTTTGACATGATAGTGACTAGCGTCGGTTGGAGGGTAGCCGACATCGGTGCTAGTGCACCACTATCGGTCACAAAGTAGGTGACCAAATCTGGTTGAAGGGGGGTTGGTTGGTGTAGGTGTAGCTGATACCAGTTAGATTTGGAGAAAAAGGTGGCCAAAAGGAGCACGAGGTTGGGTGGGTGAGGTAGATAGGGGTGAGGAAAGTGGTTTAGGTGAAAATCATAACATAGGTAAGGGGTAAAAATAGGTAAGGGTGGATTTGTTAGGGAAAAAAGTATAGATGTGTGGGAAAATAGGTAAGGTCAGGGAGTGGGTCAAAATGGAAGTAGGTGAGGGTGTGTGTAAATAGGTAAAGTGATCTTTGGGTTGGGTAGGGATGAGGTAGGTTAGGGGTGGATTGGGTAATTAGGAAGGTGATATGGAATTAGGTAGGGTTAGGTTGAGTAGTGTGGGAATTTGGGTTGGGTAGGTAGTTAGGCCATAGGATAAATGGGTATGTAACAAAGTAAAATAGATAGGGTAATGGGTGTAGGTGAATTTGGGTATGGTTTGAGCTTGAATAATGTGAATGTTTTGTTGGATGAAAGTGATCAATCAACTGAGGATTTGAGATAGGGTGCCACCCCTGCTCATGACAGTGTGAGGTGCAGCGATAGTTGAGGAGTTATGGCATGTGGATGAGGTGGGCCTAAGTGGGGTCTAACGCTACCGGCATGTAGTTTGGCTGCCAATTCTGATGGTCACCCTCACCAATAGATGGGATGCCACGACCAACATGTTTCATCTACTGAAGGGTGAGATGACAGTTACCCTGGAGGACATGTTCAGGATCCTGTGGTTACCCATATTGGGTACACGGTATATTCGATCTACTCGAGAGGCATTGGAGGTGTTGATGTTGAAAATTTTTGTTGAGGGGATGGTGGAGTTGACATTCCATAGCACCAACCTAAGCTATGGGGAGATGTACCTAGCCCATCTAGAGGAGACAAGGCTAGTAGTATTACTGATGGAGGTAGTCTATTATTTTTTACCGCCACATGCAAAGGATGTGAGATTTGATGATCATTGATGGGAGTGTTACATGAAATTATGGAGAGGACCAAATTTTTCTAAGTGCCGCATTCTTGGTGAAGTTATAGAGAGAGTTGTAAGCATATGGGTAGCTCCATGAGTTTAGCCTATGTTTGCCCTTTTACTTCACTTCTTAGCTTATGAGCACATTGTCGTGTGTGTGTCTAGTGGGTATGCCCTAAGTAAATGCCTTTAAGATGGATTTTGTAAGTGTCGAATACAGAGACGAAAGGGTGCTCTGTTATTGGAGAGCAAAGCACATAGATAGGGCTACAAATGATGTAGCATATTACCAGAGGCTACTGGAGGGATTATCTAGGGTCGATATTATATGGAGACCATATGTGGGTTATCCCTCATACAAGAAAATGGCTGAGGAGCTAGCTGGCCTTTAGCTACTTAGGTGGATAGAGGGGCATCGTGTAGGAGAGCACAAGATGATCCCCATTGATAGGTCGATGGTAGTTAAGATTACAATAGGATATAAGTTCACCCTTCCCACAGTATTGGAGGGATCATGTGGAGAGACCACTGCTACTTCCATAGCCAACAGTACCTACAAGGGAGGAGAAATAGGTGATGGACCGGTGAGTCAATGATGCCGAGTGACATATAGATATATGTTTCAACTAATTCTAGATGCATTTCTTCGAATGTTGATGAAACATATAAGGGTAAAGGGCTAGGAGGAATACTGTTGAAATGTTTGTTGTAGGTTGTTACATGAGCTTCCTGATTGTGAGAGCTTTTATTTGGAGGAACTAATGAAATGGAATACAAGACCACTAAATAACAATTAAACAGTATATGCAGTGGACTGCCTAGTGTGTGCTAGATCTGGGAAGTGTGATACTTCCTAGATGGTTGTCAATGCACTGTTTAAAACAATTTAATGCTAACAATAAAGGAAATCCTATTGTAGTTAAAATGATTTTGGTATCTCATTCATCTACAATAAGCAAATTCATTCACAACAGGCTAAGCTATGATTTAATCTCAAGGTCAATGTCACTTTCAAGGTAATGGTACTAGTCAAGGTGAGGTTTTGGGATATTTTGGGTATTTGGTGGAGGTTTTAGGCTCTATTCATGGTTTCTAGTCAAAAACATAGAGACCGACATCGGTGTGGTATGACCAATGTCATTTTCGAGTTAACCGGTGGTGGTTGTGGGTAACCGGTGATGGTATGGTCGGGGTACAGGAAACTCAATAAAAACTTGGCAAGGAGATAGATCTGAGGCTAGATGAAAAGGGAAGGGAAATGACAAGGTTCGTGTGGGTCTTAGGTATGCATAGGAATGATAAAAGTCTAGATATGGGAAGTTCAAGGGTGTGGGTGAAGAGATGGTCAAGTTTGCATGGAGATAAAATGGTGGGGAATGGAAATGAGAACAGAAACTAACAACGAAGTGAAAGGATCTGCTAAAGCGATAATGAACCAATGTAGGTTAACAAAACCTACTATTTGTATGAGCTTGATGTCTGGTTGGAAATGGTGGGTGATCAAATGGAAGGAACTCAATTTGGTGTTGACACTTCATCGGATGCTCCAATGAAGGAAAATGGCTCTGTGGCTACTTGGTGCTAGTTATGGATGCTCGATGTGTGTACGGATCTTTGGTTCTACTTGCATGCATCTATGGTTTTGTAAATTATTCTCGAGAAGATGTATCAACCTCTAAACAATATGCCAATCTCAAAATAAATGTTTTTGGGGTTAAATTGTAACCGATGATGATTCCGGAGTTAACCGGTGGCGGTTTAGGGTAACTTGCATCGTTTAGGATTTCTAGGTTTACTAAATTAGGCGAGATCCACTTGATTTTCTTGGATCTCGTTCATTTTTGCTTCATGGATTAGAATGGAAACCTCCTTCCAATGTGCAGGAATGTGGTTAGAGGGAATGTAGGCTTTGATTTTTAGGTTTTGGTAGGTCTTAGTTATTTATGCCAACTTACTAAGAATAGGTCTTAGGGTGAGGTGCCTAGATGAGGTGGATATATGGGAATTATCTCAATTAGGATATTTAAATAATAAATATTGTGAGGATGATAAATTAAATTAACTAAATTAATATAAGTGTGGGATGAAAGGGGCCATGGTTAGGTGAATGTGTTGAAGGTGTTTTATTTGACAAGGGACCAATGGGAGTGTGACCTAATATTAGTGTCTACATTTTACCCTTTTTGTTGTGTAGCTTTTATTGGTAAGCGACGTTGACAAAAATAATATGTGGTTGCCCCATGTGTGGGTGAAGGTGATCCCCCTCAAACTAGGAACTGATGAGGTGAAGATCTAATCGGTGAGTGGTTTGATAAAAGGTGAATGTGATGATGAGGAAGGTGGGTAACAGGAGAAAAAATAAAAAATGCTCTACTCAAGTAATCTAGGTAATGGGTGACGGTCAAAGGTAGAAATAGTCAAATGCACACACACATATAAACTACAACATGGTACCAGTTGAAGAATAGGAAAACTCTACATTCTCTAAGGTCGATATGCATATCCAAACAAGGATGAATTGATTATGGTATCCAAGGTATAGGATATGGGAAACATGACTCGAGTTAGTGCGGGAATGTTTAGGTATGTTTGGTACACCAAAGGCTTGGTTAGGATAAGCGGTCATAGAAAGAGGCAAGGTAAGGTCAAAATGTCCATCAACACGGGTAATAGTGCTGCAAAGTATAATGAACACATGAGGTCACAGATCACTAGCAATGCTCTAGGGTCAAGTATCTAGATCATGGCATGGGTAGGGCCGAGGTATGGGCAAAATAATGAGTCCCGAATGAGGATGAGGTGAGGGGGTAAATGATAAGGTCAATAGGATATAGTGAATTGTCCAAGTGAGGTGTGGATGGGGTAAAAAAGGATTAAGGTCAAAAATTACAGGTAGGGGGTAGGAAAATGACTAAGCGAGATAAACAGATGATAGTTAAAAGGAGCTGATGCCGGTCAAGATAGACCAACCATGGTAATATAGGGTATAAGAAGGATTTTGGTCAAGGTGAAACCATCACCAGTCAAGTTGGGTATGTTATAAACAGAAAAATTACCACATTTTTCAAATCATTTGACTTTTAACAAATTGGGAAAATGACAAGAGAGATAGAAAAAAATTGAAAGTGTTAGAGTGAGGTCAAGAGGATATAGTGAAGCGTCCAAGTTAGGTGTGGTTAGGGTAAAAAAATGATTCGGGTGAAACATTGGGTGTAGGGGATACAAAAAGACTAAGCAAATAAACCAATGATGGTTAAATGGAACTAATGCCACTCAAGATATACCGACCATAGTAAGCTAGGGCATAGGACTAATGTTGGTCAAGGTAAAACCGTCACCGTTCAAGTCGGTAAGTTATAAAAATAAAAATTACCAGATTTTTCAAATCATTTGTCTTTTAACAAATTGGGAAAATGACAAGATAGATAGAAAAAAATTGGAAAGTGAGTGAAGAGTGAGGGTGATTTAATGAGTTGTCGAGCCACGTGGTGGTGAGATTTGGTTGATAGGTCAATCCACTGGCTAGGTTTGATCGATTTGATTTGATTGAGTAATTGGAGAGTGAGCAGCTTTTTTGGTGATGGCGGAGAGGTAGGAGATGGATCGGGGACCACTAGTGCAACGACTAGAGGTGCCACCGCATAGATGGTAGCATGATGAGGTAGGATTCAATCCCACTTGTTGTTTTATTTGTTAGATTGAATTAAAGGTTAGGCGGGTAAAAATGGTTTTTTCTTTTTGGGGGGAAAAGAAATTTTGAATTATGGAAGGAAATCAAGTAAAATAGTAGTGGGGAGGAGGGAATTAGGTTAAGAAGGGGTAGGGAAGGGTGTAGGAGGGATTTTGGTAGGATTGAGTGGGTAGAAGGGAGGAAAAGGGAATTAAAAGTAAAAATGGGGATTGGGTGTCATAGGTTTTGATGTGATAGTGACCAATGTCGGTTGGAGGCTAGTCGACATCGGTGCTAGTGCGCCACTATCATCCAAAGCGGTGACCATTGCGATTGAAGGGGGACCGAGGTCGATTAGGGGTAGTGATACCAGTTGGATTTGGAGAAAAAGGGGGCCAAAAGGTGCCCAAGGTTGGGTGGGTGAGGTAGATAGGGGTGAGGAAAGTGGTTTAGGTGAAAATCATAACATAGGTAAGGGGTAGAAATAGTTGAGTGTGGAGTTGTTAGGGAAAAAAGTATAGATGTGTGGGAAAATAGGTAAGGTCAAGGAGTGGGTCAAAATGGAAGTAGGTGAGGGGTGCATGTAAATAGGTATAGTGATGTTGGTTTGGGTAGGGATTAGGTAGGTTAGGGGTGGATTGGGTAATTAGGAATGTGATATGGGATTGGGTATGGTTAGGTTGAGTAGGTGTGGGTGGGTTGTGTAGGTAGTTAGGCCATAGGATAAACGGGTATGTAGCGAAGTAAAATAGATAGGGTCACAGGTGTAGGTGATTGTGGGTTTGGTTTGAGCTTGAATAATGTGATTATTTTGTTGGATGTAAGTGAGAGATCAAGCGAGGATGTGAGATAGCGTGCAACCCTTGCTCATGTCGGTTCGAGGCGCAGTGATGATCAAGGAGTTAAGCATGTGGATGAGGTGGGCTCGAGTGGGGTTTGACACTACCTGGCATGTAGTTTGGCTACCAATTTTGATGGTCACCCTCACCAATAGATGGGATGCCGCGACCAACATGTTCAACCTACGGATGGGTGAGATGACAGTCACCCTGGAGGATATGTTCAAGATCCTATGGTTACCCATATTGGGTACACAGGTATATTCGATCTCCTTAGAGGCATCAGAGGAGTTGATGTTGACAATATTTGTTGAGGGGATGGCAGAGATGACATTCCATAGCACCAACCTAAGCTATGGGGAGATGTACCTAGCCCATCCAGAGGAGATGAGGCTAGTAGTATTACTAATGGAGGTAGTCTACTATTTTGCATTGCTAGATGCAGAGGGTGGGAGATTCCCATGATCACTGATGGGAGTGTTACATGACATGATGATGGAGAGGACCAAATTTCCATGGGCACCAAAGCATTCTTGGTGAAGTTATATAGAGACTTGTGGGTGTATGGACAGCTCCACGAGTTTAGCCTATGTTGCACCTTTTACTTAACTTCTTAGCTTATGAGCACATTATACGTGTGCGTCAAGTGGGTATGCCTTGAGCGAGATGCCTTTAAGACGGGTTTTGTATGTGTGGAGTACGGATGAAAGGGTTCTGTTATTAGAGAGAAGTGCTCGAGATAGAGCTACACATGATGTAACATATTACTAGAGGGTACTAGAGGGATTGTCAAGGGTAGATATTATATGGAGACCGTATGTGGATTATTCCTCATACGGGTAGATGGTGAGGAGCTAGCTGGCCTTTAGCTACTTAGGTGGATAGAGGGGCATCATGCAGAGAGAACAAGATGATCCCCATTGACAAGGTCGACGGTAGTTGGGATTGCAACGGATATAACTTCGCCCTTCCCATAGTACTATAGGGATCATGTGGAGAGACCACCGCCACTTCCACGCCTAACAAGTACTCTACAAGGGAGGAGAAGTAGGTGATAGACCGATGGATCGATGATGCGAGTGACATATAGATATATGTTTCAACTAATTCTAGATGTGTTTCTTCAAATGTTGATGAAACATATAAGGGTAAAGGGCTAGGAGGAATACCTGTTGAAATGTTTGTTATAGGTTGTTACACGAGTATGACTTCCGGATCCACAGCTGATCATGAGAGATTCCTTTTTGCTTGGAGGAACTACCTGAAATGGAATACAAGACCACCAAATAACAATTAAATAGTATATGCAGTGGACTACCTAGCGTGTGCTAGATCCGGGAAGTGTGATACTTCCTAGACGGTTATCAATCCACTATTTAAAACAACTTAATGCTAACAATAAAGGAAATCCTACTATAGTTAAAATGATTTAGGTATCTCATTTGTCTACAATAAGCAAATTCGTTCACAACAGACTAAGCTATGATTTAATCTGAAGGTCAAGGTCACTTTCAAGGTAATAATACTAGTCAAGGTGAGGTTCTAGGATTTTTTGGGTATTTGGTGGAGTTTTAGGCTCTGTTCTTGGTTTCTAGTCAAAAACATAGACCGACATCGGTGTGGTATGACCAATGTTAGTTTCGTTTAACCGGTGGCGGTTGTGGGTAACCGGTGATGGTATGGTCGAGGTACAGGAAACTCAATAAAAACTTGGCAAGTAGATAGATCTAAGGCTAGATGAAAAGGGAAGGGAAATGGCAAGGTTCGTGTGGGTCTTAGGTATGCACGGGAATGATGAAAGTGTAGATATGGGAAGTTCAAGGGTGTGGGTGAAGAGATGGTCAGGTTTGCATGTAGATAAAATGGTGGGGAATGGAAAAGAGAACATAAACTAACAACCGAAGTGAAAGGATCTACTAAAGTGATAATGAACCAAAGTGCGGAGTTAACAAAACCTTCTGTTTGTACAAGCTTTATGTCTTGTTGACAATGGTGGGTGATCAAATGGAAGGAACTCGGTGTGGTCGACACTTCCTCTTATGCTCCAATGAAGGAAAATGGCTCTGCGGCTTCTTCAAGTGTTGGCTATAGATGCTCGATGTGTGTACGGATCTTTGGTTCTACTTGCATGCATCTCTAGTTTTGTAACTTATTCTCGGAAGATGTATCAACCTCTAAAAAATATGCCAAACTTGAAATAAGGTTATTTTGGAGGTTAAATTTTAACCGAAGCGGTGCTTGAGTTAACCGGTGGTGGTTTAGGGTAACGGCATCGGTTAGGTGTGATTTCCTAGGTTTACTAAAATAGGTAGATCCCCTTGATTTTCTTGGATCTCATTCGAGTTTTGCTTCGCGGATTAGAATGGAAACCTCCTTCTAACATGCGGGAATGTGGTTAGAGGGAATGTAGGCTTTGATTTTTAGGGTTTGGGGAGGTCTTAGTTATTTATGCCAACTTACGAAGAATATGTCTTAGGGTGAGGTGGATATGTGGGCATTATCTCAATTATGATATTTAAATAATAAATATTGTGAGGATAATAAATTAATTTAATTCAATTAATTAAATTAATATAAGTGTGGGATGAAAGGGGCCATGGTTAGGTGAATGTGTTGAAGGTATTTTATTTGACGAGGGACCAAGGGGAGTGTGACCTAATATTAGTGTCTACATTTTACCCCTTTTTGTTGTGTAGCTTGTATTGGTAAGTGACGCTACCAAAAATAATATGTAGTTGCCCCATGTGTGGGTGAAGGTGATCCCCCTCAAACCGAGGCGATGAGGTGAAGGCAGAATCGGTGAGTGGTTTTATAAAATGTGAATGTGATGACGAGGAAGGTGGGTAATGGGGGAAAAAAGGAAAAATGTTCTACTTTAGTAATCTAGGTAATGGGTCGGGGTCAAAAGGTAGTAATAGTCAAACGCACGCACACATATAAAGCTATGACATGATACCGAGGTTGAAGAACAGGAAAACTCTACATTCTCTAAGGTCGATAGGCATATCCAAACAAGGTTGAAGTGATTCGGTATCCAAGGTATAGGATATGGTCGGGAAACATGACTTGGGTTAGGTGCGGGAATGTTTAGGTATGTTACGGTAAACCAAAGGCTTAGTTAGGATAAGTAGTTACAGCAAAGAGGTAAGGTAAGCTCGAATGTCCATCAACAAAGGTAACAATGCCGCAAAGTATAATGAACACATGATGTCACGAGATCACTAGCAATGCTCTAGGGCCAAGTATCTAGATCACGGCACGGGTAGGGCCGAGTTATGGGCAAAATAATGAGTCCTCGAATGAGGATGAGGTGAGGGGGTAAATGATAAGGTCAAGAGGATATAGTGAAGTGTCAAGTAATGTGTGGATGGGTTAAAAAAAGGATTAAGGTCAAAAATTATAGGTAGGGGTAGGAAAATGACTAAGTAGATAAATCGATGACGGTTAAAAGGAACGATCTTTGGTTAAGATAGACCAACCATGGTAATATAGGGCATAGGACCAATGTCGGTCAAGGTGAAAGAATCTTTGGTCAAGTCGGGTAAGTTATAAATAGAAAAATTACCACATTTTTCAAATCATTTGACTTTTAACGAATTGGGAAAATGACAAGAGAGATAGAAAAAAATTGAAAGTGTTAGAGTGAGGTCAAGAGGATATAGTAAAGTGTCTAAGTGAGGTGTGGATGGGGAAAAAAATGATTCGGGTGAAACATTTGGGGTAGGGGATATGAAAAAGAATAAGTAGATAAATTGATGATGGTTAAATGGAACCAATGTCGATCAAGATAGACCGACCATAGTAAGCTAAGGCATAGGACCGATGTCGGTCAAGGTGACACCTTCACCGGTCAAGTCGGGTAAGTTATAAAAATAAAAATTACTAGATTTTTCAAATCATTTGTCTTTTAACGAATTGGGAAAATGACAAGAGAGATAGAGAAAAAATGGAAAGTGACAGTGAGTGAGGCGACGACCGAGTTGGCGAGCCACGTGGCTGGTGAGATTTGGTTGATAGGTCAATCGCTTGCTAGGTTGGATCGATTTTATTGGATTGAGTGATTGGAGAGTGAGCAGTTTTTGGTGATGTCGGAGGCGTATATGGATCGAGGGGACCACCATTGTGACAACTAGAGGTGCCACCACGTAGATGGTAGCGTGATGAGGTAGGATTCAATCCCACTTGTTGTTTTATTTGTTAGATTGAATTAAAGGTTAGGTGGGTAAAAATGGTTTTTTCTTTTTGGGGGAAAAGAAATTTTGAATTATGGGAGGGAAATCCAGTAAAATAGGAGTGGGGAGGGAGGGGATTAGGTGAAGAAGGGGTAGGGAAGGGTGTAGGAGGGATTTGGGTAGGATTGGGTGGGTAGAAGGGAGGAAAAGGGAATTAAAAGGAAAAATGGGGATTCAAAGTGTCATAGGGTTTTGACGTGATAGTGACTAGCATCGGTTAGAGGGTAGCCAATGTCGATGCTTAGTGCACCACTATCGGTCACAAAAAGCAGGTGACCAATGCCGGATTGAAGGGGGATTGAGGTTGGTTGGGGGTAGGCGATACTAGTCGATTTGGAGAAAAAGGGGGCCAAAAGGTGCTCAAGGTTGGGTGGGTGAGGTAGATAGAGGTGAGGAAAGTGGTTTAGGTGAAAATCATAATATAGGTAAGGGGTAAAAATAGGTAAGGGTGGAGTTGTTAGGGGAAAAAGTATGGATGTATGGGAAAATAGGTAAGGTCAAGGGTGGGTCAAAATGGAAGTAGGTGAGGGGTGCGTGTAAATAGGTAAATTGATGCTAGGAGGGGTAGGGATTAGGTAGGTTAGGGGTGGATTGGGTAATTAAGAAGGTGATATGGGATTGGGTAGGGCTAGGTTGAGTAGGTGTGGGCTAGGTTGGGTAGGTAGTTAGGCCATAGGATAAGCGATCATGTAGCAAAGTAAAATAGATAGGGTAATGGGTGTAGGTTATTGTGGGTATGGTTTGAGATTGAATAATGTGATTATTTTGTTGGATGCAAGTGAGAGATCAACTGAGGATGCAAGATAGGGT
Source organism: Taxus wallichiana var. yunnanensis (assembly GCA_018340775.1). Taxonomy (NCBI): domain Eukaryota; kingdom Viridiplantae; phylum Streptophyta; class Pinopsida; order Cupressales; family Taxaceae; genus Taxus; species Taxus wallichiana. The sequence continues at coordinate 689,686,435 of CM031242.1, read as the reverse complement.
GCCACCTCTACTCATGATAGTGCAAGGCGCAGCGACATTCGAGGAGTTACAACATGTGGATGAGGTGGGCACGAATGGGTCGACACACTTGGCATGCATTTTGGCTGCCAATTCGATAGTCACCCTCAGCGATAGATGGGATGCCACGACCAACATGTTCAACCCTTGAAGGGTGAGATGACAGTTACCCTAGAGGACATGTTCAGGATCCTGTGGTTACCCATATTGGGTACACAAGTATATTGGATCTCCTCCGAGGCATCGGAGGAGTTGATGTTGATGATTTCTTTGAGGGGATGGAAGAGCTAACATTCCATTGCACCAACTTAAGCTATGGGGAGATGTACCTATCCAGTCTAGAGGAGACGAGGCTAGTAGTATTACTAATGGAGCTAGTCTACTATTTTGCATTGTATGTAGAGGATGGGAGATTCCCATGATCATTGATGGGAGTATTACATGACATGATGATGGAGAGGACCCAATTTTCCTGGGTGCCAACATTCTTGGTGCAGTTATATAGAGAGTTGTGGGCATATGGGAAGCTCCATAGGTTTAGCCTATGTTGCACCTTTTTACTTCACTTTTTAGCTTATGAGCACATTTTTGTGTGCGTTTAGTGGGTATGCCTTGAGCGAGATGCCTTTAAGATGGGTTTTGTACGTGTGGAGTACGAGATAAAAGGGTGCTGTTATTGGAGAGCAAAGACTTAGCTAGGGCTACACATGATGTAGCATATTACCAAAGGCTACTGGAGGGATTGTCTAGGGTAGATATTATATGGAGACCGTATGTGGGTTATCCCTCATACAGGAAGATGGCTGAGGAGCTAACTGGCCTTTAGCTACTCAGGTGGATAGAGGGGCAGCATGTAGGAGAGCACAAGATGATCCCCATTAACAGGGTCAGATGGCAGTTGGGATTACAATAGGATATAACTTTTCCCTTCCCACAATACTAGAGGGATCATGTGGAGAGACCACCGTGACTTCCACAACCGACAAGTACCTATAAGGGAGGAGTAGTAGGTGATAGACCGGTGGATCGATGATGCCGAGTGACATATAGATATATGTTTCAACTAATTCTAGATGCATTTCTTCGAATGTTGATGAAACATATAAGGGTAAAGGGCTAGGAGGAATACCTGATGAAATGTTTGTTGTAGGTTGTTACACGCATATGACTTCTGGATCCATAGCTGATCGTGAGAGCTTCCTTTTTCTTGGAGGAACTACTTGAAATGGAATACAAGACCACCAAATAAAAATTAAATAGTATATGTAGTGGACTACCTAGTGTGTGCTAGATCCGGGAAGTGTGATACTTCCTAGATGACTGTCAATGTATTGTTTAAAACAACTTAATGCTAACAATAAAGGAAATCCTATTGTATTTAAAATGATTTAGGTATCTCATTCATCTACAATAAGAAAATTCATTCACAACAGGCTAAGCTATGATTTAATCTAAAGGTCAAGGTCACTTTTAAGGTAATGGTACTATTCAAGGTGAGGGTATGGGATATTTTGGGTATTTGGTGGAGGTTTTAGGCTCTATTCTTGGTTTCTAGTCAACACACATGGAGACCGACATCGGTGTGGTATGACCAATGTCGTTTCGGTTAACCGGCGGAGATTGTGGGTAATCGGTAATGGTATGGTTGGGGGTGTGAAACTCAAAAAAACTTGGCAAGGTGATAGATCTAAGGCTAGATGAAAAGGGAAGGGAAATGGTAAGGTTCATGTGGGTCTTAGGTATGCACAAGAATGATGAAATTCTAGATATGGGAAGTTCAAGGGTGTGGGTGAAGAGATGGTCAAGTTTGCATGGAGATAAAATGATGGGGAATGGAAATGAGAACAGAACCTAACAACTGAAGTGAAAGGATCTGCTAAAGCGATAATGAACTAGTGCATGTTAACAAAACCTACTATTTGTACGAGCTTGATGTCTAGTTGGAAATGGTGGGTGATCAAATGGAAGGAACTCGGTGTGGTGCTAGCACTTCCTCGGATGCTCTAATGAAGGAAAATGGCTCGTGGCTGCTTCTGGTGTTGACTATAGATGCTCGATGTGTGTATGGATCTTGGTTCTAATTGCATGCATCTCATGTTTTGTAAATTATTCTCGAGAAGATGTATCAACCTCTAAACAATATGCCAAACTCAAAATAAGGTTATTTTTGGGGGTTAAATTGTAACCAATGGTGGTTCCAGGTTAACCGGTGGTGGTTTAGGGTAACCGGCATTGGTTAGGGTGGGATTTCCTAGGTTTACTAAACTAGGCAGATCCCCTTTATTTTCTTAGATCTCGTTCATTTTTCTGCATGGATTAGAATGGAAACCTCCTTCTAACGTGCGGGAATGTGGTTAGAGAGAATGTAGGCTTTGATTTTTAGGGTTTGGGTATGTCTTAATAATTTATGCCAACTTACTAAGAATAAGTCTTAGGGTGAGGTGGCTAGATGAGGTGGATATGTGGGCATTATCTCAATGAGGATATTTAAATAATAAATATTGCGAGTTTAATAAATTAATTTAATTCAATTAATTAAATTAATGTAAGTTTGGGATCTAACCTCATCACCTAAACCTTACACAATTATTTATTAATTACCTTATAATTGATAAATCCACATCACCTTACCCGCCACCTCACTTTGCCACCTCATCATGACCTAGCCCTAACCTAAACTAACCTAATTAAGACCCATGACTTGGTCAGACTCACATCCATAACTAATGCCTCCTTACTCGCACCCAAAGCCGACCTTCTAGCCACTTGACCAAGCCCATGGCCCTGATCTCTCGGGAAAAAGCGGGAAGGTGGGCTATTTTACTAAAAATAGCCTACTTTTTCCTTACCGATGCGGTTCTACTCGCCGCCGTCGGTTACGTAACCGCCATCGGTTCCCTGTAAATGGGCTCCCCAAACCAAAACAACGGATCGGAATTTCATTTTGGAGATCAGTCGAAGGATTTTTGGATCAACAGAGAGCATTGGGAGCGAAAAACAGAGTCCAGATCTTCACTTAACAGAGCGAGAGGCAGTGGAAATACCGAGAAGTGTTTGACCAAGGAGATCAACTTGCATCTTTGTCAAAACCAGTAAGTCACATCTTGCATGTCCTCTGTTATAACATTTCTTATGCTCTGTGAATTTCAGTCCTCCTAAATCCGTCTCTGAATCTACTACCCAACGTGTCATTGCATCTAAGCTATTGTTATTCTTTTTGCTTCTAATCATCCCATTTCCTAATATCATCCATAAACCAGCCTTACAAAACACCATAGCTACTAAGAAGATCCTAGAACCCACCGGTATCGGTTATCAGTAACCGGCATGTTATCGGCATCGGTTATCAACGATCGGCATCGGCTTTATCATTGACCTCGAGCGCCATCGGTTCCTCGATCAAAACGAGAAAACCGAGCCTTTCCCTACCCGAGTTCAACGAAACAATTTAATTGATATTTATGAGTCTTTTGTGTTAATTCATATTAGCAGAGGCTGACCACCTTCGAAAGGAAGTTTTATATTTCCTGGGCCCAAGGCAGTTTCCTCATTTATTGTTTAATCAAATCTTGTGGTCTTGTGTTCTTATTTGCAGGTAGTCCTTCCAAGACAAAAAGGAGTTCTTCGCAATCAGCCTGATCTTTCTCTACGGTACGCGCACACCATCTCGACATTCTACAGGTATTCCTCCTAGCCCCTAACTCTTATCTGTTTCTAAAGGAACGAGTCATTCCGAGTGAAACATTTTGGCACGCCCGGTGGGACCCATTTTGGGTTTCTTTCTCTTGCTTATTTTCATTTTAGGAAGCATACTTGTTGTTGTTGCTTTTGTTATATATTTCGTAAAGAATTTGTCTTGCTTTCCTAGTTTCGCATTAGTGAAAGTCATCTCTCTTGCTTCATCGAACATAATTTTCGATTTGGGTTTAAAACACATGCATTGCATTCCTGCTTGTTGTTCTTCAATTCTAGTGAACATAGATTAAGTAACAGGTCGTACACGTGGGGGTGATATCCACGGTATTGACAGGAAATTAACCCTAGTTTCTTTTTGCACAACACATACCGAATCACTTCACAATTAACACATGACTCAAACATCCCCCTTTTCCGCGGTATTCCTCGCCCGATTGAGGTAACCTTATAAGCCAAAACAAACTTGACATTTCCCCTAGGTCTTGTTGTTTAGGATTCTGACATCATCTTACGTCTAAAGGCATAAGCCCACGATAACTAAAATTAACCCTAGGGTTAGTCTCTGGATTTGCGTGTGCATCTTGCTTGTTTTCAAATTCTATTTTCTCTGTCATACTTTGTCTTCTGTGATCAATAATTTGACAAATATACTAAACGTTGTTAAAAATCAAATTAGCAGCCTTTTATATCTTGTTATCCTAGACTTTTGACACCGGCATCGGTTAACTGACCGACGTCGTCTGTTCTCTGACCGACATCGGTTATTGGACCGATATCGGTTCCTGTCTTTCATCAGCCCACGACAAACCAGCTGACTACTTGCCAAATTCATCATACGAGGTTGTTTTTGTTCTTGATAGATTGAAACTTTCTGTGTGTTCTTGTCCATGGTTGTCATCACTCGGAAGCAAGCGCCGCCATGGTTTCACATGCACTCTGTGTCTTTGCTGAATCACCCCCTTCACATTCATAGGGAACCCTACGGACACGGTGAGATCCCCAAATTCTGTAGGAGACAAGGACTTTGCCAAATTTACGGATGCTAATCCCAGTATTTGTCAATACTATTTGTCTCATGCCCCTGACCGTACGCTTGATGGTCAGCTCCTTGTTGGCATGCCTATTAGTATAGCTGCTCATTTAGCTCCCACTCCTCCTGATAACACCGCCTTACTTCCTGCATCTTTAGCCCCTTCTCCCAATCCGACAGCTTCAGAGGTTCATACGACTCAGATTGGCTTTTCCTTGGCTAATTTTGGACCTCACGTATCGTTACCACCAACTGCCCCTACCTCATCTCTCTTTCAGACCACTCCATTCATGACTTGCTCTCTGCCACCTATTCACACGAGCTTTCCTTCTCAAGCTCCGCCTACCTTTTCATTCCCATACACGTATCCAGTAACCTCAACACCTTATATGGGACATCCCTATTCTATTGCTCCAACATACTCATCCTCCATACCTTATCAACACTTAGCCCCACCATTGTCAGTGGAAGCCCTTGGTCAACTTGCCTCCGTTTACCACAACGCACCATCATCTCATCCGACCCTGATTTCATCAAACAAATGATGGACAAAATGCAAAACACGGAGGCTTACATTTGGGGAAGTCGTAGCGCCTTGACATACGAGCAAGTTTTTCGGGAGCCCATTCACCCTTTTGTCCCCCTTCATTCATATCCTCCTCAATGGGAGTTGCCAAAATTTACTCGTTTTAACAGTAAAGAGGATCCTCAACAACACTTGCGATCATTTAGACATGCTTGTTATTTGATTGCCCATGATGACGCCTTGTTACTCCGCACCTTCCCCATGTCCTTATCAGGACCCGCCTTGGAGTGGTACAGTGCTTTAACCCTTGACACTCGATCTTCTCTTTTAACAACTAGCCCAATCTTTCTTGGATCATTTCTCCATTAACATTGCCAGAAAGTATCTATCACCGACCTTTATGCCATCGACAATGATTGAAGGCGAATCTATCGCAGATTTCGTTGGACGATGGCGCGGCCTTATCAACCAACTTACACATAGCCTTGCCTCAAGTGAACTTATCGAACTTTTCACGCGGGCATGTGTGCTAAGCACATTTCTCCTACTCTTCAAATTCAAACTTTCCGTACATTCGGCGAGGCCTTTACCATGGCTCGGAAATTAGAAATTCGAGCCTTAGAAGAAGAGAAATTGCGGTTGCGTAACAAAAACCCCAATTTCGAACTCCAGATTCTACCAACAAGCCAAACACCACCACTCCTCACGCGTCCACTTCTTCTAAATCAAAAGGAGCTGTCCACGCGGTAATGGTCAAATCTCAAACACCGTCAATATACTCATGAAAACCACTATAAGTACAAAGCCAGAGCCCATCAATTACACTCCTTGGGAGAAACTTATGGCGTCATCCTGGAGAAATTGCTCAAAGTGGGGCTATCACCTTGCCCCTGTTAAACCTCACTCTGGGTTTGACTCCACCCATGCAATACCTTCACAGTACAAAGAAAATGACTTTTGTAACTTTCACCGCGTAAAAGGACATAGTCATGAAAACTGCAAGATGTTGAAAAACATAGTGCAGGAAATGGTTGATGCGGGGGATATAGCCCTCGATAATCCTAACGCCCCTGCTAACCGAAATCTGAAAATTTTCAACAAGCCATTCCCGAATCACTCGTCCAACAGTAACGTAAACCAAGATATCTTAGCCGAGGAGAGTGTTCATGAGATCCATGCAGTCTTCGATTCTCAGCCAAAAGCCTCTATTGAAAATTTTTTGAATCAAGCCTCTCCACCAACACAGGAGTCTGAACCTCCTTCACCACCATCAAGCCAAAGTGAAATCATTCCTTTACCCATAAAAGAGTTAACTTCCCGGACTTCTCTTCTCATCGATGAGTCTTCTTACACCACATCCCTCTGAAGTGTGAGGCGGATGTTATCTAATTTATCTATTTCCCAAACGTCCCCTTCTACGCTCTCTTTGCTGAGAGGAAGGCTCGCCACTCCTTTTGACATCCTTAGGCAGAAATCTCTTACTTGACATCACCACATTCTTTAAACATGAGATCCCCTCAAACACGCCCTCCTACCTATTAGTCCCTCATCGCCTAAATCTTTTCAACGACCGGTTGACCTCTTAACATCTATTGATACAGTGCCTCATCTACCTCCTGTGTCACACCCACAGTGGAGTGGAATCACAACCCGTCGTTCTTCCGTACAAAAGTTCATATTCACACGTGAGAATTTGTCATTCCACGAGAAGATAGACGAGGCCCTATGGGAGCGTTTGAGTACCCCTTTTTCTACTCAAATGCAAATGGTGATCTGATGTCTCCACCATATACCCGAAGTGCTTACAGAAGCTTAAAATGCCCCTGTTCTCACCTTCACCCCCCTCACCTCTACCAAATGCCCCGTCCACTTCTATCAACTTAACCAGATCTTCCCCTACGCTTGGGACCTCACCAATGCCCAGTCTAACGCACCCGCCTAAGCGACTCGATCTATCCAAAAATAAATCCGCTCCGCCACCTAGGAGACAAACTCAATCCGTGCCCCTATCACAATCAAAACCATCATCGTCATACCTACCTTCCATATTGGGACCCCATCCCTCTACCTTACATCAATATATCATACCTCCTGCGTTTTCTTCAAAACAACCTCGCCTTCCGCACCCATACGAGAAATTCGGGGTATAGCAACACCGTCACTCGCGTATCTGTCCACCTATCGACCCTAAACAAATTCCATCATCAAAAGATTTGTTTTCGGTCCTCCTATTTCCCGTGGTTGTTTTACGATACCACATCATCTGCGGCCTCATCATCACACATAACCTGCGCGAAGAAATCACGTTTAGTGAAAACCACGTATCAACACCCCTCGGCTAAACCACCACCCGTGCGAACCAACCACGCCCAAACATTACCAAAACCCGCCTGACCAATACCCTCATCCTCTCCGATTTTGACCCACTCAAAGGATCTTACGCCAAAATCCTTGCTATGTTGGTGGAGAATGCGACCATTTCCCTACCTCCACTTAGACCTTATGACCCGTCTAAACCCCGACCTATGGGTTACGATGAGTCTAAAATCTGCGCTTATCACCGCACACCAGGACATGATGTGGAGGGATGCAAAGCTCTAAAAACCATCCTTCGTCAGTCACCTCTCCCGGATAGAAAGATTAAGAAAGACAACTTACGAAGGGAGAGACCTTTAGTTTCCATTCCTCTCTCTATACCATCTGTCCCCGCCTCACCAAGATCTATCATTATTCTGACCCCACCTCTTGAAGACCATGAGTTATCCCGACCATCTTCCTTATCTCGGGTCTACGAGATTAATATGATTAGTGTCGCATTACTCGAGGCGAGAAAAACAATGGGAAAGCAAAAGAAAACACACTGCGGCATCTCTTTCTCGTCGAACATCCCGATTGCACCACCACCTAAAGTGGTCATTCGCGGACCCGCCTATCCGTCTCTAATGGCATTGCCCACCGAAATATGATTAAACGGCTTCACCAATCACCCAGTAAAAATGACCTTTGTATGATCTCATTGGACTTACGAATCTCATCGACAAGCTCTCGTTGAGATCCTTGAGGATAGAGGTTTTACCTAATGAAACCCACTGTCGCCTCCATTCTAACACCCGATCACGTTGCTTCTCTCACCAAACAACCCCTTGCCTGACCATACATCTCTGCAACAACAAGCTGCTGCTGATCGGTTTCTCAGAAGATGAAATTGTTGACTTTGGTGTAGAAGATCGACCTGCTCTTTTCATCTCGGCTTACATCGGGACATTCGGGTGCGTCGTGTTATGATTGGGGGGTCTTAGCCTAAACATCATCTCTTGAAAAGCCTTCCAACAAATGAATATCCCTTCTAGTTGCATGTGTGCCGACCCCATCATGTTGCGGTCATTGATATGCTATTACTTCTACCTTAGGCACCGTGATCCTCAACATTCGGGTAGGACCACGTACTTTACCCGAACTCTTCTATGTCTTGGAGGAGAGTTCGATATAATATATTCTTTGGGTCGTCCTTGGATCGAGCCATGGGATGCGTTCCCTCAACATTACATAGATGCATAAAATTTGAGTACGGGAAGTCCTACACAGTAAAGTGACCCTCCCCCTTTAAAACCTGTGATATGTTATACCGCCCTAACGATGTGCTTATACCAATCAAGACACCCATACATTCAACCTGACCATCCTCTTGAATGTACCTCAACCATCCACCTCAAGCCGCGCCTACGCCTTGGTGATGAAACCACCATCGCAAAAACCACTTCCCTTCCGCATGGCTAACATTCCAACCTCGACCCCTTAGTAGATGTTTTTGGCGCCTTCTGTTTGGGAGTACCGCCTATATAACGTTAGTTCTTTCCCTACCCCGCAGGAGTACGGACAATTACATGCACATCCCACCTACGACCGTCGCGTGGGGGAGGTAATCTCTTACGGACCACCCCATTGCCGCACTAACCTAACGTATGGGGGTGTTGACGCATCCTCCATTACCCCTGAACCTCCTCTTGGTGTGGTTCCCTTCGATCCGATTTTCAATACTTGACAAATCGTCGTTTCATCCCTCACCTTCTTGACTCATTTGTGCGTGGAAGGCTTTGGTTTTGGCCTTTACGAACAAGGCCGACATACACTCATTCCGTGACTACCCGTAAACATAATGATCGCGAGTGGTCTCGGTTTTCCGAAACACCTACACAGGAGACACCTCCTGTCAGCTGTATCCTGGAAGAAGAAGACGTCGCCCCTACCAAACCATCATCACCCACTTTGCCATCATCACCCACAGAATCTATAGACCCTGAATCCATCCCTCCTAACTTTTTTTTTTCATAAATGCTATCTTCATAGGTCCTCTCACTTATCAACGCGATAATGAGGACCCATCTTCTCTCCCCATACGTATCCAGACATGATCGAAGAGGATTCGCCTTTGATTAATGTTGTTGAATGCCAGGATGATGACTCCATCCTCACTTACCTTGGCGCGGATGATTCTTATATTCAACGAGCCTTACCATCTGAAACCCAAACCATCTTTGAGCAGATCTACTATAGAAATCAACATCCACACGGAGGAGGATCCTCACATTGTGAAGATTGGACAATCCCTTAACACATCGAGAACAAGCCGCCTTTACTACCTTTCTCCGTGCTCATGACCAAGCTTTCGCATGGTCTTGGTCTTACTGTGACATGCCGGGAATTGATCCTACCATTGCCGTCCATAACATCACCCTAAACCCCGATTCCAAACCAGTCAAAGCGAAATTGAGAAAAATGCATCCACGCATTGCTCTCTTGGTCAAAAGGAGCTCAATGACTCCTTTCTGTTTCCTTCATCTTGCCTATTGATTATCCTCGATGGATTTCTAACATCGTACACTGTCACTAAAGCGGCAGGGGACTTCGGATATGCCGCAGATTTCGGGATCTTAACCTCGCTTGCCCTAAGGATGACTTCCCCTTACCTAGCATTGACCAACTTGTTGATCTAGCTGCAGGTCATGAGATGCTCTCTCTCATGGATGGCTTTTGAGGATCTGACCAAATTTTGGTTGCCCCTGCCGATCAACACAAAACGCCTTCATAACTCCTTGGGAACCTTACATTATCGTGTCATGCCATTTGGCCTTAAGAATCTTTGGTGCTACCTATCGGCGGGCTATGACCTACATTTTCATGACATTATGCACACTATCCTTGAAGATTATGTCGACGATCTTCTCGGTGAGTCTAAACATCGTAGTGAACATCTCGATGTTTTAACCATTATTTTGATGCTTTGTTACAATATTACATCGCCTTGACCAAAGAAATGTGTCTTTGGTGTTCTTTGAGGAAAACTTCTTGGCTTTATCGTCTCTTTGCGTGGCATTGAGGTCGATCCATCTAAAGTCAAAGCTATCCTAGAAATGCCCCCACCCAAAAATCTCAAACAATTGCGTAGTTTACAAGGTAAGCTCGATCTATCAGACGTTTCATCTCGACTCTCGGATCGGTGTCGACCTTTTCATCACCTTCTTAAAAAGGACATTGCCTTTTGATGGGTGAGGAGTGTCACCAAGCCTTGAAGCTCTCAAATCCTATCTCTTGCAGACCACCGTGCTTATCCCACCCCGGGACGACCGCCCTTTCTACCTTTATCTTTCCGCCTTTGACCATCTTATAGGTCTTTATGCTCGCACATCGGGATTGCACACGAGCGAGAGCAGGCCGTTTATTATATAAGTCGTACCCTCGTGGATTATGAGACTAGGTATACACATGTAGAAAAATTGTGCCTTGCCCTATCATTTGTAGCCACCAAACTCGACATTACCTCTGAATCACAAAACTTTTGTCATCACCACCACAGACCCCATTCATTATATATCGCCAAACCGCATCTAAACCAACGTATCGCTCGATGGCTTATGCTCCTCGCTGACCTTGACCTTGAATTTTGTACAACGAAGTCAATCAAAGGACAAACTCTTGCGACCAACTTGCGGAGGCCCCTTTACAGGGAACAATTTACCAATTTTACCTTTCCCGAGCGAACTCATCGCCACTCTTTCACTCGGGAAGAGTTGTATCAAATGACCCTCTTCTTGATGGATCTAAATGCCGGCGCGGCGGAGGAGCGGCGTTGTTCTCATTCCTCTCGCCATTTGAACCTATGCCTCTTTCATTCGGCTTGATTTCCCTTGCACTAATAATACGGCGGAATACGAGGCCCTTGTTACAGGTCTCAGTTGCGTTACACTTAGGCATCAAATCTATCAACATTTTTGGCGACTCTCGATTGGTAGTCAATCAAGTTATGGGCGTCTACCAATGCAAAAATGAGGAACTTCAAAAATACAAACACTACGTGGATTCACTTCTAGCCTTATTTACTCACTATTCTATCAAACCATTCCACGCTCCCTAACAAATTTGCGGACACTATGGCTTGCTTAGCCTCGCAAATTCCGCCGCACCGCCTGTTGACTACGATTATTCGTCGTGGTCAACAACTTTTTGTCCCATCTATTCAACCCGGTAGTTTGTACGATAAATCGTGTGTCTACTAGTTCGCGAGGATACAGTACCACCGATTTCACGACTACCTTACAATCTCTGTCCTCCCCACGACCTTACTAGTAGCGGCAAACGTGCTTTTCTTAAAAGTGTTTCGCGTTATGTTGTCATGGGGGACTCCTCTATAAACGTGGCTTTGATGGCATCCTCCGCCCATTTGTCTAGCGGCGCGGAGGCCACTCATACCATCAGCGAGGTCCATGACGGTATTTGTGGTGGACATTTTAGCGGCCTTGCCGTGGCCAAGCGAATCCTTCGCCTTGGTTATTATTGGCCTACTCTCAATAATGACTGCTACGAATATGTTAAGCGTTGTGTTATGTGTCAACAACATGCCAACCTTCAACATACTCCTAGCCACCCGCTCCGGAGTCGCTCGAGATCTTTGGCCCTTCTCACTGATGGGGTTTAGACCCTTTGGTGAGATTCACCCGACCTCTTCACAGCGTCACCGTTGGATAATCACACAATGACCGAATATTACACAAAATGGGTGGAGGCTATTCCACTCATTTCAATCAAAAAAAAGAGAAAAATTGTCGAATTCATTAACCATCACATTATCATCGTTTTGGTATTCCTCATCGCTAATAACGAGATAATGGTAAATCTTTAAAAACAAGTTGTTGCAAGACCTTTGTGACAACTTTGGTATCAAACTTAGTTTCTCATCACCCTACTATCCACAAGCCAATGGGCAAGTGAGTCCTCTAATAAAACACTAACCAAAATCCTCATGAAAGTTGTCGATGAATCCGGAAGAAATTGGCACGATCACATCCCTTTGCCCTTTGGGCTTATCGCACTAGTATTCGTACCTCCACTAATGCCACACCTTTTTCTTTGGTATACGGTGCAGAGGCTGTTTTGCCTCTCGAAATACAAATACCCTCCCTTAGAATATCTCTTGAGGATATTCTCACCAGCGATGATTTCCGCCAAGGCGGTTAGCCCAGTGGAGCTTCTTGGCGACGTCGTCTTACGACTCTTGATCACCTTCAAATCTATCAAAAACGCATTAAACGTGCTTATGATAAGCGACTTCATGAGCGTACCTTTAAGGTTGGTGATCTTGTCCTCAAAGAGAATCAACATGTAACCAAACTAGAAAAGAGCAAACGTGGAAAATTTGCTCCCAATTGGATTGGGCCTTATATAATCACTCACACCTATGGATCTGGTACTTATCGTTTAGCTTAAGCAATGGTAAACTGAGCTGAGCACGAGCCCTAATGCCTTGCATCTTCGACCATTCTATTGTTGAAATTAGTGTTATATCACTTCTTATCCACCTACTGCTCGTCCCTTGAGCTCCCATACCACCACATGCACTTGTTTCCTACATCTCGAAATAAAATCAAGCTCACCTCTCACCTCCCCTTAACGATGCCTTCCCCTTTTTAGTCTAGTCCATGACTTCAACGTATTAAAATAAGCCGTATTCTTATGGGATTTTCTTGAGTCAAACTTCCTACTAAACTAGATGCTTCACGCTAAAAAGAACATCTAGTCATCTAAATTAAATATATTTGCTCCCTCGAAGACACGGACTATATGCCAAATTATTCTGCTATTATTCTCTATAATTGCTCCCCCTGAAGGACAGCTATGCATTTAAAATCATATCTGCTACTATATAAATTTGCTCCCTCGAAGGACAGCTATACAGTCGACCTCTAGCGAAGCTTCTCGCATCGATCGGCCGTGAAGACCTCAAGAATAATACAATCAATATCCCTTGTAGACTTCCGCATCATCGATCGGTCTACATTGATAAAATAAAAGCCTCATTGAAAAAGGACTTTTGAGTCATGGACTTGTCTATTTAGGGTAGGTTCTCTTTCGTCAGAACACTCACTTTGTAATAAGTTCTCTGCACCTCAGCTATACCATCCACCTCACCTCACCATTTGTTTCGACTCAAGGGACGTAATGTACGCTCGATATATTGTGATCACACAACTCTTTTCACCTATTGACTTCTCTCAAATCATGCACGGTACCTAGGGCTCCAAGCTCGTTCTACGTTGTGTGGTTTGTTTAGCTCTTTTCACCTACGGAGCACTCTTTCTGCTTTGCCTCGCATCTAGGATTGTGTGTTGACCTTAATCAGGACATGGTTCCCTTACTACTTGGGTAGGCTAACTTTCGCTTCCCTTATACCTTTTACAACATCACCAATTCATTACCAACACCATCAACCTTACCTTTACCAATCTTAATATTTTTACCAACCAACCAATTGCCTAAACCGTACCAAATTGCCTGAATTCGCCTCTCCCTGATCCTAAGGGAGAACTACATCGGTCTGAGGCCCCTCCTTGCTTTGTGCAATGGGCTATGTAGGCAGCACTTCGGAGACATGGGGTCTCCCAAGGTTAGCTCGACCATCCCCTACCATAATCTATCATGTGTGGTAAATATAAATATTTTTGTGTATTTCTATTTAATCACATTCCTCTTTATCCTTTTTCAAAACACCAAAAGTCAAAACGAAAACATTCTTATTATTATCATAACTCAAATCAACATACATATTCAGTTTTATTTAGATGTTAAACAAATACATCTTCTCTATCATCGACACGCAGGTCGGCATCCTTATTTATTCTTATACCTTGCTAACATTTATTTAGACCCTCACGCCTCATCCCGAACCAGGTGATGATCGTGATCGTCGACCCTCTCGCCGGGCCTCTCTGTCCTCAAAGGTACCACGGCTATGTGGTACCCACGATCTGCCCAATCTCTCCTGTAACATATGAATCGCCCTCTCGCATGGAGGACTCCAGCCCTCTAGTCTCTCGCTCTCGTGACTCATCGGCTCACAACAATCCTCTTGTCTCATTCCTGCGTTTGGAGCCTTTTGAACCATTCGCCCGACCCGATCTCCTCTCTACCTTTCGCCAGGACCCTAGGCCTCGGGACAATCACGTATACCCCAGGCCCAGGCCCACCATAATCTATAGGCCCTGCTCCCGAGGCCTCCCCTACCCATTTGGCTGCGACCCGAGGCCTCGGCCTTACCCGGAGGTGTTGGCCGACCCGAGGCCTCGTAACCTCGACCTTGAGGCCTGCCATTTTTGCCAGGCCTCGATCCTCATATATGGTCTATAAGGCCTCGGCCTACCCTGGCCCACCCAAAGGCCTCGCCTAATTTGGCCCCAGGCCTCGGCGTGATGGCTATAGGCCTCGACCTCATATTCGGCCGACCCAGGCCTCGGCTACCCGACCCGAGGCCAGGCCTCGCCCTACCCATTTGGCCCGACCCGAGGGCCTCAAGGCCCTACCATTGGCCAGGACCCCAAGGCCTCGCCCTACCATTTGGCCCGACCCAAGGCCTCGCCCTACCCATTTGGCCCGGCCCAAGGCCTCGCCCTGGCCCGACCCATTTGGCCCATTTGGACCCGAGGCCAAGGCCTACCCTTGGCCCGACCCGAGGCCTCGCCCACCTATTTGGCCCGACCCAGGAGGCCTCGCCCTCACCATTTGGCCCGACCCAGGCCGGCCCCCCTTTGGCCCCGACCCCGGCCCGCCCCAACTTGCCGACCCGAGGCCTCCCTTTGACCCAGCCCCACCTTGACAACTTGACCGCACCACGGCGCTTCCATCCCTTACCCAAAATCAACACCATACACTTTTATCCACCCATCAGGTAGTTTTTGTTCAATCGAGCTCACTGTTCGTGTTTTAGCATGATTAGGGTCCTTGACTTGATCTGTCGACCAACTTTGCCCAGGACCTAGACCGTGGCGTTTATCTCAGCCAAACCAACCTTTTGAGTGCTTGCCGAACATGCCTAAACGTTCTGTACCTTACATTATATACCACAGGGCTACTTCCTATGCCTTGGATACCGAGGATTATATCACCCTTGTTTGGATAAACTATCGACCTTTGCCTCTGCTGCTTTGCTTTGGTTTGCTCGTCAAATCATGTACCCTAGTCGTCTTATTGCATTTGATATCGTCTGCTTCCTTGAACCTACCCACCATCTTACCATCCCCTCTACCCCATTTACCCTTTATCGACCCTATCACTGATTTCTCGTTCACTCAATCGTGATAGATTTGAGGGGATTACCTATACCCTTAACGGGAGTAACCACTTCATATTATTGTCAGTGTGACTTTACAAAACAAGCTACACGACAATAAGGGGCTAATGTAGACACCAAATTTGTGTCTTACGACCCCTTGTGACCCGCATCTCATCTCGCAATCTAACCTCATCACCTAAACCTTACACAATTATTTATTAATTACCTTATAATTGATAAATCCACATCACCTTACCCGCCACCTCACTTTGCCACCTCATCATGACCTAGCCCTAACCCTAAACTAACCTAATTAAGACCCATGACTTGGTCTAGACTCACATCCATAACTAATGCCTCCTTACTCGCACCCAAAGCCGACCTTCTAGCCACTTGACCAAGCCCACAACTGATCTCTCGGGAGAAAAGCAGGGAAGGTGGGCTATTTTACTAAAAATAGCCTACTTTTTCCTTACCGATGCCGGTTCCTACTCGACCGCCGTCGGTTACGTAACCGCCATCGGTTCCCTGTAAATGGGCTCCCCAAACCAAAACAACGGATCGGAATTTCATTTTGGAGATCAGTCGAAGGATTTTGGATCGGATCAGAGAGAGCATTGCGAGCGAAAAGCGAGAGTCGAGATCTTCACTTGACGAGAGCGAGAGGCAGTGGAAATACCGAGAAGTGTTTGACCAAGGAGATCAACTTGCATCTTTGTCAAAACCAGTAAGTCACATCTTGCATGTCCTCTGTTATAACATTTCTTATGCTCTGTGAATTTCAGTCCTCCTAAATCCGTCTCTGAATCTACTACCCAACGTGTCATTGCATCTAACTGTTATTCTTTTGCTTCTAATCATCCCATTTCCTAATATCATCCATAAACCAGCCTTACAAAACACCATAGCTACTAAGAAGATCCTAGAACCCACCGGTATCGGTTATCGATGAATCGCATCGGCTATCATAACCGGCATCGGCTATTATCGGTAAGGCCGCCGCCATCGGTTCATATGTTAATCAAAACCAGAAAACCAGCCTTTCCCTAACCCGTTCAACGAAACAATTTAATTGATATTTTTCCAGTCTTTTGTGTTAATTCATATTAGCAGGGAAACTGACCACCTTCGAAAGGAAGTTTTATATTTCCTGGGCCCAAGGCAGTTTCCTCATTTATTGTTTAATCAAAATCGAACATAATTTTCGATTTGGGTTTAAAACACATGCATTGCATTTCCGCTTGTTGTTCTTCAATTCTAGTGAACATAGATTAAGTAAAGTGTCGTACACGTGGGGGTGATATCCACGGTATTGACAGAAATTAACCCTAGTTTCACCGCACAACACATACCAAATCACCGCACAATTAACACAACAGCTCAAACATCCCCCTTTTCCGCGGTATTCCTCCGCCTTGATTGAGGTAACCTTATAAGCCAAAACAACTTGACATTTCCCTAAATCTCTTGTTTAGGATTCGACATCCTTCTACATCTAAAGGCATAAGCCCACGATAATTAAAATTAACCCTAGGGTTAATCTCGGATTTGCGTGTGCATCTTGCTTGTTTTTAGTTATATTTTTCTTTCTCATACTCTATCTTCTCGTGATCAATAATTGGACAAGTATACTAAACGTTGTTAAAAATCAAATTAGCAGCCTTTTTTGTTAGCCGGACTTTTTACACCGACATCGGTTACTTGACCGACGCCGGCTATAGTATAACCGACATCGGTTCTTAGGGACCGATATCGACATTCGTCTTTTCCTATTCCCCGACAAACCAAAGAACCTAACAATTTTACCGACCGAGTTTGTTTCTATTCTGATGATTAAAACCCTATCGTGAACTTGTCCATGGTTGTCATCACTCAGAAGCAAGCCACCGCCATGGTTTCACATGCCTGCTCTGTGTCTTTGCCTAAATCACCCCCTTCACATTCTATAGGGAACCCTACGGACACCAGTGAGATCCCCCAAATTCCTGTAGGAGACAAGGACTTTGCCAAATTTCTGGATGCCAATCCTAGCGCTGTACAATACTATTTGTCACATGCCCCTGACCGTACGCCCGATGGTCAGCTCCCTGTTGGCATGCCTATTAGTATAGCTACTCATCTAGCGCCCACTCCTACTGATAATACCGCCTTGCTTCCAACATCTTTAGCCCCTTCTCCCAATCCGACAGCTTCAGAGGTTCATACGACTCAGATTGGCTTTTCCTTGGCTAATTTTGGACCTCACGTATCGTTACCACCAACTGCCCCTACCTCATCTCTCTTTCAGACCACTCCATTCATGACTTGCTCTCTACCACCTATTCACACGAGCTTTCCTTCTCAAGCTCCGCCTACCTTTTCATTCCCATACACGTATCCAGTAACCTCAACACCTTATATGGGACATCCCTATTCTGTTGCTCCAACATACTCATCCTCCATACCTTATCAACACTTAGCCCCACCATTGTCCAGCGGAAGCCCTTGGTCCAACTTGCCTCCGTTTACCACAACCGCACCATCATCTCATCCAACCACAGATTTCATCAAACAAATGATGGACAAAATGCAAAACCTGGAGGCTTCTGTTTTGGGAAGTCGTAGCGCCTTGACATACGAGCAAGTTTGTCAGGAGCCCATTCACCCTTCTGTCCCCCTTCATTCATATCCTCCTCAATGGGAGTTGCCAAAATTTACTCGTTTTAACAGTAAAGAGGATCCTCAACAACACTTGCGATCATTTAGACATGCTTGTTATTTGATTGCCCATGATGACGCCTTGTTACTCCGCACCTTCCCCATGTCCTTATCAGGACCCGCCTTGGAGTGGTACAGTGCTTTAACCCAGCACTCGATCTTCTCTTTTAACCAACTAGCCCAATCTTTCTTGGATCATTTCTCCATTAACATTGCCAAGAAAGTATCTATCACCGACCTTTATGCCATCCGACAATTCGAAGACGAATCTATCGCAGATTTCGTGGGACGATGGCGCGGCCTTATCAACCAACTTACATATGCCTTGCCTCAAGCTGAACTTATCGAACTTTTCACACGGGCATGTGCTAAGCACATTTCTCCTACTCTTCAAATTCAAACTTTCCGCACATTCGACGAGGCCTTTACCATGGCTCGGAAACTAGAAATTCGAGCCTTAGAAGAAGAGAAATTGCGGTTGCGTAACAAAAACCCCAATTTCCGAACTCCTGATTCTACCAACAAGCCAAATACCGCCACTCCTCACACATCCACTTCTTCTAAATCAAAAGGAGCTGTCCACGCGGTAATGGTCAAATCTCAAACACCGTCCAATACTCCGCCGAAAACCACCTATAAGTACAAAGCCGAGCCCATCAATTACACTCCCTTGGGAGAAACTTATGGCGTCATCCTGGAGAAATTGCTCAAAGCTGGGGCTATCACCTTGCCCCCTGTTAAACCTCACTCGGGTTTGACTCCACCCGCTCAATACCTTCCCTGGTACAAAGAAAATGACTTTTGTAACTTTCACCGCGTAAAAGGACATAGTCATGAAAACTGCAAGATGTTGAAAAACATAGTACAGGAAATGGTTGATGCAGGGGATATAGCCCTCGATAATCCTAATGCCCCTGCTAACCGAAATCTGAAAATTTTCAACAAGCCATTCCCGAATCACTCGTCCAACAGTAACGTAAACCAAGATATCTTAGCCGAGGAGAGTGTTCATGAGATCCATGCAGTCTTCGATTCTCAGCCAAAAGCCTCTATTGAAAAATTTTTGAATCAAGCCTCTCCACCAACACAGGAGTCTGAACCTCCTTCACCACCATCAAGCCAAAGTGAAATCATTCCTTTACCCATAAAAGAGTTAACTGCCCGGACTTCTCTTCTCATCGATGAGTCTTCTTACACCACATCCCTACAAGACTGTGAGCGGATGTTATCTAATTTATCTATTTCCCAAACATCCCCTTCTACCGCTCTTGCTACACAAGAGGAAGGCTCGCCACTCCTTTTGACATCCTTAGACGAGAAATCTCTTACACTGACATCACCACATTCTTTAAACATGACAGATCCCCTCAAACACGCCCTCCTACCTATTAGTCCCTCATCGCCTAAATCTTTTCAACGACCGGTTGACCTCTTAACATCTATTGATACAGTGCCTCATCTACCTCCTGTGTCACACCCACAGTGGACTAGAATCACAACCCGTCGTTCTTCCGTACAAAAGTTCATATTCACACGTGAGGACTGTCATTCCACAGAAGATAGACAGGCCCTATGGGAACGTTTGAGTACCCCTTTTTCTACTCAAATGCAAATGACTGATCCTGATGTCTCCACCATATACCCGAAGTGTTTACAGAAGCTTAAAATGCCCCTGTTCTCACCTTCACCCCCCTCACCTCTACCAAATGCCCCGTCCACTTCTATCAACTTAACCAGATCTTCCCCTACGCTTGGGACCTCACCAATGCCCAGTCTAACGCACCCGCCTAAGCGACTCGATCTATCCAAAAATAAATCCGTCCCGCCACCTAGGAGACAAACTCAATCCGTGCCCCTATCACAATCAAAACCATCATCGTCATACCTACCTTCCATATTGGGACCCCATCCCTCTACCTTACATCAATATATCATACCTCCTGCGTTTTCTTCAAAACAACCTACGCCTTCCGCACCCATACAGAAATTCCAGGGTATAGCAACACCGTCACTCCGCGTATCCTATCCACCTATCAACCCTAAACAAATTCCATCATCAAAAGATTTGTTTTCGGTCACTCCTATTTCCCCGTGGTTGTTTTCTGATACCACATCATCTGCGGCCTCATCATCCAACATAGCTTCTGCGCCAAAGAAATCACGTTTAGTGAAAACCACGTATCAACACCCCTCGGCTAAACCACCACCCGTGCGAACCAACCACGCCCAAACATTACCAAAACCCGCACAACCAATACCCTCATCCTCTTCCGATTTTGACCCACTCAAAGGATCTTACGCCAAAATCCTTGCTATGTTGGTGGAGAATGCGACCATTTCCCTACCTCCACTTAGACCTTATGACCCGTCTAAACCCCGACCCATGGGTTACGATGAGTCTAAAATCTGCGCTTATCACCGCACACCAGGACATGATGTGGAGGGATGCAAAGCTCTAAAAACCATCCTTCGTCAGTCACCTCTCCCGGATAGAAAGATTAAGAAAGACAACTTACGAAGGGAGAGACCTTTAGTTTCCATTCCCTCTCCTATACCATCTGTCCCCGCCTCACCAAGATCTATCATTATTACAACCCCACCTCTTGAAGACCATGAGTTATCCCAACCATCTTCCTTATCTCAGGTCTACGAGATTAATATGATTAGTGTCGCTACTCGAGGGCAGAAAAACAATGGGAAAGCAAAAGAAAACACACCTGCGGCATCTCTTTCTCCGTCAAACATCCCGATTGCACCACCACCTAAAGTGGTCATTCGCGGACCCGCCTATCCCATCTCTAATGGCATTGCCCACCGAAATATGATTAAACAGCTTCACCAATCACCCGTAAAAATGACACTGTATGATCTCATTCAGACTTCTGAATCTCATCGACAAGCTCTCGTTGAGATCCTTCAAGGGATAGAGGTTTTACCTAATGAAACCCCACTGTCACCTCCATTCTAACACCCAATCACGTTGCTTCTCTCACCAAACAACCCACTGCCCCAACCACTTCTGTCTCTGTACAACAAGCTGCTGCAGTCAGTTTCTCCGAAGATGAAATTGTTGACTTTGGTACAGAAGATCCTGACCCTGCTCTTTTCATCTCAGCTTACATCCGGGACATTCGGGTACGTCGTGTTATGATTGACGGGGGTGCTAGCCTAAACATCATCTCTTCAAAAGCCTTCCAACAAATGAATATCCCTTCTAGTTGCATGTGTGCCAACCCCATCATGTTGCGGTCATTCAATGACGCTATTACTTCTACCTTAGGCACCGTGATCCTCAACATTCGGGTAGGACCACGTACTTTACCCGAACTCTTCTATGTCTTGGAGGGAGAGTTCCAATATAATATATTGCTGGGTCGTCCTTGGATCCGAGCCATGGGATGTGTTCCCTCAACATTACATAGATGCATAAAATTTGAGTACGAGGGGAAGTCCTACACCGTAAAAGCTGACCCTCCCCCCTTTAAAACCTGCAATATGTTATACCGCCCTAACGATGTGCTTATACCAATCAAGACACCCATACATTCAACCCAACCATCCTCTTCAAATGTACCTCAACCATCCACCTCAACCGCGCCTACGCCTTCAACTGATGAAACCACCATCGCAAAAACCACTTCCCTTCCCGCAGCTAACATTCCAACCTCCGACCCCTTAGTAGATGTTTTTCAGCGCCTTACGCTGGGGGAGTACCACCTATATAACGTTAGTTCTTTCCCTACCCCGCAGGAGTACAGACAATTACATGCACATCCCACCTACGACCGTCACGTGGGGGAGGTAATCTCTTACGGACCACCCCATTGCCGCACTAACCTAACGTATGGGGGTGTTGACACATCCTCCATTACCCCTGAACCTCCTCTTGGTGTGGTTCCCTTCCAATCCAATTTTCAATACTTGACAAATCATCGTTTCGCCCTCACCTTCTTGACTCGCTGTGCGTGGAAGGGCTTTGGTTTTGGCCTTTACGAACAAGGCCGACATACACTCATTCCCGTGACTACCCATAAACATAATGATCGTAGTGGTCTCGGTTTTCCCGAAACACCTACACAGGAGACACCTCCTGTCAGCTGTATCCTGGAAGAAGAAGACGTCACCCCTACCAAACCATCATCACCCACTTTGCCATCATCACCCACAGAATCTATAGACCCTGAATCCATCCCTCCTAACTTTTTTTTTTTCATAAATGCTATCTTCATAGGTCCTCTCACTTATCAACGCGATAATGAGGACCCATCTTCTCTTCCCCTTCTGTATCCAGACATGATCGAAGAGGATTCGCCTTTGATTAGGAGTAGGGAGGGGATTTGGTGGAGAAGGGGTAGGGAAGGGTGTAGGCGGGATTTGGGTAGGAGTAGGTGGGTAAAGGGAGGAAAACAAAATTAAAAATAAAAATGGGGTTAGATGGCGCTGTTTTTGATGTGACATTGACAAAGTGTCAATTGGAGGGTAGCCGATGTCTGTTCTAGTGCACTGTATCGATCCACGAAGTAGGTGACTGATGCTAGTTCAAGGGGACCGGGGTCGGTTAGGGGTAACTAATACCGGTTAGATTTGGAGAAAAAGGGGGCCAAAAGGTGCCCGAGGTTGGGTGGGTGAGCTAGATAGGGGTGAGGAAAGTGGTTTAGGTGAAAATCATAACATAGGTAAGGGGTAAAAATAGGTGAGGGTGGAGTTATTTGGGAAAATGTAGAGATGTGTAGGAAAATAGGTAAGGTTAGGGAGTGGGTCAAAATTGAAGTAGGTGAGGGGTGCGTGTAAATAGGTAAAGTGATGCTAGTTTGGGTAGGGATTAGGTAGGTTAGGGGTGGATTGGGTAATTAGGAATGTTATATGGGATTGGTTATGGTTAGGTTGAGTAGTGTGGGCTGGGTTGGGTAGGTAGTTAGGCCATAGGATAAACGGGTATGTAGCGAAGTAAAATAGATAGGGTAATGGGTGTAGGTGATTGTGGGTATGGTTTGAGCTTGAATAATGTGATTATTTTGTTGGATGCAAGTGAGAGATCAACTGAGGATTCAAGATAGGGTGCAACCCTTGCTCATGATAGCTCAAGTGCGCAATGTGTGATCAAGGAGTTACAAAGCATGTGGATGAGGTGGGCTGAGTGGGGTGAGGTAAGTAGGATTGGGTTAGGTTGAGTAGGTGCAGGTTGGGTTGGGTAGGTAGTTAGGCCATAGGATAAACAGGTAAGTAGAAAAGTAAAATAGGTAGGATGATGGGTGTACGTGATTGTGGGTATGGTTTGAGATTGAATAATGTGATTTTTTTTTAATGCAAGTGAGAGATCAGCTGAGGATGTGAGATAGGGTGCCACCCCTACTCATGATAGTGTAAGGCGTAGCGACAGCTGAGGAGTTACAACATGTGGAGGAGGTGGGCTTGAGTGGGGTCTGATGTTACCGATAGCTGAGTCTCGATGGTCGCCCTCATCGATTAATGGGATGCCAAGACCAACACGTTCTACCTATCGACGGGTGAGATGATAGTTTCCCTGGAGGACGTGTTAAGGATCCTACGATAACCCATATTGGGTACGTAGGTATATTCAATCTCCTCAGAGGCATCAGAGGAGTTGATGTTGATGATTTGCTTTGAGGGATGACGGAGCTAACATTCCACAATGCCAACCCGAGCTATGGGGAGATGTACCTAGCTTTGCCCAGAGGAGATGAGGCTAGTATTATTAGTGATGGAGGCAGTCTTTAATTTTACATTGCCGGATGTAGAGGGTGGGAGATTCCCACGATCACTGATGGGAGTGTTACATGACATGATGACAAAGAGGACCTGATTTTCCTGGGTTCCTGCATTCTTGGTGCAGTTATATAGAGAGTTGTGGGCTTATGGGTGGCTCCAGCAGTTTATCCTATGTTGCACCTTTCTACTTCACCGATGGGCCTATGAGCACATTATCTATGTGCATCTAGTGGGTATTCTCGGATTATATGTGTATCATCTAGGTTTTGTACATGTGGGGTACAGGCGATGGGTGCCTATTATTGGAGAGTGGTGATTAGACAGGGCTACACATGATGTAGCATATTACCGGAGGCTACTAGAGGGATTTTTCGGGGTAGATATTATATGGAGACCATATATGGGTTATCCCTCATACAGAAGATGTCTAAAGACCTAGATGGCCTTTAACTACTTAAGTGGATAGAGGGGCATTGTGTAGGAGAGCACGAGATGATCCCCATGGACAGGGTTAAATGACAGTTGGGATTACGACAAGATATACCTCTGTCCTTCCCACAGTATCGGAGGAATGATGTGGAGAGACCACTACCACTTCCACAAACCGAAAATACCTACACAGGGGGAGGAGGAGCGGGTGATATACTAGTAAATCAATGATGTCGAGTGATATATAGATAAAGATAGTGGTGGGTAGCTCATTTATGAGTAGTACCACCAAGATCGGGGTAGTTGGATTTAGTCACTATCTCGATGTAGAGAGATTCCTTACACTGCGGTGGTGACCCTAATTACCCAGTTGGGGATGGTATAGGGGTAGTTAGTATAATCGAGGAGGTAGAAGTGGTTGCACCGCATGCGTACGTATCTAGTCTACAGGTCCAGATGGCCTAGGGTGGAGACAGGGATGGTGATGATGGTCAAGTGGCCACCCTACAGGCATAGGTTACATGGTTGCATAGGGTAGCTAGCCACTTTGTACAGCACGGAGTCACTAGTTTTCGTGGCTAGTTAGCCTTTGCATAGGCATAGATCCAAACCTTACAGGCCCAGATACAGGCATGTGGGAGAGGCCAATAACACCTCCATAGGTACCAAGACAGCTCCTAGTTCATAGGAAAGAGTTGGATAGGGTCCCACAAGATAGGTATAATGGTTGAGGCCAATGTGGCCACCACAGACATGTACCCTATCCGGTTTACGAGATTCCTTAGGTGAGGCCAGATACTATTAGGATTAGTTGATAGTGGCTAGGATAGATTTTCTATCCTATGGAGAGTATAGGGCACAGCAGGCCTCTAGTGAGAGGAAGAGATCCCATACTCACAATGTGGAGAGCACAGGGGGCCATCAATCCCTAAACATGATTAGGGTGAGGCCACCAGCTCACAGAGGCCAGCTCCAGGTGATGTACCAACAGGGGGCCGACCACAACCTATGGCGGGTGGTGAGATGATATTAGGTCGTTGGACAAGAGATGAGGAGGAGACTGGAGAGACTGACATGGAGGATGTCTGGTAGGATGAGGCCTGATGCCCATCCCTATATTTTGATGTATTTTAGTCATTTTTGATATATACCGCCTGCATGCCAAAGATAGTGAGGATGTATGAGAGTTTTGTATATTTTTGAGCATATACCAGCCTGCATGCCAAAGATGGTGAGGTTGTATATGATATTTTTGAGATAGTTGTTTATCTACACCATCCTTTGTTCTAAAGATATTTATGTATATGGATACATATGATTGGATATTTGTATTTATAGAGATTATGATGATTATGGGCATTATGTGTTTGTGTTGATAACATTTTATTATTATGCATAGATGGATTTAGGATAGGTGTGTTAGGCATGGATGGAGTCAGGTTATAGGCATGGATTGAGTTAGGTTGTGTTTTAGGCATGGATGAAGTTAGGTTTTAGGTATGGATTGAGTTAGGTTATAGGCATGGTTGAGTCAAGGTTGTGGTTTGGGCATGGATCGAGTCAAGTGTTTAGGCATGGTTGAGTCGGGTTTTAGGCATGGTGGAGTTAGGTTGTGGTCTAGGCATGGATCAAATAAGGTGTTTAGGTATGGTTGAGTCAAGTTATGGGCATGGTTGATTCAAGTTGTGGGCATGGTTTAGTCAAGTGTGGGCATGGTTGAGTCAGTTTTAGGCATGGTGGAGTTAGTTCATAGGGATGGTGGAGTTTAAATTGGTTGAGGTTGTAATTCATTAATTCCTATAATGAATGATGATATGGGTCATGTTTAAGATGCTTTATAATACATGCATGATGGTGGTAAAGAAATGGTAGTCACAACAAACATATGTTTTATCGATGATAAAAATATGAAGCAAGGTGTTGTTTGTTTAGTTTAAATTTCAATTTTTATATAAAAGGAAAACTAAGTAGAGTAAAATGTGATTGGGGAAAATGAAAAATGAATTGGTTAGGGTAGATAGTGTCTGAGCTAACCTCCAAGGGCCCCATGCCCTCGAAGTGTTACCTACATAGTCTCAAGCGAAAAGGGACCTCAGGCCGATGTAGTTCTCCCATAAGCTAGGGAAGAATGTGAGGAGGTATGAGTATGGGTTAATAGGTTATAGGCATGATTGAGTTTAGGTATTTTAGGTATGGGTGAGTTGTGAGAAAATTTGTATAGGTGATTTTGATTGTGATGGAAGAAGAAGATTACCTAATGGTAAGCATCGAGGACCAAGTCCTATATAAGGTAATAAATATGTAATAAAGAAGTTTAAAAGATAAGAGGGGGAAATAAATTTGCCTGATTGGTGAGGATCATAACTAGTGGACCATACCTAGGTAGGTTAGTGAACATAAGACCCTAAAGAATTTGCATGATTGATTATCCTAAAGGTGAATCATAGTCACATGATCACCAAATTTCATAGTTCCAAGAGGTCCCTTAACGCAGTAGGAAATGAGAGTGTGAATGGTGAGAGGGTGAAAAGTGGTTCATTTTTATATGGTACAAGGTAGCATGCCTTTGTGGCAAGTGATCCAAGGTCACAATGGGCAAGTCCATGACTAAAAGGTTGTTTGTTTTAACTAATGTTTGAGATAGATTGATCGATGTGGGAAGTCTATATGGGATGAAGAAATTAACTCCTTGAGGTCTTCGTGAAGCTGATCAATGTGGGAAGCTTCAAATTCTTTCTTCTTATTGTTTTTTTAATAGCTTTACATAGCTGTCCTTTGAGGGAGTAGTCTATTTATAGCAGTAATTGTAGAGAGAAAGATGTCCTTTTGAGGGAGTCATCTTTTTATTGGAAGTTTGACTCAAGGAGTTGGATCCCATGTGAGGGATTTTAATTCATGGACAAGACTAAGGTGAAGAATAGGATTCTTGTTCAGAAAGTAGGGTGAAACGACCATGGGATCTCATCTAAAGGTAGATGAAAAGTATCCATGAGAATCATGCTATGTGCAAAGTGTCGTGGTACACATATTCAAGAGAAGATAACAAGTGACAGGTATGCATAAGATTCTTGTTTAATCATTGGTGAGGTGTAAGAAGTGGATAGTGCTCAAGGGACGAGCATAGAAAGAGATAGAAGATGAGGCAGACTAAAATTCAATAGTAGAATGGTCATAGATGTAAGGCATTAATGGGCCTAGGTTTAGGTTTACCATCAAGTAAATATAAACGATAAGCACCTGATCCATAAGTATGGGTCACGATGTATGGTCCAAACCAATTAGGAGCAAATTTTTCGTTTAATTTTTTCTGTTTTGGTTACATGTTGATTTTATTTTAGGACAAGGTCACCGACTTGGAAGGTTTGTTCATGGACACATTTTTCATAGGCATGTTTGATACGTTTTTGGTAAACTTGAAGGTGATCAAGAGCATTAAGATGGCATTTGTCTAATAACTCAAGTTGTGTTAAACGGTCCTGACGAAAGTCATCATCATTGAGCATGTCATGGAGAGAAATGCGGAGTGAGGGAATCTAGACTTTGAGAGGTAGAATAGCCTCTGTACCATAGACTAGAGAAAAGGGTGTGGTGGTAGTGGAAGTGTGAATACTAGTGTGGTATGCCCACAGAGCAAAAGGAATGTGCGTATGCCAGTCCTTCCCAGATTGTTAACCACTTTCATGAGAATTTTTTCCAAGGTTTTGGTAGTGGATTCGTCTTGGCCATTGGTTTTGGGTAATAAGGTGACAAGAAACTTATCGAATGTTGAAGGCATCACAAATTTTTCACAGGTTTTATTTTTGATTTGTTTTTTGTTATCTATAATAAGGTGATGTGGAAAACCAAAGAAAAAAATGATGTGATGATCGATGAACTCACATATTTTCTCAACTTTCATGGAGATGAGAGGTATGTATGGCTTCAACCCATTTCATGTAGTATTCAAGTAGTGGTGATGATCCATTGATGGCTCTAAGAAGAATGGGGATTAATCTCTCTAATAAGATCCAAACCCCATTGAGAAAAGTGTCAAAGGTCACGGGTGACCTATAAGGCATGATTTGGGTGTATGATGGAGGTTGGAATGTTGTTGGCATTTTACACAATGCTTGACGTAGTCACAACAATCATGGTTGAGGGTCTGCCAATAATAGCCTAGGAAAAGAATACGGTTAGCAATAAAGTGAGGCCATTGAAGTGACCTCCACATATGCCATCATGAACTTACTTAATGGTATAAGGAATTTCAGAACTTGTAAGGCACCATAAGAGAATGCCATCGAAGCCACATTTGAAGAGGAGGCCACCCATGATGACATAACAAGAGACCTTTTTGAGAAAGGCCCATTGTCTATTACAAAAGTTCACTTGGATCGGGGGCAAATGGTTCCAATAGAGTAAAATTTGTGAGGTAAATAAGAGGGTGATTGGATTCATTGACGGTGACAAAGATTTTAGAATTGGTGGGCAAAATAGCTATTTGAGAATCCAAGTAGGCCATGGTATCGGAAAATTTGTAGGTTGAGCGTGGGATGATTTGAAGGGCGTAGCTGGTCGAAGGTGGTAAAAAGTATGTCTACATGATTTTTATGATTTTGAAGTGTATCATTATGACATTGGTATATACCATTTACTTTCTTTATGACTAATTTGGAGTCACCAAAGATGTTGATATATTTGACATCGAAGGTATAGGAAGCTTGGAGACCTAATACAAGTGCTTTGTATTCAGCAATATTGTTTGTACAATCAAAATCTAGTTTGAAAGACAAAGGTATGGGTTCACCATCAAGCATAATGAGGATAACTCCAGCCCGACCCCCACACCGACACTTAGAACCATCAAATAAGAGTAAAATTTGGTAAGCGGGTTCATCTAGGAAAGGGGTAGCAATTAAATCATCTCGGGAAGTCAAAGTTAGAGGATTATTCGGGGAAATGGGTGCGTCAACCAATTAGTCGGTGATAGCTTGGCCCTTGATGGACTTTTGATGCATGAATTCAAGGTTGAGGTTGGCCAGAAGCATAATCCAGCGTGCAGCATGTTGATTTTGGTAAGGTTTGGCATACATGAAGTGTAGGGGGTCAGTGTTGGTCACAACATAAGTTTTGTGATTGGGTAGGTAATGGCAGAGTTTCGTGGCAACCAAAACTAAGGCTAAGAAGATTTTTTCAACATGGGTGTATCGGGTTTTGTAGTCTAAAAGAGTATGGATTATGTAATAAACTACCTACTCCCGTTGTTGTTCAACGTGATGAGCGAGCATGGCTCCCAAGGAGTGATCAGTAGCTAAGATGTATAGGTAGAAGGGTTGATCATCTTTAGGTGGAATGAGTATGGGTGGTTGGAGAAGGTATTATTTTAAGGCCTCAAAAGCTTTGTGGTAGTCATCATCGCATTTAAAGGAGACATCCTTCTTGAGTAGATGATGAAATGGTTGACATCGATTAGGTAATTGTGAAATGAAATGGAAAATAGACTGCAACTTACCTTGTAGGCTACGGAGTTGCCTAAGGTTAGTGGGTGGAGGCATTTCAAGAATGGCCTTGACTTTAGCAGGTCAAATTCTATACCACATAGGAAATGATAAATCCCAAGAGCTTTCTTGAGAGAACTATGAAGACACACTTCTTGGGCTAAAGGTGAATGCAATATTTAATGAGGTGGTCAAAGATGTTTTTAAGGATGGCTAGGTGTTCGGAGTGGTGTTTTGATTTGGCAAGGAGATCATCCACATAATCTTCCAATATACGATGCACTATGGTATGGAAGATGTAAGTCATAGTGCACTCGATATGTGGCACTAGCATTTTTAAGGAAAAAGGCATGACTCGATAGCGAGAAGGTCCCCAAGGGGTGATGAATGTAGTTTTATGTTGATCC
Organism: Taxus wallichiana var. yunnanensis; assembly: GCA_018340775.1. Taxonomy (NCBI): domain Eukaryota; kingdom Viridiplantae; phylum Streptophyta; class Pinopsida; order Cupressales; family Taxaceae; genus Taxus; species Taxus wallichiana. Next base: position 689,655,825 of record CM031242.1, on the reverse strand, counting down.
TCTAGGGCAACTAATATTTGGTTATAACTTGAGAAGCCATCCATGAGTGATAACATCTTGTGACCGGTGGTAAGGTTAACCAAATTGGTCAATACCAGGGGGAAAGTCATCTTTTGGGAAAGTAGGTTGAGGTCACGTAAATCTATGCAAGTTTGGAGTCCCCTTATCACCTTAGTAGTGATGGGGACAATGTTAGAAATCCAACGAGGATAATCAATGGGTAAGATGAAAGAAACGAAAGAAGGCACTGAAGTTCTTCTTTGAGGAGAAGGGAAATGCAAGGGTGTATTTTCCTTAGCTTTTGTTTGATAGGTTTAACATCAGGAATGGTTACAATATTGTGGACCACTATGGTGGGGTCAATACCGGGCATGTCTGCATAAAACCAAGTGAAAGCGTGGTTATGATTTTTGAGAAAAGAAGTGATGGCTTCCTGTTCAGCAGCATCTAAAGATTGACCGATCTTTAGGATGTGCGGGTCATCCTGAGTATGAATGTTGATTTCGATAGTTGATTCATTCAAAATTTTCGTGTCTCGGATGGCAATGACTCGATGAATATATGAGTCTTTAGCACTAAGGTAGGTGAGTATAGATTCATCATCCTGACATTGAACAATGTTAATTGAAGGTGTATTGTCATCGATCATTTTAGGGTATAGGAAGGGAAGAGAAGAGGGATCCTCACCCTCGCGTTGATAAGTTAGAGGCCCCAAGGAAATGGTGTTTATGAAAATTTTTTTATGATGAATGGATTCTAGATCCATCGACTCCGTCAGTGAAGGTGGTGATGAAGGTGGAGTGGGTGAAGAAGGTGGAGAAGGGATGATGTCCTCAATGAGTTCAATACGGGCCTTCTTGGTAGGTGGTTCAGTAAAGCCGATACCACTACGATCATTATGCTTGTAGGTAGTACATGGAATAAGAGTATGGTGGCTTTTCTTGTAAAATCCAAAACCAAAAACCTTCCATACACACGGTGCGAGGAAGTTATGGGAAAACGGTGATTGGTGAGTGACTAGAAGTTAGCGGAAAATGGGAAGGTTAATGAAGGTGGTGCGGTTGTGTAAGTGCTAGTATCAAGTCCCCTATAAGTGAGACGGTACGAAGGTGGGGAGGACCATAAAGGAGATGCTCTTCATACAAAGTGATCATAAAGCAAGGGTGTTGGTGAAGACTTTTGTACTCTTGTGGAGTAAGGAATGCATTGACACTATATAGGTGATACTCCCCTAGACTGAGGCATTGAAAAATGACTTCCAAGGGATCGGTGGTTGGCATGTGGGTAGCTAAAATAGTCAATGTGTCGAGGTCAGCTCAGAGGTGGAGCTAGCGGATTGGGAGGATCATGGTTTGTTCTTGGAGGTTGTGGCAGCAAGCAGTATCTTGGTGAGTGGAGGTGGAGGTGAAGAGGTAATGGTTATGGAAGTAGATTCTTTAATGGGTATAAGCACGTCATTGGGTTGGTAAATCATGTTGTAAGTTTTGAAAGGTGATGGGTCATCCGAAATGGTATAGATGTGTCCTTCCTACTCAAACTTTATACAATGATGCAAAGTGGAAGGAACACAACCCATGACATGAATCCAAGGTCTACCAAGCAACATATTAAATTGAAATTCCCCCTCTAAGACATAAAATAACTCTAGAATAGTACGGGGGCCCATGCGAACATGGAGGATGACAGTGCCAAGTGTAGAGTTGATAGCATCATTAAATGAATGCAACATGACGAGATGGCATGCAATTATTAGGTATGCACATTTGAGTGAATGCATTAGAGGAAATGATATTAATTAGCACCCACATCGATCTTAATGCGACATATGACATACACATATATCATCGATGTGGACAAAGATGAAGAGAGATGGGTCTGGGTCATCGGTTTGGTGTGGTGTGATCTCTTCATCTGAGAAGCTAAGGGAGGCTACTTGATGAGTAGTTAGAGGTGTAGCTGACAAGGGTAATTTGGTGAGAGAGGCTACATGATGGGGTGTGATAATGGAGGCCACGGGTGTAGGATCATTGGGTAAAACTTCAATAGATTGAAGAACCTCTATGAGAGCTTGACGATGGGATTCTGAGGTTTGGATGAGGTCATACAAGGACATTTTGAGGGGGGATTGGTGTAGTAGTTTGAGCATTATGCAGTGTGTGACCCCATTAGAAATAGGATATGTGGGGCCACGGATAATGATTTTAGGTGTGGGTGTAGATGGTATGTTGGGTATAGGGTTGGTCGATGGGTCGGTTGCCTTTTCTTTTCCTTTGTCTTTCTTTCTAAGCATGGGTAGCAACATGAATCATGTTGATCTGAGGTGGGGAGGTAGGAAAGGTAGGTGAGTCATGAAAGGTATAGCGATATGAAGGGAAAAATCACAATGGCGAGAAGGAAGCTTGTGAGATGAGCTGGGTACATTGACATTTGGGTGGAGGTTTGGTGAGGTCGTTCATGTGAACCATGTTAATTTCAAATCTTGGGGGTAGCTCTAGGAGTTGTGGGAGTGAAAGGTCTGGGTCATTGAGTGGGTAATGAGGGAAAATCTGTGGGAATGGGTGTTGATGAAATGGGGTCTTCATCAAGAAGGTAATCCTTTGTCAAATTTTTCTTGAAGGACACAACCTGGATAAGAACGGTTTTTAAATATTTGAAGTTCTCTACATCATTCCCTAACACACGATGATAGGCACAAATTTTGGTGTCATCAAACCCCTTTGGTTTGGGTTTGAGTGGGTCATAAGGTCTGAGATGTGGTAATGTGATGAAAAAAGTTTCAAGGAGGTTAGTTAAGATTTTGGCATAGGACCCCGCTAGTGGATCACAATGGGAAGTGAAGGTGGGTTTGGGTGTAGGCACAATCGCAGACTATAGAGGAATGGTATTTGCACGAGGGAAGTAAGTCAAGATATGGTTTTAGGTTTGATGTGATCTTAGGTGTTGGTCGTGTTTGCTTAGGTAGGGGTATGGTAGACGAACTAGAAGGAAATTGTGTGGTTGTTTTGACTACCTTATTGGAGGGTAGCGGATTTTTTTCCTTAGGTTGTACCTTCTTGGGTAAAGGTGATACGACGACATGAGATCTAGAGGAAAAGGTGGATGATGGAATAGGGAATGTTACCCATGGGGATAATGGAGGTGTTGAGAAGGTAGATGGTTCAGGTCACGCCAAAGGTGTGAGGGAAAGAGATTGAAGTGTCATGGGTAGTGAAGGAGTGATCGATGGTATTAGAGGTATGGGTGGTAAAGATGTTACAGATGTGGGTGGAAGTCATGGCAAGTGCTTGGGTATGTTTGAGGTTTGCGATGGAGGAATGGGCTGCTATGTTTTTAGTTTACTGGTGGGTGGAGGTTTCTTAACCGTGTTAGAAGGGCAAGGTCCTAAGACAGACAAAAAGGGTGAAGGTGATGAAGGTGTGATCGATGAGGTTAGAGTATGAGATTTATGGGGTTAGTTCTTCTGTTTGAGTGTCGAAGTAGGTTTGGTATTGGCCTTGGAGGATGTAGCTAAATCTAATTTGATGGGTGGATGAGTAAGGCTGGCAGTTGGGATGACCCCTAAGGTAGTGCTGGGTTTAGGTGAGGAAGATGATGTAAGTGTAGGCTTGGGTGTAGATGCGCGTTGGGTTATGGGTAGGGGTGTGGTTTGAGCCATGAGTGGTATCGTGGTGGAATTTTTGATAGTTGTAGTTGTATTTGGTTCGATTGGCTGAAATATTTTTGGGTAGATAGTGGAAGTGTCAGTAAGTGACATCTACATTTGTGTGGAGACAGGAAGCAGAAGACGCCCCCAAAGTAAGGCTCTATCCACATAATCTAGGTGATTGGCTAGGCGTGAAAATGACACTGTTGTAGGTGAGGTTGATGAGGATCCAATGGAAATTCCTGTAAAATGTGTCTTAGAGATGGGGAATTTTCTAGCTTTGGCTTCGTGGGTAAGAGAGCCGAAAGTAAGTCTGCAGGATCTTGGGTAACTGATGGAGAATGGTCACCTAGAGGTAAAGGTATCTCTACTGGATCCTTGATAGGTGGAGGAGAAAAGGGGTGATCTCTCATGAGTGGAGGAGATGGACAAGTATCTTCCATGGACTAGAGAAGTACTGTGGGTGACAGCTCTCTAGGTGGAGAAGTCAAAGGTGAAGTAGTTTCGATGTCAATAGGAGTCTCCTTCATGGGTGAGAGAGGAGATGAAGGATGTCCCTCTATGGGTGGAGGAGTAGGTGAAGTGGGTTCAAGTGTAGGTGGAGGACTTCGGGCTAAGATTTCCTCTATGGAAGGAATATGAGGTAATTGGGTAGCAACGGATGTATCGCTGAAAATAGCATGGACCTCACGGGTATGGCTATCATGAGTTGAGGACTCTCTAGTTTGATTAGAAGAAGGGGTATGATTAGGAAAGGGTTTCTTGAAGATGTGTAGGTTTTGATTGGTAGGTGCGTTAGGATTATCAAAGGTTAACTCACCTTTCTCGAGCATTTCTTAGACAATATTTTTAAAAGTGATGCAATTTCTATCACTATGACCCTTCACTCGATGATAGTTGCAAAAGTTGTGCTCTTTATACCATGCGGGTGTGGGGCAAGCAGGGTCAAAACTAGTGTGTGGTTTTATGGGAGGAAGGGTGATGGCCCCAAATTTAATGAGATTTTCTAAGACAGAAGAATAAGGTTCCCTAATTGGGGTATATTTCCATTGTTCCTATCTAAATTGAAAAGTCTAGACAGGAGAAAGATTAGATGAGGGACTAGCCTGATTTGATGGATGAGCTAGACCGACCTTGAGTACTACCACGTTATTGGTTCCCTTGGATTCGAATAATTTTTTTGTGGTTTTAGAGTAGAAGAGGCATCATTTGATTTGAAGGCCGAATTCTTATTGCGTAGTTGGATTTTCTTCTCTTTGATGGCCCGAATCTCTAACTTTTGTGCCATGGTGAATGCCTCATCAAAGGTTCAGAAAGTTTGGACCTGCAAGGTTGGCGAAATATGTCTAGCACAAGCCCGCGTGAAGAGCTCTATGAGTTTGGCTTGTGGTAGTTGGAATGTGAGTTGATTGATCAGACTACGCCAATGAGCAACAAAATCTATGATAGATTCATCATCATACTGACGCATAGAGTAGAGGTCAGTCATGGTAACCTTCTTAACAATTTTAATGGAGAAGTGATCCAAAAAGGCTTGGGCTACCTGATTAAATGAGAAGATAGAGTTTCTAGGTAACCCACTATACCAATCTAATGCGGTCCCAAATCAGAGACATGGGAAAGGTCTTGAAGCAAAAGAGTCATCATGGGCGATCGAGATAACACCCATGTTTGAAAGACAACAAATATTGTTGCGGGTCTTCTTTACTATTAATGGGATATGGGTGGATAGGAATGGATGGGTGGATAGGTTCATTACAAATCTCATCATAGGTGAGAGTGTTGCAAGATCCAGAAACCGATGCTTCCAATGTCTACATCTTATCCATCATTAACTTGATTAGGTCATTAGTAGGTTGTGATGGTTGGGTGACTCTTGTAGTGTAAGAGGGTTGGTGTTGGGCATATGACGAGGGTGGCATTCTAGTATATGGTGCTGCCATATAGGTAGATTGAGAAGGAGGGAATGAAATAGGGGTACATACCCAAAATGAATAATAGATGAAATAGGAGGATGCTGATAGTATGTATATGGAGGTGGAAGGGTCATGGTGACCTTGGTGGCAATGGGGGCTAAGGATTGTGGGATAGAAAGGAAAACATTTTGGAAAGGGGTAGGGGCCACTGACATCGGGGTGGTTGTGTAGCTACGGGTATATATGAAACAATAGGTGTAGATGAGGTTATGTTCTAGGTGGTTGGCGAAGGTATAGTTTATGTGGCCGGTGTAATAGATGTGTCGACATAGTGGTTGTAGTATTTATGGGGCCCAACTACAAAATGAATGGGGGCAAGGAAGATACAGGTAGTCTTGAGCTAGAAGAGGAGGGGCGTAAGTAGGAATGAGTGTCGGGGGATAGATATGGGCATCCTGTTTATCAATTGTCCCGAGGCATTTCGAGGGGATGAGTGGGAAATATAAAAGCGTAAGGTAGTAGGGTTCTCGGTCAAGGAGTCATGTGAACTCCGCATCCCCGTGGCGATAGTGATAGGTTGGGTAGGATCCATGGGTGATAAAATAGAAGGTGGTGAAGGACTAGGTGGGAGTGGTTGACGACTGGCATGGAATATGAGGGTGTTTTCTTGGCTTCGGGTCAGCACCATGTGACCAAGCACTGATGAGGCAAGACTGCTTTCTATAAATGACACATAAATATAGTAGAGACGAGATAAATAGGTGGTGGTGGGTGAATTGGGGTTAAAATGTCAGCTGGAAAATTACACCGGCTAATCGGTGTCGGTTAGGGTAAACCGATGTTGGTCACGATTAATTATTGTCGGTCACTATGGAGAATGGATAGTTTTTCAAAACAAGGAAAAAGGCCAATACTTTTCCAAGTATGCAAGAAGCTGATGGAATTACTAGGTTAGTGAATATGATAAGAGTGACAGAGACTCTAAACAGTCAAAGAAGGTGAATAGGTGTCCTTTTGGGTAGGTTAACCAAAAGAACAGTGAATCGATGCCGGTTGAGTGAAACTAATGGCGGTCAAAAGGTAACCAATGATGACTCCTGACCGACACTGGTCACTATGAAATTGAAACAAAGATGAAGAAATGTGGTTGTGAGTTAAAATTAGATGTGGAATCAAACCCAAAATTCTGAGAATGATGAGAATAAGGTCTAGGCACACTCAGATGAAGCTAGAATACACCAACTATGATGAGGAGTGTGCAAAGGAAATAAGAAAAATGAAGAACGTGACCTCTCACCTCAAAATGTAAGCCAAGAAGAAACACTAAGAAAAATATGATCCTAAGAGTGCTTTTTCTATTATGTTTGTTTAGCTTATGCTATTTAAGGACTGAATCATGAACTTTAGAATAGAATTTTTGGTGAGGATGGATTCCTATGAAGAAGGAGATCTACAAGGAGAGGTTTTAGGTATGTTATGGCGGGGCGGGCCATCCTCTGATGGGGTACTGGATATAGATAACCAACAGGCGCCCACTGTGTCATGATCGTGTGATCACCTATAGCTTATTCCGGGTGAGATGTTGTTTAAGAATGTGTATATATTTTAAATTTGTGATGTTTGGGTAAGACTCAGAGAGAGAAAAAGAAAGGAAGTGCTTTTCTACGATTCATTTGTCAACCATCAGCTGGGAATGACTTCTAGCGTATAGGTTGCCCTCAATTAATGTGAGCTAATGCAAAAAAGCACCAGTCTTCTTTGTGTTGCATGGCGAGCATAAGGTTATCTAGCTCTTTTCTCTGGCAAGGAGAGTATATATGTTTTGGAGATAGAAAAATTTTGTTGGTCGCTCTAACTTGGAAAAGGAAAAGGAAGTCGGAGCTCTTCCAGTGGTCTGCTTCGGAAATTTGAGCAAAAATCCAGGCATGTTAGGCCCTAACCTTTAAAAATCTTGTTGTCTTTCAAGTGATTTCATTAGAACAACTCTGTTCAAATGATTTAAGGAATTAGATGTTTATCTATGGATGTCTTGTGTGATTTTTCTTGGTACAGTATCTCTTCTGGTTCGAATCTTCATTTATCCTTTGTTGGGTGTTTATTAAATTCGAGCTGTGGCATTATTTTCTTGTGTTTGCATTCTGGCTTAATTATGCGAAACATGAGAAATGTGTGAATGCTCGGCCTGTTCGGCGTAAGCCCATGAATCGTTCCTGTGATGGGTATAGGCCATTGATTGTCTGTCGAGTCTTGGTCGTTGTATCTTGTTTTGGAAACAGTTGGAGGAAACATTGATGGAACTGTTTGTTTGTTCAGTGTTATGAAACCTTTGTAAGCTCTGTCGTGGGTTTTGATGATGGTAGTTATTGATACTTTGTGGGTTTCATTCTGTCTTGTAAATTTGTTTGGGAACAGGTAACTATTGTGTTACCGTAGTCATTACGACCCAGGGGAAGTTGTTTTTCCTTGATATTGTGGTAACGGGATTTAACCCGTTGACAAGATACAATATGGATAAATGTATTTTTATTTAAACAACTTTGTGGAGTCCTCGGAATGAAATCGGTATTTGATTTGCTTACACTTGATTTGTTCTGAATGCTTGCCATAGATGGCATAGAAGGATTCATTAACTATTTGTTTTTATCTATACTGTTGTTGGGTTCCGCGGTTATTGGTATAAACCCGTTTACAGTATGCAATATGTATATATATATAGATTTATGTTTGTTTTAATCTGAACGACTCTGTGGAGTCGATGGAATGATTTGTATATATATTTGATCCACTGTTCAAGTTGAATATAAATGAATATTGGGAAATGTTGTACCAATGACCTAAGGGAATAACTTGTATTTCAATCACTGTTATTCTGTAAGAGTACCTTCGTGTCGCAAGGATTTTGTGGTACAGATTCTCTTGGTATATTTTACGTCTTCAGTCTGTGCAAATTTGTGTAAAATATTGGCAAGGGTTCAGTCGGATTCCTTGTTTTGAAATCAGTAATTGGATTTGCTTGCCTGATTTTTAATAAGCTCCGTTGATGGGCTTAGATGGAATCGTATGCAATTATTTGACTTGTTACTGTTGTTCGGATTCATATGAATTCTTGGAAGGTAACATGTATTGCTTTGTACCATATTGAACTTGATTTTGGGACACTGTCGTTTTGTCACTGTTCCTTGAGTATGGATAATTATCTTGTGTCCTGGCTCTGTTGAAGTGAGTCGCGAATACCATACTTAGATTTGAATGCACCCAGGTGAGTATAGTTATGCTATGTTCCTTCCTGTTTATTTCAGTCCGATTGAGACTGGTCATGTATCGGAGATTCTGTGTGGTCATCTTGGCATAGTCCTTAGGAAACTTCAAATTGCTTAAAGCAATGAAGTCTATTGTTGACAGCGATATGCCAGAGGTTCTTTGATTTCGAACTTGGATCGAAAACCTTGCTGTGTTTAAAAGGAACTAGTATTGAGCTATAGGTTGATATATGGGATTGATGACGTGTTAGCTACTGTACAGGAGTTTTTGCTGTGTTCTTTTTATTTAAAACAACGATCCTTCTTGTGGCTTGTCGGACTTGTTGGTATACATACTGGGTGAATGTTTTCCATATGTGGAGACGGTACAGTAGTGAACTTATATGAAAGGGGTATGAATGATATGTTCTTTCTCTTCTATTATTATAATACTGGTAGAGATCTGTCTAACAGTTGGTATTGCTTTTGTAACATATTGGTGGAATCACGATTTTCTATGATATTCCATTTCTGATGAAAGTGACGATTTGTTCAATATTGCTGATCTTGGATTCAAGATGATTGTTCTAATACTTTCGTTCTTTGATTCTTAATATTTGATGAAATATTAGAGAAGTGAGTAAGACTATTTTGTAACGATGATAGAGTTACACATTTGTAGACATTTTGTATTACAAAGGCATAGTCTGAATATGTTTACTTGTTTGGATAATTGATCTCATTTAAACAGGGTGTTTAATGAAAACAATTGATGGATTGCAATTGTTTTAAAAGTTAGTGCTTATCATGCTCAGTTCATCGAACTGACTCATGTTGACTATTTTTGCAGATGGTTGCCGTAAGTGGTAAAAGCAATGCAGATCTGACAGGATGATCAGATTATTTAATTTGTTTCATAATGAATTACAGCTTGATTATATAAATGTACTGTATGTGGAAAGATGTTTCTTTTCCGTTAAGCATTGTATCAAGTATGCTGCTTGCATAAAATGTAATTGTATAATTTTGAAAGTAATGGAAATAAGTGTTTGATACTTATGTGTTGTATTCTTATTCTGATAATTGACCTTCGTCGGTTTATATACCAGAGTGGCAAGGTTATCTTTGTGTAATATGGATGCTTTTGTGATTGACAATGAAAGCCTACAAGAAAATGTGGTTGAATTCATATGAGTGTTTAGCAGATCTTATTGTTCTAGCGAAAGCAATATTGAATTTAAATAATTGTCTTTCTAAAAGATAGGTTAAAAATGAACCTAAGCAGAACGCTAAACAAGCTGGATTAAATTACTAATCCCTAGTCCTGAGTATGACAGGACAATATTAAATTGGATTCTTAATCATTTATATCCTTATACTAATAAGTATGATATAAATTCAGTTAAGAGAACTGATATAAATCAAATGAAGTTCGGATGGCAATCTCATGTGAAGGTTATGAGATATTGTCCAATTCTGTTGTTTAGAATCAGGTGTATTCTAATGACTCCTTGATGAGAGCTTGACCTTAATACCTCTACCATGTAATGGGTTTTATAGAGGAGGGTCGTCTTAAGACGAAGAATCCAGGGATCGGGAAAGGCTAACCTTAGGGAAAAGTCTTTAAAGTAATTTAAACTCAAGTGCGTAACGCATGTTGTTAAGTAGATCTTTTCGAGGCGGATTTAAAGGTTGACGACACAAGTCAACTGCAGGGTTGTACCTCCGAGAAGATTAGGATCTTCTCGAAGTTACAACAATGCAGGAGACTTATGGCGACACCCTTTGCATTGATCGCTAAGATTTACACTTTGATCTCGCACGAGTTACTCAGGGTCCGATTATGAACGTGGTCATGTTATAAGGCTGCCTAGGAGATTCGGGGTATCATGACACACTGGTTGAACTGCAAGGTTGAACCAGTATGTCACCATATCCCTAATCCTCGTGGGCATCCATATAACATTATCACCTTGATAATCTACCTCCGAGTGATTCGGTTGTGAAAGGAAGGACTGACAGTAGTCAGTGTAGGACATTCTATATAACATAAGAATGGGGTGAAGGACGTATTCCAGATTGACGAGTATGCCGTTAAGGAATACGAGACATAAACAGTATGTTTCAAATCTTTGGCCAAAGTATCGCAAGCTGCTGATTGCGTTGTCCTAATTCACCTAGTCTAAGGGATGAGATGCCGATGAATAATAGTAACAATTATTCAGTTAGGTTCCTTGGACAGAGCATTCTGAATCCCAGAGTAGGGAAGAGAACCGTAAGAGTAAAGTGTTAACTAAAAACACCAACTCTTATTACTCATGAATAGATCGGTAGATTACCGAGTCATGGAATGAATAGATCGGAAGTACTCCGAGTCATTACAAACCGCATATGGTATGTTATGTTATATGAATGGTTATTTGATTTGTGTGTTCTAAATTATGTATTTAGAACCGGGATGCATTTATCAAAAAAAATTTTTTACTTCTTCTAAGGTATTAAATGAGGATGTTACATCTTGGTATCGAGAGTGAAGGTTACAGCTCTTGGACCTATGTGTCCATAATCGATAAAAACCTGAATTTTTCTTGTAAAGAAAATGGTTAGAACAAGGGGAACATTGCGAATAATGCTCCACTGAAGGAGGAGCAGCAATAACCCGAACTGGATGAGATCCTTGCTGCCCTGTTGGACACAAGAGATCGCTTGGCTATACTTGAACAAAGCGGGTGATGGGAAATGAGGAGGATGAAGAAGCGATAATAATAATCAGCAACCTCCCGAGGACAACCACGACATGGGTGTTGATATGAATCTTTGGGAATGCACTGTCCAACCGAGAAAACAAAAAGGCAGATTAGCGTGAGAACTCACTAATGATATAAAAAGGATAAGTCCACCTAAGTATGATGGCACCACATTAGGAGATGGAGCTGAGAACTGGCTCAGTGAAATGGAGAAGTACTTTGCAATAAGGAACTTCTCAGAGGAAACCAAAGCTATTTGGGGAGCCTATCAGCTTTCTCACGAAGCATCTTCGTGGTGGGATAGCCGAAAAGCTGAGCTAAACATTGATGAAACCAATATTACTTGGGATCAATTTAAAGGCTATTTTAGGCAACGTTGGCTGCCACAACTTTTCTATGATCAGAAAATGACAGAATTTCAGAACTTAGCTCAAGGAAGCTAACGGTAATCGAATCTTTGGGAGTGGTTTACAAAACTCTCTCAAGTATGTACCGCATGATATCAAACCGATTTAAAAGTTCGGGATACGGAAATTTATCATGGGATTGAATCTGTGATAGGGGAGAGGTCGATGTTCACAGTCCAACCACTATGGAAGGAGTTGTTGAAAAGGCCATAAGGTAAGAACAGAAATTAAAGGCTATTTCGCCCATAAGGAGGAAGTGCGAAAGAAGACTCGCAAACCCTTCTTCAACCTCTCTTGCACTTAAAAGGACCATGGAAAAAGTTTGGAAACAAGAGTAAGTTTCCATGAGATAACAATAAGAAAGCAAGCAGTAAATAAGCTCTCACTGAAACGTAAAGGATAATTTTGCTAAAAATTATAATAATGGGCGAAGCCCTATGGAGGACAAACATGACAATTTCAAAACTCGGAGGCAACTTTGAGCCTAAAAAGGGACCCAGTAGAGGCTGCTACAATTGTGGTAAAGATCACTACGCAAATCGGTGCCCTTTGAAGAAGGATGATCGTAATGCAAGACATAAGATACATGTTGCGAAGAGCGAACAAGCAAGCTAAAAGCAAGTGACACCTATAGAAGTTCGGGTAAGTTATTCGGCATACCCTGTCACTATTCTTTTTTATACAGAGCTCGAATGTTTTATATCTAATAAACTTGCTTCTAAACTTAAAAGAAAAGCTAGAAAAATGGATAAATCTTGGGTATGCATAAGTATGGTAATAATTGTTCATACAGTGAGTATGTGTCTTTTTGGGGCAGTCCTTGACTTACCTAACTTTTCCACGGAAGTTGATCTCTATGTCGCACCTTTAGGATCGTATGACATTGTGATCGGTGTCAATTGGTTAGCTGACCATAAAGCAAAAGTAGACTGCTATGAAAAGAACATAAAATGTTTAGATGATCAGCTGGAATCAGCAGAGATTCAAGGTGTGAAACGAGAAATTTCAGTTAGAAAACTGTCAGCTATGCAGCTTAAAAAGGCTAAAAATAAAGGATGTACCCTTTATGCGGTAAAGATATCTGAATCTTCAGAAGAAGATGATGATTTAATGAAACAGTTCCCTCTTTTACAAGGTTTCAGGGATGTTTTTCCTGAGGAATTACCAGGGTTACCACCCAAGAGAGAATTTGACTTTACCATTGAAATCAAGCCTGGAACAGAACCTATATCCAAAGCGCCTTATCGGATGACTACTACTGAGTTAGTCGAGCTTAAAGCACAGTTACAAGAGCTTTTGTCTAAAGGATTGATTAGACCAAGTGTTTCACCTTGGGGAGCACCTGTGATATTTGTGAAAAAGAAGGATGGAACACTAAGGCTGTGTATTGATTATCGGATGTTGAACAAAGCAACAATCAAGAACCGATATCCACTTCCTAGGATCGACGATCTATTTGATCAGATGCGTGGAGCAGCGGTTTATTCTAAGATAGACCTTCGATCTGGTTATCATCAGTTAAGGATTAGAGAGGAAGATATTCATAAAACAGCTTTCCGAACAAGGTACGGACATTATGAATTCACAGTTCTACCCTTCGGGTTAACTAATGCACCCGCAGCCTTTATGAATTTAATGAACAATATTTTTCAAGAATACCTGGACAAGTTTGTACTTGTATTCTTGGACGATATTCTCATTTATTCTAAAAGCGTTGAGGAGCACAATGAGCATTTGAAGATAGTTTTGGGAATTTTGAGAAAGAGGAAGTTGTATGGTAAGTTATCCAAATGTTCTTTCTTTGATTCAGAAGTTCACTATTTGGGTCATGTTATAAGTAAAGAAGGAATTGTTGTAGATCCTTCAAAAATAGTGGCAATAACTGAGTGGCCTGCACCAAAGAATGTGCATGAAGTAAGAAGCTTCATGGGTCTTGCTGGTTACTATAGAAAATTTGTAAAGGATTTTTCTAAGGTAGCTGCACCAATAACTTCATTGCAAAAGAAGGATAAGAAATTCATATGGAATGATAAGTGCGAAGCGGCTTTCAAAAGTTTGAAAGACCAGTTGACTTCTGCACCTATACTAGCTGTACCAGACCCTAATGGGAGTTTTACTGTTGTAACGGATGCTTCTGGGGAAGGCCTTGGAGGTGTTTTGTTACAAAATGATCAGGTCATAGCATATGAAAGTAGAAAACTTAAGTTACATGAGCTGAATTATGCCCCTCATGATTTGGAACTTGCTGCCATTGTTCATGCACTTCAAGTCTGGAGACACTATTTACTTGGGAAACCTTTTGAGTTGAAAACTGATCACTTAGGACTGAAATATATTTTTACTCAGCCCAATCTTAATGCCAGACAGAGAAGGTGGTTAGAATTTTTATCACAATATGACTTTGATATTAGCTATATCAAAGGGAAGGAGAATAGAGTAGCTGATGCTCTAAGTCGTAGGAGGCACATTTCTGCCCTTATAACAGTAAGAACTCAGTTTAAAGACGAGGTAAAAAGTGCTTCAGAATCAGATGCATACTTTCAACAAGTAAAAGAAGCGCTTGCTGCAGAACCTAAGGATATAAGGTATAAAGGTTTTCATTTTGATAATGAAGGAATCTTGCGTTATGAAAATAGGGTATATGTACCTATGCTGAACGATTTGAGAAAGAAGTTGTTAGTTGAATTTCACAATTCACCTTTCTCTGGACACCCAGGTATCACAAAAATGCTTGCTGATTTGAAACAGCAATACTTCTGGAAAGGTATGAAAAAGGATGTGATTAATTTTGTGACTCATTGTCTGGAATGTCAGCGGGTGAAGGCAGAACATATGCACCCTGCTGGACTGTTATATCCTCATAGCATACCGCAGTACAAATGGCAAGTAATAACCATGGATTTTGTACAAGGACTACCTATGTCCAGGAATAAACATGATGTTATCCTGGTAGTTGTAGATAAACTGACCAAGGTAGCTCATTTCATCGCTGGAAATCTAAAGGATGATTCACCAGTGCTGGCCAAGAGATTCGTACATGAAATTTTCAGATTGCATGGTGTACCAGAACTGATTATATCTGACAGGGATCCTAGAATGACGTCAAGGTTTTGGCAAACACTTAACGCAGCTCTTGGAACGAAACTAAACTTCAGTTCTGCATATCATCCGGAAACGGATGGACAAACTGAGAGAGTAAATCAAGTGTTGGAGGACATGTTGCGTATGTATTGCATGGATCAACAGTATAAATGGGAAGAGTATCTTCCATTAGTTGAGTTCGCATACAACAATACTTATCACTCATCCCTTAAAATGGCACCATTTGAAGCACTTTACGGAAGAAAGTGCAGAACCCCTGTTAGTTGGGACAGTGTTGAGGATAGAGTGGTAATTGGACCAGAGATTCTCACAGAAATGGAACAGCAAGTTAAGCTGATTCGTGAACGATTAAAGGAAGCAGCGGATAGACAGAAGAGCTATGCTGACCTTAAGCGGGTTGATAGAAGGTTTGAGCTTGGTGATAAGGTTTTCCTTCGTGTTAAACCTAGAAAGAGTTCTATAACTTTTGGCAAGGCTGCCAAGTTGTCACCTCGATTTGTGGGACCTTTCAAAATTGTCGAAATAATCAATCCTGTAGCTTATCGTTTAGCATTGCCACCTGCTTTATCTCGCATGCATGATGTTTTCCATATTTCTTTGCTTAAGAAATACGTTTCAGATCTGTCACATGTTTTAAATTGGAATTCCTTGCAGGTCCAAGACCCAGGAATAATCGTGGTTAAACCCACACGAGTGCTGGAAACTCGCCATTTGCATTTAAGAAATCGTGATATACAGCAATGTAAGGTCCAGTGGGACCAGTTTAGCGAAGAAAGTGCAACTTGGGAAAATCTGGAAGAGATGAAAATTGCTTTTCCTTCTCTTTTTCAACAGAATGAAATCTGTTGACAAAACATACTTTTATGAACTTATTATTTCTAAGTATTTATGAAAGCCAGATGAAGGCAGACTTTATTCAGGTTGAATAAAATGTGTTGTGACATTGATTTTTGGAACTATTCAAATATGGAAGTAGTCACATTGTTCGTGTACTAATAAATTGATTGACCTGAAGGTTAATTTAATATGTAATTCATCGGGACGATGAATCTTTTTAGGAGGGAAGCATGTAACACCCTGAACTGTTGTTACTTTCTCCTGAGCATACAAGTGTTGATATGTGATTTCTTGTAAAAGGATGTGTTCCTCGATTTAGAAATCATGCTTGATATGTACTGTAATTTCTTTGCAGATTGCAGATCTTGACTGAGTCAGAATGTGATTAGACTCTTTTATTTATTTCATTTTGCATCCGAGTTTAGTCTGATCTCGGAATGAATTATAGAGTTATCCATCTATAAGATCTAGTCTTGGATCAGTGGAATTGATCCAAGTAATGCTTAAAGTTTGTTCATGATGAATTAAAATCACAGACCTTGAACAGGTTGCAAGGTCTAGAAGCATTTAATAAGCTAGTCAGGAGTATGACTCAGGCTGATCGAGTAAAATGAATTGGTTCCCGATATGGAAGTATATCTGGAAGGTCTCGATCGTGGACCAGGTAATAATTCGGTTACATACGATTCTGCAGCAGAACAGGAGCTAACCCTGTTCAAGAAGGTATGAGGTAGGTCTTTTCTGAGTGTACAGAATGTAGACCTAACTGGAATTATTAAGTGATTAGTAACCTAACACTAAATCTAACCTAGGGGTTAGATTAGTGTTAATCTAACCTAGACCTAGGCTAAGTGCTAATGTCCTAAGTTAGTATCTATGTGTAATGTGGTTAGAATTTGTATTATCCTAAATTCTAACCTATGATACTAACCTAACTATGATCAAGAATGTAAAGGGGCCTATGGAGGGGTGCGAACCATGGGCGGCATTTTCTATGTTATTAAATGCATGGGATAAGGATGAAGGACAGGTCTTGGCGGAGGTTTTGGGAACGGCTAACTCTGTGCCGACGTGGCAGGTCGCCAAAACTGGAAATGAACTTGGGATTTTATTTGACTGTCGCCAACTTTGGCGGTCGGTGGAAGTGGAGTTTGAGCGGGAAAGTTGGTGTAATTGCATTCAATGCTCTCGGTAGACGAGCTCGGAACTCGCGAGAAGGCATGCAAACAGGAAGTTTGTTGGTTTGTTTGGCTTATCGCGATTTTCGGTTTTTCTTCTGCCTGTTCACTGGTTCTTCGCACCAGTCTTCTTTGTGTTGCATGGCGAGCATGAGGTTATCTAGCTCTTTTCTCTGGCAAGGAGAGTATATATGTTTTGGAGATAGCAAAATTTTGTTGGTCGCTCTAACTTGGAAAAGGAAAAGGAAGTCTGAGCTCTTCCAGTGGTCTGCTTCGGAAATTTGAGCAAAAATCCAGGCATGTTAGGCCCTAACCTTTAAAAATCTTGCTGTCTTTCAAGTGATTTCATTAGAACAACTCTGTTCAAATGATTTAAGGAATTAGATGTTTATCTATGGATGTCTTGTGTGATTTTTCTTGGTACAGTATCTCTTCTGGTTCGAATCTTCATTTATCCTTTGTTGGGTGTTTATTAAATTCGAACTGTGGCATTATTTTCTTGTGTTTGCATTCTGGCTTAATTATGCGAAACATGTGAAATGTGTGAATGCTCGGCCTGTTCGGCGTGAGCCCATGAATCGTTCCTGTGATGGGTATAGGCCATTGATTGTCTGTCGATTTTTGGTCGTTGATTCTTGTTTTGGAAACAGTCGGAAGAAACATTGATGGAACTGTTTGTTTGTTCAGTGTTATGAAATCTTTGTAAGCTCTGTCGTGGGTTTTGATGATGGTAGTTATTGATACTTTGTGGGTTTCGTTCTGTCTTGTAAATTTGTTTGGGAACAGGTAACTATTGTGTTACCGTAGTCATTACGACCCAGGGGAAGTTGTTTTTCCTTGTTATTGTGGTAACGGGATTTAACCCGTTGACAGTATACAATATGGATATATGTATTTTTATTTAAACAACTTTGTGGAGTCCTCGGAATGAAATCGGTATTTGATTTGCTTACACTTGATTTGTTCTGAATGCTTGCCTTAGTTGGCATAGAAGGATTCATTAACTATTTGTTTTTATCTATACTGTTGTTGGGTTCCGCGGTTATTGGTATAAACCCGTTTACAGTATGCAATGTATATATATATAGATTTATGTTTGTTTTAATCTGAACGACTCTGTGGAGTCGATGGAATGATTTGTATATATATTTGATCCACTGTTCAAGTTGAATATAAATGAATATTGGGAAATGTTGTACCAATGACCTAAGGGAATAACTTGTATTTCAATCACTGTTATTCTGTAAGAGTACCTTCGTGTCGCAAGGATTTTGTGGTACAGATTCTCTTGGTATATTTTTACGTCTTCAGTCTGTGCAAATTTGTGTAAAAGATTGGCAAGGGTTCAGTCGGATTCCTTGTTTTGAAATCAGTAATTGGATTTGCTTGCCTGATTTTTAATAAGCTCCGTTGATGGGCTTAGATGGAATCGTATGCAATTATTTGACTTGTTACTGTTGTTCGGATTCATATGAATTCTTGGAAGGTAACCTGTATTGCTTTGTACCATATTGAACCTGATTTTTGGGACACTGTCGTTTTGTCACTGTTCCTTGAGTATGGATAATTATCTTGTGTCCTGGCTCTGTTGAAGTGAGTCGCGAATACCATACTTAGATTTGAATGCGCCCAGGTGAGTATAGTTATGCTATGTTCCTTCCTGTTTATTTCAGTCCGATTGAGACTGGTCATGTATCGGAGATTCTGTGTGGTCATCTTGGCATAGTCCTTAGGAAACTTCAAATTGCTTAAAGCAATGAAGTCTGTTGTTGACAGC
Organism: Taxus wallichiana var. yunnanensis; assembly: GCA_018340775.1. Lineage (NCBI taxonomy): Eukaryota > Viridiplantae > Streptophyta > Pinopsida > Cupressales > Taxaceae > Taxus > Taxus wallichiana. Next base: position 689,636,979 of record CM031242.1, on the reverse strand, counting down.
GATATGCCAGAGGTTCTTTGATTTCGAACTTGGATCGAAAACCTTGCTGTGTTTAAAAGGAACTAGTATTGAGCTATAGGTTGATATATGGGATTGATGACGTGTTAGCTACTGTACAGGAGTTTTTGCTGTGTTCTTTTTATTTAAAACAGCGATCCTTCTTGTGGCTTGTCGGACTTGTTGGTATACATACTGGGTGAATGTTTTCCATATGTGGAGACGGTACAGTAGTGAACTTATATGAAAGGGGGTATGAATGATATGTTCTTTCTCTTCTATTATTATAATACTGGTAGAGATCTGTCTAACAGTTGGTATTGCTTTTGTAACATATTGGTGGAATCACGATTTTCTATGATATTCCATTTCTGATGAAAGTGACGATTTGTTCAATATTGCTGATCTTGGATTCAAGATAATTGTTCTGAATACTTTCGTTCTTTGATTCTTAATATTTGATGAAATATTAGAGAAGTGATTAAGACTATTTTGTAACGATGATAGAGTTACACATTTGTAGACATTTTGTATTACAAAGGCATAGTCTGAATATGTTTATTTGTTTGGATAATTGATCTCATTTAAACAGGGTGTTTAATGAAAACAATTGATGGATTGCAATTGTTTTAAAAGTTAGTGCTTATCATGCTCAGTTCATCGAACTGACTCATGTTGACTATTTTTGCAGATGGTTGCCGTAAGTGGTAAAAGCAATGCAGATCTGACAGGATGATCAGATTATTTAATTTGTTTCACTTGATTATATAAATGTACTGTATGTGGAAAGATGTTTCTTTTCCGTTAAGCATTGTATCAAGTATGTTGCTTGCATAAAATGTAATTGTATAATTTTGAAAGGAATGGAAATAAGTGTTTGATACTTATGTGTTGTATTCTTATTCTGATAGTTGACCTTCTTCGGTTTATATACCAGAGTGGCAATGTTATCTTTGTGTAATTTGGATGCTTTTGTGATTGACAATGAAAGCTTACAAGAAAATGTGGTTGAATTCATATGAGTGTTTAGCAGATCTTATTGTTCTAGCGAAAGCAATATTGAATTTAAATAATTGTCTTTCTAAAAGATAGGTTAAAAATGAACCTAAGCAGAACGCTAAACAAGCTGGATTAAATTACTAATCCCTAGTCCTGAGTATGACAGGACAATATTAAATTGGATTCTTAATCATTTATATCCTTATACTAATAAGTATGATATAAATTCAGTTAAGAGAACTGATATAAATCAAATGAAGTTCGGATGGCAATCTCATGTGAAGGTTATGAGATATTGTCCAATTCTGTTGTTTAGAATCAGGTGTATTCTAATGACTCCTTGATGAGAGCTTGACCTTAATACCTCTACCATGTAATGGGTTTTATAGAGGAGGGTCGTCTTAAGACGAAGAATCCAGGGATCGGGAAAGGCTAACCTTAGGGAAAAGTCTTTAAAGTAATTTAAACTCAAGTGCGTAATGCATGTTGTTAAGTAGATCTTTTCGAGGCGGATTTAAAGGTTGACGACACAAGTCAACTGCAGGGTTGTACCTCCGAGAAGATTAGGATCTTCTCAAAGTTACAACAATGCAAGAGACTTATGGCGACACCCTTTGCATTGATCGCTAAGATTTACACTTTGATCTCGCACGAGTTACTCAGGGTCCGATTATGAACGTGGTCATGTTATAAGGCTGCCTAGGAGATTCGGGGTATCATGACACACTGGTTGAACTGCAAGGTTGAACCAGTATGTCACCATATCCCTAATCCTCGTGGGCATCCATATAACATTATCACCTTGATAATCTACCTCCGAGTGATTCAGTTGTGAAAGGAAGGACTGACAGTAGTCAGTGTAGGACATTCTATATAACATAAGAATGGGGTGAAGGATGTATTCCAGATTGACGAGTATGTCGTTAAGGAATATGAGACATAAATAGTATGTTTCAAATCTTTGGCCAAAGTATCGCAAGCTGCTGATTGCGTTGTCCTAATTCACCTAGTCTAAGGGATGAGATGCCGATGAATAATAGTAACAATTATTCAGTTAGGTTCCTTGGACAGAGCATTCTGAATCCCAGAGTAGGGAAGAGAACCGTAAGAGTAAAGTGTTAACTAGAAACACCAACTCTTATTACTCATGAATAGATCGGTAGATTACCGAGTCATGGAATGAATAGATCGGAAGTACTCCGAGTCATTACAGCTGCATATGGTTGTCTGTTATATGAATGGTTATTTGATTTGTGTGTTCTAAATTATGTATTTAGAACCAGGATGCATTTATCAAAAAAAAAAAAATTTTTACTTGTTCTAAGGTATTAAATGAGGATGTTACAAAGTGTCATGATCGTGTGATCACCTACACTTATTCCGGTGAGATGTTGTTTAAGAATTTGTATATATTTTAAATTTGTGATGTTTCGGTAAGACTCGAGAGAGAGAAAAAGAAAGGAAGTGCTTTTCTACGATTCATTTGTCAACCATCGGCTAGGAATGACTTCTAGCGTATAGGTTGCCCTCAATTAATGTGAGCTAATATAAAAAAGCAAAATGAAATCAAATCATTTTTAAACCCAAATTGAAAGGTAGAATTTAATGCCACAAATAGATGAACAGGAGAATGGATCCTCTTTCCTAATGTGATACTAATGAAAGGGAAGAAATGTTCATTTTAAGCACTAAAATACAATGGATTTTAGACAATAGAAGAGAAGAAGGTTCCAGGGGAGAAAGTTTAATGTAGGAACCTTTTTAGAAAATAAAAAAACATACAACGTTTTCACCTAGAAATGAAATAATGCAAAGAACCCCAAATGGGTCCCACCGGGTATGCCAAGATGTTTCACCTAATTCTAGATGTGTTTCTTTGAATGTTGACAAAATAGATAAGGGTAAAGGGCTAGGATGAATACCTGTTGAAATATTGGTTGTAGGTTATTATGCGCATATGACTTTTGGATCCATAGTTGATCAAAAGAGCTTCCTTTTCGCTTGTAGAAACTACTGAAATGGAATACAAGAGCACCAAATAACAATTAAATAGTATATGCGGTGCACTACCTAGCGTGTGCTAGATCCGGGAAGTGTGATACTTCCGAGATGGTTGTCAATCCTTTGTTTAAAACAACTTAATGCTAACAATAAATTAAATCCTACTATAGTTAATGTGGGAATGTGGTTATAGGGAATGTAGGCTTTGATTTTTAGGGTTTGGGTAGGTCTTAGTTAGTTATGACAACTTACTAAGAATAGGTCTTAGAGTGAGGTGGCTAGATGAGGTGGATATGTGGGCATTATCTCAATTAGGATATTTAAATAATAAATATTTTGAGGATAATAAATTAATTTAATTGAATTCATTAAATTAATATTAGTGTGGGATGAAATGGGCCATGGTTAGGTGAATTTGTTGAAGATGTTTTATTTGATGAGGGACCAAGGGAGTGTGACCTAATTTTAGTGTCTACAACTACCTTTCCCTTTCCATTCGCCTCCAGATCTTACTCACAATGGACAATGAGACTTTCTCAAAAATGTCTCTTGCTATGTCATCATGGGTGGTCTTCCTTATAAATGTAGTTTTGACACAGTATCCTCTTAAGATGCCTTACAAGTTCTAAAATTCCCTATACCATAAAGGAAGTTCACAATAGAATTTATGGGGTCACTTGATGGTTTAGCTATCGCTAAACTCATTATTTTCTTGGGCTTCTCGCCAACCTTAAACCATGATTGTTGTGACTATGTCAAACATTGTGTGAAATTTCAGTAACATGCTAATCTCCATCACACCCCTAGTCATGCCTTACGGGTCACACGATATCGTAGCCTTTCTCTCAATGGGGTTTAGATATTTTCGAAGAGATAAATCCTCATTCTTCCTATCGTCATCAATGGATTATTACCACTACTAAATAATGCACTAAACGGGTAGAATCCATACCTCTCATTTCTATGAAAGCCGAGAAAAGATATGAATTCAACAACCATCACAAAGTTTGTCACTTTGGTATTCCTCACCACCTCAACACTAATAATGGAAAAAAATTCAAAAAAAACCCTACGAAACTTTGTGATGCCTTCGAATTCAACTCAGCTTTTCTTCACCTTACTACCCTCAAACCAATGGCCAAGCTGAATCAACCAAAAAAACCTTAAACAAAATTCTTATGAAAGTAGTTGACGATACTAGAAAGGATTGGCATATGCACATTCCTTTTTCCTTATGGGCTTATCACACTAGTATTTGTACCTCAACTATTGCCACACCTTTCTCTTTGGTCTATGGTACAGAGGTTGTTATGCCTCTCGAAGTCCAAATTTCGTCTCTTCGTATCTCACTCAAAGATATGCTCAATGATGATGAGTTTGACTGGACCATTTGCACAACCCAAGTTATTATACAAATATCATCTCAATGATCTTGATCACCTTAAAATCTAACAAAAATGTATCAAACATTCCTACGATAAATGTGTCTATGGACGAACCTTCCAGTCAACGACCTTGTCACGAAGGAAAATCAACATGTAACAAAAGAGGAGAAAAGTAAATGGGGAAAACTTTCTCCTAATTATCTTGGACCCTATATCGTTAGTCATGCTTATGGATCAGGTGCTTATCATTTTTTTCACTTAAAGGAAAACCTAAACTCGAGCCCTCAATGCCTTGCATCTTCGACCATTCTATTGTTGAATCAAGTCCTATATCACCTTCTATTTATTTCAATGCTCATCCCTTGAGCACCATTCACCTTCCATTTACCTATTTTAAGGATCAATGACTAAACAAGAATCACGTGATTAACCATCACTTTTTAGCCTTATCTTAAATATGAGTACCACAGCTCTACTCATGGCATGATTCTCATGGATAATTTTTGTCTGTTCCAAGATGGAATCCCATGGTCGTTCATCACTTAAAAACCCATATTTCATAGCTAACCCATGTGTATTATAGTTTTGTCTTCATAACAGGAGCCTATCCTTCTCTATAGTCTTGTTCATGACCTAAAATTCCAAAAGCAAAAATTCAAAAGGTAATATATGGGAATTTAAAATTACAAAATCCTTGAGTCAAACTTCTCACAAAAATATGACCCCCTCAAAAGGACATCTAATATTTCTATCTTGTTTCTATAAATAAAATACTCCCTCGAAGGACAACTATACAAAGCTAGCCATATTGTACATATTCTATCACCAAAATAAGACTATTATTGCAAAAATAAAATAGCAAAATATATTTTGAAGCTTCTCGCATTGATCAAATTCACGAAGACCTCGAGGAGATATTGTAGTCATCACATATAGAATTCCCGTATCGATCGGTCTATAAAAACAAAAGCAAATTTTTTTGTCATGGACTTACCTATTTTTATCTTGGGTCTCTTGACAAAAATACATGTTATCGCACACCAGTTATGCTAAACTAGCCTTCTTTCACCTCACCACCTTTACCCTCTAATATTCTACCTTCTCAAGGGACTTTCTACAAATGCAACATTTCATGATCATGTGAATTTATTCACCCTTAGAATAGTCAATTCTGCAATGCCTTTAGGTTCCTACATTCATAAGCCAATATTTGGTATCCTAGACTCATCAGGGTTCTTATCAATTAGGTGGCACTTTCATCTCCTTTTACCATTCACCTATTTTTACTTGTTGATCCTCCTATACAGGACCAGACCATCGACACCTACATTCTAGAAATTCCTCTTTCACCAAAATCAACCATGCCTAAATGACCTAGACTCAACCATGCCTAAACAACCTAAAACTCAACCATGCCTAACTGACCTAGACTCAATCATGCCTAAAACCAAAAACGCTTTCCTCTACCTCATCATATTATTCCCTAGCTTATGGGATAACTACATCAGCCTAAGGCCCCTTTTCACCGGGGCTATGTAGGCAGCACTCCAAGGGCATGGGACCCTTAGAGGTTAGCTCGGCCACTCTTTACCCTAACCAATTTTCCCCCTTTTTATTCACATTCTACCTTATTTAGTTTCCATTTTACACAACACTTGGAAATTAAACAAACATATAAACATACATACCTACCATTTGATTACATCATCATATCATACATTCCACATTTCCATTATATCAAACAATTGGAAATTTACACCACAACATACATATACATCATCATTTATTTTCCATACTACCAATCACTTGGAAATTAAATCAAACCCAAAAAAATGACCAAATCATGCCTAACTCACCTTGACTCCATCATGCCTAACTCACCTTGACTCCATCATGCCTAACTCACCTAGACTCCACCATGCCTATACCTAACTCCATCATGCCTACATGACCTAAACTCAACCATGCCTAACTGACCTAAACTCCACCATGCCTAACTGACCTAAACTCAATCATGCCTACATGACCTCAACGTAAACATTCTCGAATTCACATAGTTTCCATTAATACACAATAACATTAGAACTTCCCACCCCTCATTCCCTTTAATTTTACCTACAAATTCAAATTTAAACTCCCACCCAAATTTTTAACAGAAACAATTTCAATGATACCATTTTAAATCAAATGAAGGATTTGGATTACCTCCTACCTCATCTTGAAGCTATCTCCATGGTGGTACATCTAGTCACTGTGCCGGTGGTCCACCCACTCCCTCTCTCACCTCTTCCATAACCAAATCAACTTCTCACCTCCAAATGAATCGAACCAATCAAATCGATCTCGTGGACCCACTGATCATAATAACCATCCGCTATGTGGCTCGCCAACTCAACTCAACACCTCGTATTGTCATTGTCTAAATATTCTCCTTCTCCTCTGTCATTGTCTAAAAGTAGCAAATTCAAAATGAATCTGAAAAAATATGGATTTTTCTTTTTTAGCCCCAAATCAACATGACCGACATCGGTCATGTCATGCCCTATCCAACCAACATTGGTTACACTATAACCTACACCGATCACATGTTATTACCTTATGAGTCACCTTATGCCCATTTTGGCCTAAAAACATTATTGACCAAATACATTTTACCTTTACCAACACCTATTACACCCTACCCACAAGCCTACATTACTTGTACATTTCCTTAACTATGTTTAGGGACTTGTTCTTTACCTATACCTTGACATTACTTATGCCCAACCCAACATACCCTGGCCTGAAATACATTTCCTAGTGTTAATATGAATTTGTGTATTCTCTATACCTTGTGATGTTGTTACACATGTTGTTTAGTCTAATTACCTTACCTCACCTATTGTCATGTTGTGTATCTCAACTAGACCTTTGGTGTCCCGGATCATACCTAAACATTCCTGCACCTAACCTAAGTTGTGTTTCTGGACCATATCTTGTACCCTGGATACCTGAATCACTTCAACCTTGTTTGGATAACCTATCGACCTTGGACGATGTAGAGTTTGAAAGATCTTCCACCTAGTACTGTATCGTAATCTATATGTGTGTGTACGTTTGATTTCCATTACCCATTACCCAATATGACCCTTACCTATTACCCAATATACCCTTACCCATTACCCACAAAGTGACCATACCCTTACCTATAACCCACCTACCCTCACTTTCATCACTTACCCATTTATCAAACCACTCACCGACTCCGTCTAACACCTCATTAACTCCTGTTTTGAGGGGGATCACCTCCAACCACACTTGGGATAACCTCACCTTCAGCCCTACTTGGGACAACCCCACTCTCACCTATATTTGGGGCAGTCAATTTCTTTTTTTGTTAGCATCGCTTACCAATACAAGCTACGCGACAAAAAGGGGAAAATTTAGACACCAAATTTGGGTCACACTCCCCTTGGTCCCCTTTTATTAATTAATGTAACATATTCACCTAACCATGACCCCTTACCCCACATTCATATTAATTTAATTACTTAAAATTTAATTAATGCTCATCCTCACACTATTAATTAATTTAATTAAATTAATTTACACCTCACCTAGCCACATCACCTAGACACCTCATCATGGACTTATTCTTAGTCTATTAATTAACTAAGATTGAGTCTCCACTTATCTTAACCAACTGGGACTTAGTCTAACCCTAAAATTAAATTCATATTCCTTCTCCAAAAATAATCTTACTTATCTAAGTGATAACCCTCACTTTAGACCCAGACTGACAATCATAGCACGCCAAAAATAGCAAGATTTTCCTATTTTTGGAAAACCTAGTATTTCCCACCTTAACCAAAGTTTTTTAAACCTCCACCGACACAGGTCAACTTAATTATTACTGGTTACTATTGGTGTGTGTGACTATCCAGTCATCGTCCACATCACCTAGGTGAGTCATCTCGCCTTGCGAGAGTCATAGGTCTTAGGAAGTCAAATGAAAATTGTTAGATTGTCATATAGAATCTGACATTGTCATTTATGTCAATGCGTCATAGGAGTTACATTCCTTATTTGGAATTGTAACTCCTCTTCTAGTGGCGTCATATGCGTCAGTGGCATCATTGAGTTCTTTCCATGTTTAGGCATGGGGGTTACACAACACCCCTATTTGTACTTCCTATTTTTCGATCTATGAGTATGAGCAGACCCATTCTTCTTACTTGCAATCTTCTTTCCATTGTTTCGAATCTTGCGTATTGTGTTGGCTTGACGTTACCATCGGAGTGCAACTTCGTTGTGGTGCATCACTTTTCGACATCGGTTCTCGTGAATCCCTCTTTCATGGTACCAGAGCTGGTTTCTGTAAACGTGCACTCTTCATTTCTCAGTTGTTTATTACTTCTGGTTTCTTCTCATTTCCTCATTTGCAAGGTTTTTTTATTATCATTTTGGAATTATTGCTCACCTCGTATTGAGGTTTTTGATTCTGAGTTAAGGTATTTGGTTGGTTTGTTTATCAGCTGAGTTCATATTTGGATATTTCTAGATCTTTGTGGATGTTATTTCTAGGTTATTTCTTGCTGGTTGTTTTCAGATTCAGCTGCAAGGTAAAAGAAGAGCTCGTTTTTTGGCGTGGACCTGTGATTACTGGTTGGGATCGTTGTTTTTTCTTCACCGGTGTATACTCAGACTATTCCGAGCTTCTTCCTCATCGCTGTGGTTCCTTGCTGTCTCAAAACGTTTTTTGCAAACCTCTCACGTTTTTTGCAAAACCTCTCACGTTTTTGCCTTGTCTCTCACGTTTGCAAAGCTACTCACGTTTTTCCTCTGTTCTGAGCATTTTCAACTGTTCCAGACATTTTTGGGCCTTTCTGACTGTTTTCTCCCTTCCAGGCATTTTTTGCCCTGTCCTCAGGCGTTTTTCTCCCCTGGCTGCGTTTTCTCCTTTGTTCCAGGCATTTAAACTGTTCTGCATTTTTTAACCTGTCCTAAGGTGTTTTTTCTCCTTTCCTGTGTTTTTGCATGCTGTTCTGGCATTTTTGGACTGTTGAGGCATTTTTTTGGACTGGTAAGGCATTTTTCCTTCAGCTGGCATTTTTTGGACTGTTCTGGCATTTACTGACAGTGGACAGTCACTACATTATCTATTTTTACCTGCCTTTCATCCCCACGTGGCTTTCTCAGTCCGCTGCCAGGTAATATCTCTCTAAAAATATGTTTTTATTCACTTTTCTTAAAAAAACGTGGTTGCATTCTTTTTATCTTATCACTCTTCTAAAAAAACGTGTTGTTTCATTATTTTTAAAAGGTATAAGGTAAAAACATTACATTTTATTGGCATTGTAAGTTTTTTGGCTTGTTTTATTAACCTTCCGTCGAGTGTCGAAGATGAAGGGTGAGGTCCGGGATTGGCAGGTGGCTAATCCCCCCTCGCAATACAAACAAACCCTATCTCAAATTCCGTGCCATTTCCAATGAGCATACATACGACACCTTTGCATGCATTTAGGGAATTTTTTAATCCGTTTGTAGGCTTATTGGCTTTTTCCTCATCAGTTGCGGGAATTGGTTTTTGCTATAACTTTTGACTCGTTGCTCGGTTTTGAGCACTTCTTTAGTCAAAGTTGCATGTTTTTTCACACTCTAGATGATGGGATCATTAGTTTTGTAAACACACTAATTTTATAAAGTGCCGCATTCTGGGGGGGTGTCTTTGTATTGCTTAATTCAGCTCATTTTTTCTTGAGCTTTGTATTCCTTTTTTGTGGACTTGTGAGCGCGTCCGCCACAGTCTTACAACAAAGGGATTCTTTTGTGCGATGTGAGATGTTGTTTCTCACAAAGCTCTTTCTTCCCCCTCTTGCTTCTCTCTTTCTGTGCTTGCTTGCAGTGTTGATCTGTTGTGCCCTACGAACCTTGATTGTTGTCTCCACCATTGCGCGTTATTACGCTAATTGCAAGGTGAGTGACAAACTGGTTCTTGGAACACAGTCGCATCTGGTTGTAATCAACGCACTGAATTATAAAGTGCCAAACTCGGGGGTGTAATTTTGTTCTGGGGTGGTTGTTTCCTTTCTCTCTCCTTCCTTCTGCATTCCTTGGTTCTATCTCTTCATTATGGATATCTCTAAAGTACCAGTGCTCACACCTTTTAATTTCTTCGAATGGAAATCTAAAATTATATTGGTTTTGCGAAGTAAAGGGTTATACCGAGTTACCATGGGGTTAGAGACTGAACCTACTGATGAACCCAAAAAATCTAAATGGTTCAACCGTTGTGATGAAGCCTTAGGTCTTATTTGTATGTCTATCTCTCCCGACTTGCTCTTCCACATCGAAACTTCCTCAACACCCGATCAAGCATGGAAAACGCTTGATGATATGTTTGGGAAGCAAGATGACATGAGAGCGCATGAGTTGGAGAACGAACTACTAGGGTTAAACCCTAGTGACTTTGAAAACCTACAGGCCTTCTTCTCAAAATTTGTCCGCACTAGAATGCTTCTAAAGGAATGTAAAGTGGATAAGAAAGACTCTCAATTGATCTTGTCGATTCTTTCTAAGTTAGGTCCTGAATACTCTGTTTTCATTTCAACTTTTCACGCCACGAAAGCCGCCTTGGGTAGTACTTGGACTATGCCCTCCTTTGATAGTTTTTGTCCCAACTCATTCGAGAATAGGACAAACTCATTCAAATGGGGACTCTAAAATCCAAGTCACATGCCCTTGTGGCGAATAAGGGAAAGAAAAATGAAAAGAAGAAAGAAACTAAGGACCAACCTAAGAAAGAAACCAAGACCAACCAACCCCTAGTTAAGCCCATCACTCATACTTGACTTCTGAGCCTAAAGCAAAGAAGGAAAAGTATAAATGCTCCTATTGTAAGAATATTGGCCATGACGAGCAGCATTTTTTCAGAAACAAATTGATCACTTAACTCATTTACTTGAGAAGAATAAAATAAGTGTTCCTGAATCCATTAAACAAAATGCTCAGAAAGGTGAGTCCTCTAATGCAAAGGAGACAAAAAATGAAAAGAAGAAAGGTAAGGCCCTCATAGCTAGATCAGCTCCATCATCAACTTGGATTATCGATTCCGGTGCCTCGCACCACATGGCTTCTTCAGAGGTTGAATTCTCTAGCATTGAACCATGTGGCATGTCCCAAATCACGTTGGGTGATGACACTCATGTGTCGGTTTCCGGTAGTGGATCGGTAGAGATTGAAGGTGGAACATTTAACCAAGTGTTGAGTGTTCCCAATCTCTCTACCAATCTCCTATTAGTTTACCAAATCACCCACCTTGGTGAAGGAATGCAAGTGGAATTTGGTCCTAACTCGGTGATTATTCATGAGCTTAACTCTGACTGCACTGTGGCTGAGGGAAAGGCAGATCACCGTTCACGGTTGTATACCTTTTCCCACTTCTCTTCTGATTCGACACCCAATGCCTTGCTCACTCATGCAAATGAGGTTAGCAAGTTATGGCATGAGCATTTTGGGCATCTAAATTATCGTTACCTTGAACAATTGAGCCAAAACAAAATGGTCAATGGGCTACCCCGAGTTAAGTTTTCTAAGGGTCTTTGTGAGGGTTGTACCCTTGGAAAGCACCCTAAAAAAAGATTTGACAAGGGAAAATCCTGGAGAGCTACTTGTCCCTTGGATCTTGTTCATAGTGATGTTTCTGGCCCTTTTCCATCTCCTTCTTTTACTAGAGCTCTATATATACTAACCTTCATTGATGACTTTTCGTGTTATACTTGGGTATATTTTCTTAAGCTTAAGTCTAAAGTTTTGAGAATTTTCAAAACTTTAAGGCTCTTGCTAAGAAACAAGCGGAATGGTCTATCAAGGTTCTTCGAACCAACAATGGAGGTGAGTATGTGAGCAACAGGTTTGAGGATTTCTGCACTTCTGAGGGGATTTCTTTGCAGCGTATAGTTGCTTATAACCCTTCCCAAAATGGAGTTATAGAAAGAAAGAACCAAACTTTAAAGGAGATGGCTACTTGTATGGTTCACTCAAAATCTCTTCCTCTATAGTATTGGGCTGAAGCAGTGAATTGTTCTTGTTATATTCAAAACCGTGTCCCACACAAGGCAGTAAGAGGGATGACACCCTTTGAAGCTTGGTTTTGACACAAGCCTGATGTTGAGCACTTTTGAGTCTTCGGATCCAAGGCTATGGCTCGGATTCCCAAAGAAACGCAAGGCATTGGATCCACAATCCAAACCTTGTATCTTTGTCGGGTATCCTGATGGCATGAAGGGATATCGATTGTTGAACCCTACCACCCATGAGCTTTATATTGAGAGGAGTGTGAAGTTTGATGAGTCATCCTTGACTTCAACTTCCACTGAGGTTTTTCCCACCTGATTGATTCGACTCTTCGAGATGATGATTTTGTTGAGCGAGTTCCACCTCTCCCTGCTCCTCCCGATCCTCAAACTTTTGAGTCTTCTGATTCTGAATGTAGTGATGATGAGGACAATGTCCCTTCTCACTCAAGTGAAGAATCTTCCAACTGGAGCCTGAGCCGTCGGGACCTCTTTGGGCAGGAAATATTTACAGAGTGCTGGAGATTTAGTTGGAGATCCTTTGGATGAGAGACGTACTCACTCAGAATTCACTAGACCTCACTCCTTCGCCTCTACTTCTAATCCACCATCTTTCCACGAAGCTTCTAGGATTCCTGAGTGGGATTCTGCCATGGATGAGGAGTATTCCTCACTCATAAAGAATGACACTTGGGATCTTACCCTTCTTCTGAAAGGAAGAAAAATCGTTCGGTGTAGGTGGGTATATCGAACAAAGTATGGAGCTGATGGAAAAGTTGAGAAGTATAAAGCATGACTTGTAGCTAAGGGTTTCTCCCAGGTAGCTAGGGTTGATTACTCAGAAACCTTTGCTCTAGTTGTGAAGATGACTTCCATTCAACTGACCCTTGCCATCGCTACCGCTAACAGATGGGAAGTCCACCAGATGGACGTTAAGAGTGCCTTCCTTCATGGGGACCTAGAGGAGGAGATCTATATGGAACAACCTCCGGGTTATGTCCATGATCCATCCCTCATTTGCAAATTAAATAAGTCTCTCTATGGCCTTAAACAAGCCCCTCGAGCTTGGTATGCCAAGATGGACTCCTTTTTACTTGCATCAGGGTTCACTCGGTGTCACTCTGACCCAAATGTGTATATTCTGCAACAGGATGACTCCATGCTTATTCTTGTTCTCTATGTTGATGACTTGTTGATCACCGGTAGCTCTTCCTCTATCATTGATTCTATGAAGATCTCCTTGGCCAACAAGTTCTCCATGTCGACTTAGGATTACTTCATTACTTTTTGTAATCCAGATTTCACAATCTGACTCAGGAATTATGATCTCGCAGCCTAAGTACTCTCTTGATTTGCTTGCTCGGTTTCACATGTCTGACTGCAAGTCCTCACCTACTCCTTTTCTTTCCGAGATTAAGTTTGTTTCTGATTGCTCTTCCCCCTTGGTTGACAGTACCCTTTATCGGCAGTTAGTGGGAAGATTGATCTACCTTACTCACACTCGGCCAGATCTATCGTATCGTTGTCGGGATCGTGTCATTTATGCAAGAGCCTCATGAGCTGCATTTAAAAGTAGAAAAGTGGATCCTTCACTATGTTCGTGGAACTCACACAAATGGTATTCATTACTTAGGAGGGACTGAGATTGACTTGGTTGGATTTACAGACTCAGATTGGGCGGTGATCTAGATCATCGGAAATCTACCTCAGGCTACAATTTCACTCTTGGTTCAGGTCTTGTCAGTTGGTCCAACAAGAAATAGAACTCCATTGCCATATCATCGATAGAAGCGAGAATACGTAAGAGAAAGAAGCGATTAACATTGCCACGAGAACTGTTTGGTTACAGGGTATTATGATGAGTTTGGCATCCACTTTTGGCGGCCTACCATTATCTACTATGACAACATGAGCACTATCTCAATTTGTAGAAATCCAGTTCAGCATCAATGGACGAAGCACATTGAGATTCATATGCACTTCATACGGGAGCTGATACATGAAAACATCATCGGCATACGGATGTTCGAGACATGATCAAGTTGCAGACATTTTCACTAAGCCCTTCACTGAGGTGAAGTTTCTTCACTTACGGTCTCTTCTTGGGGTGAGGTCTGCTGCAGCCACCCATCTTCTTTGGGATATATAGTCCTCCTTCTTGTTCTCTTCGTTGTGGTGCATCACTTTTCAACATCGGTTCTCACGAATCCCTCTTTCAATTACCTTATATACAATTTTATAATCTTTTACTGAGGTTGGTAATTTTGAGTTTTGGGAGAGATATTTTGCACCCAAGCATGAACCAGAGATTTCTCAACATCAAAATGATGAAATACATTGATCCTGAGGCTCAAGAAAGCACATGATACTCATCCAGAGGCATTAGCATTCATGGGAGCACTGAGAAGTATTGCAATGGAACTAACCACAAAGTTCTTCACAAATCAATAATTAACTCCCTTCACCAACCAAGCCTACAAATACAAGTGTATTTTATTTGCATCATTTTTGTACTTACTTAATAGGTTCTTTATCTTTTTGTTACTAGATCTTATTTCTTCCATGCATTCCTCCATTCCCACCTTTTACTAATCTACCCAACCTACCACCCATAGCCTTCTAGCTCTCCATACTTGATCTTTAGGCATCCTTGAGTCTTCCTAACTTTATTACAAACCCAACCATCCTCCCTCCATTCTCTATGCAATCACAAAGAAGTCTAAAAACTAGGTTTATTTAATTACTACAATCTCCCCCTACCGACGTTGGTTACCTTAACCATCATCGGTTTCTCCTCTTCATCAACATTAGTCACCAAACCGATGTTAGTTATTGTGTCTCTGTCAACTTTCACTAAACCTCCCCTAACAGCCTCCAAAACTCACAAAACCTCACCCAAACCTGATACCCCACCTAAAACCTCACCACAGACATTCCCAACTCTTTGTGCTAGACACGAGAGAGCCTAGACACCCACTTTTGACATTCTACTATTATCCACAGTAATCGATATCGGTCATCCTGAACCATCATCGGTCACACCTTGACCGGCATTGGTCTCTGTGCCTGGTAAACTGCCTTAAACCAACAAGCTTCCTAATCATCCAAAATCAACCCAAACTACACCATATCTTACCTAGACCCTATCTCTCGATCCCTAGACCACCTTCCTAACTTCCGTAACCTTTGACCAGGACCTTCACCAATTTAATTATTAAGCATTTAATTGGATTAACATTGATAGTAATATGAGATACCTAAATCAGAACACTAGCATTAGATTCTTTTATTTGCATGTTTAGTTATTTTATATTGAGTTATATATCAGTGGATTGACAACCGTTAAGGAAGTATCACACTTCCTAGATCTAGCTCATGCTAGGAAATCCACTAACCTTTTCTATTAATTGTATCTTGTGGTCTTACTTTGCATTATAGGTAGTTCCTCCTAGCCAAAAGGAATCTCACACAATCAGTTTGGATCGAGAAATCGAAACATGCGCACTCAACCTTCAACCAACATAATAGGAGGTATTACTCCTTGTCCTATTTACCTTATTTTGTCTCATTATCTATAAAAATTCATTGAAACACATATAATCCTACAAATGATCCTATGCGAGCTCTTTTGAGTTGACTAGAAAATTTGGAAGCTACTACCAAGGACCCAAACACATCCTCACTTATGATCAGGTTTGTAATGAACCCATCCATCCATCAATACCATATAAACCCTATCCTCTACATTGGGAATTACCTAAATTTACCATGTTCCATGGCTAGGAGGATCCTCAATAATACATACTATCCTTTAGACATTCATGTTATCTCATCATCTACAATTAAGATCTCCGCTTAGAACCTTTCCTATGTCATTGGCAGGACTTTCCTTAGATTGGTATAACTCCCTCCCTTGACACTCTTTATTCTCTTTCACACAGCTAGCCATGTTATTTCTCAATCATTTCACTATAAATGTTACTCGCAAAATCACCATTTCGATCTTTCTACCATCAAACAATCTAAAAATGAATCCCTTGTCGACTTTTTCACTAGGTGGAAAAGCATTATCAATCAATTGACCTTATCATTACCTCAATCAGAACTAATCAAGTTGTTTACTTGATCATGTTCCCATCACATATCATCCACTCTTCAGATCCACACCTTCTAAAATTTTGGTGAAGAATTCACCATGGACAAAAAATTACAAATCAAAGCCTTGAAGAAGTTCATCTCAATCCTAAATCTACACATGTACCATCTGATTCTCCTAGGTCTTCCTACAAACCTGATGAAACTACCATGTATGATTTCTTTACTTATCTTCCGACCCAACAACCTTGATAGAATCAGTTCGTATAGATACTACACATCCCTCGAGTCACATCATTAACACTATTACATATGATCTTCCCCATGAGGAGACCCGTTCATCACCAAGCACTTCCCCTTTAAGACTCAAAATCCATGGATCCTCTTTTCAATGATCCTCACACATCGATATCACTTATGTCCATTTTCCAATCATCCATTACCTCCTTGCAACCCTTAGACTCTACCTTGGATATTGTTACTAAGGAGGCATTCATAATCAAATATCTCAACATCCAACCACTTTTTAAACTAATCAAATAATTAGACAACTCACATAAATATAACCCACCTCAATCATGTCTTGAAACAACATCTCCCTCATCTAAATCAGGCCCAATCCTATCCCTAGATACTCACTTACCATCTATTCTAGAACCCTGTCTTGAATCAAAAACTATATAATCAAATACCATCACATCCATGGCCTCACCCTTGTCATCTAACGTGAGACCCTCTCCTCTATCTAAATAAAATGTTACAAAATTAAAACCTATCACATCCACAATCTCATCATCTGTTGTAAAACCCCTTCCTTTACCTAAAATCAACATTACAAAAATCAAAACACACATCATCTAAGGTATCAACCTTACCATCCATTTTGGGACCTCATCCTTTTCATAATCCAAATCTATAAAATCTATGGTCCCACCCTTACCATCAATTTTGGGACCCCATCCTTTATCTCAATATCACACCACACAGTTGTACCCTATCTCATCCATAGTTTATCTATCCTCATCCATTTTTATACCCCATGCATTGTCTAATTATATCAATCCCACATCATACCCTCTCTCTTATCAACCTCACAATGTCCCTATGATGTTTCAACACCATACGACATCTATGAATCCACCCCCATCTAAAAATAAGACGTGTCCTACCAAGAATTCTCATAAATAAAAATCAAAATCAAAATCAATTAATCCAAATCCCCAAAAGGAACTTACATCAACATCCTCGAGAGACTCATGCAAGATTCTCTTATCATATTACCACCCATCAAAACACCCAATCCACATTTTGAAACCCACATGGTATGATCAAAACAAAACATGTGTCTATCATAGAAGCCCGAGACATAGCACAAAGAGTTGTAAAGTTCTTAAATCCATAATCTAACGAATCTTCCTCATCAATGATCTTCTCCCAGAAGAAGACCATCCTAATCCATCATTGATATCATCTACACCTCCACCCCTAATGTCTGCAGGACAAGGGGGATATCCTCAATCTCGTATTATCAAATCTTTGTCAAACATCTCAATCTCATCAATATCCACACCTTCCCTTGAATGTCTTTCAATTTATTCAACTCTTTCACTAGATTCTTAGCAAATTAATGAAATAGATAAGCATAGTAGGCCAATGAGGAATACATGTTCGTGATGTCGGTTCAAGGTTGTGCATGCATTCTGATTTCTTGATCCAAGTTGACTATGAGAGCTCCCTTTTGGATAGGAGGAACTACCTATAACTACAAAACAATACCACTAAATAAAGTTAAACAAAACAATGAGTGGATTGCCTAGCGCAAGATAGATCCGGGAAAGGTGATGCTTCTTGAATAGTTTGTCAATCCTTTGTTATATAACAATATTAATATTATTCCAAATATAGATGAAATAATGATCTTATTGGAATTGAAATGATTTAGGTATCTCTTAAACAATAATAAGAAAGGTCAAGTAAAAGGTGATTGAGGTCAAAACAGTCAGAGTGATTGGTTGGTGTTAAGTTGCGAGGTCTAGTGAAGATTAAAAATTATTCTGAGTTGTTGGGAAATGGGTATGAACTCACTAGTTTGAGTTATATTATCGGACACAATAACCGATGTCAAACTGGGTGACCGATGTTGGTTAGGCGAGAATGAATGACGTCAATTGGATAACTAGTGTTGATAGGGGCAATTAGTAAAAAGCACTTAGAATTATTTTTTAGACTCTTTGTGATTGCAGAGGTTGTAAATGGTGAGGGTGAGGTCGTAAAATGGCCTTGTAGGCTCAGAGATGATTAGAAGAGGGTGAAGGTAGGTGAAAGGGCTAGGTATGGTAAGGTGATAGGTTGGTAGGAGGAAGGGGTGTATAGACGTGGAGAAAAATAAATTACTGAGATGAATAATAAATCTTACTAAAATAAAACAGAGATAAATGAAGAGATGTTAGGTACTTACTGAAGAGTAGGTTTGGATAATGTAGGTGATGAGGATGGTGATGGCAGAGATCCAGAGAGAAGAGACGTTTTGTTCGTGTTGTGGTAGTTTAAACCTCTGTGCTTATCTATGTCAATTTGTGATAGTGAAGAAGAGGATGAATGCCAATGGTTGTTGGTAGTGCTCTCGTATATTTTCCTTTTCTGAGTGCTTCATAAATTTTGAGTGCTCCAAGTCTCTATTCGTATGAGATCCTGAATCGAATGACCAAACTAGGAAAAGGATTTTGGAAATGTATTTAACCTAACTAAGAATGGATAGATGACTGACTTAAGTTGAGATATAACTGGTATTGGTTAAGGAAAGAATATCTAGGTTGGCCAAAAATAGCCTAATTGTTGCTATTTTTGTCATGCTCTCAATCTTCATCGAATCTTGAGTGATAGATCATGGGAGGATAAGTAAGAGTCTTTTTAAGTTTATTGATAGGAGTTAAGTCTAGGCTTAGAATAAGTCCCAATTGGTTAGGATAGGTTTAGAATTGTTCTTAGGTCATTAATGAGGTTGGATTGGGTCATTTGAGTGAGGTGGCTAGGTGAGTTGGATGGGTGAGGTGGTTAAGTGAGGATATTAATTAATTTAATTAAGATGATTAATTCAATTAACATGTGCACTAGGGGATATAAATGGGTAGGATTTGGTTAATTTAATTGATGGGGATTTAATGGAAGATTGACCCAATTTTGGTGTTCGCAGATTGCCCCTTTTTTGTCACGTATCTTACATTGATAGCGATGATGACAAAAATTGGAAGTGGTTAGCTTGAGATATAAGTGGGAGTATGGTTTCCCCAAATATGAGTGGAGGTGATCCCCTCAAACCAAGAAGCGATGAGGTGTGAGACGAGTCGGTGAGTGGTTTGATTAATGTGTAATTTATGAAGGTTAAGGTAGGTGAGTTTTAGGTAAGGGTATGTGAACTTTGGGTAATGACAATCAAACGCACGCACATGTATAGATTGTGACATGGTACTAGGTTGAAGAACTTGCAAAATCTACATCATCCAAGGTCGATAGGTTTATCCAAACAAGGTTGAAGTGATTCAGGTATCCAGGGTACATGATATGGTTTGAAAACATGACATAGGTTAGGTGTAGGAATGTTTAGGTATGATCCGGTACACTAAAGGTTTGGTCGGGATAAACAACACAAAAATAGGTAATATAAGGTCATTAGGATAAAACAACATAGGTAATAACATCGTAAGACATAGCAAGTACACAAGTTCAAAGGTCACAAAAATTGGTTTAAGTTAAGATATATAGGTCATGGCATGGGTAAGGCTAAGGTATAGGTAAAATAACAAGTCCCTAAATGCAATTAAGGAAATGTATGGGTAATTTAGGCTTATGGGTAGGGTGTAATAAGTGTTGGTAAGGCCAAAAGGTATGTGGCAGTAATGATTTTAGGTCAAAATGGGAAAAATGTAGATGAAATGGTACTAGCAGGTGACCGATGTTAGTTATAAGGTTACCGACGTCGGTTTGGTATGACCGACATCGGTCATGTTGGGTTAGGGTTATAAATTTGAAATTCTATATTTTACGAAATCATTGTTGTCTTTTGACTTTGAGAAAATGACATAGTTGAGTGACTTGTGCATTTTTCTTGGAGGAAAATACAAGGCATTGTACCTGGCTGAGGTGGAGGTTACTAAGTGGTGAGAGGAGCCAGGTAGACGGGTCCATGAGAGCGGTTAGAGACATGTGATTGGTGGAGGGATTCAAGGTAGATTTCAGCATGGAAGAGGTGGTACACGGGGTTCGGTTGGACCACTTTGGAATAGTGGCTAAATGTGCCACCATATACGTGACATCGTGATGAGCTAGGGGTGTTTTCTAACTTGTTATTTACTAAACATTTGGTGAAAAATGAAGAAATTGGGGTGGGGGTTTTCATTTTGAAATGTGGGTTAAAGGTGGGTAAAATCAATATGGGGAAGGGAAAATGTAGGATAAATGGGATAATAAATGAATATAAGGTAAATTAGGGTGGATTGGGGTAGGTGGAAGGGTAGGTTGTGGTGAATTTTAGGTGAAATGGGTTAGAGGGGATGGGTTTTGGTTTTGGGTTTCCGTGATAGAGACTGATGTTGGTATAGGTTTGATTGACATAGGTAGGCTTTGGCCGACATCGGCCAGTCTTAAAAGACCAAACATTGGTTAAAGATAATCGATGATGGTCATTGAAAACAAGTGATGGTCAAGGTGGTGACATCGATTATGGATTAAAGAAAAACAAGGGTAAGAAGGGTTAGTGTGGAAGGAAAAATATGCGGGAAGGGATAAATGAAGGGTGTATCTAGAGGGATGAGGGTAAAATGTGATTATTGTAGGATAAGATAGGTGAGTAGGTTAAATAATTTTAAGATGATGTGTCGTGATTGTAAAGGGTAGTAGGCTTGTAGGTGAATTAGGTAAATTAGGTAAGCATGATTGATGTGGTTGGGTATGGTTTTGGGGTTAATAGGTAATTGGAGGTAATCAAATCTTTAAAATGTTGTGGTTTGTTGCATGCGAGCTAGGAACTAGTTGTAAATGTGGGATAGAGTACAACCTCTATTTATAGTGATGTGGTCTAGTATGTATGATGTAGAGGAGTGGGAGCATATGATAGATGTTGGACTGATTGGGATCCGGCGCTATAGGCATATAGCTTGAGATCCTATCTTGATGGTCACACTCATTGATAGATGGGATTCAGTGACCAACATGTTTCATTTACTGATGGGTGAGATGACTGTCACCCTAGAGGACATGTACAAGATCTTACGGATATCGATTGTTAGGGAGCCAATGTATTCTATTTCTTCAGAGGCATTAGTGGATCCAATAGTGGTTATATTTGAGGAGGCGATGGGTGAGTTGAGGTACCATAACGTGAGCCTTAGCTATGGAGACATGTATATGGCCCATCCTCATGAGACAAGGTTGGTTGTTTTGATGATGGAGGTAGTATGTTGTTTTTCCTTACCAGATGTTGAGGGTGGGATATTCCCATGAGCACTGATGGGATTGATCCAGGATATGATGGAGGAGTGGATCTATTTTTCCTAGACATTGGCATTCCTAGTGCAGCTATACAAGGAGTTATGGGCTTATGGGAGATTGTGGTAGTTTAGCTTGTGTTGCACCTTTCTACTACATTGTTGGGCGTACAAGAATATCATATGTGTGTGGCTAGTTTTTTTCCCGACATGATTCGTTCGGGGTAGTCGGGTCAAAGTTGGATACGAGATGATGGGTACCAATTGGTGGGTAGCACAGAGTGGCTAGGGTCACATGTGATGTTTTATATTATAGACAATTATTGGAGGGGATTTTAGGGGTCGATATTGTGTGGAGACCCTATATTGGCTATCCATCCTATAGAGGCATGGTAGAGGAGCTAGAGGAGCTACAGTTAGAGAGGTGGATACAGGGGTGGCATGAAGGTGAACATGAGTTAATACCCATCGATAGTTTTAGATGGAAGTTTGGGTTGTAGTAGGATGTGCCTCCACATTTCACACAAGTACATGAGAGATGATGTGGAGAGACCTATGTATCCACCATGACTAATTGTGCCTACGGGGGGAAGGAGGAATAGGTGGTGGATAAGTGGATTGATGATGATGGGATCACTAATAGATATAGGAAGTGGTGGGAAGGACAACTACAGGTGACACCACCGAGGCCAAGGCATCCAGACTTAGCCACCATCACATTGTAGAGGGATACCTTAGAGGGTAATTTGGCTTCCCTTTAGGACCATATTACAAATTTACGGGGGCAACTTACTAGGTTAGAGGCACAGTTTTCCATTTTACATGCTTAGGTGGTTAGCCTTATAGGCACGAGTAACACACAGGTGGAGATGGAGATGGGGACGGTAGCCACCTTACAAGCACAAGTAGTAGGTTTACAGGGCCAGATGGCCAATGCACATGATCACGTTGTGGCCTTATAATCCCAAGTTGCAGTGTAAGCACCTCCATAGACTCAAGGATAGGGTCTTACACTACAAGCAATTACTGCTGGGATAGGGTCCCATGGTAGTGAGGAGGAGGATAGCGATCACGAGTATAGGGTTTAATCTCAATGTTAGCGGGACAAATCTCATAGGTTATTATGAGACCTATGGCACCACCTAAGATGGTGCTAATGGAGAGGTTCGAGGATGCCCTGAATAAGGCATGATATTACTAGTATCATCGATGGTATCGGGATAGATGTCCCCTTACGATGTTGAGTACAAGGCATAAAAGGAAGTGAGTGAGAGAACTAGATTCCGAACTCATTGTTAAGAGAGCACATGGGGCCATTGAGCCTAGAGACAAGGTTAGGGTGAGGCTATGAGTTCACGGAGGCCAGTCCCAGATGAGGGTCGGGAGGAGATTAGCGATACCCATAATAGGTGGAAATATTTTGGCAGGACACCGCATTGGAGGAGAGGAGGAGGAGACAGATGAGACAGGTATGGATATCAAGTGGGGTGATGATTAGTCACTTGATATGATTGGTGTATTGATTTTTGGTATATACCGGCTTGTGTTCGATGATAGTGATGATTTATATGAGTTTTTGAAAATTTGATTTTATATCAGCCTGCATACCAAAGATAGTGAGTATGTATATGAGAGTTTTGAGATATTGAGTATTTATTTTTATCAGTTTACATTTATATTGATACATGAGACATTCTCATTGTTATAAATGATGATATTTATGGTATGGATGATGTACTTACATTTGAATTTTCATTGTTATTGTGTATGTGGTGGAAACTAGGTGAATTAGGCATGATTGAGTCAATGTCATGTAGGCATGATGGAGTCAAGTATATGCGTGTTTGAGTTAGATCATTTAGTCATGGTGGAGTTTGGTATAGGCATTATTGAGTCAAGGTTGGTTAGGCATGGTTTTGTTAGGTCAGTTAGGCTTGGTGGAGTTAGGTCAGTTAGGCATGGTTGAGTTTAGGTGATTTAGGCATGATTGAATCAAGGTCGAGTTAGGCATGGTGGAGTTATGTTTTTGGTTTTGATTTAATTTCCAAGTTATTGGTAACATGAAAAAATAAATGATGATGAATATGTATGGTATGATGTTGTAAGAAATAGGTAAGTATACATGTTTATATACTTGTATGTTTGTTTAATTTCCAAGTAATGTAGAAGATGGAAACTAACTAATGGTAGAATGTAAATAA
This sequence comes from Taxus wallichiana var. yunnanensis, assembly GCA_018340775.1. Lineage (NCBI taxonomy): Eukaryota > Viridiplantae > Streptophyta > Pinopsida > Cupressales > Taxaceae > Taxus > Taxus wallichiana. The sequence continues at coordinate 689,612,764 of CM031242.1, read as the reverse complement.
AAAAGTGGGGGAATTAGTTAGGGGAAAGAGTGTTCGAGCTAACCTCTAAGGGCCCCATGCCCACAAAGTTTTTCCTACATAGCCCCGATTTAAAAAGGGGCCTCAGGCCGATGTAGTTCTCCCATAAGCTAAGGAAGAATATGATGAGGTAGAGGAATGGTTTGGTAAGATTTAGACATCTTTAAGTCTAGGTCATTTAAGCATGGTTAAATATAGGTAAGTTAGGCATGCTTGAGTTTAGGTCACTTAGGCATGATTGAGTCTAGGTCATGAATGCGGGGGTGAATTGAGGTCGTGTGGGTGTGGTTAAATTGAGGTGTCAAAAGTTTGGTCCTTTATAGGATAATTAACAAGTAATGAAGAAGGTGATTGGTAAGAGGTGATTGGAAGAACCGCCTATTTGATAAGAACCATAACACGTCTATCATACCAAAGATGGGCTTGTAGGTGAATTACGTAAATTATGTAATCATGATTGATGTGGTTGGGTATGGTTTTGGGATTAATAGGTAATTGGAGGTAATCAAATATTTAAAATGTTGTGGTTTTGTTGCATGTAGGCTAGAAACCGATTCAAATGTGGGATAGAGTACAACCTCTATTTATAGTGATGTGGTCTAGTATGACTATAGAGGAGAGGGATCATATGACAGATGTTGGACTGATTGGGATCTGGCACTATAGGAATATGGCTTGAGATCCTATCTTGATGGTCACCATCATTGATAGATGGAATTCGGTGACCAACATGTTTCATTTACCGATGGGTGAGATGAATTTCACCCTAGAGGACATGTACAAGATCTTATGGATACCGATTGTTAGGGATCCAATGTATTCTATTTCTTTAGAGGCATTAGTGGATCCAATAGTTCTTATATTTGGGGAGGCGATGGGTGAGTTGAGGTACCATAACTTGAGCCTTAGCTATGGAGACATGTATATGGCCCATCCTCATGAGATGAGGTTGGTTATTTTAATGATGGAGGAAGTATGTTGTTTATCCTCACCAGATGTTGAGGGTGGGATATTCCCATGAGCACTGATGCAATTGATCCAAGATATGATAGAGAGAGTGGATCTATTTTTCCTAGACATTGGCATTCCTAGTGCACCTATACAGGGAGTTATGGGCTTATGGGAGATTGTGGCAGTTTAGCTTGTGTTGCACCTTTCTACTACATTGTTGGGCGTATGAGAATATCATATGTGTGTGGCTAGTTTTTTTTCCCCGACATGATTCGTTCGGGGGTAGTCGGTCAAATTTGGATACAGACGATGGGTACCAGTTGGTGGGTAGCACAGAGTGGCTAGGGCCACATGTGATGTTTTATATTATAGACAATTATTGGAGGGGATTTCAAGGGTCGATATTATGTGGAGACCCTATATTGGCTATCCATCCTATAGAGGCATGGTAGAGGAGCTAGAGGAGCTACAGTTAGAGAGGTGGATACGGGGGTTGCATGAAGGTGAACATGAGTTAATACCCATCGATAGGTTTAGATGGAAGTTTTGGGTTGCAAGTAGGACATGCCTCCACCTTTCCCACAGTACATGAGAGATGATGTGGAGAGACCTATGTCTCCACCACGACCGAGTGTTCCTACGGGGAAGGAGGAACATGTGGTGGATAAGTGGATTGATGATGACGGGATCACTAATAGATATAGGAAGTGGTGGGAAGGACAACTACGGTGTGACACCACCGAGGCCAAGGCATCCAAACTTAGCCACCATCATAGTGTAGAGGGATACCTTAGAGGGTAATTTGGCTTCCCTTTAGGCCCATATCACAAATTTACAGGGGAAACTTACTAGGTTAGAGGCACAAGTTTCCATTTTACATGCTTAGGTGGTTAGCCTTATAGGCACAGTAACACAGGGTGGAGATGGAGATGGGGAACAGGTAGCCACCTTACAAGCACAAGTAGTAGGTTTGCAGGGCCAAATGGCCAATGCACATGATCACGTTGTGGCCTTATAATCCCAAGTTGCAGTGTAAGCACCTCCATAGACTCAAGGATAGGGTCCCACACTACAAGCAATTACGCTAGGATAGGGTCCCATGGTACAGGGGAGGAGGATAGGGATCACAGGTGTAGGGTTTAATGTCGGTGTTAGTAGGAAAATATCATAGGTTATTATGAGACCTATGGCACCACCTCAGATGGTGCTGATGGAGAGGTTCAGGATGCCCTGAATAAGGCACGGTATTACTAGTATCATCTGATGACTGTCGGGATAGATGTCCCCTCCGATGTTGAGTACAAGGCATAAAAGGAAGTGAGTGAGAGAACTAGATTCGAACTCATTGTTAGGAGAGCACATGGGGCCATTGAGCCTAGAGACAAGGTAAGGGTGAGGCTATGAGTTCATGGAGGTCATCCCAAATGAGGGTCGGAGGAGATTAGACCGATACCCATGATAGGTGGAAAGATGTTGGTAGGACACCGCATTGGAGGAGAGGAGGAGGAGACAAATGAGACATGCACGGATATCAAGTGGGGTGATGATTAGTCACTTGATATGATTGGTGTATTGATTTTTGGTATATATCGGCTTGTGTTCCTATGATAGTGATGATTTATATGAGGTTTTTGAAAATTTGATTTTATATCAGCTGCATATACCAAAGATAGTGAGTATGTATATGAGAGTTTTGAGATACTGAGTATTTATTTTTATCGGTTTACATTTATACTAACACACGACATTCTCATTGTTATAAATGATGATATTTATGGTATGGATGATGTACTTGCGTTTGAATTTTCATTGTTATTGTGTATGTGATGGAAACTAGGTGAATTAGGCATGATTGAGTCGAGGTCATGTAGGCATGATGGAGTCAGGTATAGGCGTGTTTGAGTTAGGTCATTTAGGCATGGTGGAGTTAGGTATAGGCATGATTGAGTCAAGGTTAGTTAGGCATGGTTGAGTTAGGTCAGTTAGGCCTGGTGGAGTTAGGTCAATTAGGCATGGTTGAGTTTAGGTGATTTAGGCATGATTGAGTCAAGGTCAGTTAGGCATGGTGGAGTTAGGTTTTTGGTTTTGATTTAATTTCCAAGTTATTAGTAACATGAAAAAATAAATGATGATGAATATGTATGGTATGATGTTGTAAGAAATAGGTAAGTATACATGTTTATATACTTGTATGTTTGTTTAATTTCCAAGTAATGTAGAAGATGGAAACTAACTAATGGTAGAATGTAAATAAAAAAGTGGGGGATTAGTTAGGGTAAAGAGTGGTCGAGCTAACCTCTAAGGGCCCCATGCCCTCGAAGTTTTTCCTACATAGCCCCGACGAAAAGGGGCCTCAGGCCGATGTAGTTCTCCCATAAGCTAGGGAAGAATATGATGAGGTAGAGGAATGGTTTGGTCAGATTTAGACATGTTTGATTCTAGGTCATTTAAGCATGGTTAAATATAGGTAAGTTAGGCATGATTGAGTTTAGGTCACTTAGGCATGATTGAGTCTAGGTCATGAAGGCAGGGGTGAATTGAGGTCATTTAGGTGTGGTTAAATTGAGGTGTCAAAGTTTTGGTCCTGTATAGGATAATCAACAAGTAATGAAGAAGGTGAGTGGTAAGAGGTGATAGAAGAACCACCTATTTGATAAGAACCATAACATGTCTACCATACCAAAGATGGGCTTATGAACGTAAGACCCTAAAGGTGTTGCATGATTGAATATTATAATGGTGACAAAAGTTGCATGATCATGAAATTTTTCATTTAAGGCAAATCCCTTGAGCGGGTAATAAATTATATTGAAAAGGTGATAAGGTGAAAATGGTTGGTTTTAGCGTAACTTGGTGTGAGATAGCCTGCCTACTTGGCAAGAGACTCAAGATCAAAATAGGAAAGTCCATGACAAAAAAGTAACCAGTTTTCTTCTTTTTGCTTTTGTTTTTATAGACTAATTGATGCGGGAAGTCTATGTGGGATGAGTATAATATCTCCTTAAGGTCTTCATGAAGTTGATCGATGTGGGAAGCTTCTAAATATTTTATTTTAGTTTTTGCAAGAATAGTCTTCTTTTGATGATAGACTAAGTACAATATGGCTAGCTTTGTATAGTTGTCCTTGAGGGAGCAATCTATTTATAATAACGAGATAGAGAGAAAATGTCCCTTTTGAGGGAGTCATCTATGTTTCTTTGGAAGTTTGACTCAAGGATTTGAATCCCATTTTACTTTTGAAATTATTTTTCTTTTGGACTTTTAAGTCATGGACAAGACTATAGAGAAAAATAGGCTCTTGTTTTGAAGACAAAACTATATCACACAGAGGTTAACTATGATAGAGAGGTTTTAAGTGATGAATGACCATGGGATTCCATCTTGAAAAAGATGAAAAGTATCCATGAGAATCATTCCATGAGTAGAGTTGTGGTACTCATATTGAAGATAAGGTTAAAAAAGTAATGGGTAATCACATGATTCTTGTTTTAGTCGTTGATCCTTAAAATAGGTAAAATGGAAGGTGAATGGTGCTCAAGGGATGAGCGTTTGAACTAGATAGAATATGATATAGGACCGGTTTCAACAATAGAATGGTTGAATATGCAATGCATTTAGGGGCTCAGGTTCAGTTTACCTTTGAGTGAAGATAAACGATAAGCACCTAATCCATAGGTATGAGTAACAATAGATGGTCTCGAGCCAATTAGGAGAAAATTCACCCCGTTTAATTTTTTCCTCTTCATTACATGTTGATTTTCCTTGAGGATGAAGTTTCCTACTTGGAAGGTTAATTCACGAGACGTGTTTGTCATAGGAACATATGATACATTTTTGGTATATTTTAAGGTGATCAAGAGCATTAAGATGACATTCATCTAATAACTCGAGTTGTGCAAAATGGTCCTGGAAAAATTCATCATCATTGAGCATCTCTTTAAGTGAGATATGAAGAGATGGAATCTAGAATTCAAGAGGATGGACAACCTCTGTACCATAGACCAATGAGAAATGTGTAGCAATATTTGAGGTAAAAATAATAGTATGGTAAGCCCATAAGGCAAAAGGAATGTGTGTGTGCCAATCCTTTCCAGTATCATCCAAAATTTCATAAGAATGTTTTTTAAGGTTTTGTTAGTGGATTCAACTTGGCTATTTATGGGGTAGTAGGGTAAATAAAAGCTAAGTTGAATGCCAAAGGAATCACAAATCTTTCATGGGGTTTTGTTTTTGAACATTTTTTCGTTATTAGTGATGAGATGGTGGGGAACACCAAAGAAACAAATGATGTGATGGTTGATGAATTCACAATTTTTCTTTTCTTTTATAGAAATAAGAGGTATGGATTCTACCCATTTAGTGTAGTATTCAGTAGCAATAATAATCCATTGATGGTGTTGTGAATAATGAGGATTGATCTCTCCGACAAGATCCAAACCCCATTGAGAGAAAGGACAAAGGTCTCATGTGACCTGTAAGGCATGACTAGGTGTGTGATGAATATTAGCATGTTGCTGGAATTTCACACAACATTTGACATAGTCACAATAGTCATGGTTTAGGGTTGGCCAATAATAGCCTAGGTGAAGAATGTGTTTAGCAACAACTAAGCCACTAAAGTGACCTCCACAAATTCCATCGTGAACTTCCTTGATGGTGTAGGTAATTTCAAAACTTCTAAGGAATTGAAAGAGGATACCATCAAAGCCATGTTTATAAAGAAGGCATTCCATGATGACATCTTCGAGAAAACCTTTGATAAAGGTGTGTTGTCCATTACAAGTAAGCTCAGAGGTATAATGCAAAGGGAAAGGTAGTCCAAAAATTACCTATACCAAAGTTCATGTCGGTCAGGTTCAATGGTTCTAATGAGGTTGACATTTTGAAATAGATAAGAAGGTGATTACAACCTTTATACTGTGAAAAATATTTTCAAGTCAGAAGACAAAGTGGGTATATGATATGTAAGATAGGCCATGGTTTCGAGAATTTGTTAGTAGAATGTGGGGTGGTTTTAATTTCATAATGGTTAAAGTTAGTCAAAAGTATCTCAACATAATGTTTATACTTTTCAATTTTTTCATTACGATAACTTTGGTATATACCATTGACCTGATTTACAACCAGTTGAGTGTCACCAAATATATTAATTGATTTAACATCTAAGGTGATGGCGGTTTGAAGGCCTAATACGAGTGCTTCATATTCAGTGATATTGTTAGTACATTCAAAATCTAGTTTGAAAGATAACGACATAGGCTCACCATCGAGAGGAATGAGGATAACTCCAGCACCACCCCCACACTAACATTTGGAACCATAAAAGAATAAGTTCATTGGGTAAATGGTACCATCAAACGAGAGGTAGTAATGGATTCGTCTAGGAAATTGAAGTTAGAGGATTGATCACCGAAGAGGGATGCATATGCAAGTTGGTTGGTGATGGTTTTCCTTTGATATATTTTTATAGATGAATTCGAGGTCTAGGTATATAAGAAGCATGAGCCAACGTGAAAGACATTGATGTTAATAGGGCTTGGAAATATATATAATGTTGTGGGTCTATATTGGTGAAAACAAAGGTTTTGTGGTTAAGTAGGTAATAGCAAAGTTTAGTGGAAAAAAAAAAAAGCATACGAAGATTTTTTGGCATGGGTGTATCGGGTTTCATATTCCATAAGTGTATGACAAATATAGTAAACCGATTTTTCCCTGTGTTTCTTGTCACGATGAATGAGCACGGATCCCAAGGAATGATTCCTAGCAAAAATGTAAAGGTAAAATGGTTGGTGATTCTTAGGACGAATGAGCATAGGTGGTTGAAGAAGGTATTGTTTTAATACCTCAAAGGATTTGTGGAATTCATCATCCCATTTCAAGGAGATGTCCTTTTTGAGGAGATGATGAAATCGGTGGCAAGAATCAGTAGATACCAAAATTAGGTCACACTCCCATTTGGCCCCTCATCAAATAAATACCTTGAACACATCCACCTAGCCATTTGCCCCTTCACCCCACTATAATATTAATTTAATTAATTATCCTAACCTTAATTATTATTTAAATATCCTAATTGGGATAATGCCCACATATCCACCTCACCTAAACACCTCATCAAGCCACCTCACCCTAAGACCTATTCTTAGTAAGTTGCCATAACTAACTAAAACCTACCCAAACCCTAAAAATAAATGCCTACATTCCCTCTAACCACATTCCCGCATGTTAGAAGGAAGCTTCCAGTTTGATCCGTGGAGTAAACAAAATGAGATCCCAGAAAATCAAGGGGATCTACCAGTTTAGTAAACCTAGGAAATCTCGCCCTAACCGACGCCGGTTACCCTTAACCACTGCCGGTTAAGCCGAAACTACCATCGGTTACCTTTTAACTCCCAAAATAACCTTATTTCGAGGTTGGCACATTGTTTTAGAGGTTGGCACATTTCTAAGAGAGAGAGACATCTTTTGAGAATAAGTGACAAAACCAGAGCTGCATGTAACCGTAACCAAAGCATCATAAAATCCATAGTCAAGTACCCAAATAAATTACGCATCCACTTGCCTTCACAAGAGCATCCGAGGAAGCGCCAACACTACACCAAGTTCATTCGATCACCCACCATTACCAACCAGGCATCAAGCTCGTAAAAATAGTAAGTTTGTTAACCTGTATTGTTTCCTTGTCATTTGAGTAGATCCTTTTACATTTGTTATTAGTTTCTACTTTCATTTCCATTCCCCACCATTTTATCTCCATGCAAACTTAACTACCTCTTTACCCACACCATTTAACTATCCATACCCGGATTTTCATCATTCCTGTGCATATCCAAGATCCATACGAATCTCTCCATTTCCCTTCCACCTTCATCTAATCCGGATCTATCACCCAGCCAAGTTTTATTGAGTTTCCTGTAACCCAACCATACCGACGCCGGTCATCCATAACCATCTCCAGTTAACCTAATGACGTCAATCTCTCGTGTCTTTTACCGAAACCCAAATCGAGCCTTAAACCACCACCAAATACCCTAAGCTAACCAAAATCTAACCCTGACCAATAACAGTATCCTAACAGTGTCCTTGACTTTCAGATTCAATCATAGCCTAGCCTGTTGTGAATGAATTCACTTATTGTAGATGAATGAGATACCTAAATCATTTTAACTACAATAGGATCTATTTTATTACTAGCATTAATTTGTTTTAAATAGTGGATTGACAGCCATATAGGAAGTATCATACTTCCCGGATCTAGCACATGCTAGGCAGTCCACTGCACATATTGTTTAACTTTTATTTGGTGGTCTTGAGTTCCATTTCAGGTAGTTCCTCCAAGAAAAAAGGAAGATCTCATGATCAGCTGTGGATTCAGAAGTCATACGTGTGCAACAACCTATCAACCAGCATTTCAACAGGTATTCCTCCTAGCCCATTACCCTTATTTGTTTTGTCATTCTCCAAGAAATGCTCTAGAATCAGGTGAAACATTTTGGCATGCCTAGTGGGACCCATTTGAGGTTCCTTTCATTTATTCATTTCTAGGTGAAAATTTGTATGTTTGTTTCCTTTCTAAAAGGTTCTCACATTAAAATTTCTCCCTTGGAATATTCTCTTCTTTCTATTATCTCAAAGCAATCGTGTTTTTTGCATAAAAATAACTCTTATTCTATTTCATTTGCATTGCGTTAGTGAAAGATCATACTTTCTCCTATTCCTATTATTGTGTCATTGAATTCCATATTTCGATTTGGGTTTAAAATTAACTTCATTCCATTCCTCTTTTATACATTAACTCACATTAAATGAGGGTAACCTATACGCTGGAAGTCATGACCAGTGATGGTTGACAAATGAATCATAGAAAGCACATCTCTCTCTCTCTCTCGAGTCTTACCAAATACACAAATTCAAATCAAGTAAATATTCTTAAACAACATCTTTCCTTAGAACACTGTCAATGATCACACTAATTAGAGGATTGGCGGTACTCCCTAGCTTGCTACTCTATCAAGTCATACTTCGGATCGAAGCCCTACCCCACCATAACATACCCGAAACCTCTTTTTGTAGATCTCCTTCTTCGTAGGAAGCCATCCTCATCAAAAAAATATATTCTACAATTCATGAGTTAGTTCTTAAAATAGAATAAGCTAAACAAACATAATAGAAAAAATCACTCTTAGGATCATATTTTTCTTAGTGTTTTTTCTTGGCTTACGTTTTGAGGTGAGAGGTCACGTTCTTCATTTTTCTTATTTCCCCTTACATGCTCCTCATTACAGTTAGTGTATTCCAACTTCATCTGAGTGTTCCTAGACCATATTCTCATCATTCTTAGAATTATGGGTTTGATTCCACATCAAATTTTAATTCACAACCACATTTTCTTCATCACTATTTCAATTTCATAAGAATCGGTGTCACCAACAAGCGTCATCGGCTACCCTATTACCATCATTGGTTATACCCTACCAAAGCATCAATTCACTATTATTTTGGTTGACCTACCGAAAAGGACACATATTCACCTACTTTGACTATTTAAGGTCCCTGTAACTCTCATCATATTCTCTTTACTGGTAAATCTCATTAGTATTTGACATACCTAGAAAATTTGGCCTTATACCTTGTTTTTACCATCTGTCCACTTTCCATAGTGTGACCGTGGTTTTTGTGATCGACATCGGTTTACCCTAACATGCATCGGTTAGCCTGCATCATTTTCCAGCTGCCATTTTAGCCCCAATTCACCCACCACCACCTATTTATCCTACCTATGTTGTGTTTTTGTGTCACTTACAGAAAGTAGTCTTACCACGTTAGTACCTATTCACATGGTACTAATGCATCGACAAGCAAGCACCCTCATATTCCACACCAGTTGTCAACCACTCCCACCTATCCCTTCACCACCTTCCATTTTATCACCTGCCATGGAATCTATCCAACCTATCTCTATCGCTACCAAAGATGAGGAGTTCACACGACTCCTTGACCAAAATCTGTTGCCTTAAAGTTTTATCTTTCCCACTCATCCACTCGAGATGCCTTAGGTCAGTTGATATATAGCATGCCCGTATCTATCCCCTAACACTCACTCCTACTTCTGCTCCAACCCCTGTTAACCCCATGTTGCTTGCATCTACCTTACCCCCAGCCATTTGGCAGCTAGGCCCTATACCCGTTATGACCGCCACGTTGGTTACATCCGTTGTACCCACCACATCCACTATACCTTTGCCAACCACCGAACATAGCCTTATCTCGCCTTTATTGGCTTGCATATACCCCCGTAGCTACACTACCACCCCGATGTCGGAGACCCCTACCCCTTTTTAAAATGTCATCCTTTCTATTCCGCTATCTTTAGCCCTCATTGTTACTAGGGTCACCACGACCCTTCCACCTCCATATATGTACTATCAACAATGACCTCCTATTTTATCTCATTATTCACTCTAGGTATGTACCCCTATTTTGTTGTCTTCTTCTCAATCTACCTATATGAAAACACCATATACTAGAATTCCACCCTTGTTATAGGCCCAACACCAACCCTCTTACGCTACAGAGGCACCCATCCATCACTGACCTACCAATGACTAATCAAGTTAATGATGGACAAGATGTAGACATTGGAGGCATCGGTTTCAGCTCCATGCAACACTCTCGCCTATGATGAGATTTGTAACGAGCCTATACACCCATCCATCCCTATCCATGTAATGCCCACTTCCCTTTGACACTTTTAGATTTTGATCTTGATACTGTTGAGCTTATTATAGACATTACTATATTTTGATTTAGTATGTTGCTTGATATTGGATTATGGATTATTGTGGATTTTGATTTGATTATGATGCATGATTATTATTAGAGACACCTGACATGTGGATGATGATATATTATTAGACATGGATATTTTATGGATGTTTTCAGATATGTGATTTTTTGGATATTGTGATTAGATCTGGAAAATGAATATTTTATGATGCGAATATATTTGTTGATTAAAAATGCAAATGATGTAATAGTGACTTTGATGTTGTTGTGATTCATTGTGTAGTTGATTTTTGTGATTTTTGTATCATATTGGATGTTTTGATATGGCCACGAGGCCGAAGGAGATATTTGTATTTTGCAGGTTAAAAATATCACAACAAAACATGGGGGATCGGAGACCAACAAAATGGAATTCTATGTGAATTCAACACGATCACCATGGCAAATTGTTTTAGTGTGTTGTGTGTTGTTTTGTTAGAGATTCCCATGAAGGGAATCATCTTTATATGTGAACATGGGTTGTGTATTTTATTTTTTATGGTTAATGTTTATTTATTGTTGTATGTATTTTATTTGTAAGGTGTTCTCTTCTCTTAATTAATTAATTGTGATAGATTAATGTGAGAGATCATATGTTTAAAGTTTATTTAAATCAAATTGGGATATGGAAAGTAATTATAAGAGTTGTTGGCTGTTGTAATTAATTTGTAAGATCTCATGTAAGACATATTTGGAGTATGAAATACTCTACCTCCATTTAAATTCAAATTTGACCTTGGGGGTTACTTTTGGAGGCTTGTGGGACAAGTAAATCTTGTCCCATGCCTCTAAATTTATGTTACCAACCATACTTATGGTATGTGACTTGTGACTTTTATAAGGAATTTTATTCATCTTGTGCATGTTTTTAATTTCACTTTCTTACATTTTAATTTAATGGTTATCCCTTGAGGCGTGGGCTTCTTTTGAGTGTGCAAGTAACTTGTCATTCTTCACCCACCTCTTTATTGAGCCTTGGAGTTGGAGTTTGTATTTTTTGTTGATTTTTGAGGATTTATGATGTGGAATTCTACATGGATCCACATCATTATCTTCTTTCCCTCTTCTATTTATTTCAAACTCTCTTCTTGTTTTGGGTTATTGAACCTTATTTCATTCTTCCTTAGGCGCATTTTCTTATGGGAGCTCTAATTTTTGAAGGAAGTTTTGGAGATAGCTTTGCATGCTTGAGATCTTGCTATTTGGAATTGTGTTATTGTCTTTGAAAGCTTGTTGTTTGGAAGAAAACTAACCATGGAGAGGTAGTAATTTAACTCTCTTTTAATTCTATTATTCTCTTCCGTGTGTTGTGTGGAAAATGAATGTTTTTTTTAATTTATTGGTTGGTTGGGTAGAATACCTTTGGGAAGGTGTAGGATAAGGCTATGGTGAATTATTGTGAGGGGGCATAAGGGAATTCCATTGGCATCAAAAATTTTTGGAGGAGTTTGGGGTTGGGATCCACCATGGAAAATAAATAGCTTGCATTTCTTACTTTGTGGGGGCATAAGGAGGGATTACAGAGGGGCATAAGGAAATGTGTGTCATGAATTACTTGGTAGTTTGTATTTGGTGGATGCCCAATTCCCAATTGGGAGGCATAAGTAGCTTCCCCCATAGGCCTTGCTCCTTTGGCTTGGAAGATCAAGCTCGAGTTCTACTTTGAAATGTTTTCAAATTGAGTTGTGAACTATTGTTTCTGTTAGGAAATTAATATTAATGTTTACATTATAGTTTGGGTGGTTAGTAATATTGTTATAAACAATATTACATACTTAGATCATATTATTATTGTTGTACCCGTAAATCTATTAACGGGTTATTTGTTTGTATGGGTTCCTATTTTATAGGGTACTGGTTTTCTATTATGATGGCTATATAATAGCCTAATGTATTGCACAAGATATTGGGACAGTAAATATAATACAGAGAGTGATTTTGCTGTGTAAATCTGTAGCTGCATTTATATTTGGTATCAGAGCAGGCATGGCTCTCTGAGATATTAGTAAAGGGGCAATATTGTATTCTTTTGCCCTGGTGGATGGAAATTTATTTGTGATGAATTTTTTCTTTGTTAGTTTCATGGAGATTTAGATTTTAGAATTTTTATGGGTCTGTGAAGAAGCGAATTCTAAAAAGAGGTTTCAGTTGAATATCCTCTCAAGCTGCAGATCGAACCAAATAATTATAGTGAGTTCGTCGAAGGGACAGAGATTTCATTTTTCACCAGTCGTGTCCGGGAAGGCACACAAGAAGGAAACTCTCCTGCATGAGATCAAAGTTACAAATCTGCTCGAGACTAAGCCCGGTCAAAAACTTCTCAACGCTGGCCTGCGTGATTTGTTTTGTCAGAATAATAGATATAAATGGTATGAATTATTCACAGAATACATACAAATATTGATCTTCCCACAAGTTGAAATTATTTTGAGCTATATCTTGGTAGAAGGATTTCCAGCTGTGCGTGATGCATTGCATACCGATCTGACTCTAGTGTTTATGTTAACTCTGTGATAAGATTACTCATACATATGTCATTTGATGCCACTGGCTTTCTCATTCTGATTCTTATCCGGATCTGATGGACATCCTCATTAAATAATGTTTTGCGTTTAGCTTTGGATTGATTTCATATTGGTATGAGTTTTTTGATATTGCATTACTCAGGCTCAAACATCACAAGAGGATTTACAAACTTCTAGATAGAGCTGCAACCCATTTTGATACAACGTTTCAATCAGTTTGATCTGCTCATTGTCCTTACAAATTGTGTTGATCCAAGACTCAAAGGGAAGAAAGGTGACCCACATTACATCAAAAACTTGGCCGCAGTTTATTTATCCTTGTTGTTCATTGTACGTTGTCAAAACAATCATTGCCTAGATCTCTGTACTCTCAGATTATTGACAGTCATTACCTCTTCGTCGTTGAGAATCAAAGCTGCTTCTACAAAGAAAGATAGTGATAACCATTTGCACTCTGAATTCGTGTGAATTTTCTTCTGGGAGCTATTCAGTTACGACAAACCGTCTATCCAGCTTATAATTAGCATGCAGTATTCTATTGCAGATTATGTTCATATTTATCGGGAATGCAACCACCATGTTGTCCACGTGGTGAGTTTAGTTCTATTTTGGATTTTGTTTTGTGTGTATAAAGTCTAAAGTGTCATTATCATCGTTGTCTATAGATCCATATAGGTTTTTGGGTGTTTGTATAGTGTGTCATAGTTCTTCATTAGATAAGTCTATAGTAAAATGTAATGTGTGATTACTTTTTATTTGAATATTATCACTCATCATTTTTCATATGTCAATGCAATAATAATGTCGACATAAAATTGTATTCAAGAGTCGTATTTTGGAAGGTGAAGAGGTCATTATAAATTTTGTGTCATCGTGTCAATTTAGTGTTATTGTCCTTCAATGTCATATAGGTGATTTTAGGATTTTTTAGTTGTTATCAAGTGTTGAGTCGTCTAATTGTAAAAGTCTGAAAATTAAAAAAAAATTTCCTTACGGACGCATTTTCGGTGTTACCCGACGTCGGAAAAATAAAGTGTTTCACATTGCGGGAGGGAAGAATAAGATCAATGTGGAAACAAATGTGCTTCATGTTCACATCTTGCTGAGTTAGCAGCATGAAAATGGAGGATGGAGGCATCGGAGGCTAGAGGTCAGACAGTGACCTCTCATCAGTCACCAATGACGGGGCCGCACAGAATGATTTGGTGGCATAGTTTGTGGTGTGAGTTTTCTTTCATTTCAGAATTGCAGTTTGTTGTGTGCAGTATGATTTCAGAGTTTCTGTTTTGGATTGAATAAGTGAAATGTTCACATTGAGGGGGGAACATGATCAACATGATCCAATGTTCCATTTTTCAGTTTTTCAGTTGAGTATGTGGCTTTTCCTATTTCCCCAAATGCAAAAACATAGTACAGAACAAATAACACAGTGAAACGTAGCATCATGAGGCTTGATGAGGTAGAACAGTCAGATGTGTTCCTGTTCGTACCTAGGTTTGTGGTTAGCCTCTTGAAAACCATTGAAGGCTGTTCAGATGTGTTCCTGCTTGAGTTCCCACACTGCTAGGTCAGATGTGTTCCCTAGAGTGACTGGTTGATAAGCAGATGATTCCTGAGTGTGTTCCCATCCTCGTCGGTCAGATGTGTTCCCGACAGTGCTTGGTCGATAAGAAGTTGATGTGTTCCTTCTTCTACCTTCAGTTCGAGTGTGTGCCAAGATCATGAGCGTGCAGAGGCGGCAGGCTGCAAAGGAAGTGTGAAAGTTCTTTTGTTACCATGTAAACATTAAGGGGGGGAATGTTAGGAAATTAATATTAATGTTTACATTATAGTTTGGGTGGTTAGTAATATTGTTATAAACAATATTACATACTTAGATCATATTATTATTGTTGTACCCATAAATCTATTAACGGGTTATTTGTTTGTATGGGTTCCTATTTTATAGGGTACTGGTTTTCTATTATGATGGCTATATAATAGCCTAATGTATTGCACAAGATATTGGGATAGTAAATATAATACGTAGAGTGATTTTCTTTGTGTAAATTTGTATCTGCATTTATAGTTTCCTTTTGGTGTTGCATTGTGTTTTTAAAAGGAAATGTGTATGTGAAAGAATGTTGTGTGTGGAATCCAGTTGTTGCCATGGTTGAATTGCACCTTCTATTGTATCTTTGTTGGGGCTTGGGGGCCAAAGATGAAGGAAGGATTCTCCTTTCATTGGATGTTTTGGTTGGGTGGAGAGCGTTGCCTTTCCCCCTCTTTTTGTGATAACTTGGAAAAATAAATGGAGCATGTTGTTATTTTAAAGCCAAGAAATGTACAGTTTGATAGTCCTTTCTTTTGAACAAGTTAATGTAATCCTTCCCACTTTGAAGTGGATGAATTGTATATCCATTTTTAATGTGAAGACAATTATATTGATAATGGAAGATTGAATTGTAATGTGAAATGTAAAGAAGTTATATTCTACTCTCTGTTTTGAAAGGAAATGTGAAAAGATGTTATATGTAATGCATTTTGTATTTGAAATCAAATGGAAAAGAGATAAATTGTAAAGTTGTTGTTGGAAATCAATAAAGGAATGCTCTACCTTCTCATACTTGCATGATTGTGTTGGAATTGAATTACTGTTGTGAATCAAATCTCTGTTGAAATGAAGAATGTGTATGAAGGAAAAAGGATAGTGTTTTATTCTCTTGAAATGAGTTGAAAATTGAAATTAGAATTTGTAATTTTGACTTGGGAATGAATTGCTAGAATCAAATGAATGTATTAGACTATATTGGAAATAAGTTGTTACATTTGAATGAAATAATTGATAAATAGATCCTTAAAATTTTGATCACTGGCATTGTAAATTCTAAAACTGGTAAATCTAAACAAAATGCACAATTCAGACCTGCACTTAATAATCAACTTAAAAATGTTATGGAATAGCATGCTAAGACACTAAGGAATTCAATTTGACAAAGAAAACTTAAGAAAACAAATTCACCAGATAAAATTTGAATACAATCCCTCTAACTGTCATTTTCCTACCATTTGATAGAAAAATGCAAACTTGAGTCAATTAAACAGATCAACTTTCCAAAAAACTCTAAACCCTCGTAGACCAGTCCTCCATGTCTATTTGACATGTTGAGTGAAGGAGGAGACCTAATTTAACCAAATTGAGAAGTTGTAAATTGTCAGTTCACTAATTAATCCTGTAGATCTTTTTGTAAAATTGACCCTTTAAAACTTATCAAAAAGTAAAATTTATGCTTCTTGTGCAAAGAGGGCATCGAGAGATTTCCAAAAATTCCTTGTCTGCCAAATATTGAGCTTCCTAGAAAAAGTTATGGCACTTTGAAGTTTTTGTGCCTTGGCGGGAAATTTTGGGAAAATTTTCCCTGGTGGGCCCGCAACCCAAAAATTTCCCGTTGTCTTGCCTCGAGAAAAGTTTTCCTTTGAAAATTTTGACATGGGAAAATTTTCACTTTTTCCTCCACCAGCCCGCAACTAATCGAGAGGGTGCCACATTTCCTCTTGGGACTATGGCAGAGTGCGGTTCCCTTTTTGCCCTTAACCCTTTGAAAATTTTGGAGAAAAAGTTTCATTTTAATCCCGCCAGCCCACGGCCAATGAGAGTGTGCCACGTGGAACCTTGGGGTGGCAATGGGGGTGACGATCCCTTTTGTATTTTTGGTTTTGGTCCTTGGAAAATTTGTAAAATTTTCCCCGTGGCCCGCACTCCCGCCCTTGCCTTGGTGTGACCCCTCTGCGGATGCGTGGACCCGCGCGCCTAATGTTTCCCTTTCTCCACTTTGTCCCTTTTGGCGAGATTCTCCACATCTCCCCACCACTCCTCGCCCCTCCTTATCTCTTCTCCCCACATCCAAATTTGGATCACCACATGTCCCCAAGAGGACCTGTAGGCGGGGGTGCGCTATTTGGTTTTTTTCCTTCTCTTGGGTGAAATGTGCCAAATCCTTCCGCCACTCTGCCCTCCCCTTTCCTTTTTGTCAGTAACGTCTCTCGAGGCTTACACATGTCAACCTGGGACCCACAGAGGCATGGGAGAAATTTATCTTTTGCACCTATGTGGGGAAAAATGCCAAAGCCACCCCGCGATCCACCAACTTGCAAAGGGGATTTCAC
Source organism: Taxus wallichiana var. yunnanensis (assembly GCA_018340775.1). Taxonomy (NCBI): domain Eukaryota; kingdom Viridiplantae; phylum Streptophyta; class Pinopsida; order Cupressales; family Taxaceae; genus Taxus; species Taxus wallichiana. Next base: position 689,595,299 of record CM031242.1, on the reverse strand, counting down.
CCCTACATGACACGTGTCCCCCTAGGGGAAAATTTGACCTAAAACTCCACCTAGCCATATCTTGAGAAATATAAGAATTTAGGAGGACTTCTTTATATCACCAGAAAGGTGAGAAAATTTCCTATCCATTGGAAATGATTTAGGGAAATTTTGGAAGTGTTAATTATGAGAAAAATCTTGTTGAAACTCCAAGTTGTTAGAGAGCAGGCATGGGGGTAAATTACTCCATGTATCTAACTAAAACATATAACCCTAAAATTTTGACCTTTTGAAATGAAGGGAACATATGTTGTAGTACATTGGTCTTGTTCCAAAACCTGTTAGTGAAAACTGATGTCTTGCAACTTGGTTGTAGACACTTCAAACAAAAATAAATTATCCCATAATTTTTCTAGCTAACCCTAGGTTGTTTCTTGGGTCTCAAGTGGTTGTTTAAACGGGCACTATAGTTTGGTATCAGAGTAGTGGTTCAAAGGCTTGGACCATTAGGCACACTAGAAAACTTGAGACATGAAAACTTAAACCTAGTACACTTGTAAATCTAGAAAACAACTTAGCTAGAATTTGTATGTTTTAGTAAACATGGAAGTTGTATAAACTTAGCAAAATGAACTAACTCTCGCTTTGGTCTATGCAGGAGGCTCAGAAAGAGTGATAGAAACCTTCGTAGAGACTCAGGCTCATCATCACCACCACCACCACTAGATCAAGGTGTAGTAGCCATTCTACCTCAGATTCTACAAACCCTTCAGGATGTCAATGCTGCTCTACATGGAGGATTAGGAGGAGGACATGTAGCTAGTCATGATAGAGCCCCTTCTATTGAGGATCAGGTATCTCCTTGAATTAGTGAGGAGCATAGAGGAGAGAACTCCCTTATGGAGTCAGCCCGAGTAGAGACACCACCTAGGATGTAGGGTGATAGAGTTCTAGAGCATTAAGAGAGGTCTCGGAGCCCTAGGCTTAGGGATGAGTGTTTTGAGAGACCTAGAGGCCTATAGACCACAACAACAGATCACATCAAGGAGATCTTAAAGCTTTGGTCCTCGCATTACTCAAGTGATATAGGTAGATTTTAGGTAGAGGCCTGGCTAGTGAGATTGAGCGGTTGCTTCAAGCTTTTTCCTTGTTCTAAGCAACACAAAAGCTTGTGTTGTGATCCATCTAGTAAGGGATGGAGCAGGACTGTGATGGAGGACAGAGGAGTAGAAGCTCCATGTAGATTTAGAGACAGTGACCTGGGAGCTATTCCAGGAGAGATTCAAGAGCATGTATTTATCATGGAGGTTCATCTAGTAGAGGATTGATGAGTTCCATGACCTCCAACAGGCTTCTCTTTTAGTAGCAGAGTATGAGAGTAGATTTCTAGATCTACTCTAGTATGTAGAGTATATGCAAGATGAGTAGGTGTGGATTCACAGGTTCATCTGGGGCCTGAATTTGGATATTGGAGGTGTAGTGTGGATTCACTATCCACAAACATTAGCTAAGGCCATTGAGAAGGCCTACATTGTAGAGGAGACTTGGGGTAAGACCCAATAGGCTAGAGACCAAGTCCGAACCGCATACAGCAGATGTAGGATGATAGATTGAGGGTTTTAGTAACTCTTCCTTGTGGTGGTCAGGGTATAACATAGTCATCCTTTAGGCCACAGCAGTAGCAGCAGTAGTAGTGCTACCCACCTCACAGAGAGTTAATGCATAAAGATGTTAGAGTATGGGGCTAGGGTCCCATTAGGACAAAGGGTGGACCTAGAGATCGGTCGGCCAGGAACTCACCAATATAGGCCATAACATACCATATTCAAATCATCGGGATCCACACCGTAGGCTTCAGGGCACTCCACGGAGGAGCTGCTACTCATTAGGGAGTATCGGGAGGATGTTTTCTTTGTGGAGTCACTGGATGCTTTTGAGAGATTACCCATAGAACCCTAACAACAAGGGTAAGGTGCAGATGTTAGAGCTGATGTAGGTGACATGGGATGCAGCCACGGGATTTTTAGTAGTTGAGAACTTCCAAGTAGAGCATCGAGCATAGTCATTGAGACCGTAGGTAGCATTTGTGGTATTCCTACCTCTATATTTTTTATTCTCGGTTCTTATGATTCTTTCATTACACCATCTTTAGTAGAGTGATGTAGGTTGGTGGCTGTTAGGTAGGGTCATTATTGGGACATTGAGATGGCTTCAGGAGCCAAGATCTCTATAGACTCCTTGGTTAAGGAGTGTGTTGTAGATTTGGGACCTTTCACCACTACCTCAGATCTCTATATTCTTCCTTTGGGCTCGTATGGAGTCATTTTGGGTATGGATTGGTTATCTCGCACACATGGCTAGGATGGATTATTACCACAAGACTATAGCTTGTGTAGATGATATAAGAGTTGATTCGGTGATCTTGGGGGTCAAGAGACCCGTTTCCATTTGCACCATCTCGGATATGCAGCTTAAGTGGTGTGTGTGATGAGGTTATCGGATGTATGCTATTATAGTCGTTAGTGATGATCGAGGATGGGTCTCGTGGACCATCGCTAGATGACCATCCCATCTTGAGAGATTTTTCTAATATCTTTCCAAGGGAGATACCGTGGTTACCACGCCTATGTGAGATTGATTTTCATATAGACCTAGTTCTTGAGCAGAGCCTATCTCACGCGCACCTATCGGATGACCACCCCGAGCTCGTGAGCTCAAGTTGCAGCTTGAGGGCCTTTTGGAGAAGGGCCTTATTCATCCTAGTGTATCCCCTTGGGGTGCATCGGTGATCTTTGTGAAGAAGAAGGATGGATCCTTGCGGTTGTGTATTGATTACCATTAGTTGAACAAGGTAATGATCAAGAATTGTTATCCTCTTCCTCGCATTGATGACTTGTTCGATCAGATGAAGGGAGCCACATTTTCTCTAAGATTGATCTTAAGTTAGGCTACCATCAGTTGAGGATTTCAGAGGTAGACATTCATAAGATCGCCTTTTCCACATGAGATATGGGCACTATGAGTTCACATTGGTGCCTTTTGGTTTGATGAATGCCCCTGCAGTGTTCATGAGTTTGATGAATGGGGTATTCAAGACCTTCTTAGATCACTTCATGCTCATCTTCCTAGATGACATTTTGATTTACTCATGTACACGTGAGGAGCACAAGAGGCACCTTCGACAGGTTCTTCAGTGTCTTCATGAGTAGTAGCTTTATGGGATCTTGGAGAAGTGTGCTTTCTTTCAGTTAGAGGTGCAGTATTTGGGCCATATCATTTCTGGGGAAGGTACCATCATTAATCCTTCCAAGATTAGAGCCATTATGGATTAGCTAGCACCCACTATGGTGACCGAGGTGCGCAGTTTCATGGGACTAGTAGGATACTATTAGAGGTTTGTTCAGGACTTCTCTCGGATTACACACCCCATCACTTCCTTCATAGAAAGGGAAGAATTTATTTTGGTCGATTGATGCGAGTAGGCCTTTAGGACATCGAAGGATTGCCTCACTTCAACACCTATTCTTGTTGTGTCAGATCCACAAGGTGAGTTCTTTGTTTACATGGATGCTTCGTTGGTAGGACTTAGAGGTGTGTTGATGCAGGACGGAAGATTAGTAGCTTTTGAGTCTCGCAAACTCAAAGATCACAAGCTTAATTATCCAATCCATGATCTTGAGCTTGCAGAAGTTGTGCATGCCTTGGTAAGATGGAGGCATTTCCTTCTTGGATGGATATTCGGACTCAAGACCGATCATTTGAGTCTTTGCCACCTCTTCACGTAGCCCAATCTCAATGCTCGTCAACAGCGTTGGATGGAGTTGCTTTGTGAATATGACATGGAGATAGAGCATGTGAAGGGGAAGGAGAATGTGGTAGTAGATGCTCTCAGTAGATGAAGACATGTGGCTATGGCCACCTCAGTCAGTACATATTTGTGGAGCAAGATTCTTCAGCAGCTTCCTCTTGATAGCTTCTACATTGTAGTTCAAGCAGAGATTGAGTCATAAAGACCCCTTAAGGGGAAGTTTGATGGTTTCACCTTAGAGGCTAGATGGTCTTCTTAGACACAGAGGCTGGATATACGTTCCTAGATATGGAGGCTTGAGGTAGTACATCTTGGTAGAGGCTCATCGTGCACCCTATTCATCCCATCCTAAGGTGAAGAAGATGCACGCTACCTTGAGATAGTTTTACCATTAGAGAGGACTTCATCAAGACGTGGCTCATTTTGTCTCATAGTGTTTGGAGTGCCAGAGAGTTAAGGCCGAGCATCAGCATCCAATAGGCTTTATTTATCCTCATGCTATACTGGAATGGAAGTGGGACACCATTTCCATGGATTTCATTATTGGGCTACCGATGTCGAGATATCACCATGACGCCATTATGGTCATGGTTGATAAATTGACAAAAGTGGATCATTTTTCTCCGGTGAAGACCACTTATACAGTAGAGTAGTGGCACGAGTATATTTAGATGAGATTATTAGGTTGCACGGGATTCCGCAGAAGATCATTTGTGACCACGATCCTTTGTACACTTCACATTTCTAGACTACCATGTAGTATGTCCTGGGACGAGGATCAACTTTAGCACAACATATCACCTTGAGATGGATGGATAGACTGAGCAAGTGAATCAGATTTTAGAGGATATGCTTAGGATGTATGTGATGGATCAGCAGTCTAAGTGGGAGGAGTTCGGTAGATTTAGTGGAGTTTGCCTATAATAACAGTTTTCAAATTTTTATAGGCATGACTCCTTTTCAGGCTTTGTATGGTAGAGAGTGCAGGACACCTCTTAGCTGGGATAGGTTAGAGGATAGGGTATCTCTTAGACCAGCTCTTTTGTAGGACATAGAGCAGCAAGTAGTGTTGATCAGGTACAGATTACAGGAGGCACAGGATAGGTAGAAGAAGTATGCGGATCAGCATAGGATTGACCATAGCTTTGATGTGGGCATGAAGGTGTTCCTTCGTGTCAGGCCACACAAGAGCCCTATCTATTATGGAAAAGGTTCTAAGTTAGCTCCTAGATTCATTGGTCCTTTTGAGATCTTGGAGTGTATTGGCCCTTTGGCCTACCGTCTAGCATTGCCACCCATCTTGTCTCACGTACATGATGTGTTTCATGTTTGATTCTTAGGAGATATATTGCAGGTTTTGTCTCATGTGTTGGATTCGACATCATTGTGAGTGCGAAGATCAAGGGGCGAGTGATGGTGGATCCCATTAACATCCTATATCATAGGACCCGGGCCTTCGAGGAAGATAGGTTGATCAGTGTATGGGTGCAAAGTGGGATAGATACGATGAGACTACAGCCACTTGGGAGGATGCCACAGTATTACGAGTATAGTTTCCACACTTGTTCCAGTGACTTCCAGGAGGAATTCGAGTCTAAGGGGAGGGGGATGTAGTGCCCACTTCCCTTTGACACTTTTAGATACTGATCTTGATACTGTTGAGCTTATTATAGACATTACTATATTTTGATTTAGCATGCTTCTAGACATTGGATTATGGATTATTGTGGATTTTGATTTGATTATGATGCATGATGATTATTAGAGACACCTGACATGTGGATGATGATATATTATTGGACATGAATATTTTATGGATGTTGTCGGATATGTGATTTTTGGATATTGTGATTAGATCTGGAAAAAATGAATATTTTATGATGCGAATATATTTGTTGATTAAAAATGAAAATGATGTAATAGTGACTTCGATGTTGTTGTGATTCATTGTGTAGTTGATTTTTGTGATTTTTGTATCATATTGGATGTTCTAATATGGCCACGAGGCCGAAGGAGGTATTTATATTTTGCAGGTTAAAAATATCACAACAAAACATCGGGGGATCGAAGACCAACCAAAATGGAATTCTAGGTGAATTCAACACGGTCACCATGACAACTTGTTTTAGTGTGTTGTGTGTTGTTTTGTTAGATATTCCCATGGGGGAATCATCTTTATATATGACCATGGGTTGTGTATTTTTTTATGGTTAATGTTTATTTATTATTGTATGTATTTTATTTGTAAGGTGTTCTCTTCTTTTAATTAATTAATTGTGATAGATTAATGTGAGAGATCATATGTTTAAAGTTTAATTAAATCAAATTGGGATATGGGAAGTAATTATAAGAGTTGTTGGCTGTTGTAATTAATTTGTAAGAGCTTGTGTAAGTCAGATTTGGAGTATGAAATACTCTACCTCCATGGAAATTCGAATTTGACCTTGGGGGCTATTTTTGGAGGCTTGTGGGACAAGTAAAACTTGTCCCATGCCTCTAAATTTATGTTACCAACCATACTTATGGTTGAGGATGTGATTTGTGACTTTTATAATGAATTTTATTCATCTTGTGCATGTTTTTAATTGCACTTTCTTACATTTTAATTTAATGGCTGTCCCTTGAGGTGTGGGCTGCTTTTGAGTGTGCAAGTAACTTGTCATTCTTCACCCACCTCTTTATTGAGCCTTGGAGTTGGAGCTTGTCTTTTGTGTTGATTTGTGAGGATGTATGATGTGGCATCCTACATGGATCCACATCATCCTCTTCTTTCCCTCTTCTATTTATTTCAAACTCTCTTCTTGTTTTGGGTTGTTGAACCTTTTTGCATTCTTCCTTGGGGGTGCATTTTCTTGTGGGAGCTCTAGTTTTTGAAGGAATTTTTGGAGATATCTTTCCATGCTTTAGATCTTACTATTTGGAGTTGTGTTATTGTCTTGGAAAGCTTGTTGTTTGGAAGCAAAGTAACCATGGAGAGGTAGGAATTTAACTCTCTTTTATTTCTATTATTCTCTTATTGTGTTGTGTGGAAAATACATGTTTTTATTTATTTATTGGCTGGTTGGGTAGACTACCTTAGACAAGGTGTAGGATAATTCTATGGGGAATTCTTATGGGGGCCATAAGGGAATGCCATTGGCATCAAAATTTTTGGAGGGAGTTTGGGGTTGGGATCCACCATGGAAAAGAAATAGCTTACATTTCTTACTTTGTGGGGGGCATAAGGGAATCTATGGGGGCATAAGGAGGGATTCTGTGGGGGGCATAAGGAAATGTGTGTGATGAATTACTTGGTAGTTTGTATTTGGTGGATTCCCAATTCCCAATTGGGAGGCATAAGTAGCTTCCCCATAGGCCTTGCTCCTTTGGCTTGCAAGATCAAGCCTGAGTTCTACTTTGAAATGTTTTTAAATGCAGTTGTGAACTGTTGTTTGCTTTTGGTGTTGCATTGTGTTTTTAAAAGGAAATGTGTATGTGAAAGAATGTTGTGTGTGGAAGCCAGTTGTTGCCATGGTTGAATTGCACCTTCTATTGTATCTTGGTTGGGGCTTAGGGGCCAATGATGAAGGAAGGATTCTCCTTTCATTGGATGTTTTGGTTGGGTGGAGAGCATTTCCTTTCCCCCTCTTTTTGTGATAACTTGGAAAAAGAAATGGAGCATGTTGTTGTTTTGAAGCCAAGAAATGTACAATTTGATAGTCCTTTCTTTTGAACAAGTTATTGTAATCCTTCCCACTTTGGAGTGGATGAATTGTATAGCCATTTGTAATGTGAAGATAATTGTATTGATAATGGAAGATTGAATTGTAATGTGAAATGTAAAGAAGTTATATTCTACTCTCTGTTTTGAAAGGAAATGTGAAAAGATGTTATATGCGGTGCATTCTCGTATTTGAAATCAAATGGAAAAGAGATAAATTGTAAATTTGTTGTTGAAATCAATCAAGGAATGCTCTACCTTCGCATACTTGCATGATTGTGTTGGAATTGAATTACTGTTGTGAATCAAATTTTATTGAAATGAAGAATGTGTATGAAGGAAAATGGACAAGGTGTTTTATTCTCTTGAAATGAGTTGAAAATTTTAATCGAGAATTTGTAATTTTGACTTGGGAATGAATTGCTAGAATCAAATGAATGTATTAGAGTATAATGGAAATAAGTAATTACATTTGAATAATAGAATTGATAAATAGATCCCTTAAAAATTTGATCACCGGCATTGTAAATTCTAAAATGGTAAATCTAAACAAAATGCATAGTTGGACTGCACACTTAATAATCAACTTAAAAATGTTATGTAATAGTATTATAAGACACTAAGGAATTCAATTTGACAAAGAAAACTTAAGAAAACAACTTCACCATAGCAAATTTGAATACAATCCCTCTAACAGTCATTTTCCTACCATTTGACAGAAAAATGCAAACTTGAGTCAATTGGATAGATCAACATTCCAAAAACACTCTAAACCCTCTGGAGACCAGTCCTCCATGTCTGTTTGACATGTTGAGTGAAGGAGGAGACCTAATTTAACCAAATTGAGAAGTTGTAAATTGCCAGTTCACTAATTAAATCCTGCAGATCGCGTTTTTGTAAAATTGACCCTTTAAAACGAATCAAAAAGTAAAATTTATGATTTTTCTATAGAGAGGGCATCGATATATTTCCAAAAAGTCTTTGTTTTCCAAAACTAAACTTCCTAGAAAAAGTTATGGCACTTTGAAGTTTTTGTACCTTGGTGGGAAAATTTGGGAAATTTTTCCCTAGCGGGCCCGCAACCCAAAAATTTCTCGTTGTCTTGCCTTAGAAAAGTTTTCCTTTGAAAATTTTGGCTTGTGAAAATTTTTACTTTTTCCTCCTTCAGCCCGCAACCAATCAGAGGGTGCCATTTGTCCTCTTGGGGGTACGGTGGAGGCGTGGTTCCTTTTTTTCCCTTAACCCTTTTGAAAATTTTGGGAAAATTTTTCCTTTTAGTCCCACCGGCCTGCAGCCAATGAGAACATGCCACGTGGCACCTTGGGGGTGGTAGTGGGGGTGACGAACCCTTTTGTCTTTTAAGTTTTTAGTCCTTGGAAATTTTTTAAAATTTTTCCTGTGGCTGCACTCCCCCCCCTTGCCTTGAGTACGACCCCTCGCGGATGCGCGGACTCGCACACCTAATGTTTCCCTTTCTCCCCTTTGTCCCTTTTGGTGAGATTCTCCGCATCTCCCCATCGATCCACACCCCTCCTTATCTCTTCTCCCTATAGCCAACCATGGAGCATCACATGTCCCGCAAGTGGACATGCAAGCATGGGAGCATTGTTTGGTATTTTTCCTTTTCTTGGGTGAAATGTGCCAAATACTTCCGCCACTCTGCCCTCCCCCTTCCTTTTTTCCGGTGACATCTTTGAGGCCGACACGTGTCCACCGGGGACCCACGGAGGTGTGGGAGAAATTTTTCTTTTGTGCCCACATGGGGAAAAATTCCATAGCCACCCCACAACACACCAACCCACCAAAGGGGATTTCACCCCTGCATGACACGTGTCCCCCTAGGGGAAAATTTGACCTAAAAACTCTACCTAGTCATATCTTGATAAATATAAGGAGTTAGGAGGAATTCTTTATATCACCAGAAATGTGAGAAAATTTACTATCCATTGGGAATGATTTAGGGAAATTTTGGAAGCATTAAGTATGAGAAAAAATCTATTGAAACTCCGAGGCTGTTAGAGAGCAGGCATGGGGGTAAATTACTCCATGTATCTAACTAAAACATATAAACCTAAAATTTGGACCTTGTGAAATGAAGGGAACATATGTTGCAGTACATTTGTCTTGTTGCGGAACCTTTTAGTGAAAACCGATGCCTCTGCAACCAGGTTGTAGACACTTCAAACAAAAATAATTATCCCATAATTTTTCCAACCAACCCTAGGTTTTTCTTGGGTCTCAAGTGGTTGTTTAAATGTGCACTACAATCCGTCCATATCCCATGCATTGGGAGATGCCCAAATTAAATCGTTTCAATAGCAAAGAAGACCCGTAGCAACATTTTGGTCTTTCAAACATGAGTGTTATTTGATCACCCATGATGATGCTTTGCTCTTAAGGACCTTTCCCATGTCTTTTCTTGGACCGGCGTTAGATTGGTATAGTGGGTTACCTAGACATTCTATATTTTCATTTAATCAAGTAGCCCAAGTCTTCTTGGATCACTTCTCCATGAATATTGTTAAGAGAGCTACCATGATCGACCTATACTCCATGCATCAATATGATGATGAATCTATTACATATTTTGTTGCTCACTTTAGTGTAGCCTGATTAATCAACTCACATTCCAACTACCGCTAATCGAACTCATCAAAATATTCACATGGTCTTATACTAGACATATCTTGCCAACCCTTCAAGTGTAAACTTTCTGAACCTTTGATGAAGCATTCACTATGGCATGAAAGCTAGAGATTTGGGTCATCGAAGAAGAAAGAAAATCCAACTACATAATAAGAATTCAATATTCAAGTCGAATGACACCTCTTCTTCTTCAAAACCATAGAATAATTATTCAAAGGCCAAGGGGACCTCTAACACATTGGTACTTAAAGCCATCCCAACTCATCTATCAAATCGGGCTAGCCCCTCATCTAATCTCTCACCCATCCAGAATTTTCAATTCAGATGAGAAAAATGGAAATACACCCCAATTGGGGAGCCTTATTCTTCTATCTTAGAAAAGCTCATTAAAGTTGGGGCCATCACCCTTCCACCTATAAAACCACACACTAGTTTTGACCCTTCTTGCCCCACACCCGCATGGTATAAAGAACACAACTTCTGTAACTATCATCAAGTAAAGGGTCATAGTGATGGAAATTGCATCACTTTCAAAAACATTGTCCAAGAAATGCTTGAGAAAGGTGAGTTAACCATGGATAATCCTAACACACCTACCAATCAAAACCTACACATCTTTAAGAAACCTTTTCCTAATTATGCCCTTTTTCGATCAAACTGGTGAAACCTCAACTCATGATAGCCATACCCGCGAGGTCCATGCTATTTTTAGTGACGCACCCGTTGCTTCCCAATTACCTCATATTCCTTCCATAGAGGAAATTCTAGCCCAAATTCTTCCACCTACACTTGAACCCACTTCACCTATTCCTCCACCCACAGAGGAACACCTTTCACCTCCTTCCTCACCCATGGAGGAGCCTTTCACTAATATCGAGGCTATTTCACCTTTGGCTTCTCCACTTAGAGAGTCATCACCCACAATACTTCTTCAGTCCATGGAGGATACTTGTTTATCTCCTCCACCCACAGAGGAGCACCCATCATCTCCTCCACCTACAGAGGAGCACCCATTTTCTCCTCCACCTATCAAGGATCTAGTAGAGATACCTTTTCCTCTAGGCGAGCATTCTCCATCAACTACCCAAGATCCTGTAGACCTACTTTCGACTCTCTTATCAATGGAAGCTGAAGCTACCGAATTCCCCATCTCTAAGAAACATTTTATGGGAATTTCCGTTAGGTCCTCATCAACCCCACCTATAGACATATCATTCTCACATTTATCCAATCGCTTAGATTATGTGGACAGAGCCTTACTGTGGGGACATCTTCTATTTCTGTCTCAACACAAATGTAGATGTCACTTGCTGACACTTCCACTATCTACCCAAATATATTTTGACCAATCGAACCAAACACAACCACCTCTATCACAAATTCTTCCATGACACACATCACAGCTCAACATACACCCTCACCCATAACCCAACATACATCTAAATCCAAACCCACACCTACATCATCTTCCTCAACTAAACCTATTACTACCTTAGGGGTCACCCCAACCACCAACCTTACTCATCCACCTATCAAACTAGATTTAGCTACATCCTCCACAGTCAACACCCAACCTACTCTAGTACCCAAATAGAAGAACCAAACCCATAGAACTCACACCCCGGCTGCGCCAATCATACCTTCATCACCTTCAATTGCTCACGTCTTAGGACCTTAACCTCCTAGCACGGTTAAGAAACCTCCACCCATCAATAAACCAAAAAAACAATAGCCCATTCCTTCCTCGCAAACCTCTAACATACCCAGGCACCCAACATGGCTTACACCCACACCTGTAGCATCTTTACCACCCATACCTCCAATACCCTCCATAACTTCTTCACTACCCACTAAACTTTAGTCTCTGTCCCTCATACCCCCTACACGACCCATGTCATCTACCTTCACAACACCTTCATTATCCCCGTGGGTAACTCACCCTCTTCCCCATCTGATTTTCCCTCTAGATCTCATACACCCATATCACCTTTACCCAAGAAGGTGTAACCCAAAGACAAAAATCATTACCCTCCAATAAGGTAGTAAAAACAACCATACACCCTCCTTCCAGTTTATCTACCATACCCCTACCCAAGCAAACATGACCAACACCCAAGACCACACCAGCACCCAAAACCATAGCTCGACCCCCTCCCCCTACAAAGACCGTTCCTCAACAATCAGCCGCACCTATGCCTAAACCCACTTTCACTTCCCATTGTGACCCACTAGTAGGGTCCTATGCCAAAATATTAACCAACCTCCTTGAGACTTCTGTCATCACATTACCACCACTCAGACCTTATGACCCCCTCAAACCCAAGCCAAAAGGGTTTGATGACACTAAAATTTACGCCTACCATCGTGTGCCAGGGCACAATGTGGAGAACTGCAAGGCTTTGAAAACCATCCTTATCTAGTTATGTCCTCTTGAAGAAAACTTTGATGATGATGACCTTCTTGATGAGGACCCCATTTCACCAACACCCATTCCCACAATCCTTCCCTAACTTCCTACTCAACAAACATGACCTCCACCCCCAAAACTCTTAGAGGAACCCTTAAGATTTGAAATTAGCATGGTTTGCATCAGAGAAATTTCCACGCCATTACCTAAATGTCATTGTGCCCAGCTTACTTCATAAGGATTTTCTCCCCCGGTAGGTTTTTTCTCATCATGTCATTATACCACTCATCCTACACCTTCTCCATTTTTCAACTCCCCTCAGATCAACATGATCCATGTCACTACCGTGCTCAGAGAGACAAAGGAAAGGAAAAGGCAATCGACTCACCAACCAATCCTATACCCAACATACCATCTCGCACCACACATACCCTATTTCGAATGGGGTCACACATCGCACAATGCTCAAACAACTACACCAATACCCCCTCAAAATTTCCGTATATGACCTCATCCAAACCTCGAAATCCCATTGTCAAGCTCTCATGGAGGTCCTGTAATCTATTGATGTTTTACCCAATGACCCTACACCCGTAGCCTCCATTATCACACCCCATCATGTATCCTCTCTCACCAAAAATAGCCACCTTTATCCACACCTCACCTTACGCACCAAATAGCCTCCCTTAGCTTCTCAGAGGAAGAGATCACACCGCACCAAACCGATGACCTAGACCCAACTCTCTTCATCCCTATCCACATCGATGATATACGTGTATGATGTGTAATGATCAATGGGAGCACAAGAATTAATGTAATTTCATCCCATGCACTCGCTCAAATGTGCATACCGAAATTACATGCATAAACATCTTTTCATGTTGCGTTCATTCAACGATGCTATCACTTCTACACTAGACACTATTATCCTCCACATTTGCATGGGCCCCCACACTATTCTAGAGTTATTTTACATCTTGGAGGGGGAATTTCAATATAACATGTTGCTTGGCAGACCCTGGATTTGTGTCATGGGTTGTGTCCCTCCCACTTTGCATCGTTGTGTAAAGTTTGAACATGAAGGACACACCTATACCATTCCAAATTTGACCCATCACGTTTTAAAACATGCAACATTCTTTACTAACCCAATGACATGCTTATGCCCATTAAGGAGTCTACCTCCATGACCACTACCACTTCACCTATATCCCCACTTACCAAGACAGCCACTACCTCAACCGCACATACCTCCTCCACCACCGCCACAACCTCCACATGCAACTAACCCATCAGCCTCCCAATCTTTTAACTCCACCTCTCTGCATTGATTCTACCCTATCATGTCATCTATTCTAACTACCCACATACCAATAACCGATCCCATGGAAGGAATTTTTCAACACCTCGCTCTGCAGGGGAGTATCGGCTATATAGTGTCAACATATTCCTTACTCCACAAGAGTATGGTAGTCTTCACCAACATCCTCACTATGATCACTACATAGGAGAACATCTCATTTATGGTCCTCCTCATCTTGTACCAGTCTCACCTATGGGGGACTTGATACTACCACTTACACACCTAAACCACCATCACAAACCCACCCATTTTCCGTTGACTTCCAGTCTCTCACCAATCACCATTTCACCCACACCTTCCTACACCAATGTGCATGGAAGGGTTTTGGTTTTGGCTTTTATGAGCAAGGCTACCATACTGTTATTCCATGTACTACCCATAAAAAAATGACCGTGTAGTAGTATCAGATTTTTTGAACCACCTACCAAATAGGCATGCATGGAACTCATTAAAGACATTAGCCCTTCTCCACCTTCTTCACCCACTCCACCTTCATCACCACCTTCACCGACGGAGTCGATGGATCTAGAATCTATCCCTCCTAACTTTTTTTTTCATAAACACCATTTCCTTGGGGCCTCTAACTTATCAATGTGAGGGTGAGGCTCCTTCCTCTCTTCCCTTCTTGTATCCTGAAATGATCGATGATGATACACCTTTAATTAATGTCGTTCAATGTCAAGATGATGAATCTATACTCACCTACCTTGGTGCTAAAGACTCATATATTCATTGGTCGTTACCCTCTGAGATGCAAACCATGTTGAATGAATCAACTATCGAGATCAAAACTCATACTCAAGATGACCCAAACATCCTAAAGATCACCAATCATTAGATGCTACTTGATCAAGAAGCCATCACTTATTTTCTCAAAGATCATAACCATGCTTTCATTTGGTCTTATGCAGACATTCCTGGTATCAACCCCACCATAGTGGTCCACAATATCGTAACCATTCCCGATGCCAAACCTATCAAACAAAAACTGAGGAAAATGCACCCTCGCATTTCCCTTCTCATCAAAGAAGAACTTTAGTGCCTTCTTTCTGTTTCCATCATATTACCCATTGATTATCCTCATTGGATTTCTAACATTGTCTCTATCACCAAAGCGACAGGGGGACTCCGCATTTGCACAGATATTTTCATGACCTCAACCTAGCCTACCCAAAAGATGACTTCCCTCTACCCAAGTATTGACCAACTGGTTGACCTTACCGCTGGTCACGAGATGCTATCACTCATGGATGGCTTCTCGGGTTATAACCAAATCTTGCTTGCCCTAGAGGATCAACACAAAACTACATTCATCACCCCTTGGGGGACCTTTTGCTATCAAGTCATGCCATTTGGCCTTAAAAATGTTGGTGCCACATATCAGTGGGCTATGACTTATATCTTCCATGACATCATGCATCGTATATTGGAAGATTATGTGGATGATCTCCTACCAAATCTAAACACCAGTCTAAGCATCTTTCCATCCTCAAAACTATTTTTGACCGCCTCATTAAATATTGCGTTTGCCTTTAGCATAATAAGTGTGTCTTCGTGGTCCTCTCAGGAAATCTCTTGGGATTTATTGTTTCCCTATGTGGTATAGAAGTTGACCCCACTAAAGTCAAGGCCATTCTAGAAATGCCTCCACCCACTAACCTTAGACAACTCTGTAGCCTGCAAGGTAGGTTACATACTATTCACCATTTCATTTCACAATTATCGACCGGTGTTAACCATTTCATCATCTACTCAGGAAGGATGTCTCCTTTAAATGGGATGATGATTGCCATAAAGCTTTTGAGGCCTTAAAACAATACCTTCTCCAACCACCCATCCTCATTCCACCTAAAGATGATCAACCCTTCTACCTATACATCTTAGCTACCCATCATTCCTTGGTGGCCATGCTTGCTCATCGTGATGAACAACACAGGGAGTAGGTAGTTTATTACATAAGTCGTACTCTTTTGGAATATGAAACCTGATACAACCATCCCAAAAAACTTTTCTTAGCCTTAGTTTTTCGTTGCCACAAAACTTCACCATTACCTACTCAACCACAAAACCTATGTTGTGACCAACATCGACCCCTTACACTTCATGTATGCCAAACCTTATCAAAATAAGTGTACCGCACAATGGCTTATGCTTTTAACTGACCTAGACCTCAAATTCATTCATCAAAAATCCATCAAGGGAAAGACTATCACTTTGCCCAATTTGCCGACGCACCTATTTCTGGGGATCAACCCTCTAATTTTGAATTTCTAGATGAGTCAATTGCTACCCTTTCCCTAGACGAACCCGCTTACCAAATGACACTCTTCTTTGATGGTTCCAAGTGTTAGCATGGGGGTGGGGCTGGTGTTATCCTCATTTCACTTGATGGTGAACCCATGCCTTTGTCTTTCAAACTCAATTTTGATTGTACAAACAATATTACCGAATATGAAGCACTCGTATTAGGTCTCTAAGCCATGCCTATGCCCTAGATGTCAAATCAATCAACATCTTTGGTGATTCTCAATTGGTTATAAACCAAGTCAATGGTATATACCAATGTTGTAATGAGATACTTCAAAAGTATAAACATCATGTAGACATAATTTTGACCACCTTTGACCATTATGCCCTTCAAATCGTCCCCGTTCAACCAACAAATTTGTAGATACCATGGTCTTATTGGCTTCTCAAATACCCTCTTCACTTGCTTATTCTAAAACCTTTGTCACCATACAATGACTCCAGTCACCCTCGTATTTACCTTGCGACATTTACTCCATCAAAACTATTACCCCCAACCCAAGTGACCTTTGGTATAAACAATACTTTGACTATCTTTCTCTCTCCATCTTACCTCCTGATCTCACTCGTAATGGACAACGTGCCTTCCTTAAAAAGGTCTCTCGTTACGTCATCATGGGGGGCCTCCTCTATAAGTGTGGCTTTAATGGTATTCTCTTATGATGCCTCACAAGTTCTGAAATTCCTTATACCATTAAGGAAGTTCATGATGGCATATGTGGAGGTCACTTTAGTGGCCTTGTTGTTGCTAAGTGTAATCTTCGCCTAGGCTATTATTGATGACCCTTAAAAATGATTGTTGCAACTACGTCAAATGTTGTGTAAAATTCCAACATTACACCAACCTTCATCATACACCCAACCATGCCTTACTGGGTCATCGTGACCTTTGGCCCTTCTCTTAATGGGGTTTGGATCTTGTTGGAGAGATCAACCTCCATTCTTCCCAACGCCATCAATAGATCATCACCGCTACCGAATACTACACAAAATGGGTTGAAGCCATACCACTCATCTCCACAAAAGCTGAGAAAATATGTGATTTCATCAATCATCACATCATTTTTCGCTTTGGTTTTCCTCATCACCTCATCACTGATAATGGAAAACAATTCAAAAACAAAACATTACAAAAACTTTACGATGCCTTCCGCATTCAGCTAAGTTTCTCGTCACCTTATTACCCATGACCAATGGCCAAGCCAAATCCACTAACAAAACCTTACACAAAATTCTCTTGAAATTGGGTAACGATAATGGGAAGGACTCGGCATACGCACATTCCTTTTGCCTTGTGCCACACCATTTTCTCGGTCTCTACAATATAGAGGTTGTTCTACCTATCGAAGTCTAGATTCCCTCACTCCACATTTCTCTCGCATGACATGCTCAATGATAACGACTTTCGTTAGGACTATTTAGCACAACTTGAGTTATTAGATGAACGTCGTCTTAATGCTCTCGACCACCTTCAAGCTTACAAAAAATGTATCAAACATGCCTATGACAAACGTGTCCATGAGAACGAACCTTCCAAATCGGTGACCTTGTCTGAAATAAAATCAACAAGTAACCAAAGCAGAAAAAGGTAAACAGGGAAAATTTTCCCCTAATTGGCTTGGACCATACATCATGACCCATACTTACGAATCAAGTGCTTATCGTTTATCTTCACTCGATGGTAAACCCAAACTTGAGCCCCTTAATGCCTTGTATATTTGACTGTTCTCTATCGTTGACTTTTAGTCCTACCTCACCTTTTGCCTCTTTTCATGCTCGTCCCTTGAACGTTATCCACTTCTTACACCTCACCAATGATTAAATAAGAATCATGTGCATGTCCATCACTTTTTATCTTCACTTGAATATGTGTACCACGGCATTGCACATAGTATGATTCTCATGGATACTCTTCTTCTACCTTTAGATGAGATCCCATGGTCATTTCACCCTACTTTCTGAACAAGAATCTTGTTCTTCACCTTGGTCTTGTCCATGACTTCAAAAGCCCTCACATGGGATCCAACTCCTTGAGTCAAACTTCTAATAAAAAGATGACTCCCTCAAAAGGACATCTTCCTCTTGGTAATCACTACTATAAATAGATTGCTCCCTCAAAGGACAGCTATGTAAAGCTCTTTCAAAAAAAAAAAAAGAAAAAAAGAAAAGAAAGCTAGTGAGAGAATCTGAAGCTTCCCGCATCGATTAGCTTCAACAAGACCTTAAGGAGTTAATTTACTCATCCCATATAGACTTCCCACATCGATCAGTCTATCTTAAATACAAGTCAAATAATAAAAACTTTTTGTCATGGACTTGCCCATTGTGACCTTGGATCTCTTGCCCAAAGAGCATGCTACCTCATACCATATCAAAATTAACCACCTTTCACCCCTCTCACCATTCGCACTCCCATTTCCTACCACCTCAAGGGACCTCTTGGAAACCATGACATTTGGTGATCATGTGACTACTTTTCACCCTTAGAACAATCAATCATGTAATGTATTTAGGGTCTCATGTTCATCACCTCCTCCAAGGTATGACCTACTCGGTATGATCCTAACTAATCAGGTGGCTTTCTTTCCTCCTCTTATCTTTTAACCTTCTTTATTACGTATTGATTACCTTATATAGGATTTGGTCCTTCGACGCTTACCTTTGGGTAATCTTCTTCTTCTACCACATTTGAAATAACCTATACCAAGTTTCCACAAATCACCCACACCAAACAAACCTAAACCCAAATCATGCCTAAAACCTACCAACTTATTTTCATACCTCCTCATATTCTTCCCTAGATTATGGGATAACTACATCAACCCGAGGTTCCTTCTCACCGGGACTATGTAGGCAGCACTCTGAGGGCATGGGGCCCTTGGAGGTTAGCTCGGCCACTCTCTACCCTAACCAATTCATCTTTCATCTTCCTAAATTACATTCTATCCCACTTAGTTTCCTTTTTATGTCAAAAATTGGAAATTAAAGCAACCAAACAACAATTTGCTTAACATTTTTATCATCATCACAACATACATTTATTATGACTACCAATCACCCACCATTCGGCTCACCAACGCAACTCTCCATTCCGTCTCTAGTCACTGTTCCCTTTTTCTCTCTCCATTGTCATTTTCCCCAATTCACAAGAAGATAAATGATTTGCAAAACATGCGTATTTTTTGTTTTTATAATATCCGTAACCTAACCAATACCAGTTTTACCTTCACAAACATCGCCCAAAGGTGCCTAGCTTACCATGGTTAGTCAAGCTTGACTAGCATCGGTTCCCTTAAACCATCATTGGTTTCCCTGCTTAGTCTTTTTCCTACCCCCTACCCCCAATTTTTGACCTGAATCCTTTTTTATCCTACACTTACCTCACTTGGCCACACCACTTGACCTTCTTGACGTTACCCTTTACCCCCTCACCTCATCCTCATTTGGGGACTCATTATTTTCCCCATACCTCGGCCCTAACCATGCCCTGACCTATATTCTTGGACTTGGAACATCGCTAGTGACCTTTGACCTCATCTATTCGCTATACCTTTTGACACTGTTACTTTTGTTGATTGACCTAATGACCTTACCTTGCCTCTAGCCGTGACCGTTTTTCCTAACCCTACCTTTGGTGTATCGGAACACACCTAAATGTTCCTGTACCTAACCTGTGTCATGTTTCCTGACCATATCCTATACCTTGGATACTAGAATCACCTCAACCTTGTTTGGATAAACCTATTGACCTTAGACAATGTAGAGTTTGCCTGCTCTTCAACCTAGTATTGTGCTACAATTTATACATGTGCATGCATTTGACTGTTACTACCTTTGACCCTGACCCATTACCTAGATTACCCAAGTAGACCTTTTTCCTTTTTCCCCATTACCCACCCTCCTCTTCATCACATTCACCTTTTAATCAAACCACTCACCGCTTCTACCTTTTGCCTCGTCAATTCCTATTTTGAGGGGGATCACCTCCACCCTCACATGGGGCAACCACATCTTATTTTTGTCAATGTCTCTTACCAATACAAGTCATGAAACAAAAAGAGGTAGAATGTAGACACCAAAATTAGGTCACACTCACCTTTGACCCCTCGACAAATAAATACCTTGAACACATCCACCTAGCCATGGCCCCTTCACCCCACTATAATATTAATTTAATTAATTATCCTCACCTTATTTACTATTTAAATATCCTAATTGGGATAATGCCCACATATCCACCTCACCCTAAGACCTATTCTTAGTAAGTTTTCATAACTAACTAAAACCTACCCAAACCCTAAAAATCAATGCCTACATTCCCTCTAACCACATTCCCATATGTTAGAAGGAAGCTTCCAGTCTGATTTGCGAAGTAAACAAAATGAGATCCCAGAAAATCAAGGGGATCTGCCCAGTTTAGTAAACCTAGGAAATCCCACCCTAACCGACGTCGGTTACCCTTAACCGCCGTCGGTTAAGCTGGAACCGCCATCGGTTACCTTTTAACTCCCAAAACAACCTTATTTCAAGGTTGGCACATTGTTTTGGAGGTTGGCACATTTCTAAGAGAGAGAGAGAGAGACATCTTCTGAGAATGAGTGACAAAACTAGAGCTGCATGCAAGTAGAACCAACATTTGTACCAGCATTAGAACACCCATAGTCAGTACCTGAAGAAATCACGTAGCCACCTACCTTTACGGGAGCATCTGGGGAAGCACTATCACTACACCAAGTTCATTTGATCACCCACCATTAGTAACCAGGCATCAAGCACATACAAATAGTAAGTTTGTTAACTTGCATTATTTCCTTGTCATTTGAGCAGATCCTTTTACATTTGTTATTAGTTTTTGCTTTCATTTCCATTCCCCACCATTTGATCTCCATGAAAACTTAACAATCTCTTTACCCACACCATTGAACTTTCCATACCTGGATTTTCATCATTCCTGTGCATATCCAGGATCCATACGAATCTCGTTATTGACCTTCCACCTTCATCTAATCCCGAATCTATCACCCAACCAAGTTTTATTGAGTTTCTGTACCCGACCATATCGACACCGGTCATCCATAACCATCACCGGTTAACCTAAACCAACGTCAGTCTCTGTGTCTTTTACTAGAAACCCAGATCAGAGCCTAAAACCACCACCAAATACCCTAAACTGACTAGAATCTAACCCCGACTAATAACAAAGATCTTGACAAAGTGACCTTTACCTTCAGATTCAATCGTATCCTATCCTGTTGTGAATGAATTCACTTATTGTAGATGAATGATATACCTAAATCATTTTAACTACAGTAGGATTTATTTTATTACTAGCATTAAGTTGTTTTAAACAGTGGATTGATAGCCATCTAGGAAGTATCACACTTCCCAGATCTAGCACACGCTAGGAAGTCCACTACACATATTGTTTAACTTTTATTTGGTGGTCTTGTGTTCCATTTCAGGTAGTTCCTCCAAGAAAAAAGGAAGCTCTCATGATCAGCTATGGATTCATAAGTCATATGCATGCAACAACCTATCAACTAGCATTTCAATAGGTATTCCTCCTAGCCCATTACCCTTATTTGTTTCATCATTCTCCAAGAAAAGCTCCGTAATCGTGTGAAATAGCAATGGTTAGATAGCTGCAAAATAAAACAACGAATAGATTGCAACTTGCCTTGAAAACTATGAAATTGGAAAATTTTAGTAGGTGGAGGCATTTCGAGAATAGCCTTTATTTTAGTGGGATTGACTTCTATGTCATGCAAAGAAATAATAAAACCAAGGATTTTTCTGAGAGAACAAGTGAAGACACACTTCTTAGGTTGAAGGAAAACACAATACTTGATGAGATGGTCAAAGATAACCTTAAGGATTGTAAGGTGTTTGGCATGATGTTTGGATTTGGCAAGAAGGTCATCTACATAATATTCTAATATGTGATGCATGATGTCATGAAAGATATAATTCATAACTCACTGATATGTAGCACCAACATTTTTAAGGCCAAAGGGCATGACTCAATAACAGAAGGTCCCCAAGGAGTGATGAAGGTAGTTTTTGTTGATCTTATAGGGTGAGTAATATTTGGTTATAACCCAAGAAACCATCCATGAGTGATAAAATCTCATGGCTGGAGGTGACATCAACTAGTTGGTCTATACTATGTAGAGGAAAGTTGTCTTTAGGGAAAGCTAAGTTAAGGTTGTGGAAATCCATGCATATGCAGAGTCCTCCTGTCACTTTTGTGATAGGAACGATGTTAGAGATCCATTTGGGGATAATCAATGGGTAGGATGAAGGAAACCGAGAGAAGGCACTAAAGTTCTTCTTTGACAAGAAGGGAAATGCGAGGATTCATTTTTTGCATCTTCTATTTTATGAGTTTGGCTTCAGGAATAGTTATAATATTATACACCACAATGTTTGGTTCAATATCGAGCATATTAGCATAGGAAAATAAAAATCATTACTCTCGATCTCGGAGGAATGAGGAAAAAGCTTCTCGATTAGTAGCATCTAAATATTGTCCTATCTTTAGGATGTGTGGGTCATCCTGAGTGTTAATATTTATTTTGATGGTTGATTCATTTAACATGATTTGCATCTTAGAAGGAAACAACTGATGAATAAAAGAATCCTCCACACCTAGATAGGTGAGAATAGACTCATCATCCTAAAATTGAATGGCATTAATAGAAGGTTTATCCTAATCAATCATGTCATGATACGGGAGGGAAGGGAAAAGGGAGCCTCATCATCACGTTGATAAATCAAAGGTCTCAGTGAAATGGTTTTTACGAAACAAAAAGTTAGGAGGAATGGATTATGGATCCATAGACTCGTGGGTGAAGGTGGTGAAGTTGGTAAATGGGGTGAAGAATGTTTTTCATCCTCAATGATTTCGACGTGGGCTTTCTTGGAAGATGGTTTGGTAAAGCCAATACCACTGCGGTCGTTGTGTTTACGTGTGGTACATGGGATGACAAAGTATGGTGGCCCTGTTCGTAGAATCCAAATCCAAATCCCTTCCATGCACAATGATGGAGGAAAGTGTGGGTGAAGTGGTAGTTGGTGAGGGATTGAAGGTCAGAAGAAAATGGTCACATTTGGGAAGGTGGCTCGGGTGAGTAGGTAGAAGTATCAAGTCCCCCATATGTTAAGTTGGTACAAAGGTGGGGAGGACCATAAGGGAAAACCTCACCTACATAGTGATCATAGTGAGGATGTTGGGAAAAGGTTACCATACTCTTGAGGAGTAAGGAATGTGTTAATGTTGTATAGGTGGTACTCCCTAGAGTGAGACGTTGAAAAACACCTTCTAAGGGATTGGTAGTTAGTATATGGGTAGTAGGAATAGATGAATCACTAGGTGATTGGGAAGAAGAAGCATTGGTTGGTTGAGAATTAGATGGGTTAGCAGATGGGTC
The DNA here is from genome assembly GCA_018340775.1 of Taxus wallichiana var. yunnanensis. NCBI lineage: Eukaryota > Viridiplantae > Streptophyta > Pinopsida > Cupressales > Taxaceae > Taxus > Taxus wallichiana. The sequence continues at coordinate 689,571,659 of CM031242.1, read as the reverse complement.
GGCTGCAGAGGCTATGGTGGCAGTGGGAATAGAGGAGGTAGGTGTGGAAAAGGTAGTAGTAGCATCATTGGATGGGGTTGTGGGTAAAGGAGAAGTGGAAAAGCGGTAGATATCTTAACTAGTATAAGGACATCATTAGGTCGATACATCATGTTACTGAGGTTTTTAATAGAGAAGGATCGAGTTAGGATGGTATAGTTATGTCCTTCACGTTTGAATTTTACACAACAATGTAATGTTGAATGAACACAACCCATGACTTGGATCCACGGTCCGCCAAGCAACATGTTGTACTAAAATTCCCCTTCTAAAATGTAGAATAATTTTGGAACAATATAGGGGCCCACAAAAATGTGGAGAATAATGGTACCAAGGGTGAAAGTGATGGCATCATTGAATGAATGCAACATAACCGGCTTATTATGCATGCATTTTGAAGGGATGCACATTTGGTTGTATTCATGGGAGGAAATGATGTTAATTTTGGCACCACCATCGATCATAATGCATCAAATGCGTATATTATCAATATAGACAGAGATGAAAAGGGCGGGATCAAGATCATCTGATTGGAGAGGTACAATCTCCTCGTCAGAGAAATAGAGGGCGGCTATTTTGTGAGTAATGGCAGGTGTAGAGGAAGGGGATGAATTGGTGAGAGAGGAAACATGGTGAGGGGTGATAATGGAGGCCATAGGCATCAGGTCATTAGGTAAAACCTTGATGGATTGCAAAACCTCCATGAGGGCCTATTGATGAGATTCAGAGGTTTGGATGAGGTCATACAAAGACATTTTTAGCGGGGATTGGTGCAATTATTTTATCATTGTATGATGGGAAACCCCATCATAAATAGGGTATGTGGGTCCTTGAATGATGATTTTTGGTGTGGGTATGGATGGTATATTGGGTATAGGATTGGCGGAGGGGCTAGTTTCTTTTTCCTTTCCTTTGTCTTTTTGGGCACGATTGGAGACTTGAATCATGTTAATCTAAGGAAGAGAGATATGGATGGAGAAGGTGTGTCATGAGAAGTATAATGGCATGATGGAAAAAACCTACTTTAGGGTAAGAACCTTACAAAATGAGTAGGGAACACTAGCATTTTGGTGGGGTTTTGGCTATATCTCTTATGTGAACCATGTTGATCTTGAATTTTGGAGGTGGTGATACAAAGTTCTTTGAATAGGTAGTGGGTGAGGATATGTGGTGATATGTGGGGTGGAATGGGGTCCTTGTCTAGAAGATCATCATCATCAAAAAAATTCAAGAGCAAAAAGGTAGAGAAGAATGGTTTTAGAGCCTTACAATTTTCTACATCATGTCCTAGAACACGATGGTAGTCACAAATTTTAGTATCGTCAAACCCTTTTGGTTTGGGTTTGAGTGGGTCATAAGGTCTAAGGGGCAGAAATGTGATGATGGAGGTCTATAAAAGGTTAGCTAGAATGTTGGCATAAGATCCTACCAATGGATCACAGTGTGAAGTGAGTGTGGGTCTAGATTGAAGTGTGGGTGATTGTGATGTGTGAGGTGTTATAGGAGAGGGAATTTGAGGTGGATAGTTTTGACCACCATCTTGGTAGGTGGTATTGTTTTAGGTTTTGTTTGTACCTACTTAGGTAAAGCCGTAGTAGATGAACTAGTGATAGAAGGTGTTGTAGGCTTAACTACCTCTTTGGAGGGTAGTGGGTTTTTCAATTTTGGTTGCACCTTCCTAGGTAAAGGTGAAGGAGGAGTACATGATGCAGAAGGGAAAGTGGATGGTGGAAGAGGATGGGTTATCCATGGTGATAATGGAGGTGCGGTAAAGGTTTTTGGCAGAGGTGAGGTGGAAGGTACAGGTTGAAGAGAAGGAAGTCTCATAGGTAGTGATGAGGTTATTGTAGTTGGTGGGGGTATAGGTGGTAAGAAAGATGTGGGTAATGGTGAAGGTGTACGTTGTGCTAGTAGGTTGGGTGTAATAAAGGATTGTGATGAAGAGGTGGGCTACGGCACTTTTGATTTTCCTTAGATAGGAGGTTGTTTGGCCAAGGTCAACGAGTGAGGACCTAAGATAGACGGAAGGGGTGAAGGTTACAAATGCGTACTAGGTGAAACTAGTGTATGTGACCTAAAAGGTTGAGTCTTCCTTTTAGGTGGAGGAATGCTTTTTGCATGACTTTGGGAAGATGTGGCTAAATCCAATTTAACGGGCATATGAACTAGGCTTGATGTCAGCATGACACCCAATGTGTTAATGATTCTATATGTGGGGGAGGTGTAGGTGTCCGGTAAGTTCTTAGGCATAGGAATAGGTTTAGTTGTTGGTAAAGGTTTGGATGTAGGCGAGGGTGATGAATAAGAGGTCATTTCAACAGGCATGGTCATGGTTGATTGGGTTTCTTGAAATACCTTTGGATAGATCGTGGCAAGTATCCACAGGTGACATTTGCATTTGGGTTGAAAAGGGTAGCCGAAGGCGTCCCCAAAGCATGGAATTATTAACGTGATCCAAGCGTTTGGCAGGCATGACAATGACACTATTGTAAGAGAAGATGATGTTGGCTTAGTAGTAATCCCTATAAAATATTTCTGTGAGATAGGGAACTAGTTGGCTTCGAACTCGTGGGTAAGAGAGCCGAGAGTAGATCAATGGGATCTTGGAATGCTAATGGGGAATTTTCCCCAATAGGAAGTGGTGCATCTAAAGGATCCCCTATGGTTAGGGAGATAACAGTGGGATGAGGTAGTTTCATTTCTTGATGGAGAGGAAAGCAAAGATGACTCTCCCGTGGGTAGGAGAGTTAATACCATGGTTTGTTTTTAGGTTGCGAGGTAAGTGGTGAAATGACATTGGTGGAAGTTGTGGACTCCTCTGTGGGTGAAGGGGGAGATGAAGGGGACTCCTTTATGGGTGAAGGAGTAGAGGAAGTAGGATCCTCGTGGGTAGAGGATATCGTGCTAGAATATCCTTGATAGAGGGGATAGGATGAAATTATGGAAGGGTTGGTACGGTGTCAAACACAAAATGGAACTCATGGACATTGCTATCATTAGTTAAAGGTTCTCCAGTTTGTTTTCATGATGGGGTATGGTTTGGGGAAAATTTTCTTTAATATATAAAAAATTCTTATTTATGGGTGCATTTGAGTTGTCTCGGATGAGATCTCCATTATCTAACATTTCCTGGATAATGTTCTTGAAGGTTATATAATTACCATCGCTATGGTCTCTTACGTGATGATAGTTACAATAGTCATGTTCCTTGTACTATGTAGGCATAAGACAAGCGGGTTCAAAACCAAGTATGTGGTTTTATGGGTGGAAGAGAAATGGCTCCGGCCTTAAGAAGTTTTTCTAATACTGAAGAATAAGGCTCCCCGATTGGAGTGTATTTTTGTTGCTCTGTCTAAACTAAAAAGCTTGAACGGGAGAAAGGTTGGAGGTAGGTTTCGATTGATTAGAGGGGTGAGATGGGCTAGCCTTTAAAACTACTATGTTAGTAGATCCTTTGGATTTTGAATAATTGTTTTGGGGTTTTGAAGAGGAAGAGGCATCATTTGATTTAAATGCAGCATTTTTGTTACACAATTGAATTTTCTTCTCTTCAATGGCATGAATTTCTAGTTTTCATGCCATGGTAAATGCTTCATCAAAGGTATGGAAGGTTTGTACTTGTATATTTGGTGAGATGTGCCTAGCACAAGCTCTAGTGAAAAACTCTATAAGCTCGGTTTGAGGCAACTAGAATGTTAGTTGGTTGATGAGGCTCTGCCAATGAGTGACAAAATTGGCAATAGACTTGTCATCGTATTTTCAAGTTGAGTACAAGTCATTCATAGTGACCTTCTTGATGATATTGATTGAAAAATGGTCTAGGAAGGCTTGAGACACTTGATTAAATGAGTAAATGGAATGTCAAGGCAAACCACTATACCAATCTAATGTGGGTCCCATTAAAGACATGGGAATGTTCGTAGGAGTAAAGCATCATCATGGGCGATTAGATAACACCCATGTTTGAAATACTGCAAGTGTTGTTGTGGGTCTTCTTTACTATTGAACCAGTTAAATTTAGGCATTTCCCAATGCGTAGGGTATGGGAAAATGGGAATAGATAGATGGATGGGCTCATTGTAGGTTAAGGAGTTGCAAGAGCCATATTCGATGCTTCCAATGTTTGCATCTTTTCCATCATCATTTTAATAAGGTCATTAGTGGGTTGTGATGATTGAGCACCCCTTGCAGTATAAGGAGGTTGATGATGAATGTATGATCTAGACAACATTCCAGATCTATGGTGGTGCCAAGTATGAGAACCGCACAGGGGGAATAGATGCATGCGTAAAATATCCCGAATAGGTGATAAATGAGATTGGGGGTTGTTGGTGATATGTGTAAGGAGGTGGGGTAGATGTAGCAATCCTTGTAGTGATTGGAGGTAAATACTATGGGATGGAGAGGATGATGTTTTGGAATGGGGTATGGGTTGCGACACCATTGGTGGTTGCGATGCAATAGGTATATATGAGGTGGCAGGTGCAGACGGGCTATACTAAAGATGGTTGGTGAAGGGATGGTTGACACCAAGGGTACAAATGACATCAAACATGTGAATAATGTTATAGGTGTCGTAAGTATTGATGGCATGGGGTCAAGTTGGGATACTATGGGTGCTAAGGTGGAAGAAGGTAACACCGATCTAGTGGTAGGTAACGTATAAGTGGGGGTGATAGTAGGAGGAATGGACATCGGTATGTCGTATACCAACTGTCATGATGAATCACAAGTATAGGAATGGGTGAGATAATTTTGTAAGGCAACGAGGTTGTGGTCAAGGAGTTTGACGAACTCCTCGTCACCGGTAATGATGATAATGGGTTGAGTAGGATCCATAGGTGATAGGATGGAAGGTGGCGATGGGCTAGGTAGGAGTGGTTGAAGGATTGTGTGGAATACAAGGGCGTTGGCTTGACTATGAGTCAAAACCATGTGATTTGGCATAGGCTTGGTAATTTGTTCTTTGTAAATGACATAGAAAAATAGAAGAAATGAAGAAAAATAGGTTCTGGGAGGTGAAATTGGTCACTATTTTAATTAGGAATTAAAACACAGGAACCGATGGCAATTATGTTAACCGATGATGGTGATATGGTAACCAATGATGGTCAAGGTGACCAATAACGGTTACTGTGGGAAAACAAATTTTTTTCAAATGAGGCAATAATTGATGAAAATGAAATAAAAACTAGATTTTACAGTGATTTTAAAGGTCCAAAGGTATGATGATGTGTCTGAAGACTTCAAAAAGAACAAAAAATGTGGTGAATGTTGTTTTTGGTGAAATGACCAAAAATATAGAAAATGATGATGATCAGATGAAAACTTATGATGGTTGTTGGACTAGCACCGGTCATTGTGAAATTTGAAAAGATGGAAGAATTTGATTTTTATGACTTAGATCAGATAAACTATCAACCCAGAAACTTGAGTATGATAGTAATGGACCTTAACACACCCATAAAAATTTGGAATACACCAACTATAATTGTGGGGTGTGAAAGGAAGAAAATAAAATGAAGAACGTGACCTCACAACTCAAAACACAACTCAAGAAAATCTAAGAAAAACATGAAATCCTATGAGTGAATTTTATGTTTTAGCTTATGCTATTTTAGACTGACTTGTGAATAGAACAAAGTTTTTGGTTGGAAAGAGGGTATCCTATGAAGAGGAAATATCTAAGGATGGTTTCAGGTTATGTTTTGGGGGCGAGTCCTTTCTCTAAGTTAATGACTGGACAGAGAAACTAGCTAGGTGCCCATTGTCAATCCTCTGATTATGTGATCGTTGACAGCTTCTTCCAGGTAAGGTGTTATTTAAGAAGATGTGTGAGTTTATTTTTGTGTAATTTTGGAAAAGAGAGAAGAGAATGTGCTCTATGATTCAATTATGTCAACCATCAGTTGGGCATGACTCCAGCTGTATAGGTTGCCCTTAGTTTTAATGTGAGCTAAAAATGCAAACATAGAAGTATGAAATGCAATTATTTTAAAACCCAAATCGAAATGTGATATTTGATGTAAACAAAGAGTGAATAGGAAAGGATATGAATTTCACTAATGCAAATGAAAGAAAAGGAAAAGAAGGATTCGTTTTAGTTCCAGAAATACAAATGTCACTGAGATAAATAGAAGAAAGAGAAGATTTCCAAGGAGAGAATTTAATGTTAACTTCCTTTTGAAAAAGAAACAAACATACAATGGTTCCCTAAGAATGAATAAATGCAAGAACCCCGAATGGGTCCCATTAGGCATGCCAAAATGTTTCACCAGATTCTTAGAAAATTAATGAAATAGATAAGGGTGGTAGGCCAAGGAGGAATACCTATTTGTGATGTCGATTGAAGGTTGTGCACACATTCTGATTTCTTTATCTAAGTGACTGCGAAAGCTCCCTTTTGGCTAGGAGGAACTACCTGTAAATGTAAAACAATACCACCAAAGAGTTAAAACAAAAATGAGTGGACTACCTAGCGGAAGCTAGATCCGGGAAGTGTGATGCTTCCTGAATAGGCTGTCAATCCACTTTTATATAACAATATTAATGTTATTCAAAATATACATGAAATAATTATCTTATTAGAATTGAAATGATTTAGGTATCTCATAAAAACAATAAGAAAGGTCAGGTAAAAGGTGATTGAGGTCAAAAACAGTTCAAGTGATTGGCTAGTGTTAAGTTACGGTGTCAGTACAGGATGTGGGTAAGGTCTAGTGAAGATTTGTAGTCATTTTTATACCCTTAGACCAATATTCTAATCCCAAGCACACCAACCTATCACCCAGTAATCATTGGGCACTCACCTAAGGCAGGCGCGGGCACCGAGCCTCTCCTTTATGCGATTCTTTTAAGAAATCATCATCTTATGACAAACATTCAATTGTAAATGAATAGAAATTAACCATGTATCCTTATGAGAACCTATGGTGACTATTCACATCAATGCATCCATAGAAGAGAAATAACCAACAACATATAAAAATGGTTCATGCATAAAGGAAATGCACAAGGATTATACTCATGAACACATATATGATTCAGAACAGAGTCTTATATTCATATTGATGAGTTTAATAACCACATTACATCCCTTGAGGTCATAACAGACCCATATAATATTGCAGAGTGAAGTCATGCATCAGAACTACACTATGTCCTTCACATTACAAAGATGAATACAAACCCATCCCTCTAAATATGTCATCACTCCTATATTTTCCTAATCCTAACCCATAGAATCCTCCATAAGATCTCTACAGAGTGTTTTTCCTCTTTTCCAAAGCACCTCCTCTCTCAAGATGACTCTATGTATCTCCCTCTCTTTTTCTACCTATGCACCTCAATATATAGGTTTTTTTCCCTCACCATCATGCCTTTTGAGATAACAAATTGGATGTCAAGTTTCCAAGTGGTCCTCCAATGGAGCATTCCTCCTTTGATCCGAGCTCTCCCTCTCGTAATGATGTTATTTCGGAACCTTCCAGCGCATGTATGGAATATTCCCTTTTATACTAAAGTCTTCATACTAGCATCTTATCCACTCGCATGCTAGACGGGTCACATTTTTATCGTGTGCTTCCGGGATGCCAAATATGGCTAATTCCAAAACCCATCTTTCCTCACGCACGTACACCATGTGTTGTGAAAAACCCTACCATGACCCTTCCTTGTGCACCTTCACCCAACGTGCCCTTATTCAACTAGGTCCCGCGTGCCCATGTTTCTTCTTATACTTAGACAATATTCTAGGACCTAACATCACCCCACACTACACATTTTCTCCATCCTCAGAAACACTCTTCAAAGAATAAATAAATTTTTGGTTCTTAACATGGTTGAAAAGAAATAATAAAGGAATGAAGAATTGGGAGAAAGAATTAAATAATGGGGAACTTGTTTATTATTGGAGGAGGAGAGGGAAATCCTTCCCTAGTTCTACCTCTAACTTCTCCCAAGCATCGACCTCATTTTGAGCTTCTTTGAAAGAGGTCACCCACTAGGTGCTCAACTCCTCAAAACTCAACTCCTACCCTTTAGTGCTCATGGTGTCAACAATACTCTCCAATTGCTTCCCCAAGTATTCAAGCGCATCCATCTCGGGTGATCCGAGAGTGTAATTCCTTTAACCTGATTTTAATCGAGCCTCGTAGGGTCTTGATTTCTTGTGACTTGAACTGTACCTCACCAGGATCTTATCTCTTTCCACTACATTCCCATTATTTTTCTCTTATAACTCCTTGAGTTTCGTCTCATGGATGGAAACCAATATGCTTGTCACTCTATCCATATCCACATCATTTTCATAGGCAGCTTCAATGACTTGTGCGGCGGTGTTCACTTCTGCAAGAAGTTTAGTGTATCAAGCCACAATATCAACAACCTTCATCTTGTTTTATTTCTCTTAACACACCGGCACTTCTTTTGCAGACTCTAAAGCAAGTGGTTTCCTCTCCATTGTGATAATGTGAGTCAGATCCTCCAGACATTACAAGGATGATTCATACTTCTTCTCGGGTGGCGCTAAGTCGGGGTGCTTTAGGAAAATGGCATATGTAATCATTTCCACCTTCTTAGAGACTTCACACGCCTTTTTTCTTCTTCTTTCAACTCACGCATCAACCGAGCGCCTGATGAGATCCTTTCGTAGGTATTTACTCTTCTCCATGAGCTCCTTATTTTTCTTCTCCAATTCCTCCTTCAAGAATCTCACTCTATCATTTCTCCTAAATAGTTTGGCCTTAATTTCAACTGAAATCTTGTTAAGTGTGTTACTGAGCACTGTTCATCTGATATCTACTGAGCGTTCACCAATGGATTTATTCCTATGGTTTTTGGAATCTTCATTAGCACTCTCGACTTACTTCAAACTTAGGTTTGTCTATGTGAGACTCAAATGCCCAAGATAACATCTTCCTAGTCTGGGGATACGTACCTTCTTCATCAAACAATCACATAGCTAGGAGTTGCTCTATTGGTATGGTGCTCTCTAAGTGTGTGCGTAGCACCTTGATAGGATCATCAATTTATCCCATTCCCTTCCCTTATGCCACCACTATGCCTTTCCCACATGTTTGCGCAGATTTTGGGAAGCTTATTGCCGATTTGGGATCCCCACGCATGTTGTCATACTCCTTCCCAACACTTTATTCTTCTATCTCCTTTATAATTTTGTCTACACTCCGCTCCAACTCCTATTCCCCCAACTTCTTCATGATGCCTACCACTTTTTTCTTCACGGATTTCTCTACTTGCTCCTTGGTGAGGCTTGGGCTACTTTGGTTCTTGGTGCTTACTTCTTCGCTCACCCCCTTGCCTTAAGCCTCAAATTCTTCCTCGTCATTCCTCTCCTCATCTTCCTTATTATACTCCTCTTCATATCCTTCCTCCTCAGAATCATGTACATCATATACTGGATGGTCTTAACCTCCTTCAGGCTCGTCATCATCCTTGTTGCCGATGTAGGCATCTAAACTCTCTCTCTCTCTTCTAAGTTTTCCTCATCTGTCACCTTCTGCTTCTTCCTTAGTGGGGATTCCTGTAAAGTATATTCTTCCTTTTATTTTTGTTCCCTAGGTGATGTCTTCCTATGTGATTCATCATGGGTGAGGTGCTCTTCATGCTCTAGTTCCTCTTATTTTGGGGTCTTTGCCTTGACTAGGGACTTCTTTCTCCACACGTAAATGCTAGGATTCGTGATTGCTTCAGGCGCGCCCACCAATTGTGTGGTCTACACACTTGGTGCTTTCTTCTCCTACCCCTCTTATGTTTCTCTCTTCTTTGGCATGACCTTATTTCTCCCTATAGGGTCTTCGGAATGGGGACATCATTCTCTAGATATGCGCCTTTCTCTAACTTAGGTATTATGCGAAGGTAAATCATTACATCCCTTTCAGTGATTGGCAATGTTATTGGTTTCATCATTTGAACTTTGTGGGAGACATACTTCTCCACGTATGTGTACTTTTTAGGGTACACGAGCTTTCAAAGATAGCTTGCGGTGGTGTTGGTCTACTTCACTAAGGTTTAACCTTAGTATTTTGGCCTCCTTGAACATGTTGACCCCTACCCGAAGTATTTTATGGTGAAGGAGAAGGGAATCTTGCACCATGGACCCTTAGTCTCATTTTTTAAGGTTAACCTACCAATGCGAAGTGTTGGTATACTACAAACAATGCTTCTCCATCCATGAACATAGAAAACTACTCTAGGATCCTCCACTTTGCCCCGAATGCATCACACATTCATTTATACCACTTCTCTAGGAATGTCTTATGATCGGTCGTCATGGTTTCACAACTATATTTTTCAAACCTCCTTACGGGTGAGGGATCCTCTTTTGGATACTCCCAAACAAAATTTTCCAGCCCATATGGTACTCCAATATCTAAAAATACAATGGCAAGGAGGACGTTACCAAATAGTATCTTTTCTCCCTCCTTCACGTTGCTTATTATCTCATCCGTGATGAAAGTAGTAGACAAGTTATACATGTTTCCCTCGATAACTTCGGCATACATTTAACCATGCCATGTTCACTTGCGCCCATCATTCTTGATCATTAAGCTTGGTCACCAAACACGTGGCCATCCTCATAACAGGGTCTGGAATCTCTGTGATGTCAAAGTATCACGAACCCTTCTTGTATTCATACATTGCTATTGTCTCCTTGATAGCCTCCTTGTTGCTCAAATCATCATCTATACTTTCTCCTTCAAAAATAAGGCTTGTGAACTTGGATATCAGTTGTGGTGTTATGCACATCTTGCACCCTACAAAATAGAAGTGATCCTCATGCACATGTGACATCAACCATTGATAAAGGTGCTCAAGCTTACCAAAGTAAGGAAACTCATATAGTTGCAATAACCCTTCCTTCTTCAATTTGACTTTCACCTCATCGCTGTATATGCGCATCCCATCTGGTGTCCTTTTGTTAGTTGTACAGATCAAATCTAATGTCATTTCCTTCTCATTTGTGCTCGTGTGATGGTTATAATCACTCACGGTCATTTTTCTTAGATGTGAAGCCCATTCCTTTCTAAGTAATACTCCATCTGGGTATTGCATTTTTGTGTACCTTTCTTTGTTAGAGATTGTGATGACAACGGTTTGCTTTCCTTTTCCCTTTCCCTTCATTTTCTTCGGTGAAATAGTTTTTTTCTTAGGTGTCATGCTTTATGTTGGGATAAACTAAGAAATTATTTACTCTCTTCTCTGTTACTCGATTAACTCCAAACTCAACTCTAAAGATCAATTCTTGGAATAAATCCTTCTATCTCCATGCCCTAGCTATCAAACCATAACTAGGAAAACCTTCCACAAGATGGAGCACTTTAAACAAACTCTTCGACACCTATGTAATCCTTCCTCTGGTCTGTGCAGATCCACTCTGCACACACACTTAGATTTCTCTGATTCTTCTTCCTTCACACAAATTTCTCTCTAGATGCCCTAGTTTGCAAGAATGCTTCAACTTCGCAATATCAAGGTAGAATAATGACTTACTTAACCTTATATTTATAGTTTTTTCTTCCCTCTAGTAATAAATGCTATGCCACCTACCAATGTACTTTAACATTAAATGTGTTTTTTCAACTAATTTGAATTTAAGCACCCTTACCCACATGCCCAATCCTTTGCGAAAAATCCTTTATAAAAAAATTTCACGCAAAAATCCAATCTAACCAAAGTCTTTTACATGCACGTCTACAACACCGAAGGAACTTCTTCTTTCCTTTACCGATTTTTTCCCTCACCTACCTCATGTTGTTTCTACGCTCTTCATCCTTTATACGTGGTCTTTATTACAACCTTCTTGACACCATAATTCATTATCCACCATTTCCTCACATGCTTTCTCAACCTTATGCACTTCCTTCTACTGGGCCACTCATCTTGTATTACAGGCATATAATTTGCTTTGCATTACTCGACCCCACACTAAAATAGATGCATGGTCCTATGCGTATACATTGTTATATTCCTCTTTTGCATTTCAAGCGTTGACATGTGATTTTCAGGACAAATGTATGCTTCATGGTTGTTGAAAAATCATTCTTTACATGGCTAAATAATTTATACTCTTTTATTGTAGTGCTGATATGTTGTTGCTTGCAATAATCTATTTCACTTCTTATGAGTAAGTTGTAATCTGGTCATAATGGTTGCAAACTTATCCTTTGCAATTGGACTCATCCTTGGATCAATTCCATTGATCCAAGGTATGTTTTAAATCTTCTTATCTAAACTGAATGAAAACTGACATTCATTAATTAAGAGACTTAATGGACTAAACTTGTGGTTGTTGAAAATTATTTATTATCTTGAAAGACTGTGCCCGCATTCTATTTTGTGTTGTGCTCGCTCTTCTTGATTGACCCTTGCAGGGTGCTTAATGATGTTAAGGGAAGTAGAAACCTACTTCGGGATTCTGAAGAAAGTGAGAATATAAACTTGACCTATATCTATTAAGGTCTATCCTAATGGATTCAAGACTCGGGTGATTTACCTAACTCTTTCTACGCCACTCTACGTGGGATGACATCCTAACCTAAGTTGTTAACACTAAGTTAATATGAATGGGAAATAACCTAAGGGATGCTAAGTTATTTCTAACCTATTGTATTTGGTTAAACTAAGACCTAACCTAAGGTGAAAATATATTGTTTGAAGGTTATATCCTAAGGTTATATATTTTAAATTAACCTAAGATCTAACCTAAGAAAATTCTATCTATCCTAAACTAATGGGATATGAAAGGGAACCTATGGGTCATTGGCAAGTGGGAGCTAAGTGGTGGTTCCTAGGCTATTAATGAGATGTGATTTTTGTATTTAAAAAGGTAGAGTACTGCCAGACTTGGTAATTACATGGAAATTTGGAGGAACCTACGTGGAGGCATCACTAAGTTTGGAAATGCAAGTGGAAGTTAAATTTAGTCTCACCAACTTTGGATGGCGGTGGAAAGGAGAGATAGGTGGGAATATGCAAATTAATGGCATTAATTCACCTTGGTTTTGGTGAGCAAGTTGTCTTGGAAGGCATGCTGGCAGATTTGTTGGGGGTTGTTTTGCTTTGCATGCTTCACGATTTTTCTGCATGGAGCTATCTAGTTTTTCAAACCATCAGTTTGATCTGCACTTAGTGGCTATTTTTGAATTCTCTGATCTATTTTTGGTTTGAGGAATGTATAAAGAGGCTTGTGGAAAAATATTATTGTTGTTTGATCTTCTTGGAGAAGAAGGGGTGTTGGAAACTCATTAGAAGTCTTCTTCGAATCAGAAGAGGCACTATCAGGCATGATAGGCTCTACCCATTAATATTTCTTTCTTTCTTCTAAATGATTCATTAAAACAACTCTACTCACTGGATATATATTTTTGCATGATGTATCTAGTTATTTACTTGCTTGTTTTCTTGAAATTTATGTGGGTTTTGGAATATGAATCCTTGGTTGTTAGATGGTAGTTCTTGTGAACTTTATCTATACTAGTTCTTGGTGGTATTCAAATGAACTTGCTTTTAATAGCTCTATTACTTGTATTCAAGTCTGGTGTTTTCTAAATGGGCACGCATTTCCATATGTTTCATTCGAACTATCATTAAGAACATTAGTTCGTTGAGCTTGAAGTAGAGTTCCTTGGCCGTTTCTAAACTGGCATTGTTGTTTGTTTGGTTCTGTATCTCTATTTAAGTTTTGTGTTTTGGGAGTTGTAATAGAGCTCCATGGATGTTCTAAGCTTGTGTGAAGCTTCGTGCTTTATTATGAGCTTTTTTGGGGCCTTGTGATCGTTTGGACTGAATGGAACTTAGTATAGATCTGAACTCTTGGTTGAGCCTTCGTATTTTGACACTGTACTTATATTTAGTTCTCATGTTGAACTGGTATTCGAGTTGTGAGTTTTTCTCTGTACTTTTACTCAGAGCTAAGGTTTTATTCTTAATTATGGAACTATGAATACTAGACTCACATTGGAATGTTGTGTTGACTGAGCCGGTGTTAGAGTCTGGAAAAGTCTGAACTTATGTTGAAGTCATATTGACATTATACAGGTATTTTAATTTTGTGTGTTCTGGATCTATGTGGGAGTTGATGTGTTTACTTGTTTCATGAGTTGGGTTTTGGTTGGTTTTGTTTTGTAAAGCTTTAATCTCATTAATATAGTCTACTCAAAGGGACCTTTGGAGTTTTGTATTGGTCGGATGTAGACCGAGTATCTTCTTTTCAAAACCTCCTCTGTCTTGCTTCTTGTGTGAGAATTGTTGTATTACTTCTGTCTTTAGGCCACACGGTGTTCTTGAATATGACAAGGCATGTGAGTTTGAAGTAAAACCTCTCCCTCTCTACCCTGAGTGAATCTCATGTCATGTAGGGAGCTTGGTTGTTTAATTCTCATGAATTAATGGACTGGAACTATAATCTATTTTGGGATAGTCATATCGATTGAAGAGGCGTATGGAATGTATTATTTAATTCCTTTTTGTCTTTGATGTTGAGAAAATTCTTACCTGTCATAAGCTTATAATGGAACTCGAGGGGCTTGTGGTGATTCTACTCAGTCGAGTGGAGGAAGTTGGGGACAATACTTGTCTTGAACAGTTTTTTTAGTTCCCTACTCTCTTTAGATATTTCATCTGATTCGTGGGTTTTAATTAAACATGAATTTAAACCTATTTTTTTTATGTGTGTCATTTGAAGGGAATACGGTATCCCTATCCTGAATGCTTGGAAATTCAGTCCTTGGGACTATGAGTTTCATCGACCCTTGTCTAATCTTGTACGGTTACATATTTCATATTCCTTGTTGATTTCTTTGAATGGATGTCTGGGTTTTTGACAAAGAAGTGAATAGGATCTCTTAGGGGACAATATGTTGTTTAGAGATATACTATGAATTTTTTTGAGATTGAATTTGGATTTGAGCTTGGTGAATGAAAATAGGTAAGTAGTTGTAAGTTTTGTAAAGAATGTTGGTAATGTGCATCCTTTGATTGTGCATTCTATTTGAGTTCTCTTTTGGGAACTAGCTAGAGAATTTCTAAGTTTGTATTTAATAAAGGATTTCATTTCATAGTATAAATGAAATGAAATATGGATTGGGTCCATTTTGGTTTGAGATCCTTTTATGTTGACTGTTTAAGTTCATTGATTGAACTTCTCGTTATTTGATTCTCTTCTAAGATGGAAATTTTCTAGTGGATTGGTTAAGAGATTTAATTGCCAAAGTATAGCTTGGATTTGTGGGCAAGTCTGAGTTTCAGACCTTTGCATTATATCTACTAGTAGATAGAAGTTAGTAAGGCTTTCTTTTAGACTATTTTTAATCTGCTTGGAATTGAATTGGGATTCTTGTTTTGTTGTAGCCTCTTTATGTTTGGACTCCTTATTTTTTCATCTTTAGACTGAGGCAGTGATGTGTGTTCTAAACCTGATTCTTTCCTTCAGAGAAATTGTGTCTGAGAAATAAATATGTATTGATTCTCTCCTTTGTCTATATGGAAAGATGAAGCATACTAATATGAGATATGTTGTAACTAACTCCTTTGCTGCTTGGAAAAGTTAAATGTGTTTTTCTATCCTTATGAATTTATGAAATAATGGAAGGACAAGACTTGTTGACTATTTAAAAGTAATTGATAAGATCAATTAAGTCTTGTGATATAATTATGATGTTGCAGATTATAATATGCTCTTTTCTTAAAAGTAAATTCAGATTTTCTTATTTGTACTTCTTTCTAGATGTGATTACTTATGATTATTGTATGTTGTATATTAATTGTTTCATTAAAGCAGAGTCGTTTAATGAAACAATTAGTGGAATGCACTTTACTTTAATGCTTAGTGCTTATCATGCTCAGTTCATTGAACTGACCCATGCTAGCAATTTTGTAGATGGACATCGTAAGTGATAAAGGAAGACAAGAACTTTCATGTTGTATTGGGCTTATTTAATTATGGATCTTATGTAAAGAGTTTGGTTCATTCTTGATTTGTATTGAAAAAGAAAAGTTGTATTCTTTTTGGAATAAAGGTTGTTTGTTATACAGTATGCCTGAAATACATAGTCTTGTAATGTATAGTTTTTAATGATGAATTGAAAGTTGAGATTTACTTGTATTGGTTGTGTAAATTATCTTGTATTTATGAAGAAGATGGAAAACCTATCTTGATGATATTTTTCATATCTGTTATATGCTTAATTTGGATAAACTTGATCAGTTGGTTAAAGGGAAATAATTGGATTCCCTTATTAAGATGTAGCTTGTTAAGTTGCATAAGATAACAATTTTATCTAAACAATTCTAACATAGTATTGGAATGTGTAATGAATATGTAGTAAAACTATAGAAATTGTGAAAGATAAGAAGGGTATGACAAACCCTAACACTTAAATCATGTAGAGGAAGATTCTTCCTCACTTAAAGAAATGTAATCTAAAGAATGGTGATATGATTGTTGATTGTTAGACTTCATTTCCTATAAATTCTACTTCTAGTTGAACCTATTTGGTTGTTACACCTTCTTTGAATGGTTAAGTTACATTTAATGGGACTTTTGATGTTGTTGTCTGTCCCTTGGATATATGTTTGTTAAGCCTAGTAAAACAAACCTAAAAAGCAATCATAACTTAAGGAAGTTATTTAATGACTAAATGAATCAAATTTAGAAAAGAACTTATGGAGTGTTGGATTAGGTTTAGCAGGGTTGATTGTAATCGGTGCAATAATCCAAATTATAAGGTATTAATAACCTCCTTGGAGTATGTACATCTCGATGAGGTAGTTTTTGTAGGATGTTGGCACACACCAACTGTAGGACTATACCTTGAGAAGACAAGGGTCTTCTCGAGGATACAACATTGTAGTTGACATGTGGCAACACCCTTCTACATTGATCATCTAGATCTACACACAAATAAGGACTTGAACTTAGTTTCTCTCTAGGTCAAGTTAGTGGCATGTTTAGGATAGGTGGTAGCTTTCAATGACTCAGGGTACCTTGGCACATCCGGTTGACTTAGGTCAACCGAGTATGCCCATATACCCTAAGACATTGTGAGCGTCTTCCTATAATAAATTATGTTTCTAACCAAGGCTAGGGTTAAACCTTGGACAAGTGGACTGATGGTAGTCAATAAAGACCATTCTAGATAATAGAAGAGTGAGGTGAAGGACGTATTCTGGAATGATGAGTATGTCATCTAGGAATAGTAACATGAACAATATGTTGAAAATCTTTGGCCAAAGTATCGCAAATTTGGTTGTGTTGTCCTATGTCACCTAGTTTAAAGCAACATGATGTCAGATGAATATTGGTAACAAATATTTAGATAGGTTCTTTAAACAGATCACTCAGTACCTGGAATAGGGTAGGAGAACCAAGTATACGTAGTATACATAAAGTATTCTATACTTAAGTTAACATGAGAGATCGGTTGGTAATCGAGTCATGGAATGAGAGATAGATCGGTATCATACCGAGTCATTACAATTGCATATGGTTATCTATTATGAGATTGATTGGCATGGAATGTGTGTTCTAAATGATGTTTTATTTAGAACAGAGAACATTATAAAAAAAAATTCCCTTGTTTCTAAAGTCTTAAAATGGGAATGTTACATCTTGGTATCAAAGCTGAAGGTTATAGCTCTTGGACCTACTTGTGTCCATAATCTGATGAAACTTAAATTTTCTTGTAACAAAAATGGTTAGAACAAGAGGAAATGTTGCAAATAATCCTCCTCCTGAGGAAGGAGCAAAAACTACCCTAGAAACTCGATGAGATCCTTGCTTCCCTGTTGGACATAAGAGATCATTTGGCTGTACTTGAACAGTAAGTAATGGGCAATGAGGAGGAAGAAGATGTTGATAAAAATAATCAGCCACCTCCTGGGGACAACGCCAATGTAGGTGTTGATAATAATAATGTGAACATACCTATTCATCCTGAGAACAAAAAGGCTAGGTTGGCAGCTGAACTCACTAATGATATAAAAAGGATAAGTCCACCCAAGTTTGATGGCACCACATTAGGAGATGGGGCTAAGAATTGGCTCAACAAAATGGAGAAATACTTTGCAATAAGGAATTTCTCAGAAGAAACAAAGGTGATATGGGGAGCATATCAGCTTTCCCATGAGGCATCTTCATGGTGGGACAACCGTAAGGATGAGTTAAATATTGATGAAACTAATATCACATGGGATCAATTTAAAGGATACTTTAGGAAACGATGGCTACCACAACTTTACTATGATCAGAAAATGACTGAATTCTAGAACTTAGCTCAAGGAAAGCTAATCTGTAATTGAGTATTGGAGTGGTTTACAAAACTCCTTAAGTATGTACCTCAGTACCAAAATGATGAGAAGTTAGGATATGGAAATTCATCATGGGATTGAATCCCATTATAGGAGGAGAGGTGGATGTTCACAGCCCAACCATGATGGAAGGGGTTGTTGAAAAGGCCATAAGGCAAGAACATAAATTAAAGGTAATTTTTGCTCATAAGGAGGAAGTAAGGAAGAAAATTCCAACTCCTCTTCATCATCTCTTACACCTAAGAAAGGACCATGGAAGAAATTCAAAATGAAAAGTAAGTTTTCAACTGATACTAATAAGAAAGCAACAACAAACAAGTTTGTTGGTAATGCACTGGAAAAACTTTGTCAAGAACAATAATAACGGACATAAGACCTATGGGGTTAGAATGATAACTCTAGGGATGGCAATAAACCCGAGCCTAGAAAGGGACCTGTAGGAGGCTGTTATAATTGTGGAAAAGATCATTACACAAATCAATGCCCTTTGAAAAAGGATGATCATAATCAAGCACAAGATACATGCTGCAGTAGCTGACAAGCAGGTTGAGAAATAGGCCACGCCCATAGAAGTTTTGGGTAAGTTATTTGGTTTACCTATAACTATTATTTTTGATACTAGAGCTACTGAATGTTTTATTTCTAGTAAATTAGCATCAAAACTAAAAATAAAAGATGGAAACATGGATAAAACATGGACTGTACAATATGGAAACAATGTTGTTCATACAAGTTAGTATGTGTCTTTTTGGAGTAGTCCTTGATTTACCTAACTTTTCCATTGAAGTTGATCTTTATGTTGCACCTTTGGGGTCTTATGATGTAATCATAGGTGTTAATTGGTTAGTAGAACATAAGGCTAAAGTGGATTGTTTTGAAAAACACATTAGTTGTTTAGATGACTTGTAGAAAATAATAGAGATTTAGGGTGTGAAACGTGAGATTTTGTTAGAAAACTATCAACTATGCAACTTAAAAAGGCCAAAAATAAAGGTTGTACCTTATATGCAGTGAAAATTATAGAAACAACTAAAAAAACAATGATGTCATGGAACGATATCCGTTGTTATGAGACTTCAGTGACGTATTTTCATGGAAGAATTATTAGGTCTTCCACCCAAAAGGGAGTTTGATTTCACAATAGAGATCAAGCCTAGAACCGAACCGATTTCTAAAGCACCATATCGAATGACTACTATAAAATTAGTAGAGCTTAAGGCTCAGTTGCAAGAAATTTTGTCTAAAGGTTTGATTAGACCAAGTGTTTCACCTTGGGGAGCACCTGTAATTTTTGTGAAAAAGAAGGATGGAACACTTAGATTGTGCATTGATTATAGAATGTTAAACAAAGCAACAATCAAGAATAGATACCCACTCCCTAGGATTGATGATTTATTTGATCAGATGCGTGGAGCATCGGTATATTCTAAGATAGATCTTTGATCTGGATATCATCAATTGTGGATTAAGGATGAAGACATTCATAAAACAACTTTCAAAACAAGGTATGGACATTATGAGTTCATGGTTTTACCTTTTGGATTAACAAATGCACCTGCAACATTTATGAATTTAATGAATAATATCTTTCAAGAATACTTGGAAAAATTTGTGCTCGTATTCTTGGATGACATTCTCATATATTCTAAAATTTTAGAGGAACACCATGAGCATTTGAAGATAGTTTTGGAAATATTAAGAAAGAGACGGTTATTTGGTAAGTTGTCTAAATGTTCTTTCTATGACACAAAAGTACACTATTTGGGACATGTAATAAGTAAGAATGGAATTTTTGTAGATCCTTCAAAAATTATAGCTATAACTGAGTGGCTGCACCAAAGAATGTACATGAAGTTAGAAGCTTCATGGGACTTGCTGGCTACTATAGAAAATTTGTAAAAGATTTCTCTAAGGTGGTTGCACCAATAACTTCCTTACAGAAGAAGGATAAAAAGTTTGTTTGGAATGAGAAATGTGAAATTGCATTCAAAACTTTGAAGGAACAATTAACTTCAACACCTATTCTAGCAGTACCAGATCCTAATGGAGATTTTATGGTGGTAACTGATGCATCTGGTGAAGGTCTAGGAGGTATTTTGTTACAAAATGATCATGTCATAGCTTACAAAAGTAGAAAACTAAAGTTACATGAGTTGAATTATGCTCCACATGATTTAGAGCTTGTTTGCCATTGTTCATGCACTGCAAGTTTGGAGGCATTACCTACTTGGTAAACCTTTTGAATTGAAAATTGATCATCTTGGGCTAAAGTATATCTTCACTCAGCCAAATCTTAATGCAAGACAATGAAGGTGGTTAGATTTTTTGTCTCAATATGATTTTGACATCAGTTATATCAAGGGTAAAGAAAATAGAGTGGCTGATGCTCTAAGTCATAGGAAGCACATTTATGCTCTTATAACATTGAGAACTCAATTTAAGGATGAAGTAAAAAGTGTTATGGAATCTGATTCTTACTTTCAGCAAGTAAAGACAGCGCTTGCTGCAGATCCGAATGATTTGAGGTATAAAGGTTTTCACTTTGATAACGAAGGAATCTTACGATTTGAAAACAGAGTATATGTACCTTCACTAAATGATTTGAGAAAGAAATTGTTAGTAGAATTTCACAATTCACCTTTTTTGGACACCCTGGTATTACAAAGATGTTTGCTGATATAAAACAACAATATTTCTAGAAGGGAATGAAAAAGGATGTTATAGATTTTGTGACACATTGCCTTGAATGTCAACGTGTTAAAGTGGAACATATGCACCAGCCGGTTTATTGTATCCTCATAGTATACCACAATACAAATGACAAGTGATAAGCATGGACTTTGTTCAAGGGTTGCCTATGTCAAGAAACAAACATGATGTTATTTTAGTAGTTGTGGATAAACTAACAAAGGTAGCACATTTTATCGTGGGTAATCTGAAGGATGATTCTCTGTGTTAGCTAAAATATTTGTACATGAAATTTTAGATTACATGGAGTACCTAAATTAATCATATCCGATAGAGATCCTAGAATGACGTCAAGGTTTTGGCAAACACTTAATGCAGCTCTAGGAACTAAGTTGAACTTCAGTTCTACATATCATCCAGAAATGGATGGACAGACTGAAAGAGTTAATCAAGTTTTGGAGGATATGTTATGAATGTATTATATGGACCAACAGTATAAGTGGGAAGAGTACCTTCCACTAGTTGAGTTTACATATAATAACACATATCATGCCTCTCTTAAGATGGCACCTTTCGAAGCATTATACGGAAGAAAATGTAGAACCCCTGTTAGTTGGGACAACATTGAGGATAGAGAGGTAATTGGACCTGAAATTCTTACTGAAATGGAACAACAAGTTAAAATGATTCATGAATGCTTGAAAGAAGCAGCAGATAGGAAAAAGAGTTATGCTGATTTAAAGTGGGTAGATAGGAAATTTGAACTGGTGAGAAAGTCTTTCTTTGGGTTAAACCGAAAAAAGAGCTCTATAACTTTTGGCAAGGCTGCCAAGTTATCACCACGTTATGTGGGACCTTTTGAGATAGTTGAAGTAATCAACCATGTAGCTTACCATTTAGCATTACCTCCTACTTTGTCATGAATGCATGATGTTTTCCATATTTATTTTCTTAAGAAATATGTTTAGATTTATCACATGTGTTAAATTGGAATTCCTTGCAGGTCCAAGACCCAGGAATAATCATGGTTAAACCCATATGAGTGTTGGAAACTCACCAGTTGCATTTAAGAAATCGTGAGATAAGTCAATGCAAGGTCCAATGGGACCAGTTTAATGAAGAAAGTGTAACTTGGGAAAACCTGGATGATATGAAAACTACTTTTCCATATTTATTTGATCAGAATTGACTTTGAGGACTGATAAAAAAATTTGTGATTTTATCTTTATATGTCAATAAGTCTTCGGTTATGGACAAACAACTATTAATTTATGAATAAGCAGCTTTGTAAATGCTGATTTCTGGAACTTAAAATTTGGATATTGTTGCAAACTTATGTTATGAAAGTGAATAAATTGATTATTCAGAATGCAATGATTAAAATGAGATAATCATCGGGACGATGATTCTTTTTAGGAGGGAAGTATGTAACACCTTGTCAAACTGTTATATTCCTCTTTTGCATTGCAAGCATTGACATGTGATTTTTAGGACAAATGTATGCTTTGTGGTTGTTGAAAAATCATGCTTGCCATGGATAAATCATTTCTGCTCTTTTATTGTAGGGCTGATATGTTGTTGCTTGCAATAATCTATTTCACTTCTTATGAGTAAGTTGTAATCTAGTCAGAATGGTTGCAAACTTATCCTTTGCAATTGGACTCATCCTTGGATCAATTCCATTGATCCAAGGTATGTTTTAAATCTTCTTATCTAAACTAAATGAAAAATGACATTCATTGATTAAGAGACTTAATGGACTGAACTTGTGGTTGTTGCAAATTCTTTATTATCTTGAAAGACCGTGCCTGCATTCTGTTTTGTGTTGTGCTCGGCTCTTCTTGATTGACCCTTGTAGGGTGCTTAATGATGTTAAGGGAAATAGAAACCTGCTTTGGGATTTTGAAGAAAGTGAGAATATAAACTTGACCTATATCTATTAAGGTCTATCCTAATGGATTCAAGACTCGGGTGATTTACCTAACTCTTTCTACGCCACTCTACGTGGGATGACATCCTAACCTAAGTTGTTAACACTAAGTTAATATGAATGGGAAATAACCTAAGGGATGCTAAGTTATTTCTAACCTATTGTATTTGGTTAAACTAAGACCTAACCTAAGGTGAAAATCTATTGTTTGAAGGTTATATCCTAAGGTTATATATTTAAATTAACCTAAGATCTAACCTAAGAAAATTCTATCTATCCTAAACTAATGGGATATGAAAGGGAACCTATGGGTCATTGGCAAGTGGGAGCTAAGTGGTGGTTCCTAGGCTATTAATGAGATGTGATTTTTGTATTTAAAAAGGTAGAGTACTGCTAGACTTGGTAATTACATGGAAATTTGGAGGAACCTACGTGGAGGCATCACTAAGTTTGGAAATGCAAGTGGAAGTTAAATTTAGTCTCGCCAACTTTGGATGGTGGTGGTAAGGAGAGATAGGTGGGAATATACAAATTAATGGCATTAATTCACCTTGGTTTTGGTGAGCAAGTTGTCTTGGAAGGCATGCTGGTGGATTTTTTGGGGTTGTTTTACTTTGCATGCTTCACGATTTTTCTCTACATGGAGCTATCTGGTTTTTCAAACCATTAGTTTGATCTACACTTAGTGGTTATTTTTGAATTCTCTGATCTATTTTCAGTTCGAGGAATGTATAAGAGGCACTATGGAAAAATATTATTGTTGTTTGATCTTGCTTGGAGAAGAAGGGGTGTTGGAAACTCGGCTGGAAGTCTTCTTTGAATCGGCAGAGGCACTATCAGGCATGATAGGCTCTACCCATTAAGATTTCTTGATTTCTTCTAAATGATTCATTAAAACAACTCTACTCACTAGATATATATTTTTGCATGATGTATTTGGTTATTTACTTGCTTGTTTTCTTGAAATTTATGTGGGTTTTGGAATATGAATCCTTGGCTATTTAGATGGTAGTTCTTGTGAACTTTATCTGTACTAGTTCTTGGTGGTATTCAAACGAACTTGCTTTTAATAGCTCTGTTACTTGTATTCAAGTCTGGTGTTGTCTGAATGGGCATGCATTGCCATATGTTTCATTCTGAACTATCATTAAGAACATTAGTTCGTTGAGCTTGAAGTAGAGTTCCTTGGCCATTCTAAACTGGCATTGTTGTTTGTTTGGTTTTGTATCTCTATTTAAGTTTTGTGTTTTGGGAGTTGTAATAGAGCTCCATGGATGTTCTAAGCTTGTGTGAAGCTTCGTGCTTTATTATGAGCTTTTTTTGGGGCCTTGTGATCATTTGGACTGAATGGAACTTAGTATAGATCTGAACTCTTGGTTGAGCCTTCATATTTCGACATTGTACTTATATTTAGTTCTCATGTTGAACTGGTATTCGAGTTGTGAGTTTTGCTCTATACTTTTACTCAAAGCTAAGGTCTTATTCTTAATTATGGAACTGTGAATACTAGACTCGCATTGGAATGTTGTGTTGATGTGTGTTAGAGTCTAGAAAAGTCTGAACTTATGTTTGAAGTCATATTTGACATTGTACAAGTATTTTAATTTTGTGTTCTGGATCTATGTGGGAGTTGATGTGTTTACTTGTTTCATGATATGGGTTTTGGTTGGTTTTTGTTTTGTAAAGATTTAATCTCATTAATATAGTCTACCCAAAGGGACCTTTGGAGTTTTGTATTGGTCGGATGTAGACCAAGTATCTTCTTTTTGAAACCTCCTCTATCTTGCTTCTTGTGCGAGAATTTTGTATTATTCTGTCTTTTAGGCCTACATGGTGTTCATGAATATGACAAGGCATGTGAGTTCGAAAGTAAAACCTCTCCCTCTCTTCCCTGAGTGAATCCCATGTCATGTAGGGAGCTTGGCTATTTAATTCTCATGAATTAATGGACTAGAACTACAATCTATTTTAGACAGTCGTATCGATTGTAGAGGTGTATGGAATGTATTATTTAATTCCTTTTGTCTTTGATGTTGAGAAAATCTTACCTTTCATAAGCTTTTAATGGAACTCGAGGGGCTTGTGGTGATTCTATTCATTCGAGTGGAGGAAGTTGGGGATAGTACTTGTCTTGAATAGTTTGTTTAGTTCCCTACTCTCTTCAGATATTTCATCTGATTCGTGGGTTTTAATTGAATGTTGAATTTAAACCTATTTGTTTTTATGTGTGTTGTTTGAAGGGAATACGGTATCCCTATTCTGAATGCTTGGAAATTCAGTCCCTGGGACCGTGAGTTTCATCGACCCTTGTCTAATCTTGCTCTGGTTTCATATTCCTTGTTGATTTCTTTGAATGGATGTCTAGGTTTTTTGACAAAGAAGTGAATAGGATCTCTTAGGGGATAGTATGTTGTTTAGAGACAATACTGTGAATTTCATTTTGAGATTGAATTTGGATTTGAGCTTGGTGAATGAAAATAGGTAAGTAGTTGTAAGTTTTGTAAAGAATGTTGGTAATGTGCATCCTTTGATTGTGCAATCTATTTGAGTTCTCTTTTGGGAACTAGCTAGAGAATTTCTAAGTTTGTATTTAATAAAGGATTTCATTTCATAGTATAAATGAAATGAAATATGGATTGGGTCCATTTTGGTTTGAGATCCTTTTATGTTGACTTTTAAGTTCATTGATTGAACTTCTCATTATTTGATTCCTTCTAAGATGGAAATTTTCTTAGTGGATTGGTTAAGAGATTTAATTGCCAAAGTATAGCTTGGATTTGTGGGCATTTGATTTTTAGACCTTTACATTATATCTACTAGAGATATAGAAGTTAGTAAGGCTTTTTTTAAGACTATTTTTAATCTTCTTGGAATTGAACTGGGATTCTTGTTTTGTTGTAGCCTCTTTATGTTTGGACTCCTTATTTTTTCATCTTTAGACGAGAAAGTGATGTGTGTTTCTAAACCCGATTCTTCCTTAGAGAAATTGTGTCCGAGAAATAAATATGTATTGAATCTCTCCTTTATCTATATGGAAAGATGAAGCATACTAATATGAGATATGTTTAACTAACTCCTTTGCTATTTGGAAAAGTTAAATGTGTTTTTCTATCTTATGAATTTATGAAATAATGGAAGGACAAGACTTTTGACTATTTAAAAGTAATTGATAAGATCAATTAAGTCTTGTGATATAATTCTGATGTTGCAAATTATAATATGCTCTTTTCTTAAAAGTAAATTCAAATTTTCTTATTTGCACTTCTTTCTAGATGTGATTACTTATTATTATTGTATGTTGTATATTGATTGTTTCATTAAAGCAGAGTCGTTTAATGAAACAATTAGTGGAATGCACTTTACTTTAATGCTTAGTGCTTATCATGCTTAGTTCATTGAACTGACCCATGCTAGCAATTTTGTAAATGGACATCGTAAGTGATAAAGGAAGACAAGAACTTTCATGTTGTATTGGGCTTATTTAATTATGGATCTTATGGAAGAGTTTTGGTTCATTCTTGATTTGTATTGAAAAAGAAAAGTTGTATTCTTTTTGGAATAAAGGTTGTTTGTTATACAATATGCCTGAAATACATAGTCTTGTAATGTATAGTTTTTTAATGATGAATTGAAAGTTGAGATTTACTTGTATTGGTTGTGTAAATTATCTTGTATTTATGAAGAAGATGGAAAACCTATCTTGATGATATTTTTCATATCTATTATATGCTTAATTTGGATAAACTTGATTAGTTGGTTAAAGGGAAATAATTGGATTCCCTTATTAAGATGCAACTTGTTAAGTTGCATAAGATAACAATTTTATCTAAACAATTCTAACATAGTATTGGAATGTGTAATGAATATGTAGTAAAACTATAGAAATTGTGAAAGATAAGAAGGGTACGAAAAACCCTAACACTTAAATCATGTAGAGGAAGATTCTTCCTTGCTTCAAAGAAATGTAATCTAAAGAATGGTGATATGATTGTTGATCGTTAGACTTCATTTCCTATAAATTCTACTTCTAGTTGAACCTATTTGGTTGTTACACCTTCTTTGAATGGTTAAGTTACATTTAATGGGACTTTTGATGTTGTTGTCCTGTCCCTTGGATATCTATTTGTTAAGCCTAGTAAAACAAACCTAAAAAGAAATCATAACTTAAGGAAGTTCTTTAATGACTAAATGAATCAAATTTAGAAAAGAACTTATGGAGTGTTGGATTAGGGTTTAGCAGGGTTGTTGTAATCAATGCAATAATCCAAATTATAAGGTATTAATAACCTCCTTGGAGTATGTACATCTCGATGAGGTAGTTTCTGTAGAATATTGGCACATGCCAACTACAGGACTCTACCTTTGAGAAGACAAGGGTCTTCTCGAGGATATAACATTACAGTTGACATGTGGCAACACCCTTTTGCATTGATCATCTAGATATACACACAAATAAGGACTTGAACTTAGTTTATCTCTAGGTCAAGTTAGTGGCATGTTTAGGATAGGGGTATCTTCAATGGCTCAGGTACCTTGGCACATCCGGTTAACTTAGGTCAACCGAGTATGCCTATATACCCTAAGACATTGTGAGTGTCTTCCTATAATAAATTATGTTTCTAACCAGGGCTAGGGTTAAACCTTGGACAAGTGGACTGACGGTAGTCAGTAAAGACCATTCTAGATAATAGAAGAGTGAGGTGAAGGACATATTCTGGAACGATGAGTATGTTGTCTAGGAATAGTAACATGAACAAGTATGTTGAAAAATCTTTGGCCAAAGTATCGCAAGATGCTGGTTGCATTGTCCTATGTCACCTAGTTTAAAGCAACGTGATGTCAGATGAATATTGGTAACAAATATTCAGATAGGTTCTTTAAATAGATCACTCAGTACCTGGAATAGGGTAGGAGAACCAAGTATACATAGTATACATAAAGTATTCTATACTTAAGTTAACATGAGAGATCGGTTGGTAACGGAATCGGGGAATGAGAGATCAAGATCGCATCGAGTCATTACAACTACATATGGTTATCTATTATAAGATTGATTGGCATGGAAAGTGTGTTCTAAATGATGTTTTATTTAGAACAGAGATAAAAAAAGTTCCCTTGTTTCTAAAGTCTTAAAATGGGAATGTTACATACACATGACCTTGGAAAAAATAATGTGGTTACTGGCGCACAAGGCACAAAACAAAAAAAAAAAAAAGGAACAAGCAACGAGAAAGGGAAACACAAGACAATAAAATCATAAAGGGAAATTATAAGATAACTAGAAATACTACCTTATTACAAACACCAAGAAGACTTATTTATAGTAGGGCTTTAGCCTACTCCCATTGAAATGACCTGGTAATCTCATCCCATCCATTTCTCTTGTAACTTGAAATCACCCGAGTAAAGAATGTACGAGATGATGTATGGTCCCAACCAATGGACTTTCAACTTCCTAGGATGGTGCAGATACTTAGAATCATACAACAACACCATCTACCCAACCTCAAACTACTTTTTTTTATATGACGATCATGCCATGCCTTTTGTCTTGCTTTCTTTGTCTTCTGATTCCATCTAGCAAGTGATCACCTTTCGTATAACTGCATCAACTTATTAATCGATTATTCTAGTGCTTGTTCATTAGCTAACCTCTTGCGCTTGCTTTATATGCGTAATGATAACATGAATTTAGCTAGAAAAATAGCCTCCACACCAAAAACCAATTGAAACGGTGTGGCCTTGTTCAACCTCTTGTAGGTTGTCTTGTATGTCCATAGAATGGTTGATACTTTATCATCCCAATATTGTATTCTAATGTCATAGATCTTATTCAATGTGTGACTTAGTATTTTGTTAAATGCCTAGTAGCTCCATTCACTTAAGGGTGATAGGGGTAGTCTTGTGATGGGCCACCATAAATTTTGTGAATAGAATTTTGATGTTTCATTGAGAAGGTGTGTACCTCTATCACTTGTTAATCTTAAAGGACAGCCATACCTATTGATTATTTTCTCCCATAAAAATATAGAAGTTATCGCTACAGTGTAATCCTTCGTAGGAATTTCCTCTACCCATCATTTCAAGTAGTCACTGCAAGTAATGATATACCGCAAACCAGTCCTTCACGTGTTTGGTGAAATCAGCCCTACAAAGTCGATTTCCCATTTTTCAAATGGTTCAACACTGGCCATTGGTCACAAGGGAATTTCATCCCTCTTCACAAGTTTTCCAAGGCACTATCAATGGTCATAGGACTTGTAAAACTCAATACAATCCTGGTAGATGGTTTACCACCAAAGCCTTGCTAGTAAAATCTTCCGCATGGTATAAATTTTTGCATAGTGTCCTCCTGCAATCCCACCATGTGCTTCCTCCATAATTACCACGCACTCATGTTCTAATATGCATCGATGTAAAACCTCATCATGACCTAATTTATTCATGTCTACACTAATTAACATGTAGGGTGCGCGCGCATATTACTAAGCGCTTTCTCAAAGCATTCATCCCTTCTAGTGCAACACCTTTTTTAAGAACATTGTGATATCTTCCAAGTCGAGGGCACGCATCGTAACCTAAAAAGCGATTACGCATCGGCATGGTATCCTCAATGCTTTACATGTCCTCCCCTAAGTTGATCCTTGATAAGTGGTTAGGTCTTGAAGTTTTCTTCCCTAGTTTCATAACCACTTTGTGAACTCAAACTCTTGGAATAATAGGACCTAACGACATATACGTCCTTGTAGAATGGGCTTGTTCACAAAGTATTTCAATACCATGTGGTCGTGTAGAATATAAATGTTTTTCCCATAGATACTACCTAAAGTTGTGCACCATTTAGATCATAGACAATTCTTCGTGCTCAGTAGTTATGTAGTTTTGTTCGGCTAGTGTCAACTTTCTACCTGGGAAAACACAAGGGATGATCAACAATTCTCTCACCAAAGTTGTGCTAATACTTCTCCAATAGCTTTCCTTGAGGCATCAACATACACATTAAAAGGCTTATCCCAAGAAGGAAAATGTAATATGGGCACCGTGACAAGCCTATCTTTCAAAGTTTCAAATTCCCTTTGTTGTGCTCTCTCCCCAATGAAAGGCACTCTTATGTTTTATAAACTCCTCTAAGGGCACAATGATCTTGGCATATCCCTTTATGAATTTCCTATAGTACCCTATATGCCCAAGGAATCCATGCACTGCACTTTGATTAGTAGGCTCCCCTAATCCTACAATAATTTTAACTTTTGCGGGATCCACTAGTAAGCCTTATTTGCATATAATATGTCCTAACAACGTTCCAAATGGATTAGAAAAGACACATTTCTTAATGTTGAGGGATATCCTTAATTTCGACATCTCTCGAACATCGGTCTCAATGGTCTTTCACCAAACCATACATAGTCCAGTCATCCAGGTAAACTTGAAGAAACTTATGGATGAAGTCCTGAAATGTTTGTACCACGATGGGAAAGAACACAACATGTGCATTCTTCAATCCAAAAGGCATAACCATGTATTAAAAACTTCCCCATTTAGTGATGAAAGTTTTCTTTCTCTAGTCTTCCTTTGTAATCCTAACTTGGTGATACCCTGAGAACCCATCCGTGATAGAGTAGACTTCGTGCCCGGCTACTCCCTCCAAAATTTCTTCAGTAAAGGGGGTTGGAAAAGGATCGATGACACATACTGCATTGGATCCTTATAGTCCCACACAGATCCTTATCCTTCCATCCTTCTTGATACGGATAACCATTGGGCTTATCCATTTCAATTTTTCCATTGCCTTAATGATACTAGATGTTATCATCTTGTCTATTTCTTCCTTGACCCATATACGCAGATTCAGATTCATCCGATAAGGTCTCTTCTGAATCAGGTGCACACCTTCCTTCAAATTGATCTTCATTTCCCCTAAGGAATGTTGAACTCCTTTGAGTTCATGGTACCTACTGGGAAAAATATTAGAACTCCCGCAACAATTGAATGACCTTTGAAACTTTATTTTTCGACCAATAGTCCCCAATGATAGCTTCCTTAGGTTCTATTTAAATCCCAATGTTAACCTTATTTGTTTTTGAGGGCTCATAGTAGGCACATTCTTACTCATTAGTGTTATCTATGACTTCACACGTACCCTCATAATGGTTATCATCCAAAGTTTCCACTTGTTCACCGTCTACTACATAAACCATCTTTCCTTTTTCTCCATGCATGCATGCTCAAGTTGTCCTTCCTCTAATTCTTCTTCATTAAGGCGTGTCCCCAAATAAGGCTCACCCAGTAACTCCAGTAGCCTATCCTCTGCCATAGCACTATCTCCCATTGTAAGGCACTTGATTAATTTTAGTGCCTTATCCACCTATGGCTTGGTACTCCTATACTCAAAATCTTGAATGAGATTAGCCTCCAAATCCTGTCAATTACCTATTTGTCAACGCATCTTCGAGTGAATATACTATGCACATGCATAACCTTGTAGGATTGGATACAACTTATTTACCCATAATAAGGGAAGTAATGCTTCTATGCTTCCCATCCAAGCCTTCTCACATGCTTGGATATGAAATGAGGTGGTCTCTTTACCATGGTAGTCTTCTATGACAGTGAGCGCGTTTCTTCTGAAGAACCTTACAGAGAATGTGATTCTTACCTCACGTAATTCTAGGAGGCTCTCCCAATGTGTAGCCCACCAACGTGATATAGTTATTAGTAGGTTATAACTAAGCATTCCCATTATTTCATCTGCATTCTTCCACTAAGCCTCCATTTCCTGCAAGAAAATTTCAGGATATGCTCCTCTAGAGTAACTTAGCAACTTCTTCCCTCCTAGGTGCTTGAATGAGTGTGCCTTTGTTACCCTTATTATAGATCCTCTCAAAT
Source organism: Taxus wallichiana var. yunnanensis (assembly GCA_018340775.1). Taxonomy (NCBI): domain Eukaryota; kingdom Viridiplantae; phylum Streptophyta; class Pinopsida; order Cupressales; family Taxaceae; genus Taxus; species Taxus wallichiana. Next base: position 689,539,789 of record CM031242.1, on the reverse strand, counting down.
GTTTCCCATTCAACTCATAAGTCCCATGCGCCCAATTATCGCATGTCATTCTAGTGGTATCACTCAAGGATTGAGCATATTCACACTAGATGACTCCCTCCATGGGATGAATTATCTCATGATCTATGGTGGAGTGCACATAGATTCTATCAAGGAATTCCTCTCCTAAGGGATCAGTATAGGGCACTGACTTCCCATCAGTCAAAGGAATAATCACCCTTTCTTCTTTGTTCTCAAATTTGATATACCCCTTATTAAACCATAGGTTGACATTGGTCTTGTAACACCATGGGTGCCCAAGTAATGTTGGAAAGTTTTCTACCTCAGAAAGTGCCAAGACTTCGAAGTCTCCAATGAACTTGGCCTCTTGAATGGTGATAACTACATCCTTCAAGATGTCAATGGGCATTTCCTTAGTCTTTTTTCCATATACAACACATTCAAAGATGGTGTAATGTGGGCCTTCCCATTTGATGTCAGGCATCTAAGGTAAGAACATTGACCTCTACTCCTATGTCAATGAGGATATTACTTAGAAGCCATCCATCAATAACCGCATTCAAAGTAATTTCCTTATAATAGTCAAGGCTGTGAGGAGGAAGGTTTATATGCAAAACCTACCTTTCGTGCTCTACTCCGATGTGTCGTACCTTCTCCCTTAGCCATTCTCCTAGCAAGGGAATAATATTCTCTTGCCTTAATATCCTACATACTTCCTTAACCTCATCCAGGTCATCCTTTGGAGCCTCGACATTCTTCCTTTTCTCCAACTACTTTGATTTCTCTTTTAAACATTGGATCTCCCCTTGCAAACTCCGAATCAGGTCCATAGTCTATTCATACACCTCTTTATGATGAATAGGTCCGGATAATTTCCATGTACCACTTCCTCTCTTGAAACTAGTGTCCTTTGTATTGGCATCTCCTTGGCGCGTGCGACCTCTACTCACATCGTCACCAGTATAGGTTCTAGCCCTGACTCATGTGCCACTCTTAGCATCCACTGTGAATCAACTTTCTTCATGCTTACCATGTCGGTGCCTTTTTCCTTCCAGTTCTACTTGTTCATATACTCATAAAGCTCTAGAAACTATTCGTACTTATCTTTCTTTCAACACCATGAGCATTGTAACAAATCAAGACACTCACATTTTTAATGCTTTGTAGATCCACATTTATAACAAGTTCCTCATGGAACTCACTTTTCCTCCACGGTTATTATGACAACAAAATATTCCGCGAAAACCTCTTCCATGTGCTCCTCCATCTCGCATGCCCTTCATAGAAATGATCATCATCATTAGAACTTATTGCAAGACTAGTCTAGCCCGCACCAAGATCAATAATATCATGGATCGATCAATTAGTCTCGTAATCCTTAGTATCATGAGTTGTAGAGGTACATATCTTACAATATCAAGACACATTCTTGCGGATTACGCATTGTAGTAGAGGGAACCTACTTGCATCATGATCCCCATGGAAAATCTCATTTCCTACCACCATAGCACGTACCAAATTTTGAGGGTAGTTATCCTTTGCATGCCCCTCCACTTCACATTTTGTACACCAAAGCCCACTACAAACCTCATGTGCTAATTTTGTAGATAGCTTCTCCAACTGCTTGGCCATTGCATAAATTTGAGCCTCCATAAAAGGACTAACACTAGTATTAATGCTCCCAACAACCTCAAAGACACAAGGTAGCTTCAAAGGCCTCGCATTGTTCTCGTGAAATTCTTGTGTGATAGAACCCTTCTAAACAGTGTTATCAATCCTCCAACAAACCATTGAGCATGTTGAGAAGGATGAATTTCATAGGATAGTTTAGACAAGAGATTCTTGAAATGCATGTCATACTCCCACACACTCTCTGTCATTCCTTGTTGGATCTCCTTGTGGCACCGATGCTCTTCTATTCAAATTACAAGATATGGAACTCTGTCAGAAGGCATTCTTTAATGTAGTGTATTCTACCACCATATGATGGGGGTCATACTTCTTATACCAAATATGTGCATGCCCTTACAACATTGTTGTAAACTAATTTGCCTTCCACTCCGGGGTAGTGATCCTTTTCACACACCATAGTAATTAACACTTGTGCACATGCTCGGATCATCCTCAATATCCCTATAGTTTGGTAAGTGTAATGACATCTAAAATAATACTTATGAAGTTTGGCAGAGGCCCTTATCCTCTTGATCAAATTGCCTTGATTTCCTTTGGTGTTTCCTCCTCCACTCAGATCCATTGGATCCACCAGGTCATGTTACTCTTGACCCACCGGATCCTCCATATCCACTAGGTCCACTTGGTCCTCCACCCCATATGCCACTAGATCCACCTCCTACAACTAGGAAATGGCCACGAAGTGGTCACGCCAAGTGTTCCCAATGTCCTACTAAACTACGCGTTGATGGTTTCGATATTGTCCCACTATAAGTTGTGTCTCCCGCGCCACTCCCGGATGTGATACCCAACCTTGGTGTACTTGCACATTGTCCAAAGATTCCTCAAAAATAGGAATGGCTTGCATAGCCATGGATGTTCCAAATGAGAAATTATATCTCCGGGTGTAGACCCGTTACTCTTATTGATACCAATCTAGGTTAACAATACTTCTCCCTTGATCGGAAAACCAAGCATCGAGGGTTGGCCGCCATGTGGGTTCGGATGCTCACCGACGGCTCTCCTTTCTCCATGTGATGAACTCTCATCAGAAGATGAATGGGCTTCTCTCCCGCACTTTTCAATATGGGGTAGCACGCAGACTACTCAGTTCCGTGTCCTCTGCGTGAACTTCAACTCCTTCCTACAATGTCTACCTCCATAGATCCATCACACTTGAAACCTTTGTTGTCTATTCATTTCCCTTTCACGACCTTCACTATACTTGAGTTGTGTCTCCTCCCTTTCCTTTTTAGCTGCAATGTCCTCAATCTTCCTTCACCCTAACTTCCTCTCCCAAAGTGCTCGAGAGAAGCTTAGCTAGCCATGGGAAATGCCTCCAAACTCAAGGTAATGACCAAGATATTCATAGCCAAAGGAATAACATGAAAAAATGATCCCATGGGCTCCCTCATAAACTCAAACTCAGTAACTTCTAGGCAATAATATGTAGAAATGGCAATTCAAGAGTATAACCGGTTGGCACTCCCTTCCACCAATGATCAACAACACATGTCCAAGTCGGATATGTATATCATGCGACCTCGATAATCATCTTGGGTCCATACACGTGATCCGTAGTACCAGCTTGATCTGCATGCATATGTTGAAAGCCATTCATATATTTCTACTAGGAAATAGTAGAATAATGTCTTATACAACTCATTGTATAGGTTCTCTTCTACCCATCTACGCACATCAAACTCAAATCCAGTGTTGAATATTTGAGCAAACTCATCCTCCATGCTCTTGAACCATGCTTCAACACTTTCCAAGGTCAACCATTTTGTCATCACGCATCACAGGGACCAAGATGCATGACATTTCTCACAACAATCTCGAAAAGAGGTCTCAGTGATGGAACTAAGATGTAGTCATTTTTATACCCGTAACACCTTTGATAAATTTTTATATTCCTCTTTTGCATTCAAGCGTTGACTTGTGATTTTCTTTATGAGGTGTATTCCTTTTATTTTTAAGATCATGCTTGCCATGGATAAATCATTTCTTCTCTTGGATTCGTTAGGCTTAAATGTTGTTGCTTGCACAAATCCATTTTCACTTCGATAAGTGAGTTTTAATGCAGTAATGATGGTGCAAACTTATCTCTTTTTAAATTAATACTTCCTTGGATCAATTCCATTGATCCAAGGTATGTTATAAATTTTCTTACTGATCTCGAACAAAAATTGACATTCGGAGGTTGAGAGGCATACCAGATTGAAATTTTGTATGTTTACAAATTCTTTATTGTCTTGTAAGATCGTGCTTGCATTCTATTGTATGTTTTGTGCTTGGATCTTCTTGATTGATCTCAAGCAGGACGCTTAATGGCATTAAGTGAAAAGAGGCCTGCGTCAGGACTATTGAAAAATAATAATAACTAAGTCCTAGACCTATGAGATCTATCCTAGCAGGATTCTAAACTAAGGTATTTATACCTATCTGCTACCTATGTCTATTTTGTTGGGATGGCATCCTAACCTAAGTTGTTTGTACTAAGTTGGAATAAGGGGGAAATAACCTAAGGTGATGCTAGGTTATTTCTAACCTAATACCTAATACTATTTGGTTATGAATTATGATCTAACCTAAGATGGTGATTTACCTATTGCCATGTTTATAACTTAAGGTTAATACTTTAAAAACTAGCCTAAGGTCTTATCCTAAGCTAATGGTACCTATCCTAAACTATTGAAATATGAAAAGGGGACCTAAGGGTCATAAGGAAAGTGGGAAGCTAGGCAACGGTTCCTAAGCTATTAATGTGATTTGATTTTTGAAAATTAATGGGGCAGTGTACTACCAGATTAGGCAAGGGCATGGAATTTGGAGGAAGTTGACGTGGATTCATCACTAAGGTTTAGTGATGCATGCAAAATTTCAAATAGGCTTTTCCAATTTTGGATGGCGGTGGAAAGGAGAGATAGGCGGGAATTTGAGAGTAAATGGCATTAATGAGTCTTGTTTTTGTGAGCAAACCATCTTGGAAACCATGCAGGTAGATTCATTGGGGGTTGTTTGGTCTTGCATGCTTTGCAATTTTTTCTTTGCATGGAGCTATCTGGTTCTTCAAACCAGTAGTTCGATTTTCACTTTGTGGCTATTTTTGGTTTCCTTGGTCTATTTTCGATTCAAGGGAAGTATATGAGGCATTGGGGAAAGAGATTTTTAGTTTTTGATCTTGCTTGGAGAATAAGAATTGTTGAAATCTTGGCTGGAAGTATTCTTCAAATTGGCAGAAGCACTATCAGGCATGATAGGCTCTACCCATTAAGATTTCTTTCTTTTCTCTAAATGTTTCATTAAAATAACTCTGCTCTTGGGTTTCTGTCTTTGTTTGGTTACTTGCTTCATATGGAAAGAATATCTGTTCTTTTGGTTATGGAAACCTTTGCATGATAATGTTGGTTTTGGATGTTTTCTCTCTTGAGTAAGTTTAATGGTGAAATGCATATAGAACTTTCGAGACTTTAGTGTTTTGATTAGAACATGCATACTGGACTGTCTTCTCCAAAAAGATATTGAGTAAATGGATTTTGGTTTGAGTTTTGAACTGGAAGTCTCTTTAGAAATTGAAAAAAAAAAGGGATACTTCTCTTTGATGCATCTTTGAGTTTGAAAATTTGTATTATTTCTCTTTCGGTCTGTATGGATATATATTTAATGTATTCCAAGAACTCGAACTTGCATGAAAATGTGTTAAGGATATCTTGTTTCCCTGTTCTAGGTAACCTGTGTTATTTTAACTGACTGTCTTTTATTTTTTTGAAAGATAGGTGAATATCCTTTTATAAAATTGTATCTTGTTTTGTGAAGATATAGTACTTCTATTTTGGACTGTATTGTATACTTTGTTCTTCAATATGAACTTGAACTCATTTGAAAGCAATCGTTAATGGGTATTTGAAGTATTTGGAAGTGTTGTGTTCTCGTACTTCAACTTGTGTTAAATATGGAAGGAATAATTACCCTTTCTCTGCACTAAACTTCTTTGCCTTGAACTTTATGTTTTTGATGGAGCTGTGTAAGTTATTGTAGTTGGAATCACTACTACAGTTCGAATTTGTGAGGAATATAGAAACAATGTTTGACTTTAAACTTTGTGTTGGGTTTTTGTATTCTCTATCAGAACCTTTTTAATGGAATTCGGGTTTTAAAAAGGGATTTGGAAGTCAATTGTTAAAACAAAGTGGTGAATGAATTCTCGGTTCGGATCCTTTCTATTGAAGTTTCCTTTAAATTTTGGGAAGTTAAGTTTTGTTCAATGGTTGAAGTTCTGTTTTCTCGAACTACTCTATAGATCGAATCTCTCTCCCAAGTTGTTAGGGTGTTTACCATCCTAGGCCTGTTTGACTTCTTGAGTTTGGCTCTCTGCCCTTTTGATCTTGGATGAGGTAATGAGAACTCACTCTCCAGAATTGGAAACTTCTTTGTGGTTGTTTTAACTTAACTTATTGCTAGTTGACTGTGGAAAGTTCATGGGAATAGTAGAATGTTTAAGAAAATTTTGGGACTATCATTTTTGGTACAGGGGAAAACCAAACCATTCCCATTTGATATTTCTTGATCTCAACTATTTTGTATGGAATCAATTGTATTTTTGATTCGAGGGGAAGTGTACAAACTAAGTATGTCCTGTAGAAAGGAAAATGTAATCATTTCTTATCTGACTGTTTTTGAATGGTTGAGTCATGCATCATTAGGAAAAAAAAAATTGATGGACTCCTCTCTGTGCACTCAATAGTAAATATGATCCTTCCCTGGATGGACACGAGTAAGAAATAATCCTTTTGTAAATCTTACTCTATTTTATGGAACGTATGGTTTCAGATCACTGACTGATATCTCCAATAATGTTGAATAATTCATAAGGGTTGCAAGTAAGTTGATGACTGTTGTGTTTCTCTCCCTTCTCGGATTGGATTGGGATTCTTGTTAATGGTTGTTTTCTCTTAAATGGTGAATATTTTATTGGTTTCCTTGCTGATATAGTTATGTAGGTATTCGGTTATGTACTTTCTGAACCTGATTTCTATCTCTTAGAAGAATGGTGAGTTGTGGATAGTCCATATTGATTCTTCTTCTTATTTATTTAGTTGTTGGATGATTCATCCTAAATATGTACTATGCTGAAATGAACTTGTTTGTACATGATTTCCGGAAACTTGGTAAAAATGACAAGAAGGTCTTTGATTCTAGAAGTAACTCTTTTTGTTTATGTAGTAAAGTTAATTTGTAATTCAAATTCAGAAAGAATTATGAAATAATTAATTGTCAAGAGCTGTTGTTTGATATAAATAAGTAATTGTTTGGGACAATACTTATCTGATATAATGCAGTAGTTGTTGATTATATTATGATCTTTTCTTAAAAGTGAATTCTGATTTATTATTGTACTTCTTTTAGGGTTGTTATTACTTATGCTTATTTGTATGATTACAATAATTGTTTCATTAAAGCAGAGTTGTTTTAATGGAACAATTAGTTTAATGCACTTCGTTTTAATGCTTAGTGCTTATCATGCTCAGTTCAATGAACTGACCCGTGCCAATAATTTTTGCAGATGGAATTCGTAAGTGATAAAAGAAGGCAATAACTTTTATGATGTGTTGGCTGATTTAAAGTATGGCTCTTATGTAGTGAATTCAGATTCATTCTTGAATTGTATTGAAAAAAAAAAAGTTGTATTCTGTTATGATCTTAATGTTGATTGGCATGAAGTATGTCTAAAATGCATAGATTTGTAAACTGTGTATTTTATCATGATGAATTGAAAGGTTTGGAGATCTACTTCAAATGGTTGTGTATTTCTCTTGTACTTTTATTGAGGAAATTGGAATATATCTTGTTGATATTCTTCATATTTGTTGTATACCTATCTTTGTTATCATTTATTAAGTTGGAAGGAGGGAAATAGTTCAATCTCCCTTACTAAGATACAACTTTCTAAGTTGCATTAGATTTCGTTAACTATCAAAACAATTATAGTATAATTATGGAATGTGTAATGGACATACAATTAAACTATAGGAATTGTGAAAGATAAAAAGGGTATGATAACCCTAACACTTAATCATGTAGAGGAAGACTCTTCCTCTCTCAAAAGAATGTAAAAAAAAAAATGGTGTTTATGATCGTTAATCATTGTACTTCATTTTCTATGAAGTCTACTCTAACTGAACCTATGTGGATGCTACACCTTCTTTGAACAACTAAGTTACATTAAATTAACCTTATGATGTTTGTTGTCATGTTTTTGGAAAATTGCTTGTTATGCCAAAGTTAATGAAATTAAGAGCAATCATGAGTTAAGGAATTTCTTTATATTAATAAGATCAAATATGGAAGAAGAACTTAAGAAATGTAGGATTAGGGTTTAGCAATATTGTTGTAATCTGAATCTTAATCCAAATTTTAAAAATTGTTAATGATGTCTTGGGGTATGTACATCATGATGAAGTAGTTCTAATGAATGTTGGCACACACCAACTGCAATATTGTACCGCTGAGAAGACTAAGGACTTCTTGAGGATACAGTGTTGTAGTTGACATGTGGCAACACCCTTCCGTATTTGTTCATCTAGATCTACACACATCTGGACTTGAACTTAGTTTCTCTCTAGGTCAAGTTAGTAGCATTATTTGAATAGGAAGTAGCTTTCTATGACTCATGACACCTAGGCACATTTGATTGAATTAGGTCGGTCGAGTATGCCCATATACCCTAAGTCATTGTGAGTGTCTCCCTATAACAAATTATGTCACTAACCTGGGTTAGGGTCAAACCTTGGGCAAGTGGACTGACAAAAGTTAGTAAAGACCATTCTAGATAATAGTAGAGTGAGGTGAAGGACGTATTCGATTTAATGAGTATGTCATCTAAGAATAGTAACATGAATAGTATGTTGGAAATCTTTGGCCAAAGTATCACAAGTTGTTGGTTGCGTTGTCCTATGTCACCTAGTTTAAAGGAACATGATGTTAGATGAATATTGGTAACAAATATTTAGATAGGTTATTTAAAAAGATCACTCAATACTAAATAGGGTAAGAAAACCAAGTATACGTAGTATACTTAAAGTATCATATACTTAAAGACAAACATGAGAGATTGGTTAGAAACCGAGTCATGAAATGAGAGATCGGTAGTTTCTTGAGTCATTTACAGTTTGTATATGATTATTTGTTATGAGATTGATTGGCATGGAATGTGTGTTTTAAATGATGTTTTATTTAGAACAGAGAAAATTATGTAAAAAAATTCCCTTATTTCTAAAGTCTCAAAATGGGAATGTTACAATACCATTAGACCAATAGTCTAATCCCATGCACCTCGGCCTATCACCCAAACGAGGCATTGGGTGCTCACCGAAGCATGCGCAGCGCAGAGCCTCTCCTTTATGTGATTCTTGTGAGGATACATCATCTTATGAAATACATTCAAGTTAAAATGAATATAAAATAACCATGCATCCTTCTCGAGAACCTATGGTGAGTGATCACATCAATGCATCCATAGAAGAGAAATAACCAACATATAAAAATGGTTCATGCATAAAGGAAATGCACAAGGATTATACTCATGGACACATATATGATTTAGAATAGAGTCTTATATTCATATTGATGAGTTCAACAGAAACATTACATCCCTTGAGGTCATAATAGACCCATATAATATTTCAGAGTAAAGTCATGCATCAGGACTACGCTATGTGCTTCACATTACAAATATGAATATAGACCCATCCCTCTAACTATGTCATCACTCCTATATTTTCCTAATCCCAACCCATAGAATCCTCCATAAGATCTTTGTAGAGATTTTCCTCTTTTCCAGCACCTCTACTCTCTTAGGATGACTTCATGTGTTTCCCTCATTCTGTTACCCACGCACCTCAATATATAGCTTTTCCGCCCTCATTGCAATGCCTTCTAAGGTAATGCATTGACCGCCAAGTGTCTAAGTGGTCCTCTAATGGATCATGCCTCCTTTGATCTGAGCTCTTCCCTATGTGTAATGATGCTCTTCTGGAACCTTCCATCGCATGCATGGAATATTCCCTTTTTGATCCAACAAATGTCAGCCGACATTTTATCTACTCCGCATGCTAGATAGGTCATGTTATTCTTGTGTGCTACCTAGGACACCAAATATGGCTAAGTCCAAAACCTGTCTTTCCTTACACATGCGCATTATGTGTTCTACAAAACCTTGTTAGAACCCTTCCCTATGCACCTTCACCCCATGTACCCTTCTTCAACTAGGTCTTACAAGCCCACGTGCATTCTTTGTACATAGCCAATATTCGGGGCCCAATAAGATTAAAATGATTATGAGATGTTGGGAAATGGGTATGAGCTCGTTGGAGTGCGAGGTATATTTCCAAACATAGTAAATCGATGTCGATGTGTGTGACCGTTCTTTGGGTAGGCAGAATGATTGATGTCGGTTGAGTAACCAAGGCGTCGGTAGGGGAAATTAGTAAAAATCACTTAAAATTTTTTTTTAGACTTTCGTGATTGCACAGAGGTTGGAAATGGTGAGGGTGAGGTCATAAAATGGCCTTGTAGGCTCAGAGATGATTAGAAGAGGGTGAAGGCAGGTGAAAGGGCCAGGTATGGTAAGGTGATAGGTTGGTAGGAGGAAGGGGGTGTATGGATGTGGAGAAAGATAAATTACTAAGATGAATAATAAATCTTACTAAAATAAAATAGAGATAAATGAAGAGATGTTAGGTACTTACTGAAGAGTAGGTTTGGAGAATGCAGGTGATGAGGATGGTGATGGAATATATCTAGAGAGGAGAGACGTTGTGTTCATTCCACGAAATTTCAAACCTCTATGCTTCTCTGTGTGAATCTGTGATCATGAAGAAGATGATGAATGCCAATGGTTGTTGGTAGTGCTCCCGTATATTTTCCTTTTCCTGAGTGCTTCAGAAATTTTGAGTGCTCCAAGTCTCTATTCGTATGAGATCCTGAATCGAATGACCAACCTAGGCAAAGGCTTTTGGAAATATATTTAACCTAACCAGCGTGAGTTAGGTGACCGACATCGATTGAGATATAACCGGCGTTGGTTAAGGTGGGAATATCTAGGTTGGCCAAAAATAGCCTGATTGTTGTTATTTTTGGCATGGTCTCCAATCTTCATCCGAGTCTTGAGTGATAGATCATGGGAGGATAAGTAAGAGTCTTTTTAGGTTTGTTAATATGAGTTAAGTATAGGTTTAGACTAAGTCCCAGTTGGTTAGGATAGGTTTAGACTTTGTCTTAGGTCATTAATGAGGTTTGAGTGGGTCATTTGAGTGAGGTGGCTAGGTGATTTGGTGGGTGAGGTGGTTAAGTGAGGATATTAATTAATTTAATTAAGATAATTAATTCAATTAACATGTGCACTAGGGGATATGAATGGGTAGGATATGGTTAATTTAATTGATGGGGTTTTAATGGAAGTATTACCCAATTTTAGTGTCTACATCAACATCTATACCCAAGTCACCGATGGTTTCCTCACCGACATTTGTAGGACCATGGGGTCACCCTCAATCATATCTTAGTGAAACTTTATCATATGTCTTCTCATTACCTTCCATTAAAGGTCCCTCATCTCAAATCAGTATGGTTCACCCACCCATGCGAACCTTAATCATCATACACAAAGAAAAGGAAAAATCAAAGCTTCATCATCTACCCCTCCTCATAAATTGTCCTCTCATATCCCATCCAAATTTTCAATGGCTCATTTTTCAAGGGATCCTTTATTTACCATATACTCAATCAATCAAGATCAAAACTTCCATCATCCTAATCTGAAATTTTTCATTCCTTTCAAGCGCATGTCATCTCTATCCATAGTTTCATGCTAGGGGGACTCCTCTCTACTAAGACTTTGAAAGTATTACCTTGCACACATCCCCCTAGCACATATTCACCCAACCTATCCTATTAATCCAATCAAAATGTCACTACTCTAGAAAGGAGTAAATGTGGAAAGTTTTCCCCTAACTGGATCGGTCCATATAGCATGGGTTAACCTCTAAATGCCTTGCACTTGCATCCTTTCTATTGTTAACACATCAACTATCATGACAGTAGTCACATAAAATATCTTATTCCACCATCAACCATCCATCTTATCATTGTAATGATTTAAAATAATGTGTTTTTCTCTGTCACTATCCTCAAACCCTTAAAGATGAGCACCATGGATCTATTCATTGCATATTTCACATGGAAAAGTTCCTCCTTAGTAGGAACCCCACAATCATTACATCCATCCACCTTGTCTACTAACCAAAGACATGTCGTGGGGTACACATGTGTAGTGTGTGTACACATTTCTTCTCCCCTCCTTGAAACGGTCTATTAGGGTTTTCCCTCACTCAAAATATAGTCAAAAATACCTATGGATGCTTCCTATCAAAAGTCAAAAATAATAATAGATTGATCCCTTGAAGGACAATTATTCAAATATCAAAATCATATTATCAAAAATAAAAGTAGACTGGTCCTCAAGGACATCCACCCATCAAAATCATAGAACGAACACTCTAAGGATAGCTACCTATCAAAATTGTAGACCACTCCCTCGAAGGATGGCTACCCATGTAAAAATTATTCCCGCATCAATCAACCTTCCAAAAATTCAAATATCAAAAGCATCCTAGGAAATCTTCCTGCATTGATCAACTTTCCCATCAAATAAAACTTCCGCATCGATTAGTTTACGTCAAAAATAAAATGTATAGCTGGGGCATTTCTCTATAGAACCATCGAAAGGATAACCTTACTCCCCTTACACAACCTACACATATTAAACCCTTCTCATGTTCTAGGAAGGTATACATTTCACTTCCACCTATATCCAAGATCCTACGTGTGACTACCCATTATTAGTCATCTATTAACATTTGTTGTAAATGCCAATAGTACAAGATCCTTCACTCTGTTGTTTCCCATCACATATGTATCAAATCCAATACAAAGAAATCAATCCACATTTCATTCTTGACCATGGTTTTGACAAACATTAAGTCACTTTAAAATCAATATCGAATAACACATCATACCTAAAACATAACTTTAACAGTTTTCAACCCTGCCACATCCACATCTATCAATATATCTATCATCATATCGACGTCTGTCAATACCCACAAAATCCTAAACACATCTTAGCATAACATCATTACTTCTAAAACATTGCTTCTACTCATTAAAATTGACATTTGTCAACCAACTGCCTCCTCAAGTGCTACACCTCTTATCACCATCAGGACCCCCATCTAGGCCTCGTAAGACCACCTTTGTGGAAACATCAATTTTGGTCCTTTAACCTCATCAAACCATCATATTTTGTTTCATTAATTCATATGTCTATAGGACACGAACCCTTTGGTTCCCCTATCACTTGACTTCCTAGTCTCGTAAGCCCACCTTTGTGGAAACATCAATCATCATCCTTTGACCTCGTCAAAGCATCCTATTTTCCCTTTACCATTGTTAAATGATATGTCTATAGGACATGAACCATTTGGTTCCCCTATCACTTGATTTTATAATGGAACCCATCTTGTTTCTATACCTCGTCTTGGGGCATCATCTCTCATCTTCCCATCCTTACATATTTCATCCATCTACCTCTTTCAAACTTGTGATCGATTCCCTTTAGTTCATCAATCCCTAGTTTGAGGGGGAACACCTCATCATATAATTCTACATCTTTCCCTATCTATCACATCTAATTTTTGTCTCATGGATTGCCTACACCAAACCACTAAACAAAAAGGGGCAAATGTAGTAACCTAAAATCAGTACTGCTAATCGATGTGTCTACATCCACTAACACCCCTTCATTATCACACCACTATCATATTATACATTAAATCCTTTTTCCCGAGTCTTATTTCTCTCCATCATATTTACTCCCCATAAATGTCATTCTACTAGTTGTTAAATCCTATTTTACCCCTTCTTAAACAACTCAAACTAGATTCTAACTAAAATTAAATAAAACAAAACAAAAACATCCTCCTAACCATTTAACAACATCCCTTACCCATATAACCTCTTTCCAACATAAATCCTTTGTAAAAACAAACAAATGACTCGATTTGGGAAGTTTTTTTAACCATTTTACCGTATTTCCTAAATCACCAAAGATTCCTAACAATCGTCGCGATTCTCCTTTGTTGATAGTAAACCTATATATACGATTTCCAGGAATTCATTTAGGGTGAGTTGATAGTCATCTGGACATGGATTGTAATAAGACGTTTCTCAAGACCTTCATATTAAAATATTACTATATCATAGTCCTCCTCCTCACAACAATATTTAACATATCTCTTCTTCATCTCTTAGAGGTCATTCATACATCCAAGAATTCAACTCAGCAAACCTTATGACATCTACATTTTTATTCTCTTGAGAACATCATCCTCTCATATTTATTCATCAACTAGAACAAGGTAAGTCTCTTTCTTTTTCTTAACTATCTCATTTATTCATCATTTAAAAGCTTTCATCATCCTTATCTCGTATTATAGTGTTTTTTTCTTTCCACAAAGCAATCATCGGTGATTCCCATAATCACCAAGTGATCGTCTCTAATCCCTAGTGATTCATGTCTATTAGACCATTTACCACATCAGTTTTCCCTTCTGACATCCAGATCCCAATCTTTATCATCACTCTACCTTTGCAAGTACTTTTCAAACCCTATCAATCTCCTTTGAGCCATCTTTAACACTCTATCAATTATCTAAATCAAATCTATCATCTTTCTCACCTTTGTGAGTGCACATCTATCTACATCCTTGCTCCTTTGAGCCATTTTGTGATCCCTAGACTCCCTTTGGATCAAGTATCACCATCAGACCATCATATAGTCGTGGACTATGTCATCCCTTTGCCTTTTCATTGTTGGTTATATCGTATGTTTTATCAATTTATCTTATCATTATCATATTGATTTCTTGAACACGGATTGACATCCTTGCAAGGAAGTCCATTGACTTCTAGGGACCTGGCATTTTCAAGGAAATATACCATATGTCTATATAATACCATCTTCCTCTTAGTGTCTGTGATCTGTAGGTTCCTCCATTAGAAAAATAAGGAAGAAGCTTCCATCCATCAATTACAACATCCATCTCCATAGGTATCGGTAAACCCCATCGTCTTCTAAGGTCGGTCTTGTTTTTATTATTTCACTTCATTAATTTGAGTAGAAAGGTAAACAAATCTCTCGAATAGAAACATCATCATCACCTACATAACACTTATCTTGATAAACATTTTGGTTAGGAAAATAACCACATGGCTCAATTGGAGTTGGGTATGCAAAAGATTGTTCATGATGGGGTTCATAAGAGTGATTTGGAGGAGGATTTTCAAACTATGGAGGTGGTTTGAACCCTTTTTTTGTTGTAAATAAGAATTCAATGAAGGGAATGAATTCATTATTGCACAATTTCATGAATGGAATGAAAATGGATGGAAATGGATGGAAAGAAAGGTCTCCAACTCAGAAAGTAGGTTGTTTGGATCAGTGGAGTCTCAGGATGTGCTTTGCATATGCCTCCAAAGGTTGATATTTCGCACAAGAACACACCTACTTGCTGAAATGAAGATGTAAATCTCCTCAATCTTGTCCCACCAAGTATGCTAGAATTACTATCACCAAATTACAACACCCTCTAATTTTCTTGCAAGTGAGTGATCTGGGAATCAATGTAACTAGGTAACATGGATTTGTCTCAAGGTGTGGGACCTTATAGTTGAGACAACTCTCCATAGAAGTTTGATTCCTCTTCCTAAAATAAGCATTGGACTACTCCTAATGCTATAAATACACTTATCTAATCCTATCCTATGATTCCAAGGGACCAGGGAGAGAGGAAAATACATGAAAATGAATAAATCCTACACTACAGAGGTGATAGCACTAGAAAAATGGGGTGAGACATCCGATGAAGAAGAATAGAAAAGAGAAATAGAACTTGGAAAGGCTAGAATAAGCTGTGATGAAGAAAAGGCTCGATTCACCATTAAATGTCCATGAAACACAAAAAAAACATGCAAACGAAGAGATACATACACAAAATAGACCAAATAATAATAGAGAGGAAAGGATATGCAAGAAAATAAATGCAAGGGTTGAGAGAACACCACAAACACAAATTTTATTGCTTCATGAAATTTTCATAGTCCATTACATCTACAAGATATATGCACCAATACATTCTACATGACCATGTGAAGGCTTACAACTCAATGGAGTTGAGAAAACAATATTTCAAGAGTTTCTCCATGTCCCAAAATATCTCATGTTTCTCAAAATGAGAAGATTACAATATATAGAAGTGATGAGAAAAGAGAGGAAGAAGAGAGACTCAGATTTATTCTCCCACCACCAACATATGTCATTTATTACATTGAAAAGGCATGAGAACCTCTAAAATCCCTTCCCCAATGTACTCTATTTTATAGAAGAAGAAACTAGTCTTCATACCTCTATTAAATGCATTTTCAATGACTTATAAGTGTTCATCTAACCTGGAGAAGTTTTCTACATATTTGGCCCACCTACCCCCACCAAAATTTCTTATTTCTTGATTTTTGAGTGAAGAGGGAAAAATCATGATTCCAATTAGTATAATTTTTTCCAATTTGGTTGAGTATTGAGGAATTTATGATCATTTTAGTGCAGGTCACTTTTTGTCTCATTTCGCAATTCTCGGGCATGGGCATTTAATTTTTGGAACTATATATTTTACTTTTGATTTTCCACCCAATCACATGTTTATTTCCCTTTTGAATGTCTTTGATTTGTGGTCTTTTAAAAGCACACGTCTCAAAAAATCAAATTTTATTGCAAAAGGCATGGGGGTCTGTGATGAAGTGGCATGGACTCCTTTGCGATCTCGCCGCCGCTTTTCCACATGGCTTGCCAAGCCGGCATCCTTGTCACCCTATTTTGCGGCACGTATTGGTCCCATATTAGACTCGTCAAGCTACTCTTTCCATATCACCCGCTAACTCGATGAGTGACTCCCCAACACCCATCGACTAGCTCCTTATCACTCTATCTCGGCCGGTCGCTCGCCCTCCACTCCCCGACTCGGTGTTGGGCTCACCAAGATTATTTCTACTTGGTTCACGTGCATTACGGGAACATTGGGTTTCCAATTTCTCCATAACTAAATTTTGGCCACATCGACCTCCCGAGCCCCATGTCATTTCGTCCCCTAATTCCCAACTTCACCGAGTCATCTACACAACATACCCGATAAAGCAATGTATCATGCGGCCCCAAGCCACTTATGGGGAACAAGGTGTTCCTCGAAACCATCCCCACCCACATTCCAAACCATGGCTCACCCAATGCAATGTGGAAATCTCTTCCTCATGCCTCACATTCCTCCTAGGTCCTCCAGTGCATAATCCCCGCTTGGCATTTTTCCCGCACAACACTACACCCGGTCCAACTCCTCTCTACAACTCACCGACTAGCTCAGTGAGATCCTTCTCAACTTGGTTGGTCAATAATGCCTCACCCATTTCCATAACTCACTTTGAAATAATGAGTGACTCACTAAATTTTTTTGCATAGCTCAACTTGGCGAGCTGCTCCAACTCACCCAAACACTCACCAAGACAATTTCTTACCTTTGACCAATTTTGCCAATTTTCTCCATCTCCTTGGATTTTTTACTAACTATTTGGATTTTTAGGATTTTTGCAGGGAGGAAGGATGTTTACAGACTTCAATAAGCACTCCAATCATAAAATTATCTCATTTTATCCATTTTCCATTTTTATCCCATTGACTAAGTGTTGAACTTTCTTAAAACCCAAAAGAGGGAAAATTGTACCAAATGATCCCAAACATCCCAAAATCAACAAGTGTTCCAAAACATGGAAATTAACTTATTTTCTCCATATTCAACCTTGAATCCTTATCAACTTCCCAAGCTCAATATCTCCCAAGTTTTCCATTTTACAAGGGGTGAAAAATGGATAACGGGACCCATATAGGTTAGTAATGCACCAAGGAACCTACAATTCACAACTAGGCCTAAAAGGCTAGTTTATCCTTCAATTAGCACTCCATGACCTCCAAGGGATCCATCTATATTTTCATGCCTCAAAAGGATATAAAAATTTCAAAAATTTCAACAAGGCATCCTTCACAACCTCGGGAACTGTTTCACTCATTTCTTCCATAACACCTTCAAGTAGGACAATTTCCCACTCAAACTAGGCATCTTTAGGAACCAAGAGTATCCAAAAATGAAGTCCAAGGCCATAAAAAAGAACTCAACCATGGGATGTAGTCACTTTATGTAAATACAAATACCTTAGTAACACCATAAATCCCTTTAGAACCCATGACATAACTCCCGAAGCCATCTAAACAACTTTCTCATTCAAGCAACATATGCTGCCCAACAACCTTCCCCGAAACTTTAAATCTCTCTAAATGACTGGAATAGGATAAATTTTCATCACTATTCACTCTCCAATGGATATACATCATCAAACAATCCAATATATTGGTCTTTCGGACCAATCTTCATACCAAAACAATGTTTTCCCAAACCAATCAAACCAGTCAACTTGTGATCTCAACCATGCTACCAAAAATAATTTATAGAGCTCAACCAAAGAATCTAAAACATCATATGGAATTTCTACAACATATTTAAAGTAATCAATCATCATCACCAATTCCACAAGTGCTCCATCACTTCCATTCTCCATTATTGTTATGACTACCTTCTAACGCTAAAAACTAGTCAACCTATTGTGACCTTTGAGGTCATAAAATGTCCTCACAAAGATTTGAAATAACTCAAAACATGTATCATTGATCTTAAAAAAATCATAAGGCCAATTTAGACATTAGGTCAAATGGAAATAATAAGAGAAAAACCTTCTTTCTTGAAAACAAAGACTTTTGTGTGAGCTCCACTAATTGTCATGACCGAAACAAAAACCATCGAAAGATAGGAGAGTCCTCTCCATCCTCCAAACATAAAATTTAATGATCTAATTAATTACATTCTCAAACCATGAATATTTCTCCTATTGCTCAAGAACTAGGGTTTCAAACTCATAAAAAGCAACTTACCTTCTTAACATTCGTTCATAAATGTTAGACCCTCATTTAACCTCATTCTAACTCTAAGATTTTCTAAAATCCATACCTAATGATCCCTAAAAGTATCATGTCCCCATGAAAACCTTATACATTCCAACCAAGAATATTTCTCTCACTTCGAGATGGAAAATGCACTCTCTTGAGCTCGATATGACCAAAACCCCATAACTTGCAAAATATTCTTCATATCAACCTAAAATTTTTCCCACATCACTAGGAAAACCTCTACAAACTTATCCAATTTTCATCCTCTCAACCACCATGGCTTTCATAATTAGATCCTAGGAAATAAACATGTTTGAACCAAAATAGAGTAAGAGAACCTCATACCTCAACATTAAACCTCTTAAAAAGGCTTGTTGGTTGCTCAAACCTACACCCACATGTCGGGTCTTGGAAGGGCCAAGGTATTTGAGACCACAATGGATCCGTCCCCATGTTTTGGGACCTTACGCACTTGGGACAGATCTCCGGAGAAGGTTGGTTCCTCTATTTACTTCTATCCTATCGCTACTCCTAGTGCTAGAAGGGAAAACTAAGCTAACAATGCCAAGGGACAAGGGATAAAAGGATAAAATGAAAGGAAACTACACTCAAAGGTGATAGCACTAGAAAAGAGTGATGGATACTATCTGCTCGAGCGAAAGTGAGATGAGATGCGTAAATAAGGCTAGGCATGTGTAACATGACTTAAAACAAATTCACCCGATCGGTTTCATGGAACACAACCAGATAAAGAGTCTGTGAGGGACATGAAATGGCATAAATAGCACATAACGTAAAATAAAAGGAAAGAATAAGGAATGAAAACACGTTAGGACAGAGAATAGTCACAAAACGATGCATCTATTAATTTCAAAAATGCACAGAGTTGTTACAATGATGAAGGAGGTCGATATCCACATGTAAAAACCACATCTAGAGGTCTACAAATTAAGATACAAAAAGTATGAAGTCCTTAGCAGAATGTGTAAGGATCCAGAGTGTACAACATAACAAATGAGCCTAGCTCTTACATTTATAGATGAATCTGTAGAAAGAGAAGAGAAGGAGGGAAAAATTCAAATTTGAAATGTAACCACCAACAAGAAGAATTTAATGCCTATAAATCTACCTAGAGATATGTGAAATACACTTCCCAAGCCATGTTTGGCATGTTGAAGAAGGAAGGAGGATGGATCATATCAAATCAGTGGTTGGAGCAATTAGATCTACTCATCAATGTTCAAAGAGACATTTTCTCATTTCTCACCTACCAGATCCACCAAGAATTTGAATTTGAATTTCTAGCACTATCACACACGTCGGCAGATCTATGATAAGTCTAGGTGCACACCGATATGAGCTTTGTAGAAAAATATACAGCTATCGGAAGATGTCGAGTCATTGATGCATGCAAAAATGTGGTGCTCGCAAATTGGCTGAAATGATGGCCAACTTTGCAAATATTTGTGGTTTCTACCACGTGCTAGTCATTGATTTGTTACAAGAATTTGGCACCCTATTGGGCGCACTCTAATCGGTTATGCGTGGCATGCTCAAGCATGTTAGAAGATGACTTGGCACGAGGGCACAAAGGATGGCCTCGAGGAAAGGATGCGTAGAAGATAATAGAGGAAGATGTAATGGGACACGTGTGCGACGAGAGAGGAAAATGAGGCAAAATGGTGATTCAAAGAATGCATGATCATGGTCCAACCATTACAAAGTGATGGGTGATGCATGTGAGAGGGATATGTACTTTGCTGATTGAAGCAAGTGTGAGATGCGCGCAGGGTGAAGTAGCTACTTAGGAAGAAAGTGAAAGTGCAGAAGGTGGGCGCAAGGAGGAGTGGAACAAAGAGGAAAAGGAAAATGGAAGGAGAGAATAGAAATCATGCAAGGGAACTTGAGGAAAAGAAGGAGCATAAAGGGGAAATTGTAACCAAGGAAATGTACCAATTGAACCTGAGCATGCGCAACATTTAATGAGGAACTGAGAGCTAGAATGTGTATACAAGTTATCCAAATCACTAGGAGATTTATTTGGATAACAATTTTGGTGAATTTCAAGGCCATTCGCCTACTAGATGAAGAAGATCAGTGCCTGGATAATCCATTGGGCATGGAGTCTACTTATGTTGGGGGTTTGCACACTAGTTATACGAGATAATACATCGATATAAGCATACATGCAAATAAAAGTGGATATTCTACCGTAAGAAATATACAAAACAAGAGACATAAATCAACACAAGATTTAACGTGGTTCACCAAATGTGGGCTACATCCACCAAGAAAAAGCTAATCTATTATCCAAATCTTTGACAAGATATACAATGAAGATTTACAATCTTCCACACCTCTCGACATGTATAATACTTTCTTTCTCTCAAGCGTTTGCTTCATCACCAATAATTTCTCTCTCACCAAATTTTTGTTAAGTTCTTTCTAATTCTTGTTAATCATTACTTCTAAACCCTATATTTTATTCTTAAATAGTCATTTATAGACTTAGGGCACTTAGTCATGTAATTACAATCAATAGAAATAATTTAATGCTAAAAATAGATCTAATTCCTGAGAGTTAATTAAAACATCCTCGCACAGGTAATCGATTCTGGTTAGCCCTAACCCACCGCCGGTTCCTCCTTTCGACCGATGCCGGTCATACCTAACCGATGCGGTCTTGGGTGACCAATGTCGGTTCCCCCTAACCGATGATGGTTACTGTATTTTCAGAAAGTTTCCATTGTATGCTAAACTGAAGTAATTGAGCTCCAAAACTCAACAATCTCCCACTTGGAGATTAATTATTGCACCATACATGTACAATGTCATTCTTGGATCCTTCCTTAGCTTTGTTTCTTCCTCTTCAAGTCTCAAACTTGAAGACCAATAGAAGTGGAGTGTAGCTCCAACTTCTCCTTTACTAATGGCTTCGTTAGCATATCCATAGGGTTCTTTCTCGTATGAATCTTTTCCATATTCAACTGTCCATCCTCCAATACCTATCATATGAAGTGATACCTCAACTGAATGTGTTTCATTCTCGAATGAAACATTAAGTTCTTTGCCAAATGAATTGCACTCTGACTGTCACTGAATAGTTTACAATCACTTTGCTCCTTTCCTAACTCTTTCATGAACCTACTCATCCATATCATCTCCTTGCTAGCCTATGTAGCTACAACATACTCTGCCTTTGTAGTAGACAAATCCACAACCTTCTCTAATCTTGAAATCTAGCTAACTTCCGTTCCACCTACTATGAAAATATATCCACTAGTGTTCCTTCTACCATCAAGATCTCTAGCCATATCCGAATCAACATATCCACATAATGAAATATCCAAACCTCCATAGCATAACTACATGCTAGATGTCCCTTTCAAATACATGAGTATCCATTAGACTTCTTTCCAATTCTCTTTACCTAGATTGGCTATATATCTACTCATAACTCCCACTACCTATGCAATGTCTGGTCTGGTACAAACCATAGCATACATGATACTCCCAACTTGAAGCATATGGTACTCGTGTCATGTATTTGACCTCCTCATGTGATGATGGACATTGATATTTTCTCAATTTGAAGTGTCCAGCCATAGGTGTGCTAACGAATTTTGCATTCTACATGTTAAACCTTTCTAACACCTTGTAGATATAATCCTCCCGAGATAAATACAATATATTGTTTTTCCTATCTCTGTGTATTTATATGCCAAGTATTATTTTTGTAGCTCCTAAATCCTTCATAGTAAATGTGTGAGCTATGTTTCTCTTAATCTCACCAATGTCCCGCATACTAGATCCCGCAATAAGAATATCATCCACATACAAAGAACAAAATAACATAGTTCCCATTTTCAAGCTTTGAAATAAACACAATGGTCAAATTTACATCTCAAGTAACCATGCTCATGCATAAAACTATCAAATCCCATGTACCATTTCCTTGGAGCTTACTTGAGCCCATATAGGCTCTTTTTCAACTTGCACACTAATTTCTCCTTACCCTTGACTTCATACCCAAGCGGTTCTGCATATATAAATATCTTCATCTAAATCACCATGAAGGAAAATCATCTTCACATCTAGTTTATCTAAATGTAAATCTTCTACTACAACTAAAATCAATACAAAGATTTAATAGAATTCATCTTAACAAGTAGGGAGAAAAATTCACCAAAGTCAATACCTGCTTTCTATGCAAATCCCTTTACTACAAGCCTCTTGTACCTTTTCTATCCACCCTCTTCTTCCTTAATCCTATAAACCCACTTGTTCTGCAATGTTCTCTTACCTGCTGACAACTTAACCAAATCCCAAGTCTGGTTCTGTTCCAAGGAGTCCATCTCCTCATCCATGCCATGCTCCCACTGAACGTGAGTCTTATCCTACATTACTTCTTCAAAGCTCTCTGGTTCACCATTATCAGTCAATAATAAATAAAATAGAGAAGGTGTAAATATTTCTAGAAGTTTACTTACCCTTTGTGACCTTCTCACAAGAGTTTGGGGTACTGGAGGCTCAATCTAGACCTCCTGGACATTCCTATCCAAATATGACAGTGATCGACACTGGTCACCTCTAACCGACATTGGTTCTGCTAACCAATGCCGGGTTGGATCATCTCAGTAACCGATAGCAGTTCATTTGATCGATGTCGGTCATGGGTAAACATACATTGGTTATTGTGTAACCCTATAGGTAATACTTTTAAATCTGAGAGTTCATTTTCATTCACAAACTTCTCAACTGGTTCATCCTTGGGTACCAAAATTTGATCCCTGTACATTCTCTTTTCATTCCATTCAACATCACGACTCCTAATAATTTTTTAATTTTTAAATACCAAAAATGGAAACCAAATCACTAGATCCATAACCAATGAAAGTGTACCTCTTGAATTTTGCATCCAACTTCTTTCTATTTTCCCTATCAACATGCACAAAATCTTCTGAACCAAAAACTTTAAGAAAAGAAAGATCTACCTCTTTTTCAGTCCAAGCTTCCTCTGGTATTCCTCCATCTAGTGAACTTGAAGGTCCATGGTTAATCAAATAAACCATTGTATCAACTGCTTCGCTAAAAGCGCAAAGGCAATCCGAATGTATCCTCATACTTCTAGCACGTTCCATGATTGTCCTATTCATTCTTTCTGTAACACCATTCTCATGTGGTGTTCTTGGAACCATTCTTTCTCTACGTATCCCATTCACTGAACAATAATCATTGAAATCCTTGCTATAGTATTCACCACCATTGTCAGATCTAAGGAACTTTAACTTAGAATTTGATTCATTATCAACAAGGGCTTTCCATATTTTAAAAGTCTCAAAAACATCAAATTTATGTTTAATACAATAAACCCATACCTTTCTTGTAGCATCAACAATGAAAGTAACATAATACTGGGATCCTCCATGAGAGGCTACCGAATTGGTCCCCACACATCCGAGTGTACAAGCTCTATTTTTTCTCCTTCTTAGTTGCCCTAACTTTGAGAAATATCTCTCTTTTACTTTCCAAAGATACAATGCTCACATAAATCAAGATCTAAATCTTTCAAATATGATAACTTACCCTTAGCCTTTAATATTTGTATTCCTTTTTGACTCATATGACCCAACCGGTTATGCCACATGCATGCATCTGAATCTGAAGTAGATAATGCAGAAAAGGAATCAGTAATACAGGTAGATAAATATAATGTTCCTACCTTCTTACCTCTTGCCACAACAAAAGCACCCTTGGTGACTTTCCAAGAGTCTCCTGTAAAAGTAACCATGCAACTAGATTCACCTAGTTTCCCTGTAGAAATAAGATTCCTCCTGAGGCTTGGCACATGCCTCAAATCTTTCAATACCCATGTATTTCCAATTTTAGATGAACTTCCCCTTTACCAGTAATACTGCAAGGTTCATCATCACCCAAATAAACATGCCCAAAATTTCCTGGACATAATTTCTAAAATAACCCTTATTAGGGGTTACATGGAAAGAAGCTCCTGAATCTAAAACCCATGATTCAATTCTACTATCTAAAGAAAGAATAAGAGCATCTTGCATTACCTCTGATGTAGAAAGATTTATTTCTTTACCTTTTTTTGGTTGTTGGTTCTCTTTATCTTTTGTCCAACAATATTTCTTTGCATGTCCTTTCTTTCCACATTTCCAACAAGTAATTCCCTTACTTCTAGATTTAGATCTTATATCCCTTGACTTTGATTTCCTATTACTCTTACTCTTGGATCTCTCCTTCTTCCTGCCCATGCTTTCTACACTCAAACCATTTCCAGATGATGATTCATCTCGTACTCTTCCTATGAATTTCTTTATTCAAGATTATACTAACCACATCATCAAACTTCAAAATATTATTAGCAGATTTTGTATTACTAACATCCATCACCAAGTTATCCCAACTATTAGGAAAATAACATAAGAATAAAAGTTCTTTTACTTCATCATCAAATGGTAAAGCAACTAATTTTAACTCGATTTACAATAGATTGGAAATCATTCAAATGACTAGATGCGAGATCCACCTTCATGTATCTTAGAACTAAATAGTTTATTCATCAAATAAAAATTAATTGAAGCATTAGGTTTTTCATATAAATTAGCAAGATATTTCATTAACTCTACCATAGAAGTTGATTCGTAATATTGGAAGCCACGGATGCTGCCCACGCTCAATCTTATAGATCCCAAATCTTTTGTCAATAATCTTCCATTCTTCATCAATCATCTTTGTAGGTATAGACTTCTCATCCAACGGTAAATAAAAATCTCTTTGATACAGATAATCCTCAATCTACATCTTCCATAATTGATAATTTCAGCCATCAAATTTCTCTACCTTGTATTTGTTTTATTCTCATTGGTGTAGCTCCCACTCAATCGAAAAACCCCGTGAGTAAATCCTTTCAACACACAAAACCCTCAAACAAATCTCTGATACCATTTTTTGGGGTTAGCACACCGGTTGTACAAATAATATATCAGATCTAAGCATACATGCAAATAAAAGTGGATATTCTACTAGAAGAAATATACAAAACAAGAGACATAAATCAACACTAGATTTAACGTGGTTCACCTAGTGTGGGCTACGTCCACCAAGAAACAAGCCAATCTATTATCCAAAGCTTTGACAAGATATACAATGAAGATTTACAATCTTCCACACCTCTCAAATGTACAAGTACTTTCTTTCTCTCAAGCTTTTGCTTCATCACTAAGAATTCTCTCTCTCACCAAATTTTTGCAAGTTATTTCTAATTCTTGTTAATCATTACTTCTAAACCCTAGATTTTATGCTTATATAGTCATTTATAGACTTAGGGAACTTATCCATGTAATTATAATCAATAGAAATACTTTAATGCTAAAAATATATCTAATTCCGAGAGTTAATTAAAACATCCTCACACAAGTAACCAACGCCGGTTAGTCCTAACCATTGTTGGTTCCTCCTTCGCCTCGACCGATGTCGTTCATACTTGACCAATTCCGGTCCTAGGTGACCGATGTTGGTTCCCCTAACCAATGACGGTTACTATATTTTCCAGCAAGTTTCCATTGCATGCTAAACTGAAGTAATTGAGCTCCACAACTCAACAAACTTGCGCAATCATGAAATTGACCCTATAGTGACTTGAACAATCACTTCTTGACTCTATTCGAATATTACAACTGCTGAAAGAAGCTCTGCATTCTTGAAGCAACAGAAGAGCGCACACAAGAAGTACATGAGAAGAAATAACTATGTATAAACAAAAATGTGCATACAACGCACTTGGAGGAATTGAAACTACTCTTATATATATATATATATATATATATATATATATATATATATATATATAAATAAACTTAATGGAAGGGTTTGAGATAGATCCCATTTACTGGGATTTGCAGCATGCCTCCATCAAGATGAGTTAACTCGAAAGAGTTAGCCTCCTTACATGAACTGATGATGTATGGGCCACTCCAAAGTGCATAAAACTTTGAATGGTGCCCTGGTTTAGCTCTGTCAGCATCCCATTTTAGAACCAAGTCCCCAAATTTGAAAGCTTGAGGCTTATCCTTTCTGTCGAACCATTTCTTTGTTGCTTGTTGATGTTGTTCTAGCTTGATCATGGTGAGTTCCTTGATTCTTCAATATTAACCAGCTTTGCCATTCTGATTTCTCTCTGGTTTGCACCTTCAAATTCTAGCTATTGGGCAAGTGCTAATGAATTCAAATCTAGTGTCAAAGGAAGGGTATCCTCCTTATCATAGACAAGATTGTAAGGAGAAGTTCCTATTGCCTTTTTATAGTGATTCTATCTTCCCGTGAGCGCGCGAGACCTTTTTATGCCATTGTCTTTGGTTGATGTTCATTGTGTGCTTCATAATTTTGATCAGGTTCTTGTTTGTTGACTCTACCAAACCGTTACCCTAAGGGTAATAGTTGGAAGAATTCTTCAAGTAGATGTTCAAATTTAGCACCCAATCAGTGATTTTGGTCCCAAGGAAGGATTTTGCATTATTAGAGATAATGGTTTGAGGAACGCCAAACCTTGTGACTATACCTTTGAGAAAGTCAAGGATGACTGACTCGGTTGATTCCTTAAGTGCGATAACTTTTGTCCATCTGGTGAAGTAGTATGTAGCTATCAACACCCACTTATGTCCAAAGCACTTGAAGGTGGATTGATCATGCCTATGAAGTCAAGACCCCATTGCACAAAAAGGTTGATCTTACCTGGATTGGTCAAAGGGGAAGCATTGCCAATATTTTCTTTCCTACAAAGAAAGCACATTCCTTACATTTTGTGACCCACCTATATGCATCTGCAAACAAGGTAGGCCAGAAGATACCTGCATTATGATCTTCATTGTTGTAGTTTTGGCAGAGAAGTGTCCACCAGAGAATCCATCGTGAAATTATGCTAACACTTTTTTAATCTGCATGCCATTGATACATCTTAACAACACACCATCAAGATTATTCTTGAAGAGAAGTCCATTAATCAAAACATAGGGGATAAATTGTAACCACAAATGTCTTCTCTTTGCTTTTTTTAAACTAGGAGGATATGCACCCTCGAAAAGGAATGCGATTATGCCCTTCATCTAATCACGTGCACTAAGATCTATGTTCTGTTTAAGTTTTGAACGTGGGAGGTCCTCATCCAAAAATAATGAAGTCTTGAATTCAATCATCCATCCTTAGCAATCTACTTGTAGAGTGCACTACCTCTTACCAACTTTGTGGCCTTGATAGTCACATCATACTCCATGATTTTGGTTACCCATCATACTCTTTTTCCATTGATTTATGCTTCCATGATGAAGTCTCTGACAAAAGAGTGTGAGACTAACATCTTGATATGATTGGTGGTGAGCATACTCTTGAATTTATTGAGCGCATGCATGATGGAAAAGATATGTTTCTCCATGTGACTATAATTTAGTTCATACTCCTTCATCATCCGGTATCAAGAAAGGAAATGGTTGTTCCCTCCCTTTTTCATTTTATTGTGTTAGGATAACAACAACACTTGCATCAACGCCATTAGCATAAAGAATGAAATCCTTGGAATAGTTTTGGTTAATGAGTGTTGGCGTGCAAGAAATTTCTTGCTTGAATTTGTTAAAGATTTCTCTTCCTTCCGTTTTCCATCTGAAGGCCATGTCCTTCTCGAGAATCAAGGTGATGGGCTGAACCAGTCCTACAAAGTTAGGGATAAAACGCCTAACAAAGTTGATCTTTCCAAGGAAGCACTTTAGAGTCTTGTTTTGTGTCGAAGGGAAAGAGATAGGATGGTGAGATGCACTCGGGATCAATTGTGATACCATACTTTGAAACCACATGGCCCAAGAGCTTGACCTGCGCCACTGTAAAATTACACTTCTTGGGGTTAAGAGATACCCCATACTTTCTGCATATCACAAAGACTTTTTATAGGTGTTCCATATGATCTATGCTCTTCTTTGAGAAGACTTTTATGTCATCAAGGTAGACCAAGATGAACTCATTGATGTATCCTTTGAAGGCAATATCCATGGCACGCTGAAATGTGGCACCCATGTTTGATAGACCAAAGGGCATCTTCTTGATATGCATATGTTCCCCACTTGGTTGTAAACATTGTTTTGAATTGATCCTCTTCCTTGACCAAGATTTGATTGAAACCTAAATATCCATCTAGCATGGAGAATCTTTGCATGTCGGCCATAGTTTTAGAATCTACTCCATTAAAGGCAAAGGATAATGATCCTTTAGAGATTCCTTATTCAAATCTTTGAAATCAACACAAATTTTGATTTCACCATTCTTCATGCACTGGAACTAGATTCACGACCCAAGTAGAGTATTTGATGGGGAAAATAATTTTTACCTTAATGAGTTTGGATAATTCCTTTCTCATGAGGGGGTCTATCTTTAGATTGACTGGTCGTTGCTTCTGTCTGACAAGATTGATACCAAGATCAAGGTTAATTGAGTGTTGAGAAACACTTGGGTCAAAACCTTTGAGGTCTTCATAATCCCATGAGAAGATATCACTATGTTTTTGACATAAAGAGATGAAGGCCTGTTTTTCATCACATGCATAAGTCTTGCTGAGAAGAAACTCCTTTCTACATGCAATAGTGATTGGGGAGTAGTCTTCTTGCACGACACGCATGTACTTTTCTTCACCCTTGAACTCATCATCGTGGCTAAACATTTTCTCTAATTAGTTGTATCACTTGGTCACCATAGGTTTCATGTAATTCAGCTTGCATACTTGATGAAAACTTGGCTTTATTCTAGATAAACCTGGATGATTTACATGTCACTATCAAATACTTGCCACTGGTGTTATTATCCGGAATGGATGGTCCGATCACCATCTTGATGTGTTGAGCGTTTCCTTCGATAAATTCATTAGCGAGGAGATAAGCGTGAACCCAAGTGCGGCCATCCGGTCACCTTCCTTGTTCATTTCACGTGGCACCACCCTTCATTTTAGAGCATCAAAGATCTTAAGGAGGTCCCAAAATCTATGCTTATAATATTTGAGGAGCTTATTCTTTGTCTGGAATTTGTTGGTAACCTGGTGGATAACCAGTTCTATTTCCCCAAATATCTACAACATCTTAATTTTCTTCCTCTTAGCAATGAGCAAGCCATGCACTAGCGCTTCATACTCTACCACATTGTTAGAACATGTGAACCTAAACCGTGCGTAAAGAAGAATTTCTTGTCTCTGGGGAAATGAGAACCACTCCTGCTCCCGTGTCATTCCCGCTTTACGGAACCAACAAATTATAGCTTCCATAGGCCAAGTTCAACTTTGTCTTTCTTGAGCACGCGTGGCAAAGATAGTTTCTTCTTCAAGGATGTAGTAAGTACCAAGCCTAGTTTCATAAGCTTCAAATTCCTCAAAGATATGGATCAAATTTATGGTGTCTCTTCTCCCATTCATCAAGTACTAGGTCAGAATAGAGGGTGGAAGAGACTACTCTTCAAGAACTGAAGCTTGTTCTTCTTGGATTAAATAGTTGGCTTGGA
This sequence comes from Taxus wallichiana var. yunnanensis, assembly GCA_018340775.1. NCBI lineage: Eukaryota > Viridiplantae > Streptophyta > Pinopsida > Cupressales > Taxaceae > Taxus > Taxus wallichiana. The sequence continues at coordinate 689,509,407 of CM031242.1, read as the reverse complement.
GAGGGGATGGGACATATGAATCTACATGATAGGAAAATATAGGCTCACTTGTATGGTAAACTAGGTACCATACCTTGTCTTGAGTAACATATGAGACCAATCAGAAGACAAGTAACCACCCACTTTAGCAGTAAAGTCTCTTGATAGACATATGGCAAACAAAGGAGGTAGGTTAATGATTGACACATCTTGAGTAATGGTTAGGCTTGGACATGCATGGAGGGTTAACTCAAGATCCTTGATGACTCCTAAGGTGGTGAAAATTGAGCCATCAAGTTGCAGGACTCCTTTAGATAAAGGGTTGTATTTTAGACCTAAGACATTAGCTATTTTCTTAGGCATAACAGAAGTACTAGCACTGAGTCAATCATGCAATCATGCACTAGGTGTTTTCCTATGATCAAGGACATATAAAAGGGTTGGTTTTTAACATCTTTACTTACTTACTTCTCCTCTTCTTGGTAGACATTAATAGAAGCACGTGGATTCTACACAAGTTGGATCAATGCATGGCGAGATGCACCAGAGCTTCATGCAACTGATCCCGCCGAGATGAAATAGTCGAGCCATCCCACATTGTGAAATTTATGTTTTTCTTTTTCATCTGGTCAACAATGCTAAATGGAAGACCCTATTTTGTGCATTTGGGGAACAACATCCCTTCTTGACTATTCAGGCATGGAATCCTATACTTTAGCTAAAGCAGAGGCTTGACCTACCAAAGGAGGGGTGCACACTGCTTTTGAAGGAGCTTTGCATGGGATCTCTTATGTAGGGATTTGGGTACTTTTTACAATCGGATGCCTTAGGTGCATCTTTCTTCTTCGATGATCGATTGCATTGTTGGGAGTGGGACCTACGCGCTGGATTTAACATTCTCTTCTTATATCTTGTGTTGTCTAAAACTTGGGTGTGTAGTCTGTTTGTGTCATTTGCATCTTGGTTGATAACACGAAGTCCTCTATGCCAAAGAACATAAAATTTGTCTCTAGAGGAGCTTCTGGTCTTTCTTGGTTATCTGCTTCATGGGAACTTGTTGAAGGCTCATAGGTGGAAGCATTCTAGATCATGAAGGCACACGTGTGTAACATTTACACAAAGTGATACTAACTATGAGGCACGTGTAAGCGAAACACCACTCTAACTCTTGCGCCTAATTATTATGAACTAGAATGAGTGCCGACTTCTATAGTCTGGAAAAGAAGGCGTGGGAGGAATAAATTGCAAGGGAATATGTGCATTGGGATGCCATCTATCATTCTGTTGGTTGGGCGTGTATCTTTGATTTCCATAATAATTCCACTAAGGTTGATCACTTTGGCCATGCACCTGATTAGAATCGCCTCTACGGGATTACGCCTGTTGCTTTTCTAATGATATGATTTTGTTTGATAAATTTCTAATCAAGGCCTTTAAGTCTTCATCTCCTTTTTTCTACGTTAGAGAGTACAACATTGAGGCAACTAATTGCACGCTTTGCTTAGGAATAGGAATAGGGGCCACAAAAGGCTTCGGCGCTTGTGACATTTCTAGGAACAAGGGCATAGGCGGTCTAGGAGCTATCTTTCCCGCTTGAATAAGACTATTTTCTGCCCTTAATATAATACTATAAATAGTTGGTAAGGTCCTACCTCCCATAGATTGGATCATAACTGAAATATAATTGTTGAGTGCCTTCAGATAATACAGGAAATCATGTTGGGCTATAGGTCTTACCAAAAGAGGGATTATGTCCCAAGTCTTCTGAAATATGATGTTGAAATCAATTATCTACTCATTGGGTGCCCTCCTTGTTTTGCCGAGTTGCTCCAGGTAGAGATAGGTGATCTGACTTATCTTCAAAGTAATTGTAAAGAGTTGTTCCCAGCTCATCCCGGGTGGTGATAGATACAAGTCTCATGCCCCATTACCATTCAAGTGTTTTACCTTTGAAAAAGGCTGCAAATAGCCTGACTGCTACATCATCATGTGTGATTAGGTAGAGTGAACACACAATACATCTTGGATATGCTCCTGAGGGATGACTTGATTCTCACTAATAAAGAATGGAATACTCTTGAGCATGCCATTTGGTATATCATGTTACATAGCCAACAACAAAGGAATTCCTCCTATGAAGTTTGAAAAGTTCCTAAGTGGAGGAGGTGGTTGATGCACCATTGCAGGTGCGTAGGTTATCTATTTTGAGGAGGAGTTGAATGGGCGCGATGCATTGGAGATAGAGATGCGCACGTGGACTTTCGGGAACGAACTATTCTCGGGGGTAAACTGGAGGTACTCAAAAGAATCTTCAACTGCTGCACTTTTTCTTGTATGTACTCTTCTCATGAAAGGTGCTGGATGCTAAAACAAATATTTGAAAATGTTGGGAGTCATCAGATGTGTTTAAATGAGCCTCCAAAGGCTGAAATACTAAGTCCACACACTAGAACTTAGAGATATGAAATTTGAGCTTTCAATGTTGGTCCCATCGAGCATGCCAGAAACTATTGGTTGCTCAAACTTGCACCGCGTCTCGGGTTTTGGAATGGTCGAGGTGTTTGAGACCACAATGGAACCTTCCCCAAGTTGTGAGACCTTACATGCTTGGGACGAGATCTCCGAGAGAAGGTCAATTCCTCTATCTACTTCTATTGCTACTCGCTACTCCTAGTCTTAAGGGAAAACTAAGCTAACAATGCCAAGGGACCAGGGATAGAAGGATAACATGAAAGGAAACTACACTAAAAGGTGATAGCACTAGAAAATAGGGATGAACACTATCTGTTCTGAGTGAAAGTGAGAGGAGATGCATAAAAGAAGGCTAGACACGTGTAACATGACTTAAAACAAATTCACCTAATCAGTTTCATGGAACATAACCAAATAAGGAGCTGCAAGGGACATGAAATGGCACAACCAGCACACAACACAAAAGAAAAGGAAGAAGAAGGAATGCAAACACGTTAGGACAAAGAATAGTCATAAAACAATGTTTTATTACTTTCAAAAATGCGCAGAGCTGTTATAGTGATGAAGGAGGCCAATATCCACATGTGAAAACCAGATCTAGAGGTCTGCAACTCAAGATACATAAAGTATGAAGGCCTTAGCATAATGCACAAGGATCTAAAGTGTTCAACATAACAAATGAGCCTCGTTCTTACATTTATAGATGAGTCTCGTAGAAAGAAAAGAAAAGGAGGGAAAACTAAAATTTGAAATACAACCACCAACAAGAAGCATTCAATGCCTGTAAATCTTCCTGGAGATCTGTGAAATATGCTTCCCCAAGCCTGTTTGGCGTGTTGAAGAAGGAAGGAGGGCGGATCATATCAAATCGGGTGGTTGGAGCAATTAGATCTGCTCATCAATGTTTAGAGAGATGTTTTCCCATTTATCACCCGCATATCCGCCAAGAATTTGAATTTGAATTTCTAGTAGTGCATTTGATGTCGCATCTCTCTCGACAAGTCTAGGCGCATGCCAATCTGAGCTCTGTAGCAAAATATACGGCTATCATAAGATGTCATAGTCGTCGGCGCACGCAAAACACATGGCACACGCGGATTGGCTAAAATGATGGCCAACTATGTAAATATTTGTCATTTTTGCCACGTGTCATTCATTGATTTGTTGCAAGGATTCGGCGCCCTATTGGCGCTCTCGATTTGGTTGCACGTGGCATGTTAAATCATGTCATAAGATGACCTGGCACAAAAGGGCGCAAAGGAGGGCGCACGAAATAAAATAGAGGAAGGCAACACAAGACTTGTGCGCGATGTGCGTGGGGAAATGAGGAAAACCGGCGAGTCAAAGCACGCATGGACAAGGCGCAACCATTACCAAGTGATGGGCGTGACACACAAGAGGGACATGGACTTAGTTGATTGAAGCAAGTGTGAGACACACGCGGGGTGAAGCAATGCTTAGGAAGAAAACGAAAGCGCAGAAGTTGGGCGCGAGGAGGAGTGGACCAAAGAGGAAAAGGAAAATGGAAGGAGAGAACAGAAATCACACAAGGGCACTTGAGAAAAAAAAAAAAGGCGCAAAGGGGAAAGCGTAACCAAGGAAATGTGCAATTGAACCCGAGCGCGCAACCTTCAATGAGGAAGAGAGAGCCAGAGTGTGTATACAAGTTATCTAAATCATTAGGAGAGTTATTTGGATAACAAGGCCATGACAACATTGATACATCATGTCTCACTCATCTACATGCCCTCGTGGGCTTACATGGCTCTGTAATTAATGATCATTCCTTGTTAAGCTTCCAAGCAACTAGACTAGGTCTAGATGAGCACCTACAAGTGATGTTCTTAGCTTACAATCAACCTCTGAACCTATATGAATGCTTTAATACACTCTCCTCATGCTCTACATGCCTTGACCATGCTCCTCAAGCTACCTCATTTCTTCATTCCATCCCATCAAGTCATCATGTTGACTAGGCCTGCTAAACCAAACAAGTCTCACCTTGTCCACTCTTGCGACCATGTTACAACATGTTTTCCCATGTCATCATCATAACAAGAAACCTCTTATAGTCATAATCATCATCCTTCGTCATTAATGAGACTTTTACATCAATGACAACACAACAAGTACTCACATGCAAAAAAAAAAATGATGTGTACTTAATATTCAAAATTGTAAATTTGTAATTAGTTTATATATGAATGTGAATTTTGCAAATTTGAATTTCACGCTAATGATGATTTAAATTAAAACAACAGACTATTAGTGTAAATGTTAGGCAAACCGAGGCCCCTAAAAGTAACTTAAACCCACAAAAATTAGGCAACCTAGTCATAATCCCTACACCTAAAAATTCATCAAATACAAGTTTCAAAAACTGAAATATTTGTGTATTAACGAGTATTCACCACTAAAATTTATATTGTCCGTACCCATTTGCTACATCTTTCCATATCTCCCCCTGTGATACCCTTTCTTGCACAGGGAGAAAACCTATACGTGCACATAGATAAGAGTACCTAGTGCATTATTCATTTCAAATAATCAAATCAACTTGGAATGAGCCGAAACATCATTAATAAACATTAATCCAAAATCGTAACATAAATCCACAATATCGGTTCATTGAGTTCTCAAATCTGATAATAATGTTTTATTCCCAAAACATGCCATAATACTAATTAAAGCAAATCAAAGCAATATAAAGTGTAACATCATATGTGTTGAAACCACCCAATCATCGAATGTCTATCGGTCATGTGTTAATCATAAGTCTCGAGAAATAGGAATGTGACAAAAATAGGACCACATTTGTAGGTATGAAACTTAACACAAATCTAGAAAATGTGTAAAAATCTAGGAATAGAGAAAGTGTAAAGAGAAACCCCGAGAAAATGGATGAAAAAGATAGAATAGAGATCATAAAGAGACAAATGCAAAATTAACATGACAAAACAAGGTTAAAATATTGACGAGACGCAAACATACCAAAACTCGATAAACACAAAAAAAAATACGCCAATAATCAATAAATTTCTAACTTAAATCAATAATCTATAAACACATCAATATTGTAATACCCTCCGCAATCATTTACCAAAATTAAGTGTAAGTCCTTAAAACTTATGAATATTCATCCCGAAATGACTTTCGAAAGGAGTGGAATCCCACACACCACAACATTAAAAAATCAAACTTTTTCATACGAGTCTATTTGTTCCACGTCTGTTATTTTGTCTTGAAGTTGTCTTTAGCCGTCTTTTTTTTTCAAAGGTCCCTTCCATGTTTATAAATTTTTCTTCATTCCTCATTTGTATGTTTCCGCCACGTCTAATATTCTCCTCGGTCAGGCCCACATTTAAGTCCATACAAATTTTATAACGAAATATCCCATTGATGATTGAATGCTTTGGATGATTTTGGGGTTTGGTTAAACCCCACTTTGGTGCAGTAAACAAAGAATCTCCCCGGCAAAGTGTCTCATTTTGGAGTATGACACAAAGTTTGTCTACCCACACAAAAGTAGATATCACCATCATTCTTTATCATTGCCATGGAATGCAAAGACCAAAATCAAATTTGACTGGCCTTGTCCTTCCCTTGCTTGTTTGTCCTCATGCATGCATCTTTTGTTTCTTTATTCCCACGACCCTCCAATCCTCCAAAGTAGCACTTCATTTTCTCACACACATGCTTTACACGAACCCACTATGGAACAAACATGTTTGCCCACTCGCACATTCAAGAATGCGATGTAATTGGTCTTCAAATAACCAAGGGACAAGTGTGTAAAAATCCCAAACCTTTCTCCTTGCTAACATCTCTTTTAAAATTAAAATTAAAAAAAAGGTCTCCACCCACAACTTTACATGGAGCACACTTTCTCATGGTTTTAATTATTACATTTTCAATAAAGCGGCCATGTGAATGATTTGTCTATATAATTATATATTGTAAGGAAAAAGTGAGAGGAGAAAATTAGTCTAATGTTATATTATAAGAAAAGAAAGAGGAGGAAATCATATTATAAAAAAGAAAGAGTAGTAGGTTTGTTTAGGTGAAAGAATACAAAATTGAAGAATAGTTCACTTGAATACGGACTGGTGAAAGATAATTGTGTGTTTAAGGATAAAGATTAGCGAGCTGGCATTGAGAGGCGTGCAAAGGCTTCCATCCCAATAAGTTTAGGTTATAAATAAGCTGGGGACAAATTGATTGATGAGAAGAAATGATTTGAGCGAGTGGAAGCAATGATGATGAGCCTCGAGCACGAAGAACAACTGTAGAAAGAAAGTTTGCGGAGTACGAGGAAAGCCAAGCAAAGGCTGGCGCTCGCTGAACACCCCTCATCTGCCACATAAAATACACGGCTGAGAGAAATTCTTTTTGCAGGTGGGCATCCATTCATTGCCAGCTACAGCCAACACCTGCACCACCGTCTCTTCTACACCTCTCTTTCTCACATAAATATACTCCTCTCTCTCAGTGACTCACTGCCCAGCCATCTGCATACAGCTTTGGATCCAGTGCAATATTAAGGTTCATATTATTTTTTCTCCTCTCATATTGTTATAATTATTCATTGATTTTATTTTGAAGTTGAGTTCTTTTATAGCGATCAGGCCTTGAATTTCTTTTGTGGGTTTCAGTTTCAGGGCAAGATGAGGATGATAGATATAAGCAGCGAGCGGAATGCAATGCAAATCATAGACAGAACTACCTCTGTGGACTGCGAAAAAGACGTGCGCTGCTGGCCTAGATCGTTGAAATCTCTTGTGGAATTCATGGTGCCCTGCTGTGGCTGCCAGTCTGTGGCGGGCGGTTCCATGGACGACCATGACACTGAATCTACACTTGGGTCGACCGTGACCGGCACCATTTTCGGCTGCAGGAAAGGGCGGGTGAGCTTCTGTATTCAGGAAGACCGCCAGGGGCCGAACCTCCTACTGCTGGAATTCGCCATGCCCACATATCTTCTTGCGAAGGAAATGCAGTACGGGCTGCTGAGGATTGCGCTGGAGTGTGATAAGGAGAATACACGGGAGGGATCGCTGTTCTCTGTTCCTGTGTGGACTATGTACTGCAATGGACGTAAGGCGGGGTTTGCTATTAAGCGCCACGTTACTGAGAATGACAGGGCAATCTTGAAGGTGATGCAGAACATTTCTGTGGGTGCAGGGGTTTTGCCTTACAGACTCGCCAAGGCAGCTGGTGAAGGCGAGCTTATGTATATGAGGGCCACCTATGAGAGAGTTGTGGGCTCCTCTGATTCAGAGTCCTTTCATTTGATCAATCCGGATGGCAGCACAGGGCAGCAGCTCAGTATTTTTCTTCTTCGGTCGTGAGAGATTTCTTTCTGGATTTCTCATGTTTCTTGCCATCATGAAAACATGCAGGCTTTGTTGTGTTTTAGCTGTCTAATAGGCTGTCTTGGTGCATAATCGGCTCCATGATCATGTCGTGCTACTCTTTTCTAATATGTTCGTCATCTTATTGCTGACACGAATGTACCATAGAGGAATGCAAAGCTGCTTCCTGTTGTTGTAGATATCTAGGTCAAATGGAAAGTTATAAGTAGGAAATTAAAGTTATTGTTCCTGTGAGACCAGACAGATTCTCTTTCTCCTGGCCGAGTAAAATTCAGAGTGAAATGCACCATGCCCACAAGCTGATTCATGCAGCAAAACTTGTTGGAACTGTGTACTTCTCTGAATAATATTTGATTTGTGAACATTTCATTGCCTTATCTTGATATGTTGCTAGTTTTGGATTTCTTGCATTTTTATGGGGCTTTGTACATCATAATCAATTTCAATTGTCATGTTTTCGTTCTCAGTCCGAGCAGATAGATTCTCCTCAGGTACCCATTTAATATACATAGTTGAGTGCATAATGTTTAATATTTCAGTCTCTACCACGGGGTGGATGATAATAATTTAAAATTTTAAAAGATAAATTGTGTAGACTCTTGTGAAAATTTGGTGAAACTTATTTGAGATTGAGAGGTCAAGATACTGTTGAAATAAAATTTGGATTCGTGTTGATTTAGAACGCATTAGGTAGATTCCAGTCAGGACGGAAGATTTTAAGAATATTACATGTTTGATTCATGAGAAAAAGCGCTACTGTATAGCGTCTAATCTGGTCGGGGAAAGGTACCTGCGTTTGATAGGGAAGAATTATATCATGTCTTCTCTTGGCTGCTCTTGTGTCACGCCGAAAATGAGTGGAATATCGATCAAATGTACATCCACTAGGGCATAGCCTACTTACCCTAAAAAGAGTATACCCTAATGACATGTAAGAGAGAGAAAATGGTTTATATAAAGTTATTTCGTTTTGAAACATATTTTTATTGGCGTCTCGGCATTTTCTTTTCGGTACACTTTAATCTCCACGTGAACATTCTCGAACTTATATTACACATCATTATTACAAATTAAAAATTATATTAAATTTATATACAAATAAACAATGAAAAGAATTTGCACCACTATGAAAGGAGATTTAATTTTTGTGAAGTGTAGTTTGTGTTTGTGAATTCTTATTTTAATCAATTATAATGGGTAGGTGAGGTGGGCCACCACTATTATATATATAGAAGATATATCTAAATTTAAATTTTAAGAAAATAATATTTATAAGAATGTTGAGAAGCCAATAAAAATTACTATCAAAATTATAAAAATAATCTATTGATGGGACAATTATGCTATGTATGTTAGGAATCTAATATAAATATAAAAATAGGCTTAAACTTATCCCAAGACTCCTTTGCCACTTGAAGCACTTAAATGTTGATTTCCACTACATTAGTTCGTTCTTAAAAATAGGGACCGAAAATGGACGCTACAAGTGCATAAAGCGATTACTGTAAGTTATGTTGAAATTATTTGTATGAAGAAACCGCACACACGTAGTGGGAGACACGTGGAGTGGAATAGATTGCATGAGTCCATTTCATCATTGAAGAGGTTAACACCCTACCAAAGCATTATATCAATCATTTGAAAAGTACTATTAAGAGCCACAATAAAACAACACAAATGTTTACAAGAAAAAATATCATGCAATACATGCCAAAATAAGGAAGAATAGGTCTAATCACTCAAATAATAAATAGAAATGTTTTGTGAAGGCTTAGTGTGCCTAGGTAGGCTGCAATCTCAAGATAAAAATAGGACACCGATAATTTCAATCATCAAGCTTGGCTTTTGTATTTGTTATATATGAGTCAATGAATGGGTGAGGAAAAACTTTATTCGAAGTTTCGTATGTGTTTACACACGACCAAAGGCGATAAATTAAATTCTAAAATTATCTAAGTTTTAAAATTATTTTTAATTGAAACCTAAATAAATCAAACACCCATAAATTATGCCTCAAATAACAAAAACCCTTAACATGTAAGGAAAATTAATAAAAAGATTAACGATTGTGATTTTTTTGATGGTGCATACAAGATTAGGGAGCCCAACGAAGAGTATCCTTGCACCTTTCAACCTTTTGAATATGCACATAAAAAAAAATAGCAAAAATAAAATTTTGCATATGTGGGAAAATCATATAAACACATATTTGAAACATCAAACAAAAACAAGGCTTCATTTCATATATCCAAAGAAACAACACACTTCTAGACTAATCACCAACGATTCATTCATACTCGAGTCAATTAACTTATAAATGTAAGTCTACACCAAAACACTAAACCGAGGTGTTTGGCAAGGCACTTACTAATTTGTGACTTATTATAGCCTCTTGTTTGACAATTTTTCCGCTCTGTTCAAAGTTAATAAAGTGGTATGTAAGAAAAAAAACTCAAAAATATGGGAGGGTTTAACACTACCTTCGATGTGTGATGATGATGAAGATAAAGGACATGTGTGCACAAATCATTTCGTAGCGAACTCGAAGACTTGCACAACACAAAGGACAACTAGACAAGAAAAGATTAGTAGATTATATGGCGGTTCCGCTTGAAAAATTCGAGTCCCAAGAAGTGATGAACTTCCAGGAAGGATGTCAGCCCACTTGTTTAAAAAATTGATTGAAAATAATAGATAAATGATATGCTAAAGATAAGTAGAATGGAGCAGGATCGAGAGATATACTAAATCAAAGATAAGATAATGTAGATTGAGATAAAAGGAGCAAACCGAGATAGGGTCAATAGCGACTGAGACAATCGATGATGACTATAACAAAGAAGATCAAAAGATGTGAAAAAAACAAATCTGGAACAAATTCTTGGATGTTGAAGATGTCATGGATCCGGTACAAAGACACGAGAAATAAAAAGATGCAAATTACATGTAAAGAGATGAAAATGTAATTGATGCAAATTAGGTCAACAACGATCCGAGGTAGTCGATGGCATGAAGGCGAAAAGTGAGATATGGGATGTCAGATAGGTAGATCGAGAGAGGAAGAAAGATTTGGATGTTGTAGAGACTAAGAAACAAATGGTGGAGGGGACAAAATGTAGGAAGAATAGATGATGCGAGATCATGTCGATGATGACCAAGGAAGAATCGACGATGACCAAAGTTGAATTAGGGTTTGATGAAGGTTTATAAGTGGAAAACTTCTTTATGAGAAAGAAACAAGGATGAATGATATGGTTGAAAATCTCCATGATGGTGAACGAGCATGTAAAGTTGATGAAGAAATGATGAAACAAGCTAGGTCTCCAAACAAACTCCTAGCTTCAAATCTCCAAAAATGATGAGTGAGGGATTCAAGATGACTCTAAGATGTTGATAGAACTCAAAAGAAGAGAAGGAAACATAAAAATCTCACTAGAATTTAAATCTCCAAAATCTCATCCTCCTTAAGGAGGGGGTGATGACATATTTATAGGGTCGTCATCGACTACGGAGAACCATTGATTTTATTGATGGGGATGATGAACAACTCGAGACAAGAGGCCCTATTAAGGTTAGATTAGGGTTATGAGTTGATTTGGTGGATTAGGGTTGCATAGGGATGATAAATGGTAGTTGGATGGTTGAAAACATTAAATGAGGGTAGATGATGGTTCTAGAAAGGATAAATGGGATGTTTAGGGATGTGATTAAGATAATAGATGTGTTTAGGGATGATTAAATGTAATTAGGGGTGAATAATGAGAGATAAAATAATGATTGGATTAAGATAAGAAAATATGGTGGTGATCTTGAAAACACATTGGTAGAGAGCATAACACGGCCTCAATGGAGGTGACATTAATGTTCTACGGACTGTGAGTTAGAAACGATCATTGTAAGATGGAGAGAATATAATGGGAATCCACTTAGATGGTGCTTTGAGCGAGACAAAGTGGGATACTTAGTAGACGGCACACAAGAGGTTTGCGCGAGAGAACAGTGCGCGGTCAAAGGCACGAAGGATAGGGAGAACATGCGCGTGAAGTATAAGGGTGGATTTGGGACTTAGCCATTTTCACATGAGCAGGCTATTGTTGGAGATAGCATTAGAGAACATAAATCGGGAAAATACTTGCGACATACATCGAGATATTTTTGGAAGAGCATATACTAAGTACTTTGCATGGGTGCGGGCTAAGAATAGAGTTTTACTACTACCAGTTAACTAGAAGAGGTCTATTGTTAGCGCACTTGCATGTGTGGCTATGATTGTAAAGGCACATGGCTATTTTTAGCATGCAATCTATTTTTAGAGTTATGCAAGTGGCATAGAGCAAGTCCCCACCCTTATAAATATGTAATGATCTATGTTGTATAGAGGGGGTGTGTGTGAGAATTGAATTATTGTGAAGTTATGTTGCCAGATCTGATGTGCACATAAGCTATGGTATTATCTATTGTAATGAGCTTCTATGTATTTATCATGTTTAATATAATGGAGTGTATTGGCTGAATCAGAGTATTAATCCTGAGTTTAATTGGTTCTTGCATGCTTGACTTCATTATGGTTATCATTTAAATATGTTACTCTTTAGATCTAGATCTGAACATGCACTATAGAATGATATATTAATTATGGATATGAATGAATTAAGTCTTCATCATGCTAACATCCTACAACAAAAACCCTAAAGAGGGGCTTGATACCTTTGTGTGCTTCGAGTGAGTGCTCAGTCTAGGCTGAGTGATGTGTTATGCACGCTTTGGGTTTGTAGTGGCAAGTTCTAGGTTGCATCATTGGTTCCATTGCAGGACCTCTTTTTAGTTTTTTCAAGATGGTTCACGATGAATACATACCGGTTGACCCTAGCAAGTGTTGAGGAGTGGATACATGATATAGAAGAAGAATACACACGGAGGTTCAACACCAGATCCGATTTTAACACATGCGTATGGGTGGAACAAAATCTCTATGACAACTTGTATGAGAGCTTCTTTGCTATTTTTCTAGTAGAGATATACAAGTGGTTGATTGCGTATGCGTCTAAAAGGAATTGGAGGTATTGTGCACTTGTTTAGACGTAGGAAGAATTTCAGGCCTTCTATGATGTTGATCTGATTTGGCCACGCGTTGTGGATACTTGGTGTTATGGTGTTCTAAACAACTATATTTTGGAGTACTCAATTTCCACCTATTCTTTCCCAGAGGTAGCATAATTCAAATTTTTAGGATATCCCTGGGAACTTACTGTAAGGCGTTCCACCGCGATTAAAATCTTGATGATAACCCTGAACTTAGAGAGAAAACCGATGGATAACTAATCCCCACCACGTGCGGGGGGAAGGAGTAGGTTTGGTGAAAGATGGCAAGACCTAGCGACAGAAAGGTAGAGAGAGGAAATGAAGCTTAAGTATAATGAGGCACACGAGAGGGAGATAGAGAAGCAATGAGATGTTGCAGAGTGAATGGTGTTGTGGAGAGAGATGGCTTGCGAAGGATTTAAAGTTCATGCGTAGAAGACGTGGAACCGAGCATTAGGAACTCTCCCATTTGGGAAATCATGACAGGGAACCCCCTCAGACCTCACGTAGAAGCGTGCCAATAGAGACGACCTGGGCCACGGGTGTGCATCTAAGTCTACCTGGAAACCTTGCCCTTGCGCTTGGTCTTCCAGATCTAGTACGAAAAATAATCAACAATCTAATTTAGGAAGTGGGAGAGTAGGAGTAAGTCATATAACAAGCACATCGATGGCAGTGAAAATGTCTTTGTTGTTGTTTGGGGGTACCTTTTCAAGTGTATCTTCCACACAAAATTTAGGTGCATAAAATTTTGGAATCACTTCTGGAAGTAGTAACACTTTGCGATGGGGGTATAGTTCAAGATTACTTATTGGGACACATAGAAGTACATCTTCTAGTCCAACTTTGGCTATAGGTTCATGATCAAGAGGTATAGGTGGTTCTAGTTTTGGTGGATCTGGTGGTTCTAGCAGAGAGAGGGAAACAAAGGGGTTCTAGATCGGGGGCAAGGTCCGCACCAACCCTAGAATATTTTCATGGAGATGTCCCTTCATCTTCCAAAGTATAGGGGCATAGAAGATGCTTCTAAACACATGCACATGTGTGAAATATTGTGGCACGTAAAGGGAATCACAACTTTTGAGCGCAAGGAAAGTCAATTCGCCACTTTGTTACAAGGGTGCACACACAGCTGGTACATAAAGTTTGACCCTGATCAAACTTGTGTAGACTATGTAGCTTTAAAATATGCTTTCCTTAAAGATTTTAAAATCCCTGAGTTTGATAAGAAGAGTATAAGCGTGCTCAAGGATATTAAGAAATGCACTACTGAGAGTGTCGGAGAGTATGATGCTCATTTCAAAACACTTTTATCTAAAGTTTCTTATAATATTCATGTAAGCCAACATGCACAATGGTTTTTGGAGGCCTAATTACACCTTTTAGAAGGGCACTATCACATAAGACATACACTGAACCACGTGAAGCACTTGAAAAAGATTTACACACTAAGGCAATTTCGGAAGTATAGACACTAGGGTGAGCCCATTTTTAGAAGCATAGATTACAGCTATGGCAAAACAGTTGGAGAAGCTATCAACAAATTCAGCACATGAGACACGCATGGGGATTTGGTGCACATATTGTGAAGTGGAAGGTCACACAAAGGATAGTTGTCCCCGCAGATCAGTACGCTCATTCTTTGTTAGACTGTGAGATATGTCATTTTAACCATGATGCTAGTTGTTGCCCATTATTACAATGTGCAATAAGGAAGAACGTCTCATGCTTACTATAAAATTTGTAGGTCCACAACTCATGACATAGAAGACTGTCGACTAATTGGTCAGATCCATGATATTATAGATATTGGTGTACGATAGAAAAGAGTATCAGATAACTCTAAAGGCAAGAACGAGCATCAAGAGTAGGATCACAATCAAGCACATTATGATCAGAATGAAGGACGTTTTAAAGGAGGTAGTGGTAGAGGTCGAGGATACCATGGTGGATTCGGAGGACAAGGGTGTGTGATAGATGAGGTGAGTTCCCTCGTGGAACATGTTATACATGTAGATCTCTTGACCACTACAGGCATGAATGTCCTCAAAATATTACATGTTCTTTCTATGGAAAGAATCATAGTTATGAGGAATGCCCAAAATTATATGAGCATCTTAGTAAGAAACATAAATAAGAAAACAAAGGCATGTGGATGGTTAAGATACAATGAACTTTGGAAAATCAGTGGATGCCCAAGTTTGAACTAGAATCTGAGGCATTACAGGTAAATACCACTACTAGCTCTGAAGCAATGCATGCCAAAGAATCATAGCAGGAAGCCTACCATCACTAAGGAGGAGGTTCTACATGCACGGTACCCAGATCCTATCCATCAGAAAGAGGTTTATCAAGAAACCATGGAAGTACTCAGAAATATTTAGGGTGAAATACAATATTTAAAGGAGCAATCATGAAAGATGGAGCAAAATAAAGCAACATAAATGGTCCAATATGATATAGATGACTTGAAAGAAGTATGCAAGATGTTGCTCAGGAGAATATCATTCCATTGTTAAGGAATTGGTTAAAGGGAAACACTCCACATGCAAGTATTGAGACTGGACGGAAGATCCTACATGCAAATCTTCCCCCTCATAGCTTAGATCATGACGAGGAAATCACTCTGAATGTTGTGGTGGATGGATGGATTTTGAGTAATATATTGATTGATACAGGCAAAAAAGTAAATGTTCTTACTTTAGATGCATGGGTACAAATGGGGAGACCTCCATTACAGCCATATTAGAATGTATTGTTCATGGTTAACTGGATTAAGGCCACTCATGTTGGAGTTTTAAAAGATGCATCCATTACCATACAAGGAGCCAAGTTCACTGGAGATTTTGAGTTCTTAGTGCTTGTAGAGGAAGATAGCTTCACAGCTCTACTTGGGCGTCCTTGGTGCTATGAAAATAATGTTGATTTCCAGTTCAACAAGGGTTATATCAATTTTGAAAACAAGGAGGAAAGAGCTATTATACCTTTAACAGATGGAAAATCTACACCCTATGTTGAGCCCTTGAGTGAGGAAGACCTGAATAGGATTTATGTACATGTAAATGCACGGGACCTAGAGGTGCTTGATCCATCTAAAGGAGGAGTTCTTCGGTGGGAAGATGCATAGTACATTAGTGATACTACAATGTTACTTGTGACAATTGGGCCCATAGTACTTATGAGTTGGTAGGGCACAAAATAAAGAGCACATTTTGTGGGAAAACAGACCCCATTATTTGAGGAGAATAGGTAACAACTCAACACTTCGTTACATTGGAGAAGGAGATACTACAATGGTATTTCTACCCACCATGGAGGAATAATGGATAGACCGAGTTGGAGAGACAGACATATGCTAGCATATACACTACACGAGACAACAGTACCTTGGTGGGTCATTTACAAGGATAATCTTGTAGGATGGAATGAAATTAGGATTTCTCTTACTGCTAGGTTCTTTAGGAGTAATGCACCTACTCAGATCTACACTTATCATGGTAATCAACCTATTCAACACCACGTTCAACAGTGTGAGAGACTCTGGACAGAGGGGCAGGAAGTTTTACCACCTTCTCTCTGGGTGCACAAATTTTATTCCACTTTACAAGGTTGTGCACAAGCTTGGTATGTATATGCAGAATTCCATAGAGAGACTAAAAATTAACATGATTTAATTGCAAGAATGACCCAAATGTTTGAATTTGTCTTTACTAAACCCTTGGTAGAAGAGAAATTAATGGATATAAATCACTTAACTATGGGGGATAGTGCCAAGGCAGAAGAAATCATTCAGAATTTATTTGATGAAGGAGACTTAGGATCACATTTCTTTGGAAAAATAGAGGTAGATGCCACACGGCTTAAGCGTGTTTGCCTTGAGAAAGAAAAAGGAAAAATGGTCTACCTAGTGGATGATGAATAAGTAGAAAATATGGATGTAGAACATTCAAAAGTAGGTGGGAAGTGTTGGACAGTGCATATAAGACCACACATGCCTATCATGAACCTATGAAGACAAAGAAAGTGAATATTGGATCAGATGCTAAGCCTAAGGAGGCCATAATTGGAGACTTTTGGTCCGAATCGAAGTGGCAAAAATCATTGAATTACTACTGATTATCGGGCTTATTCCCTCGGGGACACCATGAACTTAAAGGCATGCATGAATCATTAGGAGAGATAAAGATAAAGCTTAAGGAAGGTGTGTGCCTGATCAGAAAGAGACCCTACAGGATGAACCCCAACTTGCGTGAAAAGGTCAAATAAGAAATTGACAAAATGTTGATGTCTTGGATCATCAAGCCCCTGGACAAGTCGAATGGGTTAGCCCAATGATGATTAGCATCAAGAAGAATGGTTGGATTAGGATCTGTATGGACTAAAAGGATTTGAATGCTACATGTGTGGTGATCCCTTTCCTACGCCATTCACTGAGGAAATACTAGAAGGTGTTTCAAGGAACAAAATTTATTCATTTACAAATGGATTCTCTGGGTATCATCAGGTTAGGATTACACAAGAGGATTAAAAAAATACTAATTTTACTACTGAATGGGGCAAATTTTCCTATATTGTGATGCCTTTTGGTGAAAAATGTACCTACTATATTTTCACGCATAGTTGTTCAAGTGTTCAAATATTTTATTCAAAACTTCTTGCAAGTTTATTTAGATGATTGGAAGGTGTATGGACTTGTTAAGTATCATTGTGATAATCTACTCTTAATGTTTGAAAGATGTAGATAGTTGTGTATCTATTTAAACATCAAGAAGTGTGTATTTACTACGCCATTTGGAATATTGTTAGGTCACATCATCTGTAAGGAAGGGTTATTGGTTGATCCAACTAAGGTTGTAGTCATTATTGGCCTAAAAGAGCCTACCGGTCAAAGTGAGGTGTGCAAATTATTTGGTCACACTGGGTTTTACAATAATTTTATAAAGGGGTATGTTAAGGTTGTCGTACCTTTAGAGGAGTTACTAAAAGGAAAAGGGACGTTCTCTGGGTAGAATCGCGCAGAGTGCACGTTCGAGACATTGAAGGAGAAACTTACTACCATGCCTATTCTGCACTTTCCTTCATGGGACCAACCATTTCATGTACATGTGGACACCTCTGGCATGGCCATTAGCACGGTGTTGGCTCAGCCTAGAGAAGGTATTATAGATCATCCTATCTATTTTTCTAGTATAAAGTTGACTCTGTAAAGTAGAATTATACAACTACAGAACACGAAGCTTTGTCAATGATCTATGCGCTACATAAGTTTAGACAATACCTACTAGTAACACCATTTGTATTTTATACAGATCACATGACATTGAAGCATTTTTTCAACAAGCCCATTTTACAAGGGCACATATGTAGATGGGTACTCTTATTCCAAGAATTTGATTTCATAATTGTGGTAAAACCAGGGAAAAGTAATTCTGGACTACATCATCTATCTAGAATATAGTCGATTGGGGGAGAAGAAGAACAAGCAATTGAAGATACCATGCCGATGCACAGTTGTATAGGTTACAATGCACGCCATTAGAATTAGAGGACATTTTTGTCTTTCTACGAACATGTATGGTGCCAGAAGGAATGAAATCCTTAGAGAAGAAACAAATTTGTATACGTGCGACACCCTTTATGTTAATTAGTGTGAATCAGACTTTGGAACATGAGTGCACAAATATCATTGAGGAGGCTCATGGTGGTATTGTAGGTGGGAAATATGCAAGTGACACCATTGTTTGAAGAAAGGATTGGGATGATAAAGTTTCTGTAGTACTTTGGGCGTATAGAACAACATACAAGAGGTTAAACAAGGTCACACCTTTTCAATTGGTGTTTGGCATAGAAGAAGTTCTTCCTATGGAATTTATGTTACCTTCTTTGCGTATTACACGTGTTGGAGGTCTACCTAATGAGCAAGCATTAGAATAATGGATTGACAAGTTGATTAAGTTAGATGAGAGATGAACAATAGCACGTTGGAGTTAGAAGCAAGAAAAATCTAGGTAGAAAGCATGGCATGATAGGCACATTAGGGAAAAAAAGCTTGAGATAGGACAAATGGTGCTCCTTTATGATTCTAAGTTTCTGTGCCATCTAGGAAAACTCAAAGTACATTAGTTATGACCATATGTTATCACTCACATACTTGAAATATGAGCTTTTAGTTAGAAATGCTTGATGGAATATGGTAACCGATTACTTCAACGAGAGTAGGCTGAAGCCCTACTATAAATAAGTCTTCTTGGTGTTTGTAATAAGGAAATATTGCCATTTAGATTAGGTTTTCAATTATGTATTCCCTTAATGTATTTCCTTCTTCATCGTGATGCTTTAGTTGTTCTTTGTGAAATAAGCGTGGTGACGCGCCAAAAGCTAATTACCATTTACAGTATTTTTATGCATAGAGGACTGCACATACCATTTGTGTGGGGTGGTTATTGAGAAATGGGTACACATAAAGGAACAAATGCTACAGGTGTTATTCAAAGTTTGAAGAGTTGGTGAATAGAAGATTGCTTCCAAATAAGGACCATGGATGGAGATAAATGAAGGAACAATATAATGCAAGGTAAGCAAAGTGGCCATAGAGACTACCAAGAGAAGGCGTAGTGATGAAATACTCAAGCGCATGGAAGCGCGCTAAAGAGAAGCTTGTAGCTAAAAGGTAGGAAGGCACACTAAAAGGTTATGATTGAGGCACAAAGATGTACCGTGCATAAAAATGTGAAAAGGGTCACTTAATGAGGATTGTTGGTAGGTGAAGGAGCAATAAATGCACCAAATTTTTGAAAATATATATAAGGAAGGGATACGAGTTCATTCTTACCATTGTAAATCACAAAAATTTGAAAGAGCTAAGTGTGACCAAGTTGAGAGAAGAGTATTGAGGTGCAAAGAGTGTGAAACTAGACGTGAGGAGTATATTTGTGCATAGGAGAAGCTTATGTCCCCATTTGTGAAGGTTTTGAGTGAAGCAGAGCTTTCAAAAGAGCTAGGGAACGCGGATTTGAGATAGGGTTTGAGTTTGCACATTATAGAAGATAGAAGGTGAGAATTTAAGGACAGAATGTTGTGATTTACATATGGCACCAAAGAAAGCACCTATCGTAGGAGCCAAAGGGAAGAAGAAGGTGGAAGCGGAGGTCAAAATTGCTTGTGAGAGTAATTTTTAGAGATGCGTACCAAAAGGCATAATAGTAGGACAAGAATGGGACTCTCATGTCTGAAAATGCAAGATCAGTGACTACAACCACCACACATCGAGAACAAAAATAATTAGATGTGCTATTGATTAAAAAGACAAAGAAGCACACAACATAAGACATGCCGGTTTATGATGATGTGGGAGCAAAGTTGCTAAAGTAGATTGGAGTTTACCAGTTGTACAATCTTCTCTATTTCAAAAGTATGAAATTTTGTACCGGTGGATGATGAGCAGGGTACATGAAGATTTCTTCTATTTTACCAAATGCATGGTAACGATTACCGCCGCTCTGATTTCAACTATAACAGGTTTGAGGGGCATAGGAGTGGACTGAATGAAGTGACTTGACAGATAAAGTAGCCATCTTGGAGACATGAAAGGAGTTAATATACACCAAGGGTCTACGGGAAATGGATATCGATAAATCGAAGAAGTATCCAAGTGGTACAGGTAGCTACACATCTGGTCACCAAATTAAATGATCAAGAGAGATGGTCCCAGTGAACACAATGTGGCTACACATTGTAAGGAGAATGTCACAGGGAATAATATAGGATACATTGTAGACACTATCATTAAGGAAGAACTCATAAGTGAGAGAATTAGTTTTGGCATCGCTGTCTTATTGTCCCTAGTATTTTTGGAGATCGGAGTGCCCGATGGGCCGAAGAACAAGATTTGGGAGTCTTGCATGCAGAGTAAGTCCCTGGCGGAAATATTTGAGAAGTACTTATGTGAAGGTTCAATGAGTGGGCTGTTCAAGTAGAGGGAAGAGACGTGGTATGACAGGCTCCACGTGAAATTTGAAGAGGAGTGACGTATCCCCAAGGATTTACCTTTGGTGGTGGGAAAGGAAGTCCAGTTCACAGTATATCAACACTTTTACATCGCACGGTTTGCAATGAAGGATGGTACTTGGATCCCCTAGTGTAAAATTCCATATGCCTTCACATCACACTATTTCTAGGAAGCAGTCCATCAATTCAACAATGCGTGATGCCTGAACTTTTTGCAGACAAGGTAGACTGTGACTACCACATGTTGCGTAAGACTTATGTCTATCCAGGGTAGACTGCCTACATAGAGAGGCTAATTTCAAACATGATAAGTATGAAGCTTGTGATTTTGGTGATTAGAGATAGTGGGGCCACACTTATCTACCTTCATCTCAAGCCTAAGTTGGAGGGTAACAAATATGTGGAGAATGAGTTTGTGCTCCTAGGGCTGCCTAAGGGAAAGCATATAGTAGAGAATGTACTAGCTCAAAGCCCACTGAAACTATAGAAGTAGATGATGAAGAGGAAGAGCATGAAGACAATGGTGGCTTGGTGCATAGAGGATGAAGGCAACCCTTAGACAAGGTAGAATCTAAGTGTGCAAGTACTCCACCCTAGACATAAGAAGAAGGGGATGAAGAATTAGAGGTTAGAGAAGACCTTGAGGAATGCCACTTTAAGAGGGTGTTCAGGAAAACAAGGACTTAAAGATCTACTCCCGGTACCAATGCGGAGATCACCATGACTCTCTCCACGAAGGAGACAACTAAGAAGAGAAGGAGAAAATTGAAGTTGGATGAGGAGGCGAAGATTCTGAGGAGAGCACGCTGAATCTCCTACACCACCAGAGGACATGGAAGAGTCAAAAGATGAAGAAATGAAAGATGAAGATGTGAAGAATGAAGGAGAAGGGGTAAAGGAAGGAGAGACAGAGCAAGATATTGCTCAAGACATAGAATACCTAGCTCCAAATCTAGGCGTACCAATTCCTTAGGGGCCAAGAAATAAAAGGAAAACTAGAGAGTTTATTATTTCGTCTTTGGGCTATATTGATAACACAAGTAAAATTGTTTGTCTGAGTTTCGAGCACGGTGAGCCCTAAGGAGTTATATGGATGGGAGATGATGGATGAGGACATGGCCACTACATGACCAGCCGGTTTGCAACTACACATTGTAGGGATGCATAGACATCTAGTACAATAGTTTTGACCATGATTAGTCTTGTGTGGATTATACGGAGTTACAAGATGATTTCATTAAATAATTTTATATCCTTGAGTTTTAGAAAAAAAAAGTATAAGCGTGCTCAAGGATATCAAGTAGGAACTACTAAGAGTGTTTGGGAATATGATGCTCATTTCAAAACACTCTTGTCTAAACTATCTTATGATATCCATGCAAGTTAGCATGCACAGTGGTTCATCGAGAGGCCTAATCATGCCTTTTAGGAGGGAGCTCTCACATAAGACTTATAAAAACTCGTGTGAGGCGCTTGAAGCATCTTTACACAATGAGGTAGTCAAGAGTATAGACACCAGAGTGAGCCCATTCTTGGAAGCTCATATTGTAACAATGACAAAATAGTTGGAGAAACTATTAGCCAATACAACACATGAGACACGCACTGGAATTTTGTGCACAAATTGTGAAGTAGAGGGAATACTAAGGATAACTGTCCTCACGATCAGTGTACTCCTTGTTATTGGATTATGAGATATGTCATATAGACCATGATGAGATCAATTGCCCATTATTGTAATGCACGATAAGGAAGAACGTGTCATGTTATTGTAATATTTTACATTCCACAACTCATAATACTAAATATTGTAAGTTGATTGATCATATCTATTCACCGCCATTGATATTGGTGTCTTGAAGAATGGAGTTGTGAATAAATCCAAGGATAAAAGTGAGCAAAATTATCATGATCGCGCTCAAGGTTGGTATGATCATAATGAAGGGTGATTTGAGGGAGACCATGGTAGAGGTCGAGGATACCATGGTGGATTCATAGGACGAGGCCATGGTGGTGGACAAGGTGAGTTCCCTCATGGAACATGTTATACGTGTGGATCTCTTGACCATTACAGGCATGAGTGTCCTCAGAATGTTACTTGTTCTTTTTGTGGGAAGAATCATAACTATGAAGAGTTCTGGATTTATATGAACATCTGAGAAAGAAGTACAAATATGAGAACAAGGGTGCATGGATGGTTAGAATACAACATGCCATGTAAAACCAATGGATATCAAAGAAAGCACTTTGGATCCTAAGATGGTATTTGTGAAGATTAATTCACATGCCAAGGGTGTGTGCACCAGAGAAACGTTGCAATAGAAGCCTACCATTACTAAGGAGGAGGTTTTATATGTAAAATATCTAGACCCTGAACATCAAAAGGAGGTTTATCAATAAATCATGGAGGTACTCAAAAATATGTAGGATGAAATATAGTTTTTGAAGGAACAATCATGGAATTTGGAACAAAAGAAGGCATATGAGACTTTCCAGTTGGAGTTTGATGATATGAAGGAAGTATGCAAGATGTTGTGTCAGGAGAACATTATTCCATTACTAGGGAGTTGGTTATAGGGAAACACTCCACACATTGGTATTGAGAATGGATGAAAAAAATTCATGCTAATCTCCCTCCTCATATCTTGGATTATGACAAGAAGATCACTCTAAATGTTTTTGTGGATGGATGGATTTTGAACAATATTTTGATTGACATAGGTGTGGAAGTGAATGTGATTACTTTAGATGCATGGGTTTAGATGGGTAGACCTCTATTACAACCATCTTCTAATGTATTATATATTGCAAATCAGACTAAGGCCATGCCAATTGGAGTCTTGAAGGATGCATCCATTACTATACAAGGGGCCAAGTTCACTGGGGACTTTGAGGTCTTAACGCTTGTAGAAGCAGAGACATGGATACCTAGCTCTACTTAGGCACCCTTGGTGCTATGCAAATAATGTTGATCTATAGTTCAATAAGGGATATATTAGTTTTGAGAACAAGGAAGAATGAGTTATTATCCCTTTGACAGATGGGAAATCTACACCTTATGTTGAACCCTTAAGTGAAGAAGATATGAATAAAATTTATGTGCACACCATTCAAGACCCAAAATTACTTGATCCATTTAAGGAGTTCTTAGGTGGGATGATGCATAGTCCATCAATGATACTACAAGTATTTCCTATGAAAATTGGGCACATGACACCTATGAGATGGTTGGGCATGAGGTAAGAAGCACAATTGCACGCGTAAGTAGGCCGCATTGTGTTAGGCAGTTAGGAAACAACCATGTACCCGGTACATTGGCGAAGGAAACCCTAAGGTATTCTTACATGGCATGGAAGTATAGTGGGAGTATCAAGTGGAAAAAAATAACATGTTAGTTTATACCCTACACAAGACAACAATGCACTGGTGGATGGTTCATAGGGATAATTTAATAGAATGGAGAGAGAGGTGAGAATTGCTCTACCAAAGAAGGTTTCTCGAAGTGATGCTCTACTCAAATATGTGAATATCATGGTAATAATCATGTTCAAAGCACCACGTTCAACAGTGTGAGAGACTCTGGATAGAGGGGTAGGAAGCTTTACCACCTTCATTATGGGTGCAAAAACTTTATTTCACCTTGCGAGGTTGCGTGCGCACATGGTATGTTTATGTGGAGTTGAATAGAGAGACTAGAAATTAGCAAGACTTGATTACAGGTATGATCTAGAATTTTGACTACTTCTCCACTAAACCTCCGATGAATGAGGCATTATAGGTTATGAAGCACTTGACTATGGGAGATAGTGCAAAAGATGAAGAAATCATTTAGGAGTTACTTGGTGAGTTAGACCTAGAAGCACGTTTTGAAGAAGTAGATGAGACAGATGCAGAATTGCTTGAGTGCACTTGCCTAGAGAAGGAGAAAGGAAAGATGGTCTACATGGTGGATGATGAAGAAGTGGAAAATTTGGACATAGATCATTCAGAGGGTATGCGCGAGGTCTTAGACAATGCAGATGAGAAGGCCTACCATGAACCTATGAAGATGAAGAAAGTGAACATTGGAATGGATGATGAACCTAAGGAGGTGATAATTGAAGATTACTAGTTAGACTCTGAAGTGGCCAAGATAATTGAGTTATTACGTGACTTCCAGGACCTATTTCCTAGAGGCTACCATGAGTTGAAAGGAGTGCATGAATCTTTAGGAGAGATAAAATTTAAGTTAAAGGAAGGTACATGCCTGGTTAGGAAGATACCTTACAGGATGAACCCTAACTTGCACATAAAAGTTAAAGAATAAATTGAAAAGATGTTGAAATTTTGCATCATTGATCCCATAAAGGAATTAGAGTGGGTTAGCCCTATGGTAATCAACATAAAGAAAGATGGAATAATTAGGATTTGTGTGGAATATAGGGAGATGAATGTTGCATGTGTGATTGATCCTTTCCCTACACCATTCACTAAAGAAATATTAGAAGGCGTTGTAGGGCACGAAATTTACTCTTTTATAGATGGATTTTTGGGTATCATCAAGTAAGAATTGCTAAAGAAGATCAAGAGAAGACAACTTTCACCATTGAATGGGGAAGTTTTGCATACATGGTGATGCCCTTTGGATTGAAGAATGTGCCTGTAGTATTTTCGTGCATTATTGTTCAAGCATTCTAGGATTTTATTCACAAATTCTTATAGGTTTATTTGGATAACTGAACCATGTATGGGCTTGTCAAGGATCATTGTGACAATTTGAGGTTAATGTTTGAAAGGTACAAATAGTTAAGCATCTCTTTAAATATCAAGAAGTGTGTATTTGTTACACCTTTTGGAACTCTGCTAGGGCATATCATCCAAGGAGGGTTTGTTAGTAGATCTAGCTAAGGTTGCAGTCATCTTAGGCTTGGAGGATCCTACAAGTCGAGTGAGTGAAATACATAGATTATTTGGCCACACAAGCTATTATAGAAAATTTATCAAAGGATATGCTAAGATTTCCACACCTGGAGGAGTTAGTAAAGGGTAAATGCAATTTTATTGGGGAGAACCGCAACAACGTGCATTTTAAGCAATCTTGAAGGAAAGGCTTACTATGGTGCCTATTCTTCTTTTTACTTCATGGAATATACATTTTCACGTACATGTGGATGCCTTTGGAATGGCCATTGAAAAATTCTAGCTCGGCCTCGATAATGTATTGTGGATCATCCTATTTTCTTTGCTAGAAGAATGTTGCCTCCTACATAACAAAATTATACAACTATGGAGTGCAAGGCTTTGTAAATGATCTACGCATTACATAAGTTCTGACAATAATTTATAGCAACACCTTTTGTTTTCTATACAAATCACATGGAATTGAGATACTTGGTGAAAAATCTTGTCTTACAAGGGTGTATTTCTTTGATGGGTTCTATTATTATAGGAATTTGACTTTACAGTGGTGGTAAAGCCGGGTAAAAGAAATTTTGGTCCAAATCATTTATCAAAGACTCAATCAGAAGAGGACGCACAAAGTATTGAAGATACAATGTCATATGCATAGTTATACAAGTTAAAGCGTAAGCGTCCTCGAATTAGAGGATATTTTTGTCTTTTTATGCACATGTATGGAACCCGAAGGAATGAAGGCCTTGGAAAAGAAACAACTTACAATTCGCATAGCACCTTTCATGTTGATCAGTGGTGACTTATACAAAATAGGTCGGGATGAATTATTCGTTAGTGTGTACTAGAGCATGAGCAAATGAAAATCATGGAGGAGGATCATGACGGTATTACAGGTGGACACTATGTAGGTAATGCCACCTTTGTGTGTAATATTATACTAGATGGTTTATGGTGGGAGACCTTGTACAAGTATTGCAAAGAATATTGTAAGGCGTGTGATCATTGTTAGTGCCTTGGAAAACCTAGAAGAGAGATGAAATTCCTTTAAGGCCTATGACTAGCGCAGAACCTTTTAAGAAGTGGCCAATTGAATTTGTGGGTCCTATTTCCCTAGTCACACGTAGAAATATATCACACTGCATTATCACTTATACAGATTATCTTACAAGGTGGGCATAAGTGGCACCTACATAGGATTATACAATGGCTAAACCAACAAGGTTCTTATGGGAAAATATTCTTACCGGTATAGATGTCCTTTAAGTTTTACAAGTGATAGAGGCACTCATTTCCTTAATGAGACCATCAGGATATTATTGGATGAATTTATGGTTGCACACCACAAGACAACACCCTATCACACTCAAGTAAATAGGAATGCTGAGGATTTAAAGAAGATTTTGAGCCATACTTTGACAAAAAATTGTGATGTTGGAAGGAAATATTGGGATAATAAAGTTTCTATTGTGCTTTGGGCATATAGAACAACCTATAAATGGTTGAATAAGGAAACACCCTTTAAATTGGTGTTTGGCGTAGAAGTATTTCTTCCCATGAAATTCATGTTACCTTATTTGTGTATTACACATGCAAGAGGTCTCGCTGATGAGAAAGAATTAGAAGCAATAATTGACAAGTTGATACAACTGGATGAGAGGTGTGATAACATGATGGAGTCGGAAGAAAAAAATCCAAGCGAAGGCATGACATGACAAGAACATTAGGGATAAGAAAATTGAGGATGGGTAGATGGTACTTATTTATGATTCAAATTTTGTGTGCCACCCAGGAAAGCTTAAGGTACATTGGTTGGGATTGTATGTTATCACTCATATACTTGACTTAGGTGCTTGTCACCTAGAGGTGCTTTATGGAACACAATTTCTGGTTACTTCAATAGGAGTAAGTTGAAGCCCTACTATAACTAAGATTTCTTGGTGTTTGTAATAAGGTAGTATTTCCATTTAGATTATATTTCCCTTAATGTATTTCCTTTAGATGTGTTTCCTTCATCTTCGTTATTCTTTGTGAATTTAGTTTAGTGTTATGTGTAATAAGTGTGCTTGTGCGCTAGAAGCTGGTTGCAATCTAAAGTGTTTTCATGCGTAGAGGACTGCACATACCATTAGTGTGGGGTGGATAAAGAAGGTTAGTATGGTACAAAAAAGAAATAAACTCACGGGTGACCATAAAGGGAACATGCTTTCAAAATTAATGAAAACTTCAAGAGAAATTTCTCAAAGTTAACACCACGCGTAAGGCGATGAGCGCTCAGTATAAAGAAAGGAGGCTATAACATTAGAGACTATGTATGTTGGGTAAGGAAGCATGGGTAGAGGATATATGTGATAGATAAGTAGTGGTGTGCAAGAAATTTATGACTGAGGCGTAAAATTTTAAGGCGCGAGGATTGGGGCATGGGAAAAGAAGTAAAAATGGGCTCAATGGGAATTAATGCCATGTATGGTGGTAGGTGGAGAAATTAAGGAAGGGGATTTTTGAAACTTGTAATAAAGCTGACATTTGCAACAAGGTGATTACCCATTACCGAAGTGGTAATCCGTTTTATTGTGGGTAATATTGGAAAATAAAAATAGGGCTAAGTGTTGGGCGCGCGAATGTAGGACACTCGGAAGAGCACGTGACACTATAATATGGCTAAAGTGGATAGGATCAAGACTTAGTTATTTCTATTATTAAGGCTATTTTTGGAGTTATCGTTATGAGAACACAAAGACATGAAGACTTGTGGTCCAAGAAAGGGTATTTTGGGAACAACCAGCAGTGAAGCGCCATACATAGTTTAGGATTATAATAGGATTTATACTCAAAGTTAACTATATGAAGTCTATTGTTAGAGCACTTGCATGTTTTACATCCTTTTGTAAAGGCACATGGCTATTATTAGCATATGGCCTATTTTGAGAAAGTGCATGGGTGGTGAAGGGTAATTCCCCACCCCTATATATATGTATTGAATTGCACGGTTTGTTGTGTGTCAATTATTATAGAGTTATGTTCTTTATTGATTTTTTCACACACATGACTCATGAAGATACATTTATAATGTATGAAGCTTATGTGTTTTATAATATTTAATTCATGTTTTCATGCAAATGTGCAACAGGGTAATTGACAATTTCTAAGCATGACAACAATACCCCTGTACAAAAATTTTCACGTTTTATCATTCCAAGGCACCTCGTGTCTACTCAATCAATCAAATAACCTCCCAATTTTGTTAATTCATTCCCCTAGGTGATTTAGGAAATTTAAATCAACCCCCCTAGGTAATTTTAGGAGTTCATTAAAAATTTCAAGCATCAGGTAGCTATGGGAAGGGCTATCACTGGCCTTCCTAGGACTGGAGCAACCCCATGGATCGGAACATAAAATTACAAACAAGACATGGAGATGATTAAAAGGCCTTGGGAAATCATGGAAGTGATATAGGAAGATTCAAGAAATATTTGGAGAGTTTGGGGTAGTTTCACCAAAATTAGGGTTCACAGGCCTAGGCAGTGCACATGCCAAAAATAGGTGCTAAGCTTCCAAAGGTGATTCTGGGAGCTCCGGATGGAGTTAGGAGAAAAAAACATCTCTAGAAAGTTAATTATAATCCCTAAAAGATGATGAAATTATGTTTTTCTCAACACTTTGATGTAATGGGTTTGAAATCCATTTTTCACATGCATAAGTGGAGAACCAAATCAAAATTATGCATTTTTAGGGATAAAATGAAATAATAAAGATATGATAAAAAACCCATTGGATTTATAATTCTATTTTCAGTCAAGATCATATTAAATTTTATCAAAAAATCCATCAGGAGCTCAAGTTATCGCCGTTTGAAGTTTCCCTCTTAGAGCGATTTCGGGAGTTAGTCACATTTTGGGAGGACACGTGTCGGCTCCAGGAGCTGGCGGGATTTTGTGTCCCTCACATACCTCAAGTTCAAGGAAAAACACATGGAAAAATGCACCTAGCCCCTATAAGACCTCCGAGAACCTCATACGACCTCCGGGATCGCGGTTCATCCCAGTGGGAGCTCAAAACCTCAATCGTCGGACACGCCATGTGTCATCACGGAGTGCCATGGAATTTTTTTCCATCATGGCCCTTTGAGGTTAGGGACATCAAACATGGAAAAATTTTCCCAACCACTAAGGATACTTCTAGTCACCCATATGACCAACTTCCAGCCCCTCAGTGCTTTAAAGCTGATTTTTAGCCTTCATTCCCTATCGTCGGATCTCCACCATGTGTCATCGCCTTGCTCACCATGGAATTTGATGTCCCTCACATCCCTTTGAGGTGAGGGATGTCAGGGACATGAAAATTCACCCATCTCCCATCTCATATTTATTTCAAAATTTAAAAATCCCTCCTGCTTCTAACTTCTAACATCTAACTCCTCTCGTGCACAACTTGCTCTATAACTTTCTCTGCAACTTCTCACCACCACTCCACCATTTCCAAATCTCAAACCAGATTCAACACAAAAAATAAATCCTTCACTCCATGACAATATGTAGGTCCTAGAAGAAATATTGATCAAACGAAGAATGAAGAAGCCAGAAGTTTGAAAATCTTCATTGTCATGAAACCAAAAATCGAAGAGATCTTACAAACCGGTGCACGGATTAACAAACCATCTATTTCTGAGTTTTTATCTCTTGTAGGCCATTAAAAAATAATATTAAAACCTCCCATTCATAGGAAGGAATGCTCAAAGTATATAAATTTCAATTTTGGTTCCACAAAGAACAAAACTCATTTTCTCGTCAAACTGACAACTAGATCGAAGAGAAAGTTCACCAATGAGACAAGAAGAAAAAACCTATCGCAATGGAGTTGATTTCATCGCAAACGGATACAAAATATAGACCTAAAAATTTCAAGATCCATTAATGGCCGCCATGACATAGTAATGAAAAAAATCAACGAGCTACCTCTCCACTTCTAAGGGTTCTAGTTTGTGAAATCGCACAAACATTGGAGGGAATGATCATTGAAAAATCTAGTTTCACGTGAGCTAGTATTTGCACCATGAAGTTCCTATTTTTTAGGTATATGGAGGTCTTATTTCTCATCATAGTTCTTCCATGTCACATGAAGAACATCTATGAAAAAGGCAACGAGATACCTCTTCACTTCTCAGGGTTCTAGTGGGTGAAATCAAGCAAAAATTAGA
Organism: Taxus wallichiana var. yunnanensis; assembly: GCA_018340775.1. Lineage (NCBI taxonomy): Eukaryota > Viridiplantae > Streptophyta > Pinopsida > Cupressales > Taxaceae > Taxus > Taxus wallichiana. Next base: position 689,478,408 of record CM031242.1, on the reverse strand, counting down.
GGGAATGATCGTTGAAAAATTTGGTTTCACGTAAACTAGTTTTTGTGCCATGAAGTCCCTTTTTTTAGGGATATGGAGGGCTGTGTTTTTTTCAAGTATTATATGCATGTGATTGAAAAAATCATTTTCCCACTTGTTCAGACGAAGGAATTACTTAAAATGCGGAGCATGGAATCCTAGAATAAGACATAGATTTTCAAAACCTGTTTTGTCGCAATATGACATCCGTGGTTAACTTACTAAAAATAACCTACCTTCCTACATAGGAGTCTCTTTCTTCAGGTAAGCCACCATTTGAAGAGGCTAGGAAGAAGGCGGTGAACATAGATGGAGTATCGCAGGAAAAGTCATCAAAAAGGTCATCTCGGCTCGCAATTGAAACTTACTAAAAATAGTAAGTGGTTCCACAAGCCCCTACTATAAATATCCAGTTGGTCCAAATAATGAGAGGAAAAAGTAAGAAGAAATAATTCAAGCTACCATAGCTGGTTAAGGATGGGAAAATCTAACTATGACACTTACTAAAAATAGTAAGTTGCCCCATTTTTACTTACTAAAAATAGAAAGTCATTCTCAAAGGGAAAGTTTAGAACAATGGGACATAGAGGGAAGATCATTCAGGTCAACACCATTGTTACGGATAATCCATGGGCATTTCTCATAGGAAATATGAGACTCATCTTTGGGAATTCAATAGTGATTCCCGACACTCACTTCATGGCTTAAGTTGCAGGAGTAGCTTTTGCAAGGTGGAAGTTACGTTTATCAGCATAATCATTCAACAATGTTTTTAAACACTCATTCCAAAGCATTTGTGATCCAATTGGAAGGATTTTCACATGAGTTTGAAGATTTAGAGTTTCATTGCATTGAGCTTTCCATCAACAAGGATCAATGGACTTCATCGGGAATGACATCTCCTCTTCTTCTTCTCTCACTCTTTCTCTCTCCTCTTCCCCCAACTTTATCTCTCTTCTCAATGTTCTAATTTTGCATTGGGGTTGCACTTTTTCATATGTATTAATGTTCCTAATGTAATAAGTCACCTTTATGTTATAAAAAGGACTTAAAAGTTTCCTAGGAAGTTGAAAAGTTTTTAAGTTGTGCGAGGACATATGAAAAGGCATTAGGGGGTAGATGAAGATTCATATCTCATTCTATAAATTGTAAATCCATTCCCATTTCAAAGGGTTGGTGATTGATTTTGTAAACTCAAGAGTGTATTGTACTTTGAGAGAACAAAGGAGATAGCCATTTTCTTCCATTTTCCCCCTCACTAGTTTTCCTCCATTCCCACACTATGTACAACTTTTGTTTAAGCATTCAATAAAACAAGAAGGAGTTTCTAGATTTCTTTGACTAAGGGGTTTCTTGATACTTTGTTATCAATAAATTCTATTTTGTCTTGTTTCTATTTGTAGAGTTGTTTCTTCCCATAAATGCATGTGTTGAAATTTCTAACTAGTGTGTGCAGGAATCTGATTTTCTGCCTCCAACATTAGTTCTCCCATCTCATTTATCACTCTCATTTCCCGATATTCAAACAAATTATTGCCTAGCAAGAGATTGCTAGATTTTCCACAAGGTCAGTTGAGTGCCCATGTTGGATCCCCGACCATAAAGCCACCCAAAGAAAACTCACTTTCACTCACGCATGCATATACGACAACTACATAGGTTAAGTAGAGGGACTTAGACTCCCAGAGCATTGGCAAAGAAATCCACCAATTTTTCCCTAATAAATTTTCTTGCCAACAATTTTTGGTGCATACCGTGGGGCAGTGATTTGGTTACATTTGCACCCAAAATACAATCGCAAGGTCCCAAAATATTAAAAAATCAAATATTAGATAAGAAAAAAAACGTTCATGGAAATCCATTATTGAAAGATACATTGTCAATTCCTAGCACATGACCCTTCATATTCCATAGTGTCCTTTTATGTTCCCACTGCAAAAGTTTCCAAAATCTAGCTAAAGGAAGATACACTAGGTTGAACAGGTCGAGGGGTGTTGTTGATACCAATTTTGAGGATTTACAAAATTAGAAAGAATGAATTAGAGATAATCCATACTTCTTCTCTCAAGCCTCCTCTCCATTTGCCTCTTCAAGCAGTTCACCTGGAAATCCTATCCAAACTCTTGTTGATATCCCCTTCAAATTATATCATTTTTCAACCTTCCTTGAGCATTGAGTTCCCGGAAGAAGATGAATTTGAAGAAGAATTTGTAGAAGAAAGCGCTGAAGCGAGAAGGAAAAATGAAAAATGGAAGATGAAATAGAAAGACCATAACCCATTGTTCCATGGGGAAGAAGTCAAATACCACTTACTCTTGAACCCCTCTTCATGATCTACCAATAGGTTCCAACAAACACTTTCCAAATTTCAAAGGTTATGACACACAGATACTTCAAAAAAACATCATCGCTTTCACCACATCATGCAGTATTCTTGGAGATGAATATGAAGATTTTTTTGTAAGATTTTTCATGGAATCTCTCTAATAAAAAGAAACAAAATGGTTCTAGCTCCACTGCTAGATGCATCACTGGTTGGAACGACATCAAGACTACCTTTGAGGAAAGATTTAAATCAACTAAAGACTATCAGGACTTCTTGGTGCAGTTGTCTCAAATGAAGAAAGGAGAAGGTGAAACTATGAGAGACTTCATGGCTTGTTTCAAATAGTTTCTTCGTAGGATACTTGAAGATAATTTTCCATTTGAAAATAAATGTCAAGAGATTCTTCATTAATGCTCAATCACTGGAGGTAGGATTTATCCTACGAAGAGTTCAACTAAGGAGCATTATAGATACACAAAGGATGGCCATTGAACTTGATGGTGATATCATCATCTCTAGAAAGATCAAGAATCCATAAAAGGAAAGGCCAAACATCTTGAAGACAAGAGAACATATTCATTTCTACAAAAATTGGTGAATGAGATGGCATCGTTGAAAGAGAATTTTGTGAATGAGAATTTTCTCAATGAAACCATAGAAATCAAATTGCAGGAGCACCCAAATAATTTCCTTAGAAGCCCCACACGTGAATACAAATTGTAGGGTTTAGGAAAGATAAGAAAATCTAGAACAAGAAAGTGAAGGTGATGATCTCCTAGAAGTTGATGAGCTTGAAAATGATACACAAATCAGATTCTGTGAGTATTCTAGAGGTGATGAAGATGACAAAGAAGATGCACCTAATTTCTCATGTGTAGTATTCACTCATTCTCATTATGAGAAAGGAACACCTCCCTCCACTGGTGCAAAGAAAAGAAATTTGATGATTCTCTTGTGGAAACTCTACAAAATAAAATAATCATTCGAGGATCTTTACTCCCACCCTCCATGGAGTCTAAATTATTTAATCCTGATCATGTAGCAAGTAAGAAGGCTCCCGTAATTCCAAGTAAGTCTTCTTATTCCTCTTCCAATTCTAAATCTAAATATGCTCCTGTTAAATCTAGTACTTTGAAAGCTCCTAGTGTACCTTTCAAAATACCCTCCATTCCCCAAGCATCAAACCCTGCTTCCAAACCTACCTTAAATAAAAAGAAGTCCCTTCATCACCATTTCTGAACCTACTCCTTTTGACTTCATAGAATATGCAAAAAAATCAAAATTACTGATCAAACCGAATATCTGTGGACTCACTCTGAACAATTCGAGATATTTGTTCAATATATCATAAGTGGTAGTTTAACACCCAATGTTTTGACTTCTAGTTCTAAAGGAATGCTACCAAACCCACTTACACCTCCCTCATAGAACATGCTTTATTTGAGTGCATCGAAAATTGATAAGGTTGAACCTTTCAATGTCTCCCTTCTTGTTAGAGAATACGTATTGAACAACTGCATAATAGATTTTAGTGCCTTTGACGATGTAATTCCTATAAAGGCCACCAAGGATATCAAACTCACCATGACTCCACCTGGTGGATCTTGTTACTCCTTGCAATCAAAAGAGGTCCCAATTTTAAGGAAGGTCAAAGACGCACAGGTGGCTCTCACCAGATTTTTAGACAAGAAAGTTTCAACGATGATTTTGGTAGAAGACATTCTGAATTCATTTGGAATGTTTATTAAGTAAAGGTTTCTATCGAAATTGGGGGTAAAATTTAGATGAATTGGTCATCTATAACTGTACCAGTGAAGGGATACATGGAGAAATTTCTTCCAGAGAATAAGATGAGGTACAAGGTGTGAAATTATAGAAGCCTAGAAACCAACATCTTATATCAAGATAGTAGGAGGATGAATTAATTTTTGAAACCGAGGAGGAAGAGGATATTACCATCTTGATAGGGACATACATGCCTTCCTAGAGAGGCATGGACCTTGAAGAAGCATTGAGGATATTTGAGTTACAAGAGGGAAGCCTCAAATTGCCGGATGATGCAAACCATGAAGAAGAGGAAATGGTTCTTGATGATTTTCAAACATAAAAAATCAGCTTATGTGTTTATCTGTGATGAAGAGATATTCTCATTCCCATTCGAAGATGATGAATCCCTTGATCATGTCACCCAAGAAGAGACCAATCCAGTCTGCAATGAGCCCTTGAATAGTGGGAAAGAACCATCTTGTACGAGAACTGCTAAGAGCCACAAAAGAAAAGAAGATCCTAAGCTCATTCTCATACTCTCTTGATGCAAGCCATTAACCTAAAATACAAGCGTGAATCTTATTTGAAAGCTTCAATCAATGTGAAGGTTGGCCATGTTGAAACAAAGCAAGATGAGAAATATGATGCCCCCCTGAGCCAATGATTGATGGATGCAATGATGAAATGGAGATATTTTATTTCCCATTTAAAGAAGAAGACTCTTTCCATGATGAAGAAATTGAAGAAAGGATTTTTGAGGAATTTGAAGCTGAAGCTCCTCTTGATGAAGGATTGATAGAATGCAGTGATTCCCAAGATAATGAAGTAATCCCTCCGGATAGTTTCCTTAAGCTACAAAATAAATATTCTTGAAGGCATACAAAGATGAGTTGCATGAAGTAACAAAGGATATCTATGTTTAAGGAATATTGGATGCATTAGAATTCTGAGAAGACCCCGAGCTGATTATTCATCTCTTAACCCATGCCATGGCCATGATTCTTGATCTCTTAACTCATGTCATGGCCATACAAGACAATTATGAGGTCACTTCCAATCCTTTTTGTAGTACTCAAACACCTCAAAGTGGATTAGAGAAAAAGATAAGTCTTAGGTTTCTCATGGAAAAGAGGTCAATGAGCATAAACTTGGGAAATAAAAGAATTTAGAATGTTTAAGTAATTTGAATGAAAATCATCCTTGGGGAAATGATAGGATGCTCAATGAGGAATCAATTACATGGATAAATGTAGAATGCAAATGACACTATGAAATTGATTTCAAAGATGATGAAGGCGTGGAATTTCCATGTGAAGACCTAAGCATCAATAAAATCATGTGGAATCACTCCTAAAAAAACATAGATGGTCATGAAAGCCCCAATATTTCACAAAAATTAAGGATAAGAGGATACTTTCTAGAACCAGTCAATGGCTTTGTAGAACATCATCACTCAATGTTTCCCACTCATGGGTAACTTTTAAGGAATGAAAAGTAATTCAGTGAAAGTGGGTTGTCCCCACCTTATACCATAGGTGATTTATAGGTGTGTTTCCCTTCCCATTATGTGTCGCATGTTTCCTTTCCATTATTGTGTGTGTGTGTGTGTGTGTGTGTGTGTGTGTGTGTGTGTGTGTGTGTGTGTGTGTGTGTGTGTGTGTGTGTGTTTGTGTGTGTGTGTGTGTGTGTGTGTGTGTGTGTGTGTGTGTGTTTCCTTCTTTTCTCTCTTTCTCTCTTGTAAGTTTTACATGACTCCTCAGGGCCCAATGGATAAGGAACTAGTCATATTGTCTAAATTTGAGATTCGGGTTCTTCATGTGATTTCTTCATTGATCTCGAGTCCATGTCATGTCCCTAAGCCAAAGCTAGTTATTGTCGTGCAAATGTGCAACATGGAAATTGACAATTTCTAAGCATGACAATGATACCCCTGTACCAAAATTTTCATGTTTTATCATTCCAAGGCACCTTGGGTCTACCTAGTCAGTCTAGTAACCTCCCAATTAGTGTTAATTCATTCCCTAGGTGATTTAGGAAAGTCAAATCAACCCCTAGGTTATTTTAGGATTTCATTGAAAATTGCAAGCTTCGGGTAGTTGTGGAAAGGGCTATCAATGGCCTTCCTAGACTGGAGCAATCCCATGGAGTGGAACAAAAAAAAAAAATAGACATGGAGGTGATTTAAAGGCCTTGGGACATCATGGAAGTGATTAAGGAAGATTAGGTTTACGAGCCTAGGTAGTGCAAAGGCCAAAAACAACTACTGAGCTTCCAAAGGTGATTTTGGGAGCTCCGGATGGAGTTAGGATAAAAATAAAATATCTTCAGAAATGGAATTCCAATCACTACAAGAAAATAAAATTTGTTTTTTCTCAACACTTTTGTGTAACGGGTTTGAAATCATATTTTATCTTTCATAAATGGAGCATTAGATCAAAACTACGGGTTCTTAGGGATCAAATGAAAGAATCAAGAAATGATACCCAACCCATTATATTCGTAATTATAGTTCTAGTCATGATCATATAATATTTCATCAAAAAAATCCATTGGGAGCTCAAGTTATCACCATTTCAAGTTGCCCTCTTAGAGCAAGTTCGGGAGTTAGTCAAATTTTGGGAGGACACATGTCTCTCCTGAGCTTGGCAGGATTTTATGTTCCTCACATTCCTCAAGGTCAGGGAAATCACACATGGAAAATTTTCCTAGCCCTCATAAGACCTCCAGACCCTCATATGACCTCCAGGATCGCCAGTTCAACACCCTGTGTGCTTACGGGAGCTCAAAGCCTCAATGTCATATTGATGCCACATGTCATCACTGGAGCACCGTGGAATTTTATGTCCCTCATGTTCCTTTTTGGTTAGGGACATAAAACATGTAAAAATTTCTCAGCCCCTAAGGATAATTTTGGTCACCCATATGACCAACTTCCAAATCCTCGGTGCTTTAAATCTGATTTTTTAGCCTTCATTCCCCATCGGATCTCCGCCACATGTCATCACCTTGCTCACCATGGAATTTTATGTCCTCACTTCCATTTGAGGTGAGGGATGTTAGGGACATGAAAATTCACCATCTCCCATCTCATCTTTATTTCAAAATTTTAAAAATCCCTCCTTCTAACTTCTAACATCTAACTCCTCCGTGAACAACTTGCTATATAACTTTCTCTACAACTTCTCACCAACACTCCACCATTTCCAAAGATACAACCAGATTCAATATATTGCTTACTCCCATTCATGGGAAGGAATTCAAAAAAATAAATCCTTCAATATATGAAAATATGGATGTCCTAGAATAAATATTGATCAAAAAAAGAATGAAGAAGCCAAAAGTTTGAAAATATTCATTGCCATAAAACCAAAAATCGAAGAGATCTTACAAACCGGTGCACAGATTGATAAACCATATATTTTTGAGTTCTTCTCTCTTGTAGGACATTAAAAAACAATATTAAAACCTCCCATTCATGGGAAGGAATTCTCATAGCAGATAAATTTCACTTTTGGCTCCACAAAGAACAAAGGTCATTTTCCCATCAAACCGACAACCAGATCAAGAGAAATCCAAAAATAAATCCTTGATATATGAAAATATGGATGTCCTAGAATAAATATTGATCAAAAAATAATGAAGAAGAAATTTCAGTTTGAGTCGAAGAGACAAGAAGTTATTGAAAACTATTCAATAGAGTTGATTTCAAAAAACGGAGACAAAAATTTCACACACATGAAAATTTCGAAAGCTCCATTAATGGCTGATATGACATAATGAAGAAGCCAAAAGTTTGAAAAAATCAAAAATCGAAGAGCTACCTCTCCACATATATTTTTGAGTTCTCGGTAGGTTCTACCTCCCATTCATGCGAAATCTCGCAAAAAATTTGGAGGAATGATCGTTGAAAAATCTAGTTTCGTGTGAACTAGTATTTTCACAATGAAGTCCCTATTTTTAGGGATATGGAGGTGTGAGATTTCATCAAAGTTCTACCTTGTCACATGAAGAACATCTGTGAAAAAGGAAATGAGCTACCTCTTCACTTCTCATGGTTCCTATTTTTAGGGATATGGAGGTGTGAGAGCGAAATCACACATGAAGAAATTGGAGGGAATGATTGTTGAAAACTATTGTTTCATGTAAAATAGTTTTTGTGCCATGAAGTACATATTTTTAGGGATATGTTTTTTTTATTATTCTACCCCCGCTAATGAAAATCTCATTTTCTGACTTGTTCAGACGAAGGAATCACTCAAAATGTGTAGTGTGGAATCCTAGAATACGACCTAGATTTTCAAAGCCTATTTTGTCGCAATATGACATCTGTGGTGCACTTAATAAAAATAGCATGCCTTCCTACATAGGGGTATGTTGCTTCAGGTAAGCCATCATTTGAAGAGGCTAGGAAGAAGGTAGTGAACACAGATGGAGTATCACAGGCAAAGTCATCAAAAAGGTCATCTCTACTGCAATTGACATTTACTAAAAATAGGAAGTGGTTCCACATGCCCCGCTATAAATAGCCATTTGGTCCAAAAACTAAGAGGAACCCAATAAGAAGAAATAATTGAAGCTACCGTAGTCGATTGAGGCTAGGCAAAGCTAACTATGACACTTACTAAAAATAGTAAGTTGCCCCATCTATACTTACTAAAAATAGCATGTCGTTCTCAAAGGGAAAGTTTTAAAAAATGGGTAATATAGGGATGATCATTCAGGTTAACACCATCATTTTGGATCATCCATGGGCATTGATCATAGGGAATTTGAGACTCATCTCACGTAATTCAACAGTTTCTGCCAACACTCACTTCGTGGCTCGAGTTACATGAGTATCTTGTGCAGGGTGGAAGTTATGGTCATCGACAAAACCATTCAAATAGTGTTTTAAAAAATCATTTGAAAGCATCTGTGAGCCAATTGGAAGGAGTTTCACACAAGTTTTAATATTTAGAGTTTTATTGCATTGAGCTTTCTATCAACGAGGATCAATGGAATTCATCGGGAATGACATCTCTTCTTCTCCTCTCACTCTTTCTCTCTCCTCTTCCCCCAATTTTTTCTCTCTTCTCAATGTTTTAATTTTGTGTCCGGGTTGCACTTTTTCATAAGTATTAATGTTCTTAATGTAATAAGTCACCTTTATGTTATAAAAAGGGACTTAAAAGTTTTTGAGGAAGTTGAAAAGTTTTAAGTTGTGTGAAGACATATGAAAAGGAATTGGGGGTATATGAAGAGTCATATCTCATTCTATAAATTGTAAATCCATTCCAATTTCAAAGGGGTTGGTAATTGATTTTGTAAACTCAAGAGTGTATTGTACTTTGAGAGAACAAAAGAGATAGCCATTTTTGTCCATTTTCCCCCTCACTAGTTTTCCTCCATTCCCACACTATGTACAACTTTTGTTTACGCAATCAATACAAGAAGAAGGAGTTTCTAGATTTTTTTCTAAGGTTTTTATTTACAATTTGTGATCAATCAATTCTATTTCATCTTGTTGCTATTTGCAGAGTTGTTTCTTACCATAAATTCATGTGTTTAAATTTGTAACTAGTGTGTGTAGGAATATGATTTTCTTCCTACAATGTTAGTTCTCCCATCTCATTTCTCACTCCCCTTTCCCACTCTTCAGAAAAGTCTTCCCTAAAAATATATTTCTATCTTTTCACAAGGTCACTAGAGTTCCCTTGTTAGATCCCGTGCCATAAGACCACCTGAGAAAACCCACTTTCATTCATGCATGCATATATGGAAGTTATACCGGTTAAGTAGAGGGACTTAGACTCATGAGTTTTGGCAAAGAAATCCACCAATTTTTCCCTAAAAATGTCTTGCCAGCAATACAATTGATCATATTGGCTGGATAATGGTGTTGAACATGACTGAAATTGGTTCTTGTATGGTAAATATTGTTATAGTCATTGTTTAGTTCATCTTTTATATATTCTAAGATCTAGATCTAGTTTATGCATTGTGGATTGTTTACTATTGGTTATGAATCTGAATATACATATGCACTATCATGCTAACATTTTGTACAAGAAACTCTAAAGAGGGACCTGGTGCCTTTGCGTGCTTCGGGTGAGTGCTCAACTCAGGATGAGTGATGTGCCAACATGCCTGGGTCATTTACAGTGAATTCTAGGTTGCATCAATCATATAGATAGGCACGAGAATAACTTAACATACTATGAATGATCTTGACAATAACCACTCACGTCTTAGAAGCACCATACTATGACTTTCACACAAATTCTTAACTTGTAGCTTGACATACTACAATTTTAGCTCATTGAGCTCTCAACTTCATTGAATTTAGCAAATTTAAACTTTAAACACCTTTTGTGCCTATAAAACACCTTCAATATTATCTAGACAAGTTCGGTGACATCTTTACACACATATACCTATAGATATTTGCAAGCTCTACCTCATAAATTCACCTTACACTATAGATGCATAATATTCCTTATCAACATTGTCAAGAAGTAATTCACACCCTTATTTATTAAGAACTACTTATTTGAGTAAGGTAATAATATAGACCATCCTTATACTATCATGAATATAATCTCAATCCCAATTATACTCATACATACCAATTGGAAGGTATCAAACACACAAGAAATTATCTATTGGCCTGTTTTAATGCATATATGCTCAAGTACACTCTTGAGGAGTCAAGAGTTCATAAATAATAAACCATTATCCTTTTACATTCTCATTATCAATTTACATTATTCAAGGGTTACATAATCATATGCAAGACATAAAAACTCTAAGAAACATCAAAATTCGACTAAACCTACCTCACAACTTTAAATTGCTCATTCATAGTCTACTAACCCTGGATTTGGATGGAATCTAATTTATATCTTGGCAAAAAAGCATTCATGAGTAAAAATTACCTGCTATAGATACCCATTTAGCTATTTTAACTTCATCATAAACCTTGAGAGATCATGTCAAAGGACACATGCATAGATGCAAGATACACTTTCCAAATTAGCCTTTTTGTACTAACAATTTCAAACACAACTCGGTAGAGAATTATAGGTACATAAGTAACTTTAGGTTCTGAGACAACTTGAAAAATAATTTCCACACATTATATAATATTTGTACAAAATTTTAGCCCTGGAAACCTCCATTTGATTATTTAAATTCATTATTTCATCCATATTACTCAAATTATCTTGTGAAAACACAGTCTAGGTAGAGAAGTATCTCAAATGCACAAACTTACCCTTATGACCTCAAAATGGATCATTCACCATGTAGTTACATCTTCTAACACTCTAAGCACCATTTTTCATGATTCAAGATGAAAAAAACCAATAACGTACGTGAAACCATCTTGTTTTTGTCTTGTTAACCTTCAAGAACACTGGACAGATCTTCCCCTTTAAAATGATTGACCAAGTCATCAATCTTGATGACACAATTCCATCCTAAAAACACACCCCGAGAACCATTTACTCCCTTTGAAACTGATGGCATAGGACTTAGTGACTCTCAAACCAATGGGCATTCCCGAGAGAACTTATGATGACCAAAACACATTTCCTAAAGAGAATGAACCCTCTAGGACCCTTGAAATCCTTCAACATGCCACTTTGATACAAATCTAAAACATCACATACACCATACAAGACACTTAAATGCATATAATTCAAGTATTTATGGCTCAATACCAACTTATGATTCACATTTTTTTCTCAAATTAATCAACTTGAGACCATTCGGTCCACATACTTTAGCCATCAAGACTAACTACTGGCATTGATTAAAGAATAACTTTTTACATGATTACATGATTTAGTAAACCTCTTAGAGACATTATCAAGATCCCTAAACTCTTTGGGACACCCAAACCGACAACGATGCAGTAATGATGTAAATACATACTTGTGAACACATTAAAACCATACTTGAAGCATAATAGCTATGACATAGACAACAACAACTAAATCAACTAAATAGAACCATCAAGGCATACTAAAATAATTGAAGTGACATACCTTGACCTTATAGAGGAGGCACAATTTGACTCAAACAACTCCCCCTCATACCAATGCTTCATTTGCACTAATATACCTCCAAGAATCATAGTGGAGATATATGAACACCATGAAGACCTAAAAGAAGGTTTTGAAGTGGTCCCAAACCATCTTATGTACCTGGAGAACTCCTTCTTCATCTCTTTAAGATTTAAACTCTGATTTATACCTCTTTTTCCATCAACATCATCCCTTGATGAGACACCAAGGTATATTTTAGGTTCCCACACTCTTCCTTGATTGTTGTTATGCATACTTGGTATCCGAAAGCCAAGTCCTTACACTCTATGACCTTTCAAACTCATGTTATGTCTTGAATGAACTTCATAGCAGTTCCTTGCAACATGAATAATTCTATTACACCTGTAACAATCCAATGCGGTTTTCTTCTTGAAATCATCAACATGACTAGATGTATCATTCAAACAAGCATTGATAACATGGTCTACCTCATTGCACTTATAGCATATAAAATATTTAGCAATATCAATTCTATTATCTCTCCATGGTTTATCGTCTCTAGGATACCTTCTACACTCCTTATTCCTATGTCTAAATCCATTACATATATAACAATAACTATTAAAATATTTTTCATACCTTGAGGCATTAGGTTGCCTAATTGGCTTGGTATTCTCATTGTCTTTGATGTAGGTATCCTTCTTTCCTTCCTTGGTGCTTGGTTCACCTACTTCTTTGCATGAAACCAGGTCTTATTGCTTCACCTTATTATCCTTGACTTCATATTTGAAGCCTAGACCAGCTTTTTCACTTGCAAATTTCTGATTTATTAAGAGATCATCAAGAGCCTTAGTACTCTCTTCAAATTTCTGAAATGATTTCATCTTACTTGCAACATTTAAGAGTTATTTCTTGAGGATGATCACTTCTTCCTCCTTAGATTTCAAGCTAAGTGTCATGTTACTCATTTGCATTTCTAGCTTTCTCACAATTTCATCAAGCTTTTCAGTAATGGCCCAATGTTTCCCTTCAAGTTCTTGTATCTTTTCCTCATACTCCTTGACTTGTGAAATAAATTTCTTATTGTTATTTTCAGCATGTTATAGTTCCAATTGAACACATTCCAAATCAATCCTTAAACCATCATCATCTCCTTCATTTTCTTTTCAATAATCAGGTGTTACATCACCCCACAAGGTATAACCTCCAATATATGATGTCATGGCTTATTTTGTCATGAAAAGAACATCATCACCTAAATATTTGTGATCTGAGTCAATCTCATAATCAGATCCAACAACATCACTACTTGCTTCAGAGGAATAGACCTCTTCCTTGGTAAGAAAACTCTTCTTACCCTTCTTCTTGAAATCACCCTTTTTGAACTCTTTCTTATTTTTATCATACTTTTGATTTTTCTTCTCATGATCACTTTCATGATCATTATTTCTTTTATTATCATGTCTATGAGGAAATTTAGAAACAAAATGACCTATTTTACCACAAGAAAAGCATTTAAAAGGAAGTTTACCCTTGTACTTACCAGTTCCAATTGTCATTCTTCTAGCAACCATGGAAAAAGTTCTTCATCATCTAGATCTTGAGAGGCATCTTCAGATTTGACCTTTTTTCCTTTTCCATCTCCTCCATTTTGAAGGATATCTCTTTATTAGTTGGTTTAGAATAAATCACCCTCATCTCATAGGCAGTCAAAGTACCATGTAGATCATCCATCTTCAAGTTAGTCAAATCTTTGGCTTCTTCAATGGTAGAAACTTTGGAATCATATCTAGGAGTTAGAGATCTCAACACCTTTTGAACAACTAATTCTTCTTTCACATATTCTCCTAACCCTTTCATACTATTGACAACCTTGTCAACTCTAAGAAGATATGCAACAATGGACTCATCATCATTCATCTTAAGAGATTCAAACTGATTTCTAAAAGTTTGAAGCTTGACAATTCTTACCTTTGAGTCACCTTCATAAAGAACTTGCAATTTCTCCCATGCTTCCTTTGTTGATTTGCAATGCATTACCTTTCCCAATTCAAATTCTCCAAGACCATGAATGATAACATTGAAGGCCTTAGAATTATGTTCATATGCATCCTTATCTACTTTACTAGTAGGAGAGTGGCGGAGGAATGTATCCATCTTCCACAATCTTCCAAACATCAAACCCTTAGGACATAATATGGGTCTTCATCCTTATAATCCAAAATGAATAGTTTTTTCCATCAAACATTGGTTCCTTGCAAATAATTTTACCACTCGCCATTTTTGTACTTCAAGGATATTATTTCAAGTTTTCAAACTTCTCCAAAAGTACATGCTCTGATACTAATTGTTGGAAGAAAAATGGATTGAGATGGGGGTTAATCAATCCTTATAAAATTTAATTCATATTTTCAGATTACTTAACCAAACCACAAATTCACTTATCTAATCATTTATGTGTACACAACATCAAATACCACATATGTTATAAACCATGAACAAGATAATCAACACAAAGACATAATATATAAGTGGGAAACCATCAAGGGGAATAAAACCCACTAAAAAAACTTTATATTGATATGTTTCAAATTTAGTGAGGCACCAACCCCACAAAGAGCACTAACCCCTAGTTTAGTAGAGCTATAACCCTACAAGGAGCACCAACCCCTATTTTTTTGAAGAACCAACTCCAAAAGAAGGCTACAACCCCCAAGATGATCAATAATAGACTCAAGCACATTATTGAAGAATATATTTGATCTATTTCTCTGCCACAACCGACAAAGATCACAAATTCAACTCACAACCTCTTTCTCAAACCATAGGTCTTCAATCTCTCACAAAGTATGACTTTTTAACTTCTCAAAGATTCAAACCCTTGTACACATGATTTCCATCAATCTTAAACTTATCACACACTTGATATGATCTCAATTCATGCTCATACACCTGTAAAACTCTCACACCTAGGTCACACTTCTTGCACACACACTACTAGCTCACAAAAGCACCAAAAACTATGCTTTTATAAGCTCCTCCTTAATACAACATTAAAACATCCCATATACTTTTCATAACAGATACAAGTGACCCATATGGGTCGGCCTAGAAAAACCCCTTCTTCCATGCACTAAAAATCCTCAAATGCCATGTATTGGAATGAGAAAATATCCTAACACCAAAATTTTTTTATACATGCACTAAAAATCACCAAACATATTTAAAATGAAATTTAAACATCAACCATGGTCGCAATTATCAAGAACCAATCAGACTATTTTTTTTAATGGGCCGAATTGCTAATAGCCCTCACAAAACACCTATTTCCAGCACCCTATCTTCACCTTTTGGCTTCAAAATCATCAAGGAACACCTCAACTATGACATGCAGCCACTCTATGGAAATTTAAGATCCTGTAGAACAATTATAAACAAGTTATAGCTCATGAAACATCCACTAGTTCAAACTACATCAACGTTTTCCTTCACCAAATCAAGCTACCAAAAAGTAGTTTCCAAAACAGTAATTTAGCACCCTTCCGAAACTTTAAATAGATCCAAATTTATTAATTTGGTGAAAATTCATACTTTTTCACATTATAGGTGATATAAAGAATCTCCCAATCCATATCATGCTCCAACCAACTCAATCTTTCAGAAAATATAGTTTTGTCATGATAAAAACCTTATATCACTAGAAATATATCTGAATTATCTTTCCAACACAACTTTAATCACCTCATAAATCCTCATGTAGCTCTTGTAATGTCTATTTTTACCGAGGACCGCTTTTAACTACCTTAAAACTATCCTTTGACCAACCAACCTAAATGAAAAATAATTGACCATAAAATTGCATATCCATGACCTGAAATCTCTTTTTACATCAATAAAAACTCACATTCATCACACAATGGCCATTTATCTTGCAACTCTTTTGGAAAACCTTGTGTGAAACTAAACTTATTTAAAAGTTGATATATTTGAGTTGGGTCCACTCATCACCATAAAGTATACCATACCTTTATTTAAATATGAAGGATTAATATACATGTTACAATCATCATATATGCAC
Organism: Taxus wallichiana var. yunnanensis; assembly: GCA_018340775.1. Lineage (NCBI taxonomy): Eukaryota > Viridiplantae > Streptophyta > Pinopsida > Cupressales > Taxaceae > Taxus > Taxus wallichiana. The sequence continues at coordinate 689,462,192 of CM031242.1, read as the reverse complement.
TAGGAATAAATTGGCCACTTAGGAAGAAAATCTTTCAAACCTATTTCAAGTTAGGGTTTCAAACTCATAACAAGTTGTTTACCTTCTTAACATTCGTTCATAATAACCTGATGATGAATTGACCTCATTATTTTTTTGAAACCTTATAAAATCAATATATAATCATCCTTGAAATCCAAAAGGCTCCATGTAAATTATAAAATCTAGGGTGAGCATCGAAGTTCCAACTCAAGTTGGAAATGGTCTTGTTCTTGACAATGTTTCACCAAAAACCTCATATATTTAAAAATTCACATCAAAACATCCTGAAATTTTTCTCAAAGAGCCATGACACATCAAAATGACATCTCCAATTATCATCATGTCATAAAAAAATTTCAAACTCTCTAGAAACTAAGAATTTCATAGCTTGAGTCCTTGGGGTTTTACACTGTAAAGGCTAGGGTCAACTGAAATAACCTCATAACTCATCAAGAAAACACTAAAAAGGTCATAACATACCTGGTACATCATGATACAACTTTATACATGCATCCATGAGATCATATAGCTCCATATCTCAATCTCATACCTCCTAACATCCATACCTATTCCAAATGAGCACCTGAAACATGGTCATCAACATGTATCTACATCCTAAAACTCATGTGAGTGATCAATATCTCCCAAAAATTATCTCAATCATGCCAACATGATTCTAAATTTACCAAGAAGATCATACCATCATGCAACATAACCTAGGTTAACTAGGTCACTTGAATGGGCTTTCAAGAGCAAAAATCCTCATTGAATCACCGATAGCATCATGAACACCTCTAAAACATCATTTCCTCATCATCCAAAGTATGATATTACCCTAATAAATCATAAAAAAATTTCATTAATGATGTTTTTCATCAATGAAAACTCCTATGTAGCAACATTCCAATAAGCCACATATAAGATTGTGATGGGAGTATGGAAGCTGTGCATATATACCTACGGTAGATGCAATAAGGGGTTTATATGTAGCTTGTATGGGGGAAATATTTTCTCCTTAGGTGGTTTTCTTAGGTCTATGCCCCATCTTTGAGAAATATTACACAAACTAATCAATGTGGGAATTTTACTTTTGAGGGAAATTTGATCAATGCGGGAAGCTTTCTTACGATGCATGATTTTTTATTTTATCGTTTCTTTTGATATTTAGAAGGATAATAAATGAGAGAATCCTTTACTACCATGATATATTAAGGTATCCATCCTTTGAGGGAGTGTTCTACAACTAAGTATTTTTTCTTTTGATTTTGATTTTTTATTTTAGATGGTAGGATAAGATACGTGATAGCTATCCTTCGAGGGATATGTCTATACTTTTGATATTATTTTCTTTATATCAACAACTCTCCTTTAAAGGAGTAACTAGTATTTTGGAAAATGTATCTTTGATTTGAACATCCATAACTTTTTGACTTTTATGATGGAGATGAGGATAGCCAAGTAGACCATGCGAGGAGGGAAAATAATGTGTACAAGATACACATGTGGACCCTTATCATGGTTCCAGTAGGTAGATAAGAAGGAAATGGATGTAATGATTGCGGGGTTCCCACCTAAAAGGAGGAACTTTTCCATAAGGAATATGCTATGAGTAGATTTGTGGTGCCCATTTCAAGGTCATATATAGGATAGTGATGGAAGACCACATGATTCTAAATCATTATGATGGAATATGGAGAAGGCTAATGATGGAAATAAGATCATTAATGTGACTAAGATCATGTTGGTAGGTGTGTTAATAGTAGAAAGGCCACAAGTTCAAGGCATTGAGAGGTTCCATTTGAGCTTACCATAAAGGGAGGATAAGCAATTGGAAACCAACCCATACTTATGAGTAATAATGTATTGTCGAATCACGTTTGGAGAAAACTTTTCATGTTGGCTCCTTTCTAGAGTAGTGACATTCTAATTTATTTTAAGAAAAGGTCACCAATATTAAAGTCATGCTCTTTTAGATGTTTATTGTAGGCGTGTTTGATACATTCTTAATACATGTGATGATTTTTAATGGTGTTAAAGTAACGTTCATCTAATAGTTCAAGTTATGCTAGATGCTCTTGGTGATAGTCTTCGTCAAAGATGAATTCACAAAGAGAAACACACGAGGATTGGATTTGAAATTCGATAGGAGGGATGAAATAAGAACCATAGATGAGAGAGAAAGGGTAGCATCTATAGAGGTGCAGATTCTAGTCGATAATCCCAAAGAGCGAAGGGGATATGAAGGTGTCAATCTCAACTTGCCTTATCGATAGTTTTTTCAAGAATATTATAGAGAGTCTTGTTAGTAGAGTTGTCTTCACCATTAGCTTATGGCTAGTATGGAGAAGAGAAGCTAAGCTTGATATTGAAGGTGTCCATGATGATTTTATGAGGAATGACAAAGTGATAGATCATGTGATGATGATAGCTTTGGTTGATGTGAGTGGAATGGATTCCACCCATTTAGTGAAATATTTGGTAGCGGTGAGGATGGAATGATGATGTTGAGAAGAATTTGTATTAATAAGATCATTTGAGCCCTCATTGTGGGAAAGGCCATAGATCTTGAGATGGTTGTAAGGCCTGGCTAGGGATATAGATGAGATTGGAATGTTTTGACACTCGATTCACTTTTTAACATACTCACATCAGTCTTGGTTGAGGTTGGGCCAATATTATCCCATCCAAAGAATACATTTGGCGATGACCAAAGCGCTAAAGTCTCCACCTCATATGCCATCGTGAACTTCTTGGATAGCTTAGATAAATTCACAGGATTTAAGGCATCGTAATAAAATACCGTCAAACCCATGTTTATAGAGGATGCCACTAAGGATAACATAGTGGTTGGCATGTTGAAGAAATGACCTCCTACCATTTTTGGATAGGCTAGAGGGAATTTTGTATTGAGAGAGATAATTGAATAACTAGGTATATCAATGATCAAATTTGTTTTTATCGATGAGATTAATAAGAAGAAGCTCATTGAAATGGGATGGTTGGTTGATGTAATGAACAACAACGAATAGTTTGGATTATTTTTTTGTCCATGGGATGAGTGATGCAAGGGATGTCATAGTGTCTATGAAGCGGTTGGATGAATGAGGGATGACTTGGATAGTATATTGATCAAAGGATTTGAGGAGAAATTCGATGATGTTATTGTATTTTTGAAGGAATTCATTTTTACATTGATAGAATCCCTCAATTTCAATGATTATATGTTTGGAATCACCATAAATGTCAAGGATTTGGGTGTTGAGCATGATAGTGGTTTGAAGGCCTAAGATAAGGGCTTCATACTCAGCCATGTTATTGGTGCATTCAAAGTTGAGCTTATAGGTGATGGGGATAGGAGTTTCCTAAGGAGGAATAATGATGATGCCGACACCTCCTCCTTGTGTACACTTGGTACAATCAAAGAATAGTGTCATTTGAGGGGAGAATATTCATGATCAATGGTGTTGATGGATTCTTCAGAAATTTCTCGTGGGGAGATGATTATCCGAAAGAGGGGCATCAGTGAGTTGATCACCGATATCCGAGTGCCTTGATTGATTTTACGAGATGAAGTCTAGGTCAAACTCAGTCATGAGCATGAGCCATTAAGTGATACGATCGGTGTGATATGGTTTGGAATGCATGGTTTTAAGAGGTTTAAAGCTAGTGATAACATATGTTTTTTGATTGGGAAGATAGTGGTGAAGTTTGGAAGTTGCAAAAAGAGATCATAACACATATTTTTGGCTTGTATATTGGTTTTCGAGTATGGCTGATATAATAGATAACTTGTTCCCTTCCCTACTCATCACGGTGTGCAAACATGACACATAGAGCATGTTTGGTGATAGATATTTAAATATAGAATGGTTCATCCTCGCATGGATGCATGAGTAAAGGTGACTGTACACACCCAAAATTACATGTGCTACATTATTGTAAAAAGGTTACAAAAGTCCCCAATGATGATTTAGGTCCTTTAAAGAAGGTGTTCGAGCTCCAATTTTCATTCATAGTGTATATTTGTTGCCTAGACATCTTTACTTAGCCTCCCACACCTTTTCTAGCTTCTTGCCTCTTTTTGTGCATGTTTTGGTCTTTAGTGCTAGAACCGCCGCCCTACCTGAGTGGTAGTTTTGAAACTGCTGCCCAAGCCAAGGTGGCAGTCCTGAAACTGCCACAATGTGTGGTAGTGAAGTCCCCGCCCGCTTTTTCCATAATTATTCATGTGTGTTTTAACATGTGACGGTTCACTTAAATTTGCTTTTTGCATGCATCCGTGAGCCAAATTGTCTAAAATTAGCTTTGATTGCTTCGTTCTCCTTCCTCCTTATATTTTAAAATAGATTTAATTGGTTGGAACTACTCCTTCTTTCCTTATGCATGAAGGAACCTCCCATCCTCCATTCCTATATATTCCATTCTTGTATTCAAGAAAAAGGCCTGAGAATTTTGTGTATCTTGCATTTTATTGCTGCTACGATCTTGCTAGGAATTACATAGAAAATCAGTAATCTCTTGTGTTATCTCTCTTCTACCTGCATTGCATCTAGACTACCATTAAGCTATCATTGCTCAAGCACCATCCTCCTATTTTTTTTCTTGCATTCACAATCTCTTGGACTCACATGAACACTCAGAGAAAGAAAGGAACATACTGAGGGGACAGATACAGACACAACTAGATTTTTCAAAGATCTTGCTATTCTAGGTTGGAATTATGTGTTTGTTTGCCTTATCTATTGAATTGTCAATTTCATATCAAATAGAGTAGAAAATAATTCATATCAAATAGAGTAGAAAATAATTCATATCAAATAGAGTAGAGAATCATTCATTTTAGTAAGTTTGACTTTTAACATTACAGGGAAGTTGTGTGGAGTAATAACCCTTTCAAGGTCATTGTATGTTCTTCACCTCTCGAGGTAGGGTTTAAAGGATTTTAATCAGATTAGGTTGTTTGATTTAGATTATATTCATACATTTTCACAAGTAACCAACTACATCCGGTTGATTACTTGTCTTTAGTTTATTTATTATATTAGAACACATTGCTTAAAGATTAGAAAATAACAAAAATATTTCCTTTGATAGATTAGTTTACTTTTATTTCTTTGATCCAAAATATTATGAAAACTCCAAAAACATAGATTAGATCTCTTTTAGTAATTAGTTTTCTTATTAAAAGTCATTTTATTTCATTTTGTATGACCATCAACGGTCCACAACAGGAAAAGACATATAGTTGTGATCCATTGGTCCCACAACCCAATGGGCTAGAATTGATAACTGACATTGATACCAACTTATGTTTGATAGTCTTACGCACACCTGCAACTTTTGCTAAGAAGATAGAACAAATCAATACACTAAACATAGCTGCTAATCAAGCCTACGACTATTAGAATGCTCCTAGCAACAGGGTTTGATTACGCACATGACCATCCAAGGGCCATAACCTCCATGAGTCTTTGGTTATGATCCTTAGGTCCCATAACCCAACGAGCCTGCCAATCAGTTAGACATTGACACTAGTTTGCATACATTAGTATTCAGATCTTCACCACTTCCACTAGATATTATTGCACAACTTTCCTTATTGAATATAATAGCTGATTAGGCTAAGACTTTCTGAACCATACCGGAAAATTTCCCATAAATACCTATGGCTTCATCATGTCTCTCATTCTTACTTCCATAAAATTTTCTAGAAATCTATACAAGGCACCTGCAGTCATTTGTTGCATGTTCAACAACCAACAAACAAAATCTCAGCCGATCTTGACATTGATTTGAGTCTATGAGTGGCTATTCCTTCAGACCGAACCATCACACCACTTCAAGTTAGGAGAGAATTCTTTGCTTTAGACTCGCAGATCCCAAAATTGTGTGTTGAAGATATAAGATTGCCCAATTAGCTTGATCCCCATCACCACACTCACATTCATAGTCATTCTACACTAGCTATCTTGGCATGACCTTAGGAGGTCAGGTGTGAAGAAGGTCACGCGTTGATTTTCTATCGTACAAATTAGTGAACCTAATGTGAAGAAATAGTCTTTGAATGTTTCCACTTTCTTTGTCCATCCTTTATTCCGTGGGTGTTCTTATACCCACCAAATATGCCGAAATATGGTGAGTATGGTTAGCCCATCCCAGGTTTTGACATGTACCATTACCAATCAAGTATACCACAACAATCACCTTCACTTTCAACATGGGTAGACAACCGTTCAACCGCTCAAAACCTTCGCTTCGGGGGAACCAATGTTAGTTCCTATGTACGTATTGAGGAAATCGACCAGATCACTCAAAACTATCCCCTCAAATAGTCAAGTTCAAATAACATGAATTTCATTGGTGAAGAAAGTTCATCTCCTTGGGTATTATTTCAAAAACCCATTAGCATGTAATCCGATCAAATCCCCCATCTAGATGAGGAGTATTTAGCACGATATGCTAGGAGTGAACAACACTTCCAAGATATGAACCAATATTTTGATAGGTTACAAGGACAAGGTGATGTCCTTCTTTAAACCAATAATGCTACCCCTCCACCAACCAATAATACTGCCAATGAGTGGTGGCAACATCATGAACAATTCATATTAGGATACCATACTCTTCAACAACCTCAGAGGGTTCAAAGAAAAGTACCTAAGTAAAGCACTACCCCATTAATGGGAGATGTCATTTCAGCTTTGGTAGACAAAGTCAAGGAGTTAGAGATTTCCCAAAATATGCAGAATTCATACGCAGGCAAGCATGAACTCCTTCCTACCCATAGAATTACGGTAAAATACCTACTACACAAAATCCTCTAGTTTACATGAATACTAAAAACCCCGGATATCTACTTACAGGACGGGCACCTTGGGTATGTCCCCCAAGACATGTATAGATATATACAATAGGAACAAGCCAAAAGTGCGTTCTCAAATGACATACCAACTGGAAATTCAACGTTCCCTCGGCTTCATTCCTTGATTCAATATCAAGGTAATTAAGCCCACTATGTACACATGTATTATAAATCTTCGCAGGGGAACATGCATACCTACGGGTCCGTATGGATAACCACAAGGATTCCATACACCCCAAAAAAATGTCAATGCCATCCCATTTCAGCAACCAATGTAGCCCCCACCTCCCCAACAAGGATCTTAAATGGTGGAAACATACACAATGGGGACCTATTATGAATATCTCAAGGAACCCCTAGACTTCTCCATTCGGACATTCATGCTCTCAAGACCCTTGCCTGATCTTCCGAAGTTCAAAGGGGAGGTCAATCCTAATTCCCACATCAAGGCTTATGTAATGGCCATTTAAGAGCTACTCCCATTAGACACAATCGTTATGAAAATTTTTCTAAGACACTAGAAGGTATTTCTCTCGACTAGTACTATAGGATACTAGAGGCTTCAATACACTCATTCAAGTCACTCGTATCAAATTTTATCAAATATTTTGATATAAGCAAGGTTTTGAGAACAAGAATTAGGGAATTCCTTCATAACAAGCAAGAATACAATGAGTCAGTAGCCCACTTTATTCAAAGGTGGTGACAAGTTCTCTACTCCTCTGTAAGAGCTATGAATATGGATCAAACAAAAATTTGTGATTTGTTCTTTCACTCTCTCAACAGAGAGACGAAGGAATAGGTTCAAAATTTCCTGCTAAGAAGTTATGAAGAGGTGCTGGAGGGTTCTCTTCGGATTGACCAAGTGGCCATTGATAGTGGTCGCAAGGCTTATGGAGCAAATGAGAAGTTAGTCACTCCCAATAAAAATAATCCCAATTACTCCAACAACGCAAACAATAATCAAGGACCAAAGATCCTTAATAAGAATCGTGGAGCCACAACTAACAATGTGACTGACTAGCCCAAAAAACCTAATTTTATTAATCCTACTAGTACGTGTGATACAAATAACAAAACAATAGTGGTAATAATAAGAGAAACAATAATTTATCACCCTCGGTAAACATTGTGGATATTAATCGTCCTCGAAACAACCTCAACAATGAGAGACAAACACCGACCCCAAGCCCTAGTCAATACCTGGGGTATCCCAATGAATTCCAAAACTAAGGGTAAGGGTTCCAAAATTTTAATTACACCAATCAACAACCAAACAACAACCGTAGTTTTAGACCACAAGGAACAAATGAAAGGCATTGAGATTATGACCCTGACTTATACTGCGGTTTCCATAGGGTTCATGGGCATGATGTAAGAACTTACCGTGATTGTAACAAGTTTTGCAGCATTTTGAGAGGACCAAAGATAGTTATTTTTTGACATGTTTTTGTAAAACCCAATTGCACCCAATCAAAATGCCTACATGGGACCAATATCTGTGTAGAAAACACTATTAGGGATCTTCAATGATCCTCTCCCCACGTGTCTAAAGGATGGTAGATTAGATCCCAATGGTTCAAATAAAGGTATTGTAATAGGGAATCATGATTGCAAGCCTCAAATTCATCAAACCCATAGGTGGCACCTCCTTTGGATGGTCACCAAAGCAAAAGAAAATTGTGGGGTTGGTAGAGTTAGATACCGAACCCCAAATTAATGCTGCCACAAGAACCAAGGATTATTCTTCATAGCCAATCCTAATTTATCTAGTTATGTTAGAAAATTTTCATGATATGCTAAGCAAGCCAAGTAGGGGCTTATGATCTAATCAATGATTTGACCAAGACCTTTTCACACATTTCCTTCTTGGATATAATAAAGAATTCCCCTACTCATTGAGAAGCTCTGTTAGAAGCACTAGGTCTCGGCCATTTGATTAGCCTTACCTCTTCGTCAGAGGCATAGATAAATCACATAGACTTTGATGTTAGTCCTCTAGGGCAGCCTGAGAGAGATATTGGGTTCGTGTTTGACATCAATAAGATGCCCATGGATGCTGAGATAGCTCGTAGGGGTGACCTAGATTTGTTTCTACAAGTTTGGATTTACAATAACTATGTAAAGTGTGTAATGATCGATGATGGGGCAGAAGTTAACATAGTTCCCTTCTCTTTTCTTTAGAAGTTAGGGTATGGGGAGACTAATTTCTCCTCGACATGAAACACACTGAGAGGCTATGATAGCCTTAAGGTAACATCAATCGAAACCATAGTATTACCAGTTACTCTCGGGCCCAAGACGGTGCTAATTGAGTTTTATATTATAGACATGGAAACACACTATAATATGATCCTTTCCATCCTTAGATCCACCGCATGAAGGAAATCCCCTCCACTCTATTCCAGGAGGTCATACTCAACATTTAGGGAAATTATTTATAGCACAAGGTGATCCAAAACCCTTTGATATAAATTTGGCTAACTTAAAGAAGAGGCCAAGGGTCCACTCGAGTTCGAGCTTCCTAGAAATCGGTTAAAAAAACCTACAAGTGTGGTACAGAAGAAAATCTAGTTCCTAAAATGCTTTTATAATTCATGGGTTTGATCAAAGGAATTACGGTGGTCAAGGATTAAACCATTATTGTAGAGATGGTGTCGTTAGGAACCATAACAAATATTGTTGATCTATTAGAGAAGGATTTTCCTATTCTCCACCCCTTTGATTCTATGGAGTGCACGGGACATGCCTTGGGACTCGTTTCCTTCTATCGAGATGAGGTTTTCATGGTTGAGGTAAGCGAGGTAAAGGGGAAGGTATAAAGGATGATTTAACATCCATATTTCGAGTAGTTGTTGGGCTCTCTATTTTCATAGAGCCAAGTGTCGTTTTGGCGCGAGGTAGGAGCAATCCTTACTTTTCCCGAAGGAAGGATTCTACCTTATGATTTCAGTTGAATTTTGAATGCACAAACAATGGGGCTGAATATGAGGCTCTTCTATTAGGTATCATTGTAGCTAAGAGAATGGGAATCCTCAATATTAGGGTGTTGGGTGATTCACAACTAGTCACAAATTAGATATCGAAGTATATGAGAATAGATCCAAACATCTACAACTTTACAAAACAATAGTGCTAGGTCTAACGAAAGGGTTTGATTTCATCTCAATTAAAGTAGCTCCACACAAAAAGAACCTTCTCATATATTCTATAACAACTTCACGCTTCCCGCTTCACCCCAAGTAGTGACCTGGAAGATACCAAATTCACGGTTTTAGTTCACACCGAACCCTTGATTCGTAAAGCACCAATGACCACAATGTTGAAATACGTAGAAATTGAGAATCAAACTGATTGTTCAGAGCACATTTATAGTGATGAATCAACTTTAAGTTATTTAAATGATTTGGCAGAACAACATTTTACCTATCACGAGATAGAATTTTCCTTAATTTCACGTTCCTCTTCATATTTTGGGAATCCCATGATCAAATCCTCCATAGGAAGGGGTATTGAGATTTATGAGGTAGAAGAAGAAGGGGATTTAGAGTTACCTCTGGCCCCACCTGAGTTTGAGGAGGGAAACACCTCCTTAATCGAGGGAACAATTGATATAAATATTGGAATAGAGGAAGAACCAAAGATTTTGAAACTAGGATCCTCCTTAACTCCAGAGGAGGTTGACATACATACCCAAATCCTCAAGGAACATCAAAAGGCTTTCATGTTTAGTTACTGATAAATGATGGGAACTACACCACATATCGTAGTGTAAAATATCGTCACCAAACCGGATGCAAAGCTAATTAAGCAAAAGTCAAGACCCATGAAGCCAAAAGTGGCCCTCATGGCAAAATAAGAAGTAATGAAACTTCTCTAGGTGGGATTCATCAAGATAGTTGATTATTCACAATGGGTATCTAATACCGTCCCGTTCTAAAAAATAATGGAAAGATCCGTATTTGCATAGACTTCTGAGACATTAACAAATATTTCCCCAAAGATGATATCCCATTACCATCCATTGATGTTATTGTTGACACAACAACTGGATTTGATTATTGTCTCTCATGGATGGGTTTTCAGGATTTTATCAAATCAAAATATCCAAAGTGGATCAAGGAAAAACTACATTTATAACTCCTTGGGGAACCTATTTTTATGTTGTCATGATATTCGGTCTTAAGAATGTTGGCGCCACGTACCAACGAGAAATTACATACATATTCCATGACCTTATTCATAAGATTGTGGAATCCTACATGGATGACCTACTAGTCAAGGACAGGAAGCACTGCAATCACCCAGAGGTGATTTGTATCATCCTTTTGTGCTTAATTGAATCGCATCACATGAATTCGAGATAAATGTATATTCAAGTGTAACAGAGGCAAGCTTCTAGGTTACATTATATCTTCACGAGGGATTGATGTCGAACTAGCCATACTCTAGGTTGTGCTAGAAATGGTTTCACCATCAGACGAGGCTAGTATCAGATATTTTCTTGGGAAACTCAGTGTGATCTGAAGGTTCATCCCTGATTTGACCTTTTTTATTCATCCAATCAACAATTTGTTGAAAAATGATTATAGAATTGATTGGATGGAAGAATGCAATGAGGCCTTCAAAGTAGTTAAATTATTCTTATTATCCCCTCCCATGCTAATTCCACCTAGGTCGATTACCCTTTGATCTTGTTTTCATGAGCTACGGATGTTTTACTAGCCTTCATCTTTGGCTCAAGAGGATGATGATAAATGAGAACATGTAGTTAATTTCATTAGTCGGATGTTGCTTGATTATGAGACACATTACACATAGGCAGAAAAGGAATGCCTTGCCATAGTCTTTGCAACAAAGCATTTAAGGCATTATATGCTGAATTAAGAAACAAGGGTTATTGTTAAGATAGATCACTTGCGGACATTCCTCACACAAGGATCCTTGTCTAAAAAGGTCGGGAATTTCATAACCTTAATGGGTGAGTTTGAACTAACATTTGTAAATCGAAATCCGTTAAGGGACAAATCATTATAGACTAGTTAGCTAATAATCCATTGGATGGAGGTGATCTGGTAGATTTAGACTTTCCCGATGAGTGCATGTATTTTGTCGAGACCAGGCCCCCTATCTCTATATGTCCTTGGTATACCGACATTGTCAATTTCATCATGGACCACACATACCCAGAAGGGGAAACATCGCAACAAAGAAGGTGGTTACACATCATTGCCACTAAGTACATTATTTTGGAACAAGTGCTCTACCGCAAATCCTTTGACGGAATGTTGTTAAGATGTGTTGACGCTAAAGAATCTGAAAATATTCTTTATGAGTCACATAACGGAGTATGTGGAGGTCACTTCGGTGGCCATGCCACTACTCGGAAGATACATCGGATGGGATATTTCTAGCCCACTCTAGAGCATGATGTGGTAGAGTTTGTGTGTAGATGCCACAAATGTCAAGAGTTATCCCATGAGATCCACATACCGGCACAATCTTTTGCAACCAATCACAACCCCATGGCCCTTTTCCACATGGGGCCTGGATTTGATAGGGAATTTCTCTCCCTCATCAATGGATGGCCATAACTTCATAATCACGGCCACATAATACTTTACTAAGTGGGTATAATCCATGCCTCTTACCACCATACCCGGCTCTATAATTTTTAATTTTATCTTAAATTAGATAATTTGTAGGTATGGGGTGCCATAAGTCACTATCCGGATAATGGCACATCTTTCAAAAATGACGAGGTGCATGAATTGTGTGAAAATTTCAAGATAAGTCATCACATGGATTCTCTTTATTATCCTCAAGCCAATGGACAAGCTGAGGTGATGAATAAAACATTAAAGTCCATCCTCCTTAAGAATGTTAAGGAGAACAAATGAGATTGGCACTTAAAGATTTTTCCGGCCTTGTGGGCCTATCGAACGTCAGTTAGAACACCAATGGGGGCAACCCCCTTTTCTTTAGTGTTTGGTGCTGAGGTAATTTTACCACTTGAAGTCAAAATACCTAGTCTCTCGTATTTCACTACATGGGATCTGGGAGAGGAGGGTTATCGAGAAGCACGACTCTCCCAATTAGAAAGTCTCGACAAGGCTAGAATTAATGCCAAATAATGGCACAACATTTACATTGACCGAATGGCTTGGAAATACAATAATAATGTTTACGATGTGAGATCTATGAAGGAGATTTGGTATTAAGACTCGACTGACTAGATATGCAAAAACCCGGTAAGGGAAGGAAATTCAAACCTAGGTGGTTGGGTCTATATCAAGTAGTAGAAGACTACAAAAATGGGGCATTTCACCTATGTACACTAGAGGGTGAGGAATTTAGTGAATCCATGAAATCTCTTCACCTAAAGAGGTACTACACATGATCCACCAGCATTTTCATATGTACATTACTACATCTGCATTGCATTTTCATCCGCTAGTTCATTTTGTAAAATTTGTGATTAAGGGATTTATTCTTATAGCAACTCCTAGAAACTTCTGAAAATATTGGAAAAACATTCAAATCATATCTCTTCAAATCTTCATGGTATCATCAATTATTTCTAAATCATTTCATCAGTTCAAGCAAGATAAGACAAATTTTTGACCATGATCATACCAAGGCCTGCATGCTTGGTTCTACTTATAGTCTCTTTCTAGATTAGGTGTCCTTACCTATAGTCTATTCTAGAAGCTTCATGGTGTCACATTTATCCCATAAAAATCTCTTTGGAAATAAGAACATACTAAATTTTTTTCCTAGATGAGTAAGTCAAATGTAAATCTACAAAAAAATTATTTTACACATTTCTTTGCCCTACCAACCTTCGATGTTGAGCTTGCATCTTTTACTAGGGATGTAGGGTTAGGAAAGGAGAAAAATTCACTTACTCACCTATTCCTTTTCCATGGTGATGAGCCCTTGATTCCTCATGGTAGCATGGAGCAAGGAGTAGGGAGTCTCCTTGACAAACTTGAAAGTTACAAATAATTTGTTCAAATATTGTGAAATCATAAGTCAAAAACAAAGTGAGATGTCCAAAATTCTAAAGAGTTTAAAACCACGAACCCATATTTTGTCAACCAAGTGGCCATTTATGGATCTAAGTCTAGATAAACTGGAAAGTAAATCACATTCTAAGCTATGAAGTAACTTGAGTAGGGTAAAGTTGTAGTGTCCCAATTTGGTCTTGTTAAACCATTGTCTTTCCCTCATCATTATCATTCAACAAATTTTCGTAACTCATGCCCTACCTAGCTCTTTGTGTTGATCCCTCGCATCCTACCGGTTACATGGGGTCAAGGGTGGGGCAAGTACATCTTCCCATCAAATCATTTTATTATCACATTTTTTTAAGACAATATGAAGTATCAAAGGTTGCTTAAAGAAGCTAAAATTCAAATATCACATTATCATGTATCATCATTATGAAACACATAAAGGAATCATTTTGTTATCATTTCACATCCACTACATACATTCTAAAAAGCATAGAAAAGTAGAAATTGTAAATATCTAGAGCACACATAAGAGATAAACCAAAAGAAAGTCAACTCAGATATGATGGGATATCGAACCAAAAATAAGAGACTGTATATATCATGGTGAATCAAATTTGTAAACAATGTCACCATGCACTAGGCATGGTCAAAATGCTCGTAATGATCCCAAAACATACAAAAAATCGTATAAATGACCAAAAATGTCATCAAAGAAATAATAATGGCCCAATGGCATGTCAGTCCCTGTGAGATCCATCGGATGGCACCCGACCATGTGCGGGGTTTCTACTATAACTATGACAATGTTGGGAGTGAAAAAAATGATGTGAGTGCTCATGGAAATGTCCGCTAATTGTTGTCTCTTTGTGAGAATGGCTCTTTCTCATCAAGCACTCGACAGTCTTATACGCGACCAACTAGGTATGAAGGGAAGTCACTATCTCTAAAATATTCCACATAGGGGGAAATAGGTCGGTGTGTCTCTAGCGGCTAATGGATGGCCCAAGTCAAAAGTCAGCTCAGCTCGGGTCTTCCCAAGGGGATCAATAGAGTATCCATGCATACCCAATGGATGAGTTCTTGCTACTCTGTGTCATCACCGCAAGAAGCAATAAGTTAGGAAAACAAAAGAGAGAAAGAGATGCATTCTTAATTGACAAAGTAAAAAAAAAAGTATTAAACTTACTCGGGTCTCCGGGCATCCAAGTAGGATTGGTAACTATTTCGCCACTACTATTGGTGGCTGCAGAGCTTCTAAAATTGTCAAAAGTGAATCATTTTCCTATGACAGATTCATCATAATCCTCTCCACCGTGAGGAAGTGTCGACTACGTGGCTAAGGTCTCTCTCTCGGCACTGGCCTTCTCATATGTTGCTCTCATAATCTCTTGAGTATCATGCCACTTAGGGTCACTCTCCTCCTCCGCATGGCTGCCTCTAGTCCCAACACCAACTCCCTCATCCTCCATGTCTTCTCCAAATGAATCCTCCTCCATATCATCCCATGTATCCTCCTCAGATTCGGATTCTAGATCAATGTGCTCATCTTGCACTCTCATTTGTGAGTAAAGCGTTTTCATCTGAAGTAGGCATGCTCGAGGGGCACCAGCTACATGGCGAGCATGGACCACCCTTCTAACCACAATGGGTACAGTTGGAATGACCACTATCTAACCAAGATCCCCTCTAGGACCAATCCGATCCTCCTAAATAGTCCTATAAATTGGAGTGATGGGGGGAACATAATAATGTATGGAAGGCCAAACTGTTGGGGGGACCCTATTAAATGGGTGGACCTCAAGTCTCCCTACTCTTTCAACGCAGTTGAAGCTGCCGAAGATAAATCTACCATCGTAGTCACCTCTAGTCCCCATATCCCTGCCATTTCCTGGTAGGGTGTGGCAGTCATGTCTTCCATAATCAGGGAGGCCACTAGCTGATGGGGCATCTTAAGTACTAACATACGTGTCCATCTATCTTCTGAATAGCCCTGGATCTGATCTTGGTACTCCCCTACCATAGGGGATGAAACACTCATAAACCCATCTCATCACAAGAGTGGGGTGGCTCAATGAATGCACACTGCCATCGACCACCCTGTATAAATCATGGTAGGTAGTTCCCAAGATATCGCACCCCAAACATACTTGTTGCCATGCCCCTCAATTTACGCAATGATAGGATCCTAAGAATACAAGAGGGTATCATCACCCTTGTCCCCAATCAATTGGGAGGACAAGATGCCCATGATGGCTTTGTATATGACAGGAATGGTAGTGGTGGAAATGGACCAAACCTTCATCCCCTTATTTGAGCCAAATGAGACAATGACATCTCCCATGTATGTGGCCCACTACATCATCACATCCCTCGACCCCACTTTCTCCAAAGTCAATCTCCTCCCAAGTATCGGGAGCCCAATAATACAATATACATCCTCCAAGGTGATAGCCCACTCACCCCAGACACCTAGAACCGGAAAGTGTTCCATTCTACGTCCCAATTGGAAAATAAGTCACATAGGCTATGAATAGCAGGAGCAACGTGGGGAACCCGTGCAATCCTCCAAATACCAGCCCTCTAGAGAAGATCCATCTCATCTGTGTCAGCTGATCTAGGATACTAGGGAGACAATCAAACTCCCTCTCCTGACTCCATCTGATGTACTCCTCCTTCTGCATTCACCAAAATATAGAAAAAGAGTAAGTTAGTAACATATACCAAATAATAACCTCGCCAAAAACATCACAAAACATGAAAAATCCAAAAAAATCCAAGTTTGTGTAAATTTGGGTCATTCTGTTCAGAACCACCACCCTACTTTGGGTGGCGGTCCTGAACCAATTTTCCAAACATGCACTTACCCCTAAAAACGTTAAAAAGTGCAAAAAAATACCATTTTCTATAAAAATAAAAGCATGCCCTATGGGCACCCCCTAGAGACTCATTTAAGACAAAAGAATTTGAAAATAATCCCCCTAGGTGAAATTTTCAACATTTTTACATTTAGGGTATAAAAAGACAAAAGTAAAAATAACAAACCTTTGACTATGCTGGTCGATCTCCCACACATGGAGGCATGATCACTATTACACAACGGTCGTTTCAGCTATACTCTCATAAAAACGGCCACCATGAATCCGAGCTCCAAATTCACCAAATCAAATAGCACAAATGAATTGAAAAATGAGTTATTTTGATATATATATATATATATATATATATATATATATATATATATATTGTTTTAACCTCGTTTTGAGTGTTTGTGTTCACAGGGCTAGAATGTTGGTGTAGGTATATTTCTATATCCCCACACAAATGGTAATTCCTCTTGTCATTTTGATCTAGTGTTTATTTTTTGATATTTTTTCTATCTGCACGTGAATCTTCTTTTCCTCTTGCAGGTAGCGGGAGTTTGGGTGGTGAGATTTCAACACACGGGCATGTCAGGTATAGCTTCTAACTCCCCATTTTGGGAATGCCATACTCGGACTCTAAGTTTTACACCTTTTCATGGCTAAGACACTTCTCCGAGGGGGCAATATGTATACACCCAAAATTGAATGTGCTACATTGTCAAAAAAAAGTTACTGAGAAGTCCCCAATGATGATTCAGGTCCTTTCAAGAAGGTGTTCAATTATCAATTTCCATTCCAAGTGTATATTTGTTTCCTAGACGTATTTATTTGGCCTTCCCATGCCTTTTCTAGATTCTTGCCTCTTTCTGCGCATGTTTTGGCCTTTAGTGCTAGGAACGTCACCCTTCCTAGGTGGTGGTTCTGAAACCACCACCCAAGATAGGGTGGTGGTCTTGAAATTGTCACCTTGCATAGGGAAGCGGTCTTATCTACTTTTTCCATAATTATTCATGTGTGTTTTAACATGCGACGGTTCACTTAACTTCACTTTTTGCATGTATCCATGAGCCAAATTATCAAAAATTATCTTTTATTGCTTGGTTCTCCATCCTCCTTATATTTTTAAATAGATTTAATTGGTTGAAACTTCTCCTTTTTGCCTTGTGTATGAAGGCACCTCCCATCCTCCATTCCTATATATTCCATGCTTGTATTCGAGAAAAAGGCTTGAGAATTTTGTGTATCTTGCATTGTATTGCTGCTATGATCTTGCTAGGAACTACATAGCCAATCTCTAATCTCTTGTGTTATTTCTCTTCTACCTGCATTACATCCGGACTACCATCAAGATTTCATTGTTCAAGTTCCATCCTCCTATTGATGTTCTTGCATTCCCAATCTCTTGGACTCACATGAACACTTGGAGAAAGAAAGGAACATACTGAGGGGACAAATACAGACACAACTAGATTTTCCAAAGCTCTTGCTTGTCTAGGTTGGAATTGTGTGTTTGTTTACCTTGTGTGTTGAATTGTCAATTTCATATCAAATAGAGTAGAAAATCATTCATATCAAATAGAGTAGAGAATCATTCATTTCAGTAAGTTTGTCCTTTTAACATTACCAGGGAAGTTGTGAGGAACAATAGCCCTTTCAGGGTCATGATTTGTTCTTCACCTCTGAGGTAGGGTTTGGAGGATTTTTATCAGATTAGGTTGTTTGATTTAGATTATATTCATACGTTTGCACAAGTAACCAACTACATTCGGTTGAATACTTGTCTTTATTTTATTTATTATATTATAACACATTACTTAAAGATTAGAAAATAACAAAAATATTTACTTTGATATATTAGTTTGCTTTTATTTATTTGATCCAAAATATTATGGAAACTCCAAAACATAGATTAGATCTCTTTCAGTAATTAGTTTTCTTATTAAAATTCATTTTATTTCATTTTGTATGACCATCAACGCTCCACAACACGAAAAGACATACAGTTGTGATCCATTAGTCCCACAACCCAACAAGCCAGAATTGATAAATGACATTGATACCAGCTTACATTTGATAGTCTTACACACACCTACAAATTTTGCTGAGAAGATAGAACAAATCAATACACTAAACATAGCTGCTAATCAAGCCTATGATTGTTGGAATGCTCCTGGCAATAGGGTTTGATTACATACATGACCATCCAAGGGCCACAACCTCCATAAAGCTTTGGTTGTGATCCTCAGGTCCCATAACCTAACAGGCCTGCCAATTAGTTAGATGTTGATACTATTTTGTGTACATTAGTATTCAGATCTTCACCACTTCCACTAGATATTATCACACAACTTTCCCATCGAACATAACATCCGATCAGCTAAAAATTTCTAAATAAAATGGAAAATCACCCATAAATTCTTGTGGCTTTTTCATGCCACTCATTCTTACTTATATGGCCTTGTCTATAAATATATATGAGGTGCCCATAGGTCATTTTTTACATGTTCAACAACCAATGAATAGAATCTCAGCCGATCTCGACATTGATTGGAGTCTACAAGTGGCTATTATCTCAGACCAAACCATCACACCACTTCAAGTTAGGAGAGCATTCTTTGCTTTAGACTCACGAGATACTGAAATTTTGTGTTGAAGATATAAGATCAACCAATTAGCTTGATCCCTGTCACCACACTCACATTCACAATCATTCTACACTAACTGTCTCAGCATGACCTCGGGAGGTCAGGTGTGAAGAAGGTCATGTGTTAATTTTATGTCATATAGTGACTATAGAAGATAATTCTTAATCTCATCGAAGGCCTTTTGGTAATTTTTATCCCACTTGAAGTGGGTGTATTTTTGGAGGAGATGATGGAAAGGATGGTAATGATCGAAAGTTGTAAGATGAAGCGTTGGATTGATTAAAGTTAGCCTTCGAGACTACAAAGTTTATTTATATTGATAGGGGAGGCATATCAAGTATGAACTTGATCTTAGTGGTTTCAACTTCAATACCCTTGATGAGAATGATAAATCCAGGAGTTTTCTAGTTAGAACCCCCAAAACACACTTGGTGGGATTAAGATGAAGGAAGTAATGGATAAAACACATGAACAATATTTCAAGGATAGAAAGATGATCTTGTTGATATTTAGATTTATCCAAGAGGCTATCAACATAATCCTCTATGATTTTGTTGTTGAGATCATGGAAGATATAGGTCTTGGTGTGTAGGTAGGTGGCCCTTTCATTTTTCAAATGAAAGCAAATGATACGATAGCATAAGGTTCCCGAGGGTGATGAAATGTGTATTATGTTGGTCTTCCAATCTGATGAGGATTTTACTATAAACAAAAAACCCATCCATAAGAGAAAAAGTTTCATGGTTGGTGATAAGGTCTACAAGCTGATCAAGGTTATGAAGGGGAATTTGTCCTTAGTGGAAGTGAGATTTAGATCTTTAAAATCTACGCAGATACAAAGCTTACAGAGGCTTTGGAAATGGGCATGATGTTAGAGACCCATTGAGGATAATTGATAGGATGGATGAAGTTTGTGGAAAGAATGCATTGTAATTATTCTTTGATAAGGAGGGCTATGTGAGGATGCATAAAACGTAGCTTCTTCTTAAGCTCGGCTTAGCATTAGAGGTGGTGACGATGTTATGGACTATGATGCTAGGATCAAGGCATGACATGTTAGCATACAACAACGTGAAGACCTGGCTATTCTTAGAGAGGAAAGAAGTGAATGCTTCTAGCTCTTGCGGATCAACCGATTGGCCAACTTTGAGGATGCGGGGCTCTAGTGAATTCCTTATGTTGATATATATGGAAGATTCGTTAAGAATATTGGATGTGTCAGGAGGTAAGGCCTTATGAAGATGATAATATTACACCCCCACATAGGAAAGAATAGATTCGTCAAGTACTACATCGAAGAATATCAATGATAGGGGAATCCTCTTTTACCATCTTGGGGAATTTTAGAGGAAGGGACATAGTTTCACCCGCATCCCGATAAGTGACCGGTCTTAGGGTGATTGTAAAGATTAAAAAAATAGAAGAAAGGTAGGGTGTCATCCGTTTCCATGGGGTCTTCTGGGATGAGGAAAGGTTGTGTGGCTCAATGTTCATGGGGGATGCGAAGAAGTGCACACAATAGATTCAAAGTGGGGTGTTCTTTGAATCCAAATCCAAATTTATCATGGGGTTTATGGGCTTGATTAAGGATGAGATCATGCATGCCCTTTTCATATCATCCAAGAATAAATCCATTCCATGCACAATGTTGGAGATAGGTATAAGGAAAGTACTTGTTGTAAAAGAAATCAAATGCATTGGTGTATATCTTGGTTTGGGGTTGATTTTCGGCATGGGAAGAAGGGCGATAAATGCCACCATAGGAAAGATTGGTTTTCAAATGAGGTGGAGCGAAGGAGATGATATCCCAAATGTTAGGTTGATCTTCATGGGATGTTTTTCATGTCCACCGAATTGATTAGGCATGGGTAGAGTGTTAAGAGAAAGGAATTGATACTCCCTCGGTGAAAGATGTTGCATCACGGTGCAAGATATTTGTCGTTGGGTAACTTAGATGTAGGTACGTGAAGAATATATAACATATTAAAAAGAGTTGTAGAGAGATCAGAGATGCAAATATGAATGAATGATATTCAATAATCACATCACAAACTTCATATTACAAGCTCCCATATAAATAGGAAATATCTCCCCTATAATTTAGGAGGAGGCTACAACAACTTACTAACCTACATGAGTTGTTTCTAACTCACTCAAAAAATACATAATTGTTATTGTTATTTTATGTAACAAATAATAACAATATACTAACTTACTAACATAACATTCACCATAATAATAATTACAAATGTAATTATTATTTACACATATACACATGTTGAGCACTAACATATGAAATCCTAACATTCCCGCTTAGTACAAAGATGGGGAAAGCCTATTTTTTTACTTGCAATTATTTTCATGAATAGATTATTTTTATAGGATAATCGAGAATCCCGACAGATGGTTTTGCATACAATTAACCACAAGCCAAGAATGGTGGTTTTACAAAGTGGAGTACAAAAACCAAAAGATGATGGTTTTACATATGGTTTACCAACAACCAAAAGTGGTGGTTTTACAAATTGGTTTACCACAAACCAAAAATTAAGGTTTTCAAGTGGTTTACCTACAACCACATCATGATAAGCCAAGTACTATTATCATCCCTCATCAATATCTCATTGCAAAGAATAACATAGGAAAAATTGCTCAAACATTACAAACTGAAAACTAGAAATGGAATATTGGGATCATGTTCCCCGCCCTCAATGTGAAATTTTCACTTATTGCAAGCATGAACACTGAAAATCGAAGCATACTGACACTAGAACATTGAAAACAACAAAAATCACACCGTAAATTCTAAAACCAAAGAATCACAACATAAAAATGTCACCACAACAAAATGTGGCTTGGTTGTTGACGACTAATGATAGGTCGTTGATTGACCTCAAACCTCCGATGCCTCAATCCTCCAAAATCCTTCTTAGAACATAAAATCATCAAAATTATAGCCACATTCTTCATTCACGGGTTATTCCTTTGTCTCTAATTATTCCTCTTTTGTGATTATATTGGCTTCATTTGATTTAAGTTTTCCACTAAGTAGATCTTTAGATCTATTTTTGTAGTATTTTCAAGTATGTCCATGTTTCTTGCTGTAGAAACACTCAACTTCCCCTTCATTTTTAGAGGAATTTTTATATTTCTTTTTAATGTACAAGGCCTTCTCTTATTCTATATATTCTCTAGTTATTTTCTCTTGAGATAGAAGAGTAGATATCATGTACTCTAATGAATGCATAAGCATCGACCAAGGGTGAATACAACATTATTATATTTTAGAGGCAATCTATTCAACAAGATATATTTTGCATCTTCTTTGTCAACTTCTTCTTCCACCTCTTCCATTTGTCTCATAAGAGACCTCAATTCATTTATATGACTGGACATACTTACACCATCATTCATCTTGAATTTGAACAATTGTAATTTTAAAGAGAATTTTGCATTTACAACTTTACCACCAAAGGTTTTATTTAAAAGCTCCCAAATTTCCCTAGATGGATTTTCAAGATCAACATGATGAAGCTCAAAATCAGACATTGTAAGTCCTATGATAGCCTTGGCCTTATCATCTCTAGTTTTTCATTCTAACAATTTTCTAGCATCAATGAGGATCTTTCTCCTTTCCATTAACTATTCCCCACAAATTCTTATTCATCAATTGCATTTGAATCTTTACTTTCCAAGTGTGAAATTTTATTCCATAAAATTTATCTATGGATGTAATTGATGTCTCCATTGATCAATAGAGATATAAAAACCAACAAATAAAAATAAGAACTCACTGATTTAACGATAACTTGAGAAGTAGAGATCCATTTTTGCAAAACATAAAATGTGTTGGAAAGATGGTTTCTAGATCTTTACAATGGTGTAGAGGATTTCCTATGATTTCTTAAGAATCATTAGTGAGTTATCCAAAACTTTGGTGATTTTCCCCAATCGTTGATGATTGCATAAAATTGTAGGCAATTTATTAGAATTGTTGGCGATTAAAGTAAAAAAATATAATGTCATAGATTATGAGATGACCTGTAATCAAAAAAATATTTAGATGCATATAGAGAGACAATACAAATGCTGATGTGATTGTTTTGAGTCAGATCTTTAATATAAATCTTTGTTAGATACTTTCTTGATTTGATAGATAACATGACCTCCCTTATTTAGAAAACTCAAACATAAGAATATGAAAATGGAAGAAAGGAACTGGGTGAAGAAATTCCTTTACTAGACCTACTCACTTTGATACTAGATGAAGAATATACAACAGATTCAAATAGAGTTACAGAGAGATCGGAGATGTAAATCTGAATGAAAGATATTCAATAATCACCTCACAAACTTCATATTACAAGCTCCCATATAAATAAGAAATATCTCCCCTATAATTTAAGAGGAGGATACAACAACTTACTAACCTACGTGAGTTGTTTCTAACTCACTCAACAAATACATAATTGTTATTGTTGTTTTATGTAACAACTAATAGCAATATACTAACCTACTAATATAACATTCACCATAGTAATAATTACCAATTTAATTATTATTTACACACATACACATGTGGAGAACTAACATATGAAATCCTAACATTACAAAGGAATTGGTAGAAGCTTTGGGAGATGAGTCTTGCTTAGTGATGAGCATGTATTTTTCTTGTAGGTCATATGACATGATTTAAAAGGAGGAAGATTAGCAGGGGATGTGTGGATTTTCCCCTCATGCTCATATTTAAGACAACATTGAAGGATGAATTGGATGCAACACATAGCGCGGATCCATGTGCGTCAAGAAATATATTATGTTAGAATTCCCCTTCTACAATGTAGAAGAGTTCATAGAGTATTTTTCACCAACATGGATAGGAAGGATTACCGTTCCCAATATAGGGATAACAATGTCATTGAAGGCCTGAAGAACCACATGTGATTGGGAAAAAAATGTTTAAGGAATCTTGAGTTGGTTGAAGCTGTGAGATAAGATGATGTTGATGCTATCACCATTATCAATCATAAATCATTTGAAGAAGGTTTCATTGATACATATGGTGATGAAAAGGGGAAGTTCATGATCTTCAAGTTGAATGTTAGGGATTTCATAATCATCAAAGGATATGGTGGCAAAAGCTATAAGAGCTACAACAAGGACCATAAAAGGTTGAGGTTCATCGGTTGTGATTGGTATGTGTTGAAAGCTTCGATGAGAGAATATCGATGATTAGGGAAGATTTGGATAATCTTGTAAAGAGACATTTTCATAAGATCCTGATGTAGTTGTTTCACAATGCTTTTTTATCATAGTAGGATTTTGGGTTCATGGAGCAATCAAACAGATACCTTAGCCTTAGAAGAAGAGGAATTTGGGATAGGCTCGTTAGGAGTAGCGATGTTGGCTCTTTGTTTTTGAGTGGATGTTTGAGAGTCATGGGGGAGAGAATGAGTGGTGACATGAATAACATTTATGAAAAGAGGG
This sequence comes from Taxus wallichiana var. yunnanensis, assembly GCA_018340775.1. Classification (NCBI taxonomy): domain Eukaryota; kingdom Viridiplantae; phylum Streptophyta; class Pinopsida; order Cupressales; family Taxaceae; genus Taxus; species Taxus wallichiana. Next base: position 689,437,297 of record CM031242.1, on the reverse strand, counting down.
GACCTTCGTAGAAGAGGTAGAAGCTGGGTGGTGGGATTGAAGATGTGGATGGAGGAAAAAAAAATTAAGGCTTTGGAAGTCGTGGATTTTATTTGAGGTTGTTCTTTCGTGTGGATGAGCTATTGGATAGAAGGGGGTGGTCTTATTCGATGAGGAGATCATCTTATTTTATGAGGTTGTTGATGAGGATTTGGAGAGCCTTATAGTGCTCTATGCCCTACCTAGGGACACGATGGTAAGTGCGAGAAGATTTTGTAATCAAACCACATGGGCTTCCACCCACATGATTCAAAGGACTTGACGGGGGAAGGGTAATCGTGGATGATTGGATGAGGTGATGAAGTATTTGGGTGTAAGACCCAATGGGGGTTTTAGGGTAGGAAGTCTCATGGAGTTTGAGTTTATTTGATTTAGGAGAGGACAAATGAAGGAAAAGGGTGTTCACTACTCTTATGGGGTTGATGAGGGTCGTCAATCCTCTCCATTAATAATGTCAATCTAGGGTTGGTGTTCGATGGCTGTATGCATTAAGAGAAAAATAATCTTTGGAAAGAAGCTTCATTAAACACAATCCAAACTTGCATAAAATAAATCACACATGTAAAAATGTAAAGGCACACTTGCAAAAATAAATTTTGCATGAAGGAAACACACTTGCATAAATGAAATTTCTAAATTAAAATAAATGAAAGATGAAGAAGACACCTGCAAGTTCACAACAGAAATTATACGGAAAGAAAGATCACATAACATGAAATCAAAAGTTCACAACAAAAGGAAAACAGAATAAAGAAAGGAACATAAAACATTGAAAGAAAAGAACATAAAACATTGATCCTTCTTCCTTGGAATGAGTGGCCAGCTCATTCCTTGGAAGAGGACTTAATTCATACTTTCAAACTTAATTCAAAACCTGTAGAACAATTTCACTCAGAAGATTGAGAAAGAACGAATCTATTATTCTTGGTAGGGAAAAATTACATATCAAAGTGTGGGAGGTTGCATCTATAATTCATGCATCCAACCAACTCCTTATTTTGGGAAATATAATCTGATCTTATCTTTATTCCAATCCTAATAACTAATATCTCCATCTCCACAAAATATGGAGAGAGATATATTATTGGATTCAAAGTCTTATTTCGCTATTTTAGGAAGATTTGCTCCCAAATCTTCTCCTTGCTTTTAGTAAAAAGAACCATAATGATTTTATTCTCCTACTTTATTGGAAGGATATTTTTCCTCAAAAAATTACTTTGACCAAATACCTCTCCCATATTTCCCATTTGACTTTTTTGTTTCTAACTGTGGAACTTTTGGTGCTCGTCTGATACACTTTTCCTTAGAATGCAACTCACTAAAAGTTAGATTTATCTTTATTGGTAAAACATGTAGCAAATATGAATGAAGTTTTTGTTAAAAACATTGTTATGAACAAAAATATCTCTCAGATTTTCTATTTGACCTTTTGTTTCTATTTGTGGAACTTTTGGTACTCGTTTGATACACTTTTTCCTTAAACTAGAACTCACTAAAAGTTAGATTTATCTTTATTGGTAAAAACTATAGCAAATATGAATGAGGTTTTTGTTAAACATATTTGTATGAACAAAAAAATCTCTCATATTTTATATTTGAATTTGTTGTTTCTTTTTTTGGAACTTTTATTGCTTGTCTAATACACTTTTTCCTTGGACTACAGCTCACTAAAATTTAGATTTCTCTTTATTGGTAAAACCTATAGCAAATCTGAATGAGGTTTTGTTAAAAAAATTCTATGAACAAAAACCTCTCTTATATTTCTCATTGGATTCTCTTATCATTCACAATTCCTCATTTTATGAAACTAAAACTATAAGTTCGAAACTAAAACTATAAGTTTTGGAACTAAAACTGCAAGTTTCGGAGCTAACTCCAATTATTCGGAGCTAACTAAAAACAACTATAAATTTTGCACATAATCTCGGATTGAGATGATTATTTTTTTGAACTTGCATAATTTTTTGAGAGGAATCTAGATATGAAATCATATTTGAGTTTAGATATACTATCCATGATCAATTCCACTTTTCCCAGAACTAGCATTATCTTTCCTTTATGGTACTGCATGCACAAGACTTTGCATCTTTCCTAAATAATCAATAGGATTAGTTAATAAAATAGAGAACAAAATACTTCTAAAGAATGAACAAGATATATATCCTATATTGTATCTCAAGCAAACTATAAGTTCCAAGATTACATTTAAATATAATTTAAAAGGTAACTTGGAAGGACAACATAATGGTAATGTATGGCCTCATCATTGCCCCACACTTAATGTTATGCATTTCCTCATGCATTATATTATTATCTCATCTTCTTAGAGTCTTATTTGTTGTGAGCTTATGCATGTATGAATTCCATATATAGTTCAAGGACAGGTTCTTGTGGATCTCCTCATGTTGTTTTGGATTTCCTTTCTTTTACAACAGGTTCATGTGTGGATCTCCTTATGTTGTTTTTGATGTATTTTGTTTTATAGCGAGTTTCTTGTGTCGATCTCCTTCGTTGTTTTTAATTTATTTTGTTTTACATCAGGTTCTTGTGTGGATCTTCTTTTACTATTTTTGATTTCTTTTCTTTTACTACATGTTCTTGTGTGGATCTCCTTCTGCTATTTTTGATTTTATTTTTTTACAGTAGGTTCTTGTGTGGATCTCCTTCTGCTGTTTTTGATTTCTTTTCTTTTACAACAGGTTCTTATGTGGATCTCCTTTTGCTATTTTTGAATTTATTTCTTTTAGAACAGTTCTTGTGTATATCTCCTTCGTTGTTTTTTATTTCTTTTCTTTTACAACAAGTTCTTGTGTGGATATCCTTCGATGTGTCTCATATTTAAAATAAAAAATGCATACCTCTTGTTTCTCCTTCTCTCCCACACCTAGATCATGCATGTCCTCATGCATATTGTTTATTCATGGCTGCCCATAAATTAGAATCAAAAATCTTGATTGCAAAAATGTGTACATATTTTTCATATTTGTAAGTAGGGAAAATATGAATTTTATCTTGCCTTCCTTTGAGATCTTAAAAGTGGATCTAACTATACTAAAAAAACTTACAAGAAAGATTACAAATAAAATAGTAGAACAAAATACCTTGATCATACCTCTAGTTTTCCTTGCCTTCCTTTGTTTAACATGGTCAAATCATGCCGAGAAGGAAGACACCAAGTAACAAATTGATTACATTTGAAGAAGAGACACCCCCATTTTTCCTTTGATTAGCTCAGCAAGTTGGTTTTCTAATCAATTTTTATTTTTATTTTTTTGTGATGAAATGATAGTATGAGAAGGATTAGAGAAAAATTTGATCCATCATCAAACTATATTCATTAAAGTGAATCCTTTGTAAAATAGGAAGTAATATATGAGATCTCATTAAAACCTCTTTGCATACTTGACAACTCCAAAGAGATTTCCAAAAATTGTGTAGACAATTTCTAGGTCTTCAAAGCCCAACTTGAATTGTGTATTATCGGAATCACCATAGTAATCTTCAAATCTCAAACTAGTAATCTTTGGAGATGGATTGTGTTATGTATTCGTGGGTCCCTCCAAACTGCTCCTTGGTTGATACTGTTGGTGCTAAAAATATGCATGTTGGTATCAAGAACAACTCTGGAAATTCTGTGGATGTTAGCACGAAAAAAGTGCTTGCCTTGATATTCACAATAATTTCTTCTTAATGTTATACAAGCATATACAAAAATGAAAAAATTGAAAGACATAAAAATAAATTTTTCTAATGGATATGGTTCAGGGATTGAATTTTACTATGGGGTGAAAAACTAATATGGATGGGTGGATTTATTATGAGTGGGTTTTTATTTTGGATCTAATAAAGTCCTTAAATATGGATGAAATTAATTAGAAATGCTACCACTTCATTATTACAAACTGGATAAGCCATTTTTTGACTAAAGTTATGCTCAATAATATCACTAAACTGTTAGTTGATACAAGGGGAATAGTGGTGGTTGTCAACAATGGCATTTGATATTTCATCAACTAGATCTACTTCTAGATTCAATATCATATTTCTACCATTTCTTCATAAATAGAATCCAGATCTGAATTCTTTGTCCCTGCCATTATACCTTCTTGATCAAACATCACAGTCATTTTTCTTATACACAGAGTTAGTTTGTGGGGAGGTAAATATTTACAATCTAACATTCCTAATTGCAGAAATAAAATTTTAATCTATATTGCATGAAATAAATATTAATCTATTTGCAGAAAATAAAATTTTAAAGAACTACCTCCAAATACTTCCTGTCACAAAATTTTCCAAGAGGTATTCTACTATCACTAGAATATTCTCTTAGAAAAATCTAAATCTCTTAATAACACCGTGTCCCCGGAAACGATGCCAAAATGATGAGGGTCGTCAATCCTCTCCATTAATAATGTCAATCCATGGCTGGTGTCCGATGGTTGTATGCATTAAGAGAAAAAAAATCTTTGGAAAATAAATCCGTTAAACACAATCCAAACTTGCATAAAATAAATCACACATGCAGAAATGTAAAGGCACACTTGCAAAAATAAAATTTGCATGAAGGAAACACACTTGCATAAATGAAATTGTTGAATTAAAATAAACGAAAGATGAATAAGACACCTGCGGAGTTCACAACAAAAATTGTATGGAAAGAAAGATCACATAACATGAAATCAAAAGTTCACAACAAAAGGAAAACAAAATAAAGAAAGGAACATAAAACATTGATCCTTCTTCCTTAGAATGAGTGGCCAACTCATTCCTTAGAAGAGGACTTAATTTATACTTTCAAACTTAATTCAAAACCCACAGAACAATTTCACTCAGAAGATTGAGAAAGAACAAATCTATTATTCTTGGTAGGGAAAAATTACATATCAAAGTGTAAGAGGTTGCATCTATAATTCATGCATCCAACCAACTCCTTATTTTGGGAAATGCGATCTATAATTCTTAGGTTTTTTCTACAATTTTTTTCCATTAGTGGGGATAAAAATGATTTCAACTATGGGGTATTATTTAGGAATAGTATAAGATGATTTGGATGTGGGTTGTACATGCGATGGTTTAGGATGGGGATGGTTCTTGAAAAATGTGATTAGTAGAATGAGAGGGACTTGTGGATAGTTTGGAATTGGGAAGCATTAATGTAGGATTTGTTATACTTGTTGGAGGTGAGGATGGGATTGATATATTACTTGTGGTAGATCATGTATGTATAGATGTAGGTGTGGATGAGGGCATAGATGTGGCTATGGATATGAATGTAGATGTAGATGTAATAATAGAAGTAGATGTTGACATATCTATAGATGTAAATGTGGGTATAGATACGGTTGTAGAGGAAGGTGTAGTGTGGGTATAGGTGCAGATGTAGATTTAGATTTGGGTGTAGATAGTGAAGTATACGTGGGTGTAATAGATGTGGGTGGTGGTGTTGAAGCCTAATTTAAGGTATTGATTTTATGGGCATTAGGTGCTAGAGATGTGAGGGGGTTGGCTTGATTATTTAGTGGATGATTCAGAAATAGATATTTGAAGACATCTAATATTTTGTATTGAGTGATTTGGGATATGCGTATAAGGTGGTTGAGATGTTTGGATTGGTTGATTAAGAAACATGTGTTGAAAGATGCTTCAGAGTGGAGGTTTATTAGTCTGAGTCAACTCTCGAAGGGTGGGGTTATGATGTTGCAACATTGGTATGGAATTTAGATGTGAAGAGGGGCACCGAGCTTTCAACATGTTTCTCAGGTGGAGGAGGAGGTATGATAGTTTCTTAAAGAGTTTGGGTGGGATCATTAATGATAATGGTAGAAGAGGAAATAATAGGGATAGAAGATGTAGGGATGGTATTTATACGAGGTAGATTAGGTGGGATATGAACCACTCGATTATGTGGAATGATGGGTTTGGGAAACCTTGCTAGAAGACTCATGAGGGACATGTTCATTTTGGGTTATTTCTAGTTTATTTATGGCCCTAGGAAAGAATATGAAAATTTGGGAAGTAAGAAGCTGTTGGAGTTTAAAATTACACCCATCCTAAATCACAATAATCTAGGTCTTTGAGACAACATGGGAGTGTCTCCAAGTTATAGGACTTAAACTAAGAAAAACCTCCATGGAAGGTTGTTCCTCTACTTATTCCTATTTATAAACTACTCCTAGGAAGGGAAATGAAACTACATAACTCTAATATATCATTCCAAGGGACCGGGGTGAGAAGGAGATGCATAAAAATGAAAATCCTAAACTACATGAAGTGATAACATCATAAATAAGGGGAAAGAAAATCTTAAATGAGAGAAAATGAAACAAAGCAATGATGGAGAGGGTAGAAATAACATCCATAGTCCATAACAACATCTAAAATCCCATTTTCACACAATACACAATATAAATAAACCTTGTAATATGAAGAAGCATACAAAACATACCTACAAGTAGATGATGTGGTAAGAAAATGCAACAAATCACCAGCCATGGAAAAATAATAGCCACAAAACAAGTATTGTCTTTCTTAAAATGATGCACATATTAGTACAATGGAGGAAGAAGATATGAACTCATTACAAGATTACAATCCAAGGCCTACAACTCAATAAAACTTGTGCAAAACTTTTCAATGATGCCTTTACATTCCCAAAGTATCCAAAATTACAAATGAGCATCACTTTACATTTTATAGAGAATAAGAATGAGAGAGAAGAGGGAAAAACTCAGATTTTTGCATTCACCCACCAACAAAATGCATTAAATCTCTAAACACCATGAAAGGAACCCTAAAAAATCCATCCCTCCATGATATTTTGCTTCTTTGGAGAAGGAAGAGTACCAAATATCACCAAATCTGATTTTTAGCTACCTAGAACTACAACTTTAAGCTGCTGGAAGTGTTTTATGCCTTTTCCCCACCTACTCTCACCTAACTTCATATTTTCAGTTTCCATGGTGTAGAGGGTGAAGATAAATTTCCACTGATATAGAATTTATTGAATTTGGAGAATTTGAGAAAAATATATGGTGAATTAGGTCTAGGGGGTGTCGTGAGGAACATGGGTTCGAAATCCTATGCTGATGACTGCAATTAAATTTTGCTTCACCTTGTGGATATTTTGGGATTCAGGGGTCATAGAGGGTGCTTAGGAACTAGGGCCTAGAGTTATTTTATTCTCTAACTTATCCACATTGCTCGGGGTTGTGTGTGTTGCGGGTTACCCGCCTTCATAGGGAACATAATTCTACGGGAACATGTTCCGTGCCCTTAGTTCCTCCCACACCCGGTTTCCCCAAAGCCCAATTGGTTTTCACTACAATTTCTTTGTTTTGTGGATTGACCTCCATTGCATGGAACTAGCTCCTGTGAGGAAATAGTTCCTTGGGTTCTATGAACCTCTACCCCACCTGCATTGAACTAATCTCTTTGTATTGCGTCTTTGAGGTGATCCCGAAGAACCTTCACCCATGAGGAAAAAATTCTTCATTGTTCCCTCTACCCAATACTCGCACAACACTAAATCCTTTGCATTGCATTTTTCTAGGGATGTGGCCAACTAGTGGCAGACAAAACTTGTTTCTTGTGTTCTCAGATATGATTCATCTGCATTACTTTACACCCTTTTCACTATGGGTTTAAGACCATTACGAGGAACCTAGGTTCTTGGAGAACTAGTTCCATCTCGCATCTGGTTTATCCATGCAATACACTAAAAATTCCAATTTTATCATTTTGCCCCAAAAGTTTCTATTTATTTGGACTTCTATAGATCTAGGAGTTAAACAAAGGAAAGGGGAAGCCTTAAAACAAATTTAAATTCCTTCCAAATATGAAATTTGCCTATTTTTTTATATTCTTCACCTGGATCTTCATCAATTTCCTAATTCCATATTTTTCAAGTTAGCCAACTTTGTAAGGGGTACAAAAATGGATAACAATTGGGTGACTTACGGGATAATCTTCCTGCTAGATTGAAGAGATCAGTCATCTTGAATCATCCATTGGGCATGGATTCATCCTAAAAACATAAAGATGATATAAAAATTTTAAACTCTACCACTTGAATCCACTTAAAACACTATCTAAACATGGAGTTGACTTGAAGTTTGATTTGACTATTCACATTTTAAAAAATTCTAAATAAGGTTTTATGTGAGTGGAAAATTGTTTTCAATATGAAATTACATGTTTCTTCTATAAAAGATCTGTTGTGGTTAAATGAATAAATTTTGAATGTCCCCAAAACTGATTTTAGTTTCTCTGTATTTGATTTTATGATATTTTTGCAACTGAAATTATTTTACTTCAACACCTTTACTAGAAACCATCATGAACATTGTTCAACAAGATCATCCACAAAGAAAAAAATATGCAAAGGACTTAGGCAAATGAAACCTACTCTATCAACATGACAAGGTGTTAAAAGCACTTAGAGGATTCGAAAATGAATCTAATCATACAATATGCAATGAGACAACCTAATGATAATGATTGAGATAAATCCCATTAAATGGGATTTTTAATGCATCTTCATCAATGTATGACAACTCAAAAGAGTTATCTTCTTTGTAAGTAGTAATGATATATGGCCCACTCCAAATTGCTTAAAACTTGGAGTGTACGCCGCTTTTTATCTCTGTTAGCATCCCATTTCAAGACCACATCACCAAATTTGAATATATGAGTCCCAACCATTTTTTTATACTGATCTAGCTCGATCATGGAAATAATTTCTTTACTCCTCAAGCTCAACAAATTATACCATTCAAATTTCTCTTTGTTTTTCCCCTTCAAATTCCAATTGTTGAGCCAATTCAAGTGAAGGAAATTCAAGTGACAAAGGAATCGACTTATTTTCCATATAAAATATTGTAAGGGGAAGTGTCAGTTACCTTCTTAATTGTGATCATGTTTGCCCAGAGAGTATTTCTCACCTTTGTATGTCACTTCCTTTGATTGATGTCCATTGTTCTCTTCATGATCATAATTAGGTTCTTATTAGTAGATCTTGCCAATCCATTACCTTGGGGGTAGTAATTGGAAGAAGTCTTAAGATAAATCCCAAGTCCAAGAGCCCAATTAGAAATCTTAGATCCTAGGAAAGATTTTGCATTATCAAAGATGATAGTTTGGGGAATGCCAAACCTTGTCACAATGTTCTCAAAAAATTCAAGGATGACTGATTCAATGGCTTCCTTCAATGGCACAACTTCCATCCACTGGTAAAGTAATTTGTTTTTGTTAAAACCCATTTGTGACCAGAACTTGATGGAGGATTAATCATGCCAATGAAATCAAGACCCCATTGGGAAAAATGGTTGATCTGCTTGAATTGGATGAAGTGGAAAAGACACATTATCTACATTTTTAACTCATTTGTGAGCATCAACAAATAATGTGGGCCAAAAGTAACCTGCTTTTAAGATTTTGTTCATAAATGTTTTTACCTTTCTAATTTAAATTAATGAAGTGAAACAATAAAAACAAAAACCGTACCAACAAAGATGGATACTAAAGATGATGTTTGATTGAAGTTGTCAATTTTGGGTGAATGCACAAGTCCTCCTATCCTACAAAAAATATATGCTCAAAGAAACTAAATAGAAAGGATTAGATAAATGGATAGATGATGTGCTTGAAAAATTACGATTCAAAAAATCTAAAGGGACTTCCTTGGAGGATGTCAGTTTATTTTGTAGCAATTAAATAGATTGATAAAACAATGATAAGGATATACAATAAATAATGTCGTGAAAATACAAAATAATGGCTCTAGAACTCAAGATGAATAGGCAAGTCCTGAGAAGATTTGAAAGTGGCCCAAGTGAGGGTAGATGTAATCTGGACACGTTCAAAGTAGTCATACCGAGAATTCACCAGTTTCTTGTTTGATCTCATGGAGGAATTCAAATTGGTATTCAATGTTTTGATCGGTGTCAGAAAATTGGATTGCACAAATTGTAAGCTCATGTAAAATTTTATATTATTCCCAAAAGAATGGATGTCGGACTATTGGAAGGATTTAAATGTTGGTGATTAGGTGTGAAATTGTAGGAAGCGCCATCTAACGAGAGAGTCATGCTTGGAAACAAAAAGTTAAATGTAGAGTATTTGATAAAGCTCAAAAAGTTGATAAACTTATAAAATTATACATTTGACAGGAATCACTAGTGATTTAGGCCAATCACTGGCGATTAGGATGAAATACTAGCCATTTCTATGATTTTGACAATTTTTATAAATATGAAATTCGAAGCTCTAAGATGATATTTTTGATTGATTTTAAAGCTTGATATGACGAAAAAGGATAAATAGAAGTCAAGAAATACCTTTGAGTGGATATGGAGCTAAATGATGCCTCAAATATTCAATAGGAAAGATCTAAATGGATAAGTTGTGTTAGGATGCTGCTTGAAGTTTGAATGATGAAAATGTTCACCAAGAATGCTTGAAAATGTAAATGAGCATCGATGCATGGTAGTGATTGATGACATCATGGGTGTTTTAGTTTTGCAAAATGAAGTGTGGGAGAAAAAAGGATGCCTGATATTTGAGGTTGAATATCCCTAAGGGAGAGCACAAAAGTGTTATTTATAATCACTAGAAATTTAACTAAATCATCAGAAATCTTGTTTTTGTGGGGAAACAACTACGAAATGGTTGAAACCACTTCTAATCATGGATTTTGGTTCGAGGTATGGGTAAATGATTAAAGGGATGTTGGAGGACGATGTGAAGAGGTTGAGATGGTTATAGGATTGTTTTGATTTTGTTTTTTTACTTAATTTTAGTTTTTAAGTGGTTTTAGGTGGTTTTGAGAGAGGTAAAGATGGGTTTTTATAATTGTGAAGGATATTTACATGGAGTAAATATGGTGGGGGTTTAGACTTAGGATAGGGGATGTATGAATTAAATAGTGACTTTGATAAATATAATTGTGAAGATAGTGTGAATAATGAAAGGAAAATGAGTGGTGCAAATTTTGAGTGTCTACATTTGCCCCTTTTTGTCGAGTAGTTTGGTGTAGGAAAAGTGCTAGACAAAAATGATGATAGATAGATTTGTATGGGTGATCCCCCTCAAAATGGGGTGACTTCAGTGTAGCGTAAGGAACACCGTTTTGATGAAAATAGGTTTATTGGATAGGTTTAAGATGTGTTTCATTTTAAAGTTTCCCTAATACAAGGTATCAAAACAATTAAGGGTTGTTATGGAATAAAGTGATAGCGGGAACCAAGGGGTTCATTTCCTATGGACATATGATTCGTGAAGGTAGGCTATAAGGATGGGGAAGTCAAGTGATGGGGGGGCAAAGGGCTTGCATCCCATAGACATATGACATATCCTGAAGTGATTTGATTATTTATTTTAATTGTTTGAGGATTGGGGTCCTTTAGATGATAATTTTATGGAAAAATGTGAGGGAAGTGATGTTATTTTGGAAAATATTGATTTGGGGTCATAAAAGGGATAAATAGCTAACAATTCAGTAATAATCACTAGCGATTAGAGTAAATCATCGGTGATTCAAGGAATTGTCGATGATTACTGCAAAATTTTGGGGGAGGATATAAAATCATTAGATTGGTGGTGAACAATCCATTTGTGCAATGTGATGTGATTATTGTGATTGGGAGAGATTGATGTGAAAAACAACGATTTGGAGCAATAACATCAAGGAAAAGGAACATGAAGCCCACACGGGGAAGAGGTGAGTGCCAAATATTGTTGCTTTTGTGGATTTTGTAGCTAATTTTGATTGGTTTTTTCATTTTTGATGGTATAGAGGGTTTGATTTTAAAATCTCCAAAATTGCTAGCGATTTAGGTCGATCGCATTAGCAATAATCAAGTGAATCGTCGACGATTTGTTTGAGTTATATGTGATTGGTTTGATTAGGTTGTGACTTGTGTATTTGATGAATTTTTTGATGATTTTTAAAGTAAACATGGATTATAATGTGTATTTATGGCATATTTATGGTTGCAGGTCAATGCGAAGTTGACTATCCGGGATAGGATTCCCTTGATTTTAGTAGAGGTTTGAGAGGATATGTCAGATGATGATTGGAGATTTGTAGAGGAGGTTAGGTTTATAGGGATGCGTGATTATAGACGCATTCATAGATGTCGAGGATTATTGTTGGCTTTGATGGAGATATGAGTTCTAGCCACTGCACCTTTTGTTTACATACGGTGAGATCACGATCACTATGGAGGATACTCATCGGATCACTAGACTACTAGTACATGGAGAGGGTATCTATTATATCGATGAGACAAAGAGAGAGAGAGAGAGGATGTGATGAGGATATTGTATGGAGATGATGTAGATGATGTAAGATATACTTCAGGGGGGTTTTATTATCAGTCTTTATATTCTACACACACAGAGGGATGTACTTGGATGACTATGTTGATGATGGGTATTTCCTATTTTTATTTTCTGATTCTGGAGGAGGGAGATTCCCATGGATGATGAAAGGGGTGGTTGTGGAGTTTATGGAGCATCATACTATGTTTTCTTGGGCCAATGAATTACTAGCACAGACATACAGGGAGTTGTAAGCTTGGAAATTCCATGAGAGATTTGGTATTGATGTTGCATTTCTATTACAGTGTTGGGATTTTGAGCACATTACCATAGCTCGTCTACATGGATTTCCATGGGGAAGTGTGGATATGATTGGGAGATATATTGGATTCATGAGATGGTGAGGAGATGTGGGGAAGTCAAGAGGGGTAGATGAAGGAGGATCATTATCAAGAGCTTCTTACAAAATTACGGAGTTGGATATGTTGTGTTGAAACCGTATGTTGATTTTCTAGTGTGACCAGTCGTGAGTGTGAGCTTATGGGCTGAAATAGTAGTATTGGGTACATGAGAGACGAGGAGGAGAGTGGGAGCTTGTCAAATTTATCTATCTTAGATGGAAATTTTGTTTAATACGGGATGTTCCCGAGGCTCTAGTACCTTATAGAAGAGATGAGAGAGATGTGGATAATCCTAAGTCAATTGTATGATAGACTCCTATTATAGATGATGAGAAGGGAGCCATGGCTTTAGATGAGGATGGGTATCTAGTATTGATTGATGATGTTGGAGTGATTGTTGTTATAGGTAGTGGTGGGATGGTGCATATGTAGAGTTTGAGAGGACTCAATTGATTTAGAGAGGGAGGAGGGTGCATTCTTAGGTGGAGGGAGCACAAGAGATTTTTATTTTAGTGATGATGAGGAGGACCTAGAGGCCACAATTACACATTTTATGGAAAAGAAGGCCACAATGGAGGCTAAAAAAAATAATATGAGGAGGGAGAGATGATTTGATTAGAGTGAGGGCTCTTTGATTGGTGAGAGAGATGGTGCTATTACAAAGCAAGATGGACTTAGAGCGTAGTTAGCACAGGCCACTACTAATTGGGATTGATATAGACAGAACAAGAGACCCTAAGAAAGGGATCTCAGTATTACAAGATCTTCAATATCGGGTGTGGAATTGGTGGCACAAAGCGTAAGCTAGTGGATAAGAAGGAGCCCGGGCATGATTAGTTATGCCCATTATCAGTCTTTGAGGGCATAGTTGGCCTACTATGAGGATATGGTGATACATAACTTTCCTAATGTATATGTTGATTATATGGCACAATGAGGAGGAAACTCCTAGTGCTTGTCTAGGAGTGTGGGTCGGCCACCTTGAGGAGCTGTTGGAGGAGATGGTGGTGATGGAGGCATGTAGGAGGGTGATGGCGAGTTGTTCATGCTAGTGGTTATCTTATTGATATTCATTCTACCGATAGTTATGTGTTGTATTTTGATATGTATACGAATATTTTTATGAATCCTTTGATGCATAGTTTTTGTTTCATGGAATGGGGGACTCCTTGATGATGTATTTTGAGACATTGATTATATATACGATGATCTATTTTTGCATATATGAGTTGGTTATATATGTTTTGATTTATTTATATTTTGTGGAATGCTTAAATATTTGGGATGTTTTGTGGTATTATAAAAAGATTATATGGTGTAAGTTTTTATGTAGTTTATATGATTTTGATGATGGTTGTGACGTTATATGTGATTTAAAATTATCAAAATGTATTCTGACTTTCTAGAATAGGAGTAAAAAATGGAATGATTGTTTTCATATTGGATTTGATACATACGTGATGGGTATAGAAATGTGAAATCACCTTACACATTTAGCCTTTAAAAATGTTAACATGAGACTATCAGTGGGTAGTGACACATGTGGGATCTTAGTTGTGAAGATGGTAGTGATAAGATATACCTTCCTAAGACATGAAAGGTGTCTGATATATGTAGATAATGTAGGAAAGAGGGTTCTCATTTTAAAAAAATTCATAGAGGTATGTGTTATCCAAATAACTCTCCTAGTTACTTGGATAACTTGTATACATTCTAGCTCTAAGTTATTCATTGCAGTATTGTGCATGCTCAAGATCACTTGACACATTCCCTTGGTTGCATCTTCCCTTCACTCCCTTTTCTTTTCCTCTTTTATCCACTCCTCCTACGTGCCTCACACTTGCTTCAAATAGGCTAAGTCCATAGCCCTCTCATGTGCCACACCCATTACTTTGTAAAAGTTACACCTTCACCATACGCTCTCTACTCACTAGTTTTATTCATTTTCCCTCGGTGTGTGCCCTTGCGCGCTTTCCTTCTATCTTCTCCCCGCATCCTCCTTTGCACCCTTCTATGACAAGTCATTTTGACATGATTAAGTGTACCACGTGCAACCAGTCAAAGTGTGCCAATAGGGCACCGAATCCTTGTAACAGACCAGTGAGTGACACGTGGTAGAAACGAAAAATATTTACGCACTTGGCTGTCATTTCAGCCAATCCACATGTGCCACATGTTTTGTGTGTGCCAACGACTCTAATATATTCTAACAACCGTATTTTTTTCTACAAATCTCAAATTGGCATACGCTTGAACTTGTTAGAAAGATGCTGACATCAGCTATAGTGCTACAAATTCAAATTCAAATTCTTAGTAGATCTAGTAGGTGAGAAATGGGAAAACATCTTTTTGAGCATTAATAAGTAGATATGATTGCTCCAACCACCCGATTTGATATAATACTCCCTCCTTTCTTCTTCAACATGCCAAATAGACTTGGGGAAGCGTATTTCACAAATCTCAAGTGGATTTTCAAGCATTCATTGTTTCTTGTTGGTGGTTATGTTTCAAATTCAGGTTTTCCCTTCTTCCTCCATGGATTCATCTATAAATATAAGAGATAGACTCATTTGTTATGTTGGACACTTTGGATCCTTACACATTTTTCTAAGGACTCCATACTTTATGTATTTTGAGTTGCAGACCTCTAGATCTAGCTCTCACATGTGGATATCGGCCTCCTTCATCATTGTAACAATTATCTACATTTCTAGAAGTAATAGAAGCATTGTTTGGTGACTATCCTATGTCCTAACATGTTTAAATTTCTACTTCTTTCCTTTTATTTTACGTTGTGTTTTGGTTATGCTATTACAAGTCCCTTGCAGTTCCATATTTAGTTGTGTTTTGTTGTGCTACTCATGCTTAGCCTCCTTTCACACATTTCCTTTCATTCTCACTCAGAACAGATAGTGTTCATCCCTCTTTTATGGTGTTATTTCCTTTTAGTGTAGTTTCATTTCATGTCATCCTTCTATCCCTAGTCCCTTGGCATTATTAGCTTAGTTTTCCCTTCCATCACTAGGAGTAGCAGTAGCAATAAAAATAGATAGAGGAATTGGCCTTCTCCAGAGATTTTTCCCAAGCATCCAAGGTCCCATAACTTGGGGACGGTTCCATTTTGTTCTAAAAATCTCAGCCCTTCCAAGATCCGAAATGTGGGTGTACATTTGAGAAAACAATAGTTTCTAGCATGCTCTGTGGGACCAAAATTGAAAGCTCAAATTTCATATCTCTAAGTTCAGGTGTGTGGACTTAATATTTTAGCCTTTGGAGGCTCATTTTAACACATCCAACGACTCCCAACATTTCAAATATCTCTATTTCAGCAACCACGAGCACCTTTCATGAGAAGAGTGCACACAAGAAGAAGTGCATTAGCTGAATATTTTTTTGAGTACCTCCAGCTATCCCTAAGGAGAATCCATTCCAAAAATTCCACACACACACATCTTTCTCTAGTGTTCGCACCCACTCAACTCCTTTAAAAAAACAACCGTACACCCTACAATGGTGCATCAGCCACCTCCTCCACTTATGAACTTTGTGAACTTACCGGAGGAAGTCCTGTACTTCTTGTTGTGCAACATGATATGCCAATGGCTTGCTCAAGAGTATTCCATACTTTACTGGTGAGAATCAAGTCACCCCCTCAAGCATATCCAGGATATAGAAAATGTGTGCTCACTCTATCTAATCACACATGATGATGTAGCAGTCAAGATACTTGTAGCCTCTTTCAAAGGTAAAGTGCTTCAATGGTACCGAGGCTTGAGACTTGGATCCATCACCACTTGGGATGAGCTGGGAATAACTCTTTGTAACTACTTTAAAGATAAGTCATATCACCTATCTTTGGTGGAGCAACTGACAACAACAAGGAGGGTGCCTAATGAGCAGATGATTGATTTCAACATCAAATTTCAGAAGACTTGGGACATAATCCCTCTTGTGGTAAGACCTACATCCTAGCATGCTTTCTGTATTATCTAAAGGTGCTCAACAATAATATTTTAGTTATGATCCAATCCATGGGAGGTAGGAATTTACTAGCTGCTTATAGTATTTGAAGTAAGGGCAGAAAATAATATTATTTAGGCTGGAAAGTTGGCTCTAGACCACCTATGCCCTTGTTCCCAGAATTTTCACAAGCACCCAAACAAAGCACACAACCGAGCTTGCCTCAATGTCCTACTCTCCAGTGCATCAAAAGGAATATGAAGAATTGAAGGCCTTGATTAGAAATTTATCAAACAAGGTCATATCATTAGAAAAGAAATAGGCGCAAGCCTATAGAGGAAATTCTAATTAGGTGCATGGCCAAAGAAATCAGCCTTGGCAGAATTAGTATGGAAATCAAAGATACATGCCCAACCAATAGAATGATAGATGGTATCCTAATGCACATCTGCCCTTGCAAGTTATTCTTCTTGTAGCTTCTCTTCTAGCACCGGTCTGCAAGTCGGTGCTTGCTCACCTTAGAATAATTTGGTGCAAGAGTCAGAATGGTACTTCCCTTGCAACATGCCTCATATTCAATACCATTATGCCAAAGTTATGTGCACCCAAGCCTTCATGATCCAAAGTGCTTCAGTTTGTGAGCCCTTAACAAGTGCCCCTGAAGTAGATAACCAAGAAAGACTAGAAGCTCCTCTAGAAAAAAATTTGATGTTCTTTGCACGGAAGATTTTATGTAATAAACCAAGCTACAAAGGATACAAATAGACTGCACTCCCAAGTTGTGGATAGCAAAAGATATAAGAAGAGAATGTTAGAATCAGGTGCGTCAGGTCACAATCCCAACAACACAAGAAGATCCTCAGAAGCGAAATATGTAGACAAGGCATCTTGTAGTAAAATCACTCAAATCCCTACACAAGAAGCCCCACATAAGGCTCCTTCTGAAGCAGCATGCACCCCTCATTTGGTAGGTCAAGCCTCTGCTCTAGCTAAAGTCCAAGATTCCACACCTGAATAGTCAAGAAGGGATGTTGTTCCCCAAATGCATAAAACAAGGGGCCTTTCATTTAGAATTGTTGACCAAATGAATAGAACAAACATAAATGTCACAATGTGGGATGCCCTCACCATTCCATCTCAGTGGGATCTGTTGCATGAAGCTCAGTGCAACTCCGTTCACCGATCGATTGTGCGAAGCCACATGCTTCTATCAAAATCTGCCAAGAAGAGGAGAAACAAGTAAGTAAGGTTTTCAAAACCCCACCCTTATATATGTCCTTAATCATAGGCAAACACCTAGTGCATAATTACATGATCGACTCAAGTGCTAGTATTGTTATGCCTAAGAAAATAGATCATGTCTTAAGTCTGAAATATAGACCTTTGTTTAAAGGAGTCCTATAACTTGATGGATCGATTTTCACCACCTTAGGAGTCATCAAGGATTTTGAGCTAACTCCTCATGCATGTCTAAGCCTAAAAATTACTCAAGATGTGTCAATCATTGACCTACCTACTTTGTTTTCCCTATGTCTATTTGTTTCACTTGATTCTAGAGCGTTTCTTTGAATATCGACAAAATAGATAAGGGTAAATGGGATAGGAGGAATACCTATTAAAGATAGTTGTAGGTTGTTTCATGCATATGAATTCTTGATTCATAGATGATCATGAGAGATTCCTTTTGGCTAGGAGGAACAAACTGAAATAGAAAACAAGACCACCAAATAGAAGTTAAACAGTATATGTAGTGGACTGCCTAGCGTATACTAGATTTGGGAAGTGTGATACTCCCTAGATGGCTGTCAATCCACTATTTAAAAAAACTCAATGTTAACAATAAATGAAATAATACTATAGTTAAAATGATTTAGGTATCTCATGTAACTATAATAAGCAAATTTTTTCACAACATGCTAAACTATGACTGAATCTAGAGGTCAAGGTCTCTGTTAGAAATCTGCAGTCTTTGGTTAGGATGTGGTTTTGGGCTGTTTTGGGTATTTGGTGGGGATTTTAGGCTCTGTTCTTGGTCTGAGGGTAAAAACATAGAGACTAATGTCGGTCTAGTATGACCAATGTTGGTTTAGGTGAACCAACAATGGTTGTTCATAAGCAAGCGTCGGTATGGTCAGGATAAAGGAAACTTAACAAAACTTGATGTGAGGGTAGATCTAAGGATAAATGGAAATGGAAAGGGCAATGAAAAGGTCTGTGTAGGTCTTAGGTATGCTAAGGGATATTTAAAAACTAGGTATGGGTAGTTCAATGGTGTGGGTGAAGGAATGGTCAAGTTTGCATGGAGGTAAATGATGGGAGAAGGGGAATGGGAATAGAAATTGATAATATATATAAGAACCTACTAAAATGAAAATGGATGAATACTTGGTGGGTAAAAACACTTCTTGTTGTATGGTTTGATGGCTAGAGGGAAATGGAAGTTGATCGAGATGGTTAGATATTGATGTGATGATGGTGCTTCCGAGATGCTTCTATGAAGGCAAATGGCTCTGTGATTACTTCTAATGTTGGCTTTGGATGCTCTGATGCGTGTACAAATGTTGATTCTACTTGCATGCAGCTCTAGTTTTGTCTCTTTCTCTCAGAAGTGTGCCAACCTCAAAATTAGGTTGTTTTGGGGATTAAATGGTAACCGACGGTGGTTCCATGTTGATCGGCGTGGTTTAGGGTAACCGGCGTCGATTAGGGTGGGATTTCCTAGGTTTTCTAAAATGGGTAGATCCCCTTGATTTTCTTGGATCTCGTTCATTTCCTTCCACGGATTAGAATGGAAGCTTCCTTTCTAATGGGTGGGAATGTGGTTAGAGGGAATATAGGCTTTGATTTTTAGGGTTTAGGTAGATCTTAGCTAGTTATGGAAACATACTAAGAATAGGTCTTAGGGTGAGGTAGCTAGATGAGGTGTATAGGTGAGGTGGATGTGTGGGCATTATCTCAATTAGGATATTTAAATAATAAATATTATGAGATCATGAATTAATTTAATTAAATTAATATTAGAGTGGGGTGAAAGGGGCCATGATTAGGTTAGTGTGTTTGAGTTGGTTATTTGTCGAGGGACCAAGGGGAGTGTGACCCAATTTTAGTGTCTACATTTTGTCCCTTTTTATTATGTAGCTTGTATTGGTAAGTGACGCTGATAAAAATAAGATGTGGTTTCCCCATGTGTGGGTGAAGGCGATCCCCCTCAAACTAAGAACTGATGAGGCAGAAATCAGAATCGGTGAGTGGTTTGATACAAGGTGAATGTGATGAAGAGGTAGGTGAGCAACAAGGGTAAAAAAGGGAAAAATTTATACTCAAGGTAATCTAGGTAATGGGTCAGGGTCAAAGGTAGTAACATTCAAATGAACACACACATATAAACTACAGCATAGTACCAAGTTGAAGAGAAGGAAAACTCTACATTTTCTAAGGTTGATGGGTTTATCTAAACAAGGTTGAGGTGATTCCGGTATCCAAGGTATAGGTTATGGTTAGGAAACATGATGCAAGTCAGGTGCAGGAACGTTTAGGTATGTTCTATACACCTAGGGTTGGGTCGGGATAAATGGTCATGACCAAAGGTGAGGTAAGGTCAATATGTCAATCAACACAGGAATGAGTTCCACAAGGTATAGTGAGCACTTGAGGTCACAGGTCACTAGCGATGTTCTAGGTCCAAGTATCTAGGTCACAACATGGGTAGGGCCGAGGTATGGGAAAAATAATGAGTCCTCAAATGAGGACGAGGTGAGGTAGTAAATGATGAGGTCAAGAGGATAAAGTGAAGTGTCCAAGTCAGGTGTGGGTGAGGTAGAAAGGATTCTAGCCAACAAAGTAGGGGTAGGGGGTAGGAAAAGGAATAAGCAGGATAACCGATGACGGTTTGAAGGAACTGATGTTGGTCATGATGGACTGACCATGGTAAGCTAGGGCACAGGACCGATGTCGGTCAAGGTAAAAATGTCACCGGTCAAGTCGGGTAGGTTATAAAAAGAATTTTTGTGTTTTTAAAATCATTTGTCATTTACCGAATTGGAGAAAACAACAGGTGAGAAAGAGAAAGGTTGAAAGTGTCTATGTGGAATGTAAATTTGAGTTAGTGAGTGGTGTAGAGGTGATCCGAAATTGATAGGCGGGTCCATGAGATCAAATTGATTGATTTGGTTGGTTAGAGGTGAGACAATTTATTGGGTGATGGTAGAGGTAGGAGAGGATCGGGTGGACCCACCAGGTGCGGTGGCCCGACATGCCACCATGATGACGAAGCATGATGAGGTAAGATTTAATCCCATTCTTTGTTAGATTTATTTAGATGTCGGGTGGGGAAAAATGGGTTTTGGGGGGAAAATGAATTTTGAATTTTGGGAGTGAAAATCAAGTTAAATAGGAATGGGGGAGGTGATTGGGTGAAGGGGGTGGGGAAGGGTGGAGAGGGATTTGGGTAGGATTGGGTTGGTATAACGGAGAGAAAGGAAGTTTTTAGGAAGAGGGGGTTTTGGGCATTGTGGTTTTTATGGTGACAATGACTGCATCGGTCGAAGGCTAGCCGATGTCGGTGATCTTGAACCAAGATTTGTCGCGGCAGTGACTGATGTTAATTTATGGGGGACCGAGGTTGGTTAGAGATAACCAGTACTAGTCATGATTTGGGGAAAAAGGGGCCAAAATTTTCCCTAGGTTGGGTGGGTGAGGTAGGTAGGGGTAAGAGAAGATGTTTTGGGGAAAATCAGAACATAGGTAAAGGGTGAATGATAGTGGGTTAGGGTTGGGGTGGGTAGATAGAAGATGTGATACAAAGGTAAGGAGGTCTAGGGAAAGAGAGGTAGGGTGGTAGGTATAGGTGAGGTGCCGAGTGGGATTTTGGTTATGATTAAGGTGAAATTAATGTGATGTTTTGCTAGATGCAGGTGAGAGATCAATTGAGGATGCGAGACAGGGTGCCACCCTGCTCTTGAGGGTTCGCGACATGGTGATAATCGAGGAATGGAGACATGTCGCAGATGTGGGCGATTTGGAGTCCGATAGTACTAGTATATAGTTTGAAAGTTGGGTTTCATGGTCTTTCTCATCAATAGATGGGATTCAGTGACCAACACATTCCACCTATCGACGAGGGAGATAATAGTCACCCTAGAGGACGTGTACAGGATCCTGTGGTTACCTATATTGGGGACGTAGGTATACTCGATCTCTTCAGAGGCATTTAAGGAGTTGATGCTGATAATATTCGGTGAGGGATTGGAAAAGATGACATTTCATAGTGTCAGCCTGAGTTATGGAGAGATGTACCTAGCCCGTCCAGAGGAGACGAGGCTAGTAGTGTTATTGATGGAGGCAATTTTTATTTTGCACTTTGCTAGATGCAGAGGGTGGGAGATTCCCATGATCACTGATGGGGGTGTTATGTGATATGATGATGGATAGGACCTACTTTCCATGGGCAACAACATTCCTAGTGTAGTTATATAGAGAGGTATGGGTTGCTCCATAAGTTCAGCTTATGTTGCATGTTTATTCTTCAATGAGCTATGAGCACAGTTGATTGGTATGACCTAGGTGGATGCATTTGAGCCTAGTTATGTTTAGGTGGGGTATAGGTGATGGGTTCTGTGATGGGAGAGCATTGAGTAGGTAGGGTTACACATTATAGCCTACTACAGGTGGTTCTTGGATGGATTATGTCAGGTGTGGACATTATTTGAGAGCGTATGTGGGTTATCTATCATACGAGATAGATGGCGATGAGTTAGATGGCTTGTAACTACTCGGATGGATTGAGGACATTGTGTAAGGGAGCACAAGATGATCCAGTAGTAGACAAGGTTAGATGATAGTTTGGGCTATCACAGAACATACCCCTACCCTTCCCACAGTACCAAAGAGATGATGTGGAGAGACCACTACCACTACCCACAGTCGATAGTACCTACAAGGCAAGAGGAGCAGAGTCATAGAACAATGGATTAATGATGTCGGAGTGATTGATAGGTATAGATAATGGTGAGAGGTGAATTTACGAGTAAATCTACCTAGGCACAGGTAGTTATATTTAGTCACCATCACTATGGAGGGAGATGCCCTACAGAGGTAGGTGGTGACCTTGATTACATAGTTAGGGATGGTACAGGGGTAGTTGATAGGTTCAGAGGTGGAGGTGGCTGCATTGCATGCATAGGTGGCCATTCTACATGCCCAGATGGCCCAGGGTGGAGATGGAGATGGTGATGATGAGCAAGTGGCCACCCTATAAGCACATGTTACAAGTTTGCATGGCTATTTGGCCACTACACAGGCATAGATTGAGGCACTATAGGCTTAGGTATAGGCACATGGTGCAAGGCCGATGGCACCACCACAGGAACTAGGACACGGTTCCATAGGAAAGGTATAGGGTCAGAGGTCGATGGGGCCACCACAAATAGTACCCATATCCAGGTTACGAGATGCCTTAGGTGAGGCTAGGTATTACCAGGATCAGTTGATGGTGGCGGATAGATTTTATATCCTATGGAGAGTACAAGGCATAGTAGGCCTCGAGTGAGAGGACCATATCATGCACCCACAATGTGGAGAGCACAGGGGCCATCAAGCCCCGAGACAAGATCAAGGTGAGGCCACCAGTTCATGGAGACCAGCCCCAAGTGATGTACTAGCAGGGACCCAACTATGACTCATGAAGGGTGGTGAGATGTTATCGGAGCCTGGACAGAGCCGAGAGGGAGGAGGAGACGGGTGAGATAGATATGGAGGATGTCGCGGATGATGTTTGATGTATGTCTCTCCATTTTGATGTATTTATTCATTTTTGATATATACCGGCATGCATGCTGAAGAGAGTGAGGATGTATACAAGAGTTTGTATATTTTTGATCATATACCGGCTTGTGTGCCGAAGATGGTGAGGCTG
The DNA here is from genome assembly GCA_018340775.1 of Taxus wallichiana var. yunnanensis. Taxonomy (NCBI): domain Eukaryota; kingdom Viridiplantae; phylum Streptophyta; class Pinopsida; order Cupressales; family Taxaceae; genus Taxus; species Taxus wallichiana. The sequence goes on along the minus strand of CM031242.1, from coordinate 689,413,663 downwards.
TATATGAGAGTTTTTGAGAGATGCATATTATTTGATATCAGTGTATATTATATGGATACATAGATTTATATGATGAGATGGATGATTTGGTGATGATGTATCTGTGTTGATAGAATTTTATTATTATGCATAGATGGATTCATGATAGGTGTGTTAGGCATGGTGGAGTCAGGTTATAGGCATGGTTGAGTCAAGGTTGTGGTTTAGGCATGGATTGAGTCAGGTCATAGGCATGGATTGAGTTAGGTCATAGGCATGGATGGAGTCAAGTCATAGGCATGGATTGAGTCAGGTTTTTGGTTTAGGCATGGATGGAGTTAGGTTTTGGTTTAGGCATGGATGGAGTCAGGTTGGTTTATAGATGGTTGAGTTGAAATGGGTTGAGTATGTAATTCATTAATTTGTGTAATTAATGATGATATGGGTCACGTTTGAGATGTTTTATAGTAACATGCATGATAATGGTAAAGAAATGGTAGACATAATGAATGTATGAATGATGATGATAAAAATGTGAAGCAATCTATTGTTTGTTTGGTTTAATTTCCAATTATTGATATAAAAGGAAAACTAATTAGGGTAGAATGTGATTTAGGAAAAGGAAAATGGGAATTGGTTGGGGTAGAGTGGCCGAGCTAACCTCTAAGGGCTCCATGCCCTCGAAGTTCCGCCTACATGGTCCCGGTGAAAAGGGACCTCAAGCCAATGTAGTTATCCCATAAGCTAGGGAAGAATGCTAGGAGGTATGAGTATGTGTTGGTAGTTTATAGGCATGGTTGGGTCTAGGTATTTTAGGTATGGGTGAATTATGGGCACATTGGTATGGGTGATTTGGAATTGATTATGGAAAAAGAGGAAAATTACCCAAATATAAGTGTTGAGGATCTAGTCCTGTATAGGATGATCAATACATAATGAAGGAGGTTAAAAGATAAGAGGAGGAAAGAAAGCCACCTAATTGGTAAGAACCATAACGATTGGGTCATACCTTAAATAGGCTAATGAACATAAGACCCTAAAGACACTGCATGATTGATTATTCTAAAGGTGAAAAGTAGTCACATGATCACCAAATGTCACGGTTCTAGTAGGTCCCTTGAGGTGGTAGGAAACAAAAGTGTGAATGGTGAGAGGGTGAAAAGTGGTTAGTTTATATGGTATTTGGTAGCATGCTTTTTGGCAAGAGATCCAAGATCACGATGGGCAAGTCCATGACAAAAATATTTTCTATTTGATTTGTATTTGAGATAGACTGATCGATGCAAGAAGTCTATATGGGATGAGGAAAATAACTCCTTGAGTTCTTCGTGAAGCTGATCGATGTAGGACGCTTGAGATTCTTTGTTGTTTTAGAAAGAGATTTACATATTTGTCCTTTGAGGGAGCAATCTATTTATAGAACCGATGTAGACAGAAAGATTTCCTTTTGAGGGAGTTATCTTTTATTGGAAGTTTGACTCAAGGAGTTGGATCCCATGTGAGGGATTTTAAGTCATGGAAAATACTAAGGTGAAGAATAAGATTCTTGTTCAAAAAGTAGGGTGAAATGACCATGGGATCTCATCTAAAAGAAGACAAAAAGTATCCATGAAAATCATGTCATGTGTAGTGCCATGGTACACATATTTAAGAGAAGATAAAAGAGTGATGGGTACACACATGATTCTTGTTTAATTGTTATTAGTGGAATAGTGAAAGGAGGGAAGTGAAAAGTGCTCAAGGGACAAGCAATGAAAAGAGGCGGAAGGTGAGGTAGGACCGAAAGTTAACGGTAGGATGGTTAAAGATGTAAGGCATTGAAGGGCTCGGGTTTGGGTTTACCATTGAGTGAAGATAAATGATAATCACATGATCCATACGCATGAGTCATGATGTATGGTCCATGAAAATTAGTAGAAAATTTTCCCCATTTACATTTTTCTACTTTGGTTACATGTTGATTTTCTTTTAGGACAAGGTCACCGATTTGGAAGTTTCTTTCATGGACATGTTTTTCATAGGAACGTTTGATACAATTTTGGTAAACTTGAAGATGGTCAAGAGCATTAAGATGGCATTCATCTAATAACTCAAGTTGTGCTAAACGGTCATGGCGAAATTCATCATCATTGAGCATGTCATGGAGAGAAATGTGGAGTGAGGGAATTTGGATTTTGAGAAGTAGCACAACCTCTATCTTGTAGACCCAGATAAAAAGGTGTGGTAGTAGATGAAGTGAAAATTCTAGTGTGGTACACCCACGGGGTGAAAGGAATAAGCACATGCCGGTCCTTCCCAAAGTATCATTAACCACTTTCATTAGAATTTTTTCAGGGTTTTATTAGTGGGATTAGATTGGTCGTTGGTTTGTGGGTGATAAGGTGACAAAAAAATGAGCTGAATGCCAAAGGTGTCACAAAGTTTTTACAAGGTTTTATTTTTGAATTTCTTTCCATTATCGGTGATGAGGTGATGTGGAACAACAAAATGACAGATGATGTGATGATTCATGAACTCACATATTCTCTCGGCTTTTTTGGAGATGAAAGGTATGAATTCAACCCATCGGGTGTAATATTCAAAAGAGCGCGGTGATGATCCATTGATGTCTTTCGGGAAGAATGGGGATTGATTTCTCCAAAAAGATCCAAACCCCATTGAGAGAAAGGCCAAAAGTCACGAGTGACCTGTAAGGCATGACTGGGTATATGATAAAGGTTGGCATGTTGTTGGCATTTTACACAATGCTTGACGTAGTCACAATAATCATAGTTGAGAGTTGGCCAATAATAGCCTAGGCGAAGAATACGCTTATCAACAGAAGGCCATGAAGTGACCTCCACATATGCCATCATGAACTTCCTTAATGGCATCATAAGAGAATACCATCAAAGCCGCATTTATAGAGGAGGCCACCCAAGATGACGTAATGAGAGAAATTTTTAAGAAAAGTGCGTTATTCATTACGAGTGAGATCGGGAGGTAAGACAGAGAGAGAAAGATAGTCGAGTATTACTTAAACTAAAGATCACTCGGGTAAGGAGCAACGGTTCCGATAGATTAAACTTCATGAGGTAAATAAGAGGGTGATTGGAGTCTTTGTATGGTGAAAAATATTTTAGAGTCGGTGGGTGAAGTGGGTATTTATGAGGCCAAGCAAGCCATGGTATCTGTAAATTTGTTGGTAGAACGTGGGACATTTTGAAGGGCATAATGGTCAAAGGTGGTCAAAAGTATGTCCACATGATGTTTATACTTTTTAAGTATCTTATTACAAAATGGTATATACCATTGACTTGGTTTACAACCAATTGATAATCACCAAAGATTTTGATTGACTTAACATCTAAGGCATAAGCAACTTGGAGACCCAATACGAGTGCTTCGTATTCAATAATATTATTTGTACAATCAAAATCGAGTTTAAAAGATAAAGACATGGGTTCACCATAAAGTGGAATGAGGATGACACCAGCCCCACCCCCACCCTAACACTTGGAACCATTCAAGAAGAGTGTCATTTGAGTACGTGGGTTTGTCCAAGGAAAGGTTAGCAATGGACTCATCCGGAAAGTAAAAGTTAGAGGGTTGGTCCCCGAAATAGGTGCATCAGCCAATTGGTCAGTGATAGCTTGGACCTTGATGGAATTTTGATGGATGGACTTTTGATAGATGAATTCAAGGTCAAGGTTGACCAAAAGCATAAGCCAACGTGTGACACGTTGATTTTGGTAAGGTTTGGCATACATGAAGTGTAAGGGTCGGTGTTGATCACAACATAGGTTTTGTGGTTGAGTAGGTAATGGCAGAGTTTTGTGGCAACAAAAACTAAGGCTAAGAAAAGTTTTTCGGCATGAGTGTATCGAGTTTCATAGTCTAAAAGAATACGACTTATGTAATAAACCACCTGCTCCCTATGTTGTTCATCACGATGAGCGAGCATGGCCCCCAAGCAGTGATTGGTTCTGAGATGTATAGGTAGAAGGGTTGATATTCTTTTGGTGGAATGAGTATAGGTGGTTGGATAAGGTATTGTTTTAGGTTCTCAAAAGATTTGTGACAATCATCATCCCATTTGAAGGAGACATCCTTTTTGAGAAGATGATGAAATGGTTGACACCGATCAGACAATTGTGAAATGAAACGATGAATAGACTGCAACTTACCTTTCAGGCTACATAGTTGCCTAAGATTAATGGGTGGAGGAATCTCAAGAATGGCCTTGACTTTAGCAAGGTCAACCTCTATACCACATAAGGAGACGATAAATCTTAGGAGTTTTCCCGAGAGAACTGCAAAGACACACTTCTTGGGCTGAAGGTGAATGCAATACTTAATGAGGTAGTCAAAGATGGTTTTTAGGATGGCAAGGAGCTCAAAGTGGCATTTTGATTTAGAAAGGATATCATCCACATAATCTTCTAATATACGATGCATGATGTTATGGAAGATGTAAGTCATAACCCACTGATATGTGGCACCAACATTTTTAAGGCCAAAAGGCATGACTCGATAGCGAAGGTCCCCTAAGGGGTGATGAATTCCATTTTGTGTTGATCCTCCGGGAAAATCAAGATTTTTTATAACCTGAAAAACCATCCATGAGTGATAGCATCTCACGACTAGCGGTAAGGTCAATCAGTTGGTCAATACTAGGTAGAGGAAAGTCATCTTTTGGGAAAGCTAGGTTGAGGTAACAAAAATATGTGTAAATGCGAGTCCCCTATTACCTTAGTGATAAGGAAAATGTTAGAAATCCATCGAAGATAATCAATTGGTAAGATGAAGGAAATGGAAAGAAGGTGGTGAAGTTCTTCTTTGACCAAAAGAGAAATGCGAGGTACATTTTCCTCATCTTTTGTTTCTGAGTTTGGCATCGGGAATGGTTATGATATTGTAGACCACTATGGTAAGGTAAATATAGGTCATGTCTACATAAGACCAAGAAAAAGAATGGTTATGGTTTTGAGAAAAGAAGTGATGGCTTCCTGTTCAAAGAAGATCAAAGATTGACCAATCTTTAAAATGTATTAGTCATCCTAAGTATGAATGTTGTTCTCAATAGTCGATTCATTCAACATGGTTTGTATCTCAAATGGTAATGACCTATGAATATTTGAGTCTTCTACACCAAGGTAGGTGATTATAGACTCATCATCATGACAATGAACGATGTTAATCGAAGGTGTATCATCATCAATCATTTCAAGATACGGGAAGGGAAGAGAAGAGGGATCCTTGCCCTCATTTTATTAAGTCAGAGGCCCCAAGGAAATGGTTTTATGAAAAAAAAATTTAGGAGGAATGCATTCGGATCCATCAACTTTTTAGTGAAGGTGGTGAAGGTGTAGTAGGCGAAGAAGGTGGAGAAGGGTGATGTCCTCAATGAGTTCAATGTGGGCCTTCTTGGTAGGTGGTTCAACAAAGCCAATACCATTATGGTTGTTATGTTTGTGGGTAGTACATGGAATAATAGTATGATGGCCTTATTTGTAAAAGCCAAAACCAAAACCCTTCCATGCACATCGGTGCAGGAAGGTGTGGGCGAAATGGCAATTGGTGACTGACGGAGGTTAGTAGAAAATGGGCAGATTTGTGATGGTGGTTTAGGTGTATAAGTGGCGTATCAAGTCCCCATAGGTGAGATTAGTGTGAAGGTGGGGAGGACCATACGGGAGACACTCCCTATTCCATGATCATAACGAGGGTGTTGGTGAATAATTCCATACTCTTGTGGAGTAAGGAATGTGTTGACACTATATGGCGATACTCCCCCAGAGTGAGGTGCTGAAAAATTCCTTTTAAGGGATCGGTGGTCGATATGTTGGTAGCTAGGATAGATGATGTGTTATAGGTTGAATTGGAGGTGGAGCTAATGGATTGGGAGGCGATGGTTCAATAATGCAAGTCATGGCAGCGGTAGGGATGGAGGGTATAGGTGCGGTTGAGGTAAGCGGAGGCCTTTGGTGAGTGGAGGTGTAGGTGAAGGTGCAAGTGGTCATGGAGGTAGATGATTTAATGGGTATAAGAATGTCATTGGGTTGGTAAAACATGTTACAGGTTTTGAAGGGTGAAGGGTCAGCCATAATGGTATAGGTGTGTCCTTCATACTCAAACTTTACACAATGATGCAAAGTGGAAGGAACACAACCCATGACACGAATCCAGGGTCTACCAAGCAATAGGTTATATTGAAATCCACCCTCCAATATGTAAAATAGCTCTAGAACATTACGCGGGCTCACGTGGACATGGAGGATGATGGTGCCAAGTGTGGAAGTGATAGCGTCATTAAATGAATGCAACATGATGGGATGTTTATGCATGCAATTGTCAAGTATGTGCATTTGGTTGAATGCATAGGAGGAGATGATTTTAATGCTAGTGCCCCCATCAATCATAACACATCGTACATGGATATTATCGATATGGAAAGAGACAAAGAAAACTAGATCTAGGTCATCAGTTTAGTGCGGTGTGATCTCTTTGTCTGAGAAGCTAAGGGTAGCTACTTGGTGAGTAGGTGGCGGTGTAAGAGAAAATGGTAATTTGGTAAGGGAGGCTACATGATGAGGTGTAATAATGGAAGATACAGGTGTAGGATCATTGGGTAAGACCTCAATAGATTAAAGGACCTCCATGAGAACTTGATGATGGGATATCGAGGTTTAGATGAGGTCATATAGGGACATTTTGAGGGAAGATTGGTGTAATTGTTTGAGCATCGTGTGATGTGTAACCCCATTAGAAATAGGATATGTGGGGCTATGGATAGCGACTTTAGGTGTGGGTGAATATGGTATGTTGGGTATAGGGTTGGTCGGTGGGTCAATTGCCTTTTCCTTGCCTTTATCCTTCTGAGCGTGGGTAGCAATGTGAATCATGTTTATTTGAGGTGAGGAGGTAGGTGAAGTAGGTGAGCCATGAAAGGTATAGCGACAGGAAGGGAAAAATCCAAGTGGTGGGAAGGAACCTTGTGAAATAAGATGGGCACACCGACATTTGGGTGGAGGTTTGGTAAGTTCTCTGATGTGAACCATGTTAATTTTTAATCTTGGGGGTGGCTCTAAGAGTTGTGGGGGTGGAGGTCTTGGTCACTGAGTAGGTAATGAGGGAATAACTGTGAAAATGGGTGGTGGTGAAATGGGGTCCTCATCAAAAAGGTCATCATCATCAAATTTTTCTTCCATAGGACATAATTGGATCATAGAGATTTTCAAAGCCTTATAGTTCTCGACATCGTGCCCTGACACACAATGGTAGGCACAAATTTTGGTGTCATCAAACCCCTTTAGTTTGTGTTTGAGTGGGTCATAAGGTCTGAGAGGCGGTAATGTGATGACGGAAGTTTCAAGGATGTTAGTTAAGATTTTGGCATAGGATCCTGCTAGTGGATCACAATGGGAAGTGAAGGTGGGTTTGGGTGTAGGTGCTGCTGAATGTATAAGAAGGGTCTTTGCAAGAGGGGTAGTGGGTCGAGCTACGGTTTTACGTACTGGTGTTGTCTTAGGTGTTGGTCGTGTTTACTTAGGTAGGGGCATGGTAGATGAACTGGTAATAGAGTGTGTGGTTCGCTTGACTAACTTATTAGAGGGTAGCATATTTTTGTCTTTAGGTTACACCTTCTTGGGTAAAGGTGATATAGGCGCATGATATCTAGAGGGAAAAGTGGATGGTGGAAGAGGGTTAGTTACCCACGGGGATAAGTGAGGTTCATGAAGGTAGATGGTGTGGGTCATGCAGGGAGGTGTGAGGAAAGAGGCGAAGTGTCATGGGTAGTGAAGAAGTTACCAATGGTATGAGAGGTATGGATGGTAAAAATGTTTTCGGTGTGGGCAAAAGTTGTGTTGGGCACCTAGGTATGTTAGAGGTTTGTGAGGAGGAATGGCCCCTTGTGTTTTTAGTTTACTAGTGGGTGGAGGTTCCTTAACCAGTGGAAGGGTGAGGTCCTAATATAGACGAGGAGGGGTGAAGGTGATGAGGGTGTGATCGCGAGGTTGGGGTATGAGATCTAGGAGATTGGTTCTTCTTGTTTAGGGGCTGGATTAAGTTTTGTGTTAGTTTTGGAGGATGTGGCTAAATCTAATTTGATGGGTGGATGAGTAAGGCTAGCCGTTGGGATGACCCCTAAGGTAGTAATAGGTTTAGGCAAGGAAGATGATGTAGGTGTAGGTTTGGATGTAGAAGCATGTTGAGTTATGGGTAGAGGTGTGAGTTGAGCCATGAGTGGTATCATGGGAGAATTTGTGATAGTTTTGGTTGTGTTTGGTTCGATCGGCCAAAATATTTTTGGATAGATAGTGGAAGTGTCAGTGAGTGACATCTACATTTGTGTTGAGACAGGAAGTAGAAGACACCCCCAAAGTAAGGCTCTATCCACATAATCTAGGTGGTCAGCTAAGCGTGAGAATGACACTGCAGTGGGTGAGGTTGATGAGGATCCAATGGTGATTCCCATAAAATGTGTCTTAGAAATGGGGAATTTACTAGCTTCAGCTTTTGTGGGTAAGAGAGCCGAAAGTAAGTCCATAGGATCTTGGGTAGCTGATGGAGAATGGTCACCTAGAGGCAACAACATTTCTACTGGATCTTTGATAAGTAGAGGAGATGATGGGTGCTCCTCTATGGGTGGAGGATATAAAAATCATTTTCCATGGGTCAAAGAGTGTACTGCGGTGACGGCTCTCTAGGTGGAGAAGCCAAAGGTGAAATGGTCTTGATGTTAACAGGAGGCTCCTTCATAGGTGAGGAGGAGATGAAGGGTTTTCCTTTGTGGGTGGAGGAATAGGTGAAGTGGGTTCATGTGTAGGTGGAGGACTTCGGGCTAGGATTTCCTCTATGGAAGGAATATGAGGTAATTAGGACCCAATGGGTATGGCTATCATTATTTGAGGTCTCTCCTGTTTGATTAGAAGAAGGGGCATGATTAGGAAATGGTTTCTTGAAGATGTTTAGGTTTTGATTGATAGGTGCATTAGGATTATCCAAGGTTGACTCACCTTTCTCAAGAATTTATTGGACAATGTTCTTTAAAGTGATGTAATTGCCATCACTATGACCTTTTACCCGATGATAGTTACAGAAGTCGTGCTCTTTGTACCACACGGGTGTGGGGTGAGCATTATCAAATCCGGTATGTGGTTATATAGGAGGAAGGGTGATGGCCCCAAATTTAATGAGATTTGCTAAAATAGAAGAATAAGGCTCCCCAATTGGGTGTATTTCCGTTGTTCTGATCCGAATTAAAAAGTCTGGACAGAGGCAAGAGATTAGATGAGGGGTTAGCCTAATTGGATGGATGGGCTTGGTTGGCCTTGAGTACCACTACGTTAGTGGTTCCCTTGGATTTTGAATAATTATTCTATGGTTTCTAAGAAGAAGATGTATCATTTGACTTTAATGCCACGTTCTTATTGCGTAGTTGAATTTTTTTCTTTGATGGCTCCAATTTCTATCTTTTGTGCCATGGTGAATGCCTCATCGAATGTTAAGAAAGTTTACACTTGCAAGGTTAGCAAGATATGTCTAGCACAAGCCCACGTGAAGATCTCTATGAGTTTGGTTTGTGGTAGTTGGAATGTGAGTTGATTGATCAAGCTACACCAACGAGCAAAAAAATCTGCAATAGATTCGTTGTCATATTGACGCGTAGAGTAGAGGTCAATCATGGTAACCTTTTTAACAACATTGATAGAGAAGTGATCCAAGAAGGCTTGGGATACCTAATTAAATGAGAAGATAGAATGTCTAGGAAACCCACTATACCAATCTAAAGTGGGCCCGGTCAGAGACATGGGAAAGGTCCTCAAAATCAAAGCGTCATCATGGGTGATCGAGATAACACCCATGTTTGAAAAGAATGCAAATGTTGTTCAGGTCTTGTTTGTTGTTGAAGTGGTTAAATTTAGGCATTTCCCAATGTATGGGATATGGACAGATAGGAATGGATGGGTATATGGGCTCATTGTAAATTTCATCATAGGTGAGAGACTTATGCGAGCCGAAACCAATGTTTCCAATGTCTACATCTTGTCCATCATTAACTTGATTAGGTTGCTAGTAGGTTGTGATGGCTAAGTACCTCTTGTAGTGTAAGGAGGTTGGTATTAGACATATAAGGGAGGTGGAATTCTAGTATATGGTGATTTTGTATAGGTAGATTGAGAAGGAGGGAGTGAAATAGGGGTACATACCGAGAATGAATGATAGATGAAATGGGCAGCGGTGATAGTACATAAATGGAGGTGAAAGGGTCATGGTGACCCTAGTAGTAATGGGGGATAGGGACTGTGGAATAGAAAGGAAAATGTTTTGAAAAGGGGTAGGGGTCACCGACACCGAGGGTGGTTGTGTAGCTACGAGTATATGTGAGACAATAGGCATGGATGAGGTTATGTTCTGGGTGGTTGGTGAAGGTATAGTGGATGTGGTGGGTGCAATAGATGTGGTAGATGTGGTGGTCATAGAAGGTATAGGGCCTAGCTACGAAATGACTAGGGGGAAAGGTAGGTGTGGGTAGCCTTGAGCAGCGAGAGGGGGCTAACGCAGAAGTAGGGATGAAATTTGGGGGATAGATATGGGCATGCCATATATCAACTGACCCGAGGCATCTCGAGTAGATGAGTGGGAAAGATAGAACTGTAAGGCAATAGGGTTTTGGTTAAGGAGTCGTGTGAACTCCTCGTCCCCTGTGGCGATAGTGATAGGTTGGGTAGGATCCATGGGTGATAAAATAGAAGGTGGTGAAGGACTAGGTGGGAGTGGTTGACCAATAACATGGAATATGAGGGCATTTTCTGGCTACGCATCAGCACCATGTGAACAAGTACTGATGTGGTAGGATTTCTTTCTATAAATGACACAAAAATACAACAAAGATAGGAGAAATAGGTGGTGGTAGGTGGATTAGGTACTAAATGTCAGGTGGAATTTTGAACATGCTAACCAATGTCAGTTAGGGTAAACTGAGCGTCGGTCACGTGTGTAATGTGCGGTTGGTCTGTTGATTAAGGAATACTTGTTAAAAATCACACAAGAAGTCCATGCAAGATAGAAGGCCAAGATCAAAGGTGCACAAGGATAGGAAGGACCCACGCAAGGAAGGGAAGTTCATATTTTAGGACTTAGCCAATTTGTAGCATGAGGATATATTTTTGGAAGATGGCATGTGGAACACATCAACGATGCAGAGATGTGCACACCATGCATTGTCTATATTTGGAAAAGAGGTTCAAAGTGTCTATACATGGAGGCAAACTAAGAATAGAATCAAAACTAAGAATAGAATTGAATGAAAGATAACTATAGTTAACACATTTGCATGTGTAGCTATGATTGTAAAAGGTGTGTGGCTAATAAGGCCAAGATCAAAGGTGCACAAGGATAGGAAGGACCCACGCAAGGAAGGAAGTTCATATTTTAGGACTTAGCCAATTTGTAGCATGAGGATATATTTTTGGAAGATGGCATGTGGAACACATCAACGATGCAGAGATGTGCACACCATGCATTGTCTATATTTGGAAAAGAGGTTCAAAGTGTCTATACATGGAGGCAAAATAAGAATAGAATCAAAACTAAGAATAGAATTGGGCGAAAGATAACTATAGTTAACACATTTGCATGTGTAGCTATGATTGTAAAAGGTGTGTGGCTAATAATAGCTTGTGGCCTATTTCTAGAGAATTTAAGTGGTGAAAGGCAAGTCCCCACCCTATATATATGATGATTAGGTGCATAGTAGAATGTGTGTAGATGATTTTGGTATGTATCATGTAGAGAGCGATGTATGTATGATTATGAATGTGTGTATCAGATCCATACACGCCTTCATACAAATTGATATTAATGTAAGGAGCTTATATATTTATTAATAGATGGAAGATATTGGCTACATCTAAGTCTCATCTTGTGTAATTGCGTATTGCATGTTATTAATTCAATCATGATTACTATTTAAGTTTTTTCTTTCATAGATCTGTGGGTAGCATGCTTTGTAGAATGATGGAATAGTTATGAATCTATATGTTTTTGTTTTCATCATGTTGACATCTTGTTACAACAACCCTAAATAGGGACTTGGTACTGTCGGTTGGATATTTTTCAGGCCAAAATATGAGGTTCAACCACGGTGCACGGGATTAAATCCCTCATTAAAGACATGTGAGGCCTGCCTATTTATTACTAATCTAAAACACCACAAAAATAATATATGAAATATCCACACTAATCTAACCATTAGGGTTGGGATACAATACCAAAATCCATATCAACACGAAGTGGAGATATTACAACTTTAGAAATGTAATGGATTAGAAAGGAAACTTATTATAGACAAAAAAAAAAGTGGAAAGGGAATGAGAATAACGTATTTTCTTTCAAGCAAACATAGATCAAGAAATACTTATATGAGTTTTAGATAATGAGTGTAATATTTTGAAACGATTAAGAATACTAAACAAAGAATAGCTCAAGATTATGGACATAAGAACAATATCTCAAGATATATGAATCCCATAACACAAAGTTTGTAAAATAACACCCGTTCATATTCTTCAATAATTAAAAATAAAATACAAAGCTTTTATTCTTCTTCACAATAGCTCTTAATATTCAAAAAGTCTCCCCTTGAAATACAAAAGCATCCCTTATTTATAATAGAGAGAGCAGAGAGAAAATAGGATAAATCCTAGAAAATAGTATTTTAACGAGAGTCCTATTTTGCTTGACTCTCATGCAAAGAAGAACAAGTCAAAATTTGCTTCCTATGTGATGAAACAAAAATGAAAAAGACATGACAATTTCTTGATAGAAATGACATGAAACATTATGTTTATTCCACTTCGTCATCCTTTTCCTCTTCCAGTGAAGTCTGCTTGTCTCAAAATTCTTGGAACTTCCAGATTATGCTCTGCATCTCGTCTTCATCTGGCACACTAGAATAATCACTTAGGACCTCACAATTTTTCTGACTGTCATTTGCGTTACCAGGGAGTTTCTTCAATTTCTTATTGATCTTCCTTAGTGATTCCAAAAAAATTTCGATCCTTTTGAACTTATCGATGGCTGCCAGATTGAAGATGGAAGTTGGTTCATGTTGAATTAATTCTTGAATTTTCTTATAGATATCATCACTAGGTAGAATCTATGATCTTTCACCCAACATCTTGGCAAATATCCTAGGCAGCTCCTCTTCTATGTCATTGGTGGCATCAATGAACTGATCTCTAGATTCCCTCTACTTGCTGCAAGCTTCACTGTGAATCTTTATCCTAAATCTCATGGCTTTCGCAAGTTGGAAATGCTTATCCCCATTTGAAATAATTCCTTCTTCCATTAAGATCCGGGATGGGACCTATTTCAATGCATTGAGGACTTCAAATTTAATTAAAGGTTCCCGACTTCCTATGAAAACTCATCATCCATCTTGTCACCATCTTTCTTTATTTCCTCCAAGGATTTATAAACTTCCATTGTGTCATCTATGACCTCTCTTCCTTGTAGGAGTAGCCTCTTTATCCATTCTTCAATGATTCTCTCGTTCTCATTGATCTTTTCAATCATAGGCACCGATGAGAAATTGAACCTAATAGGCATAGGGGTAGAAGATGACGGTGTTGACTATGAAGGCTTTGAAAGCTTGAGTAGTACCTCTGTCAACTATTCAACTTTCTCCTTTAGCTCATCCCTGCTTACCTTTATTTCTTTTAGCTTTTGGCAAAGCATGTTCATGGCATCTTGTGCATCCTGTTGTGCTCCTTCCATTTGTCACTTTTCCCGAGATCAACCCTTGTAATCCGATAATCACCACCGTTATATCGTCCTTTGTTTTTGGCCACGGGAGTGAAATCTCTATAAATTTATTCCTGAGGCATCCATTGAAACTCTTGAAACTATTTTGGGTTTCTTGGCAAATTTGGCAGGAGAAGCCTTGAGTGAACTGAAATCGAAGGTTGGTAGGGGAACTACCACCTTCCTCTTCCTTGGAGTCTAATTAACCAACCATTGAGGTATAGTGGAAGAAGTTGTTCCTATTGGAGGTGTTATGGTTGTATCTGTTTGTGGTGGAAGATTTACTTGTGGAGTCGTGATAACTGCAAGTGTAGGGATTGTGGGAATAGATTTAAGGAATGAAGGTGTAGAAGGAGGAGGCATTTCTATGGCCATCGTAGGTCTAGTAGAGAGAGGTGAGAGATTAGAGAAAATGCTAGCCATGGCTGATGAGAGTGGCGTTGAAATATGAGATGAGGAAGATTAGGAGAGGGGGTAAGATTCTAAAGCTAAAGCTTGAGAATAAAGAGAAAGGCTTACCTTTGATGAAAAATCAACAAAAGGAGAAACAAGAGGTTGACTAACCTTGATTTCTGAAATAATTTCTCCTTATTCTGGTAGAGGAGGTGAATCCAAGATCTCAACTATTTTTGTTGGAGTAGCAGATGATTCGGCCCCTTACTTTTCTCCTTCCCGAAAAACTTAAACTTTATTTGCCTCTTGGTAGGGATTTTATCCTTTTCCTTTTCTCCTTTGGAGGGTCATACTTCTAAAGGAGTTATCCTTGAAAAACTCTTTTCCTTATAACTCATTTCCCCAAGAAATGAGACATGCCTTAGTGTGGACAAGAGTCCGAGCGGCTCTTTCAGTGATATAATCCTTTTCAAGCAACATACCAATCGGTGGGAGGAATCCAAGTTGGTCTACATCTGACTATTCATACCTAGGTTCTAGAACACTTTCATTACTGTGGTACCTTTAGGGATATCAGCTAGATCTAACATTTGAATTTCTTCAAGTGTCAGTTTGTTGTTGTCTTTTCTTCGAATGAAAACTTCATCATGAAGATCAACCCATATATCTTCCACAGTGGGCACATGTAGGTAAAATTTTCCATATGACTTGAGGACTCCTCAGATGTCGAATCCTTCCATCATCTTCATGTGCTTCTTCAATTTTTCCTGAAGTTCATGCACCATGTTCTTGGCCTTAACCATGGTGGAACATGTATACCTTCCAATGGAAATGGGGAAGGAGATAGTGAATTTGTTTCTACTTTGTTGGAATTTGTGAAAATCTAACAACCGTGTATGAGAAAATCCATGAGGATCGGTTTGTCACTTGGGAACACGGGAAAATAGAAAGGATTACCGTGGAACCTTACCACTAGTAGATAGGTAAAATTATTGAATGCAAGAAGATGTAACCCCATTTTGACACTTCTATCCATACTTCATCAAAAACCCTTCTCTTCCTCGATCAGGATCTAGTCTACAAATGTTCTTGTAGAAGAAGGTGTCATTCACTCTTCTAAATTGGTCTTCAGACCCTTTTATTGTCAATTGTGGGAAGTACCGATATATGTGTTCCATTGCTCGGTTTCCCTTTGCATCCAGCCCTGGATAGTTTCTCATGCTTGTTGCCACATAGGTGACGTATGACATCATATAGAACTTGCCGGTAGACAAGACCATTTTCATTTGGGAGTCTATCTCATTACTTATCAGGCTACCCCAATCAATCCCTTGGTCATTTTTCTTTATAAAAACCATGAACTGGTACATCCACCCTTGGAATTATTTTGAATCTGGGAGTCCAAAAACTCGGCTCAGCAGGGTGATGATATCACTGACTTCAAGAATAAAATCACTTCTAGGGACCGACTTAGGAAACATAGAAATAATGGGCTTAGCCTTGACCAAGAACTTCTTATTTACGTGTTTGATGCAGTCTTCCTGATCCTTGTCCGAGGCCTTTTGTGCTGATTTAAAATCTAAATCAATGTATTTCGTAAAGTTGGGCAACTTTAGGAGATGATCAAAATAATCCTCGTCCAATTTCACTATAGAGTCCTCGCTTGATTTCTTACTAAGCGGAAATTTGAGTCATAGTGGGAAGCGCAAGCCAAGATGAATTGGGAATTGGGCTGATATTGGAAATCCTACTACAAGAGAGGGAGACCGTTCTTTGGCTATTGACTTCATCCATGGATACTGAGAAGAATCCACAATTATTTTCCAGAAGTCTTCCATATCTATATTTCCGAGCTCTGTGTCCCATATGTCATAATTGTAGCTAACATAAGAAGAAGAATCCATCTTCTGATACTTATACTTCATCTTTCTTAACTTATCATACTCATCCTGAGATGGGCTAGGGTCCGACATGAGGAGTCTTAAGAATGCCTTGATGACTTCTGGAAGAGTAGTCAGGTGTGAGAGCTTTCTGGAAAAGTGTACAGACGACACACCTTTCGGGTTTGAAACTTGCAAAACACCTTCGTAAATCTGTGAATTGATTGTATTTTAGAAATTAGGATGTGTCAAACACCAATGGAAACCCGAAAGACTAGTAGAGTTTGGAGGATGTTGGACACTTTGAGAAACTGAAATAATGGTGGAGTGTGTGTCGGGTTAGGACATGTGGTGCATCATGAAAGACAAAGTAGAAGTGAGATGATTTCTTGCAGTAAAAATACCCGACACACTGTGGAACTCGGAGGATGTTGAACACCTGTCGAGACCCGACACAAGGTGGAGAAAGCAAGATGTCAAATAGCCTACAAAACTTGAAAAAAAGGATATCGGGTCTCTGTCTTGTCGAACATAAAAAAATTCCTTCTTTGTTCATTCACAGTTTTTAGATTCTTTTGAAAACAAAAACTTACAACAAGTAAATAACCTAAGGGGTAAATTCCAAATGAGAGCCCTCATGAAAAAGACAAGAAACAAGAAAAACAACCTAAAACCCTAAACTAGTAATGGAAGAGGAAAAGAAATGGAAACCCCAACAACACACCTCAAAAACAACCCCAAGAAGCTTAAAAAAAAAATACGAGAAGAATACCTTCAACAAGATCGAAAAATGATCAAGAATGGATGGTGAAATCGACCAGAAGCTCAATCAGTCTGGAGGTGGAAGAAGCATGCACAGAAATCCAATGCATCAAAAACATACAAGGTAACAAATGACATGGAAAACCACCTATTTATAAAACCCTAACATTAATTACACCTCACTTGACATGTGTGCCAACTACTAGAAAATTGGACATTAATGACATGTCATCATGCGTGGAGTTTCAAAACCCGACACAAAGGGTTTGGTTTAATTTGGGTTTGAGTTTTGGAAAACATGAAGCATGATGCATGAGATGTTGAGATGCTTCTAAGTCCTGAAATCCTGACACAAAGGATTCATTCGGGTTTCGGGTTTTGGGAAACATATGACATGAAACATGCATTGGATAACACATGTTTCGATGCTTGGGGATTTCAAAACCCGACACACTATCAAGACCATCGAGTTTTGGGTTTCGGGGAACATGGGACATGTAACATGCAAGAAACATGCTTTCATGCAATGAAAATCAAAACCTAAAAATCTCCTTCAAAGGGGAATTTTAAGAGATATGTCCAAAAATTTTCTATGGTTATCTCATTTTTAGTTGGAATCACTAAAATGAGATAACAACTAGCTCCAGTTGGGGAATTTCTTTGAGACATCAAAGGAAGAGAACTCAAAATCAAGAAGCTTTATCCATTGGGCTACAAAGTCGAAAAATAAAAACCAAAAGAAAGAAAGAAAGAAAGAAAGAAAGAAAACACACAATAGAAAATAAATTATAATATAGTGCAAGAGAGCATCTTGCATTACTGATGGAACAACTTCAGATGTTGGCCACTGAAAGGTAGAGGGAGAAAATCTCCATCAAGATATGATAGACAAAAGCTATTTTCACCATTCAGCTGATGGATTTTGAAAGGACCTTTCCATAAAGAGTCAAACTTTCCATGCATCCCTTTCTGTTCCCTTCTCTTATCCCAGAGAAGTACTAGATCTCTAATTTGGAAATCACGTTGCTTTGATTTTTTATCAAATATCTTTTTAACTTTTCTCTGATGATCTGTAATGTGATCCACCACCTTTCTCCATTCTTCTTCTATCCTAACTAGGTACATTATCCTTTTCTCAATAGAACTTTGAAAAGTTTCATCCTCAATTGCAATAGCCAACCATAAGGCTAACAATTCTACAGAGATAGGAATCTCAACATCAATCCCATACAACACTTGGAATGGGGACATTCCAATAGCTCACTTAGGAGTAATCTGATCTACCTATAAAGCATCATACGATGCTTTGTGCCATGTCCTTTTATTATCATCGACCATCTTTCTGATTATGGTAACCAGGTTCTTATTGCTTGATTCAGTCGACCATTACCTTGGGGGTAATAATCAAATGAATGAGCCAATGTGATCCAAATCCATAACAAAATTCAGATCAACTCATGTGATGAGAAATTGGAAGCATTGTCAGCAACAATCTTGTGAGGAATGTCGAATCTAACAATTATATTCTCTTTGAGAAAATTACACACAACTTCAGAGGTTACCTGCTTGATTGGTGCAACTTCCACCCACTTGGTGAAATAGTCAGTGGCGGTGAGCACATAATTATGACCGATGTTAGAGGTAGGGTTCAATACTCTAATGAAATCAATTCCCCATTGGCAAAAAGGTTCTTCAATTACCAAACTTTAAGGGAAAATCCCTTAGGGTGACCAAAATGTGGCAAGCTTCGAACTTAGCCACCCATTCTATTGAATTTTTGAAGAGAGTAGGCCAATAGTAATTGGCCCATAAGATTTTGTAATCCTTCACAGAGGAGGAGAAATTTCATTCGCATGCTAGATTGTGAAAGGATTCTAGCAACCTGTTATTTTAAAATTGACAAGGGAAACACGATAACCATATCGAAATTTTGTCCCAATCCCTCGTTAGGGATCCCTTGTGTTCGAAACGTTGTAAAATCCCTTCCCTGGGAAATCTGGTTTTTGAACTTAGTCTTTTGAGCCTTTTTTGGCTGGGCGCATGAAATTGCTATGTAGCACCAACTTTTGGTGCACCCCCTTAAAAACCTTTGGCGCGTGATTTTCAGTGTTAACACGACTTTCGGTGCGCCAAAGTGTGTTGAGCCTTCCCTACGTGTACCAAGACGCATTTGCCATCGTGTTGGCACAACGTTTGTTGCGCCACTTTTTGGTGCGCCAAAGGGCGCACATAATCTTATTGCAACACAATGCTTTGGTGCGCCAAAAGGCGCACATAATTTCCTATCGACATAGCGTTTGGTGCGCCAAAGGCGCGCTTTATTTCATGTTGGCAGGCGTTTTGGTGCGCCAAAGGGCGCACGCTTTTTCCTGTCGACAGCAGTTTTCATGCGCTTTTCAAAAAGTGGGTGGCGCATTAATGTCCAGCTAACCTATATATATATGGTTTGCGCGCCCAAATGTCATTTTCACTATTCACTGTGCACGTGATTTTTCTGAGCCTGTCAGCCTCTGCCTCATCATTTTCAACACGTTGTGGACCCGTGCTCAAGATTTTCAATATTTATCCGGGTAAGAGGTTCTTTTCTCGTCCATGTGCTTTATTTTCTGGTTTTTGGCTTGCTGGTTGGTTTGTTGAAATATCAAATGTTGAGCTAGCCCTCCCCTGTGCCGTCTTTCCTTATTTGTTTCCTCCCATCCCTCTTTCCAGATCTGCTGGTAGAGGGTGTTAGTTTGAAAGCTTGGTCTGAAACCCCTTTGGCTTGAACCATTGAATATCCCAAGGCAGCCTTAGAACTGAAAAGAAAAAAGGGTTGAGCCATATGAAAAAACACTTTTTTTCCCTTAGGTGCACCAGCGCGTCGTGCAACATCATAAACAGTTGCGCCCCCATGGCGCATCTGTCCCCTCTGCAGCATAACTAGAACCCGCGCCAATGGCGCACCCATCATGCTTGTTGCATCAAGTTTTCATACGCCCTCAAGGCGCGCCTCTTCCACATGCTGCACAAGCTAAACTTGCGCTCCTTTGGCGCACCATCATTCAGTGCTGCATCACCTTTCCATGCGCCCTTAGCGCGCCCTGCGCCCATGCAACACAAGTTATATCTGCGCCAAGTATAGTCGTAAAAGCGCAGGCGCATCGCTCCTTTCAATAACATTCGTGTTGTGCAAACCCTCCGTGCGCCGCGCCATATTTCCTTTGGCGCACGAAAAGTCCCTGTTACACGCTTTTCCCATGCGCCAAAGGGCGCACCAAATCCCAATGTAACATGCAAGGTCCATGCGCCTTTGGCGCATCCTGTCTCCATGCAACACGATTTTCTCATGCGCCCTTTACTAAAATGCACTCTGCAGTATGCATGCGCCATGCGCCTTTGGCGCCAGTTTAATCTTTGCAACAGCCCTTTCCCGTGCGCCCTGCCTATTTAGCCCTGTAAGCTGCATTTTTCCTGCGCCCTGAGCCTAAAAATCTCTAACTCTTTCTTCTGCTAACATTCCAATGGAAGATCAAATGGCTAATTCAACTTTTTCGGATTGGGTCTCGCTTCTTCTTCATGCAGATCAGCAGATAATCTTAGAAGAACATATGTCTACATCCAGCAAGAGACCCACCAAATCAAAAGGGAAGGCTAAGCTTACTGAGGAAGAGATGAAGTATAAATATCAAAGGGTCAGAATGCCCGAGTCACAGGCCGAATGCAGCATGGATGTCAGAGACTCAGAATTGGGGCATGTCGACATGGAGGAATTCTGGGCCAGAACTCAGAAAGTTACAAGGAGTCCATGGATGGACAAATTGATAGGCAGTGCCCTGCACTTCACCGGAGGAATCCCCGTCAGCACAGTCAACAATGAATTTATAATGGTGGTTGCTCAGTCTTACAACAAAGACACCAGATGTGTCGAAAACAGTAAGGGCGAGGTAGTCATTAACCTCACTGCCCGTCATTTTGAGATGATACTTGGCATCCCTCACCACCGGCACTTCGTGGCCGTCAGCCAAGCAGAGTGCATCAAGGCCTGGGAGGACAATGAAGACCAATGCATGCAACTAATGAACGAAGTCTACTTGAAGAACAAGAAGGTGGTAACCCGATGGCCCCAAATCATCCACCGCAGTGACTTCTCAGAAGAGCTCAGCGATACCATTACCTTCCTGAGCAGGGTCTTCGGGCTCTCTGACGCCCATTACTTCCATAAATGGATGTTGCGCTACTTGGAAACAATGAATAAGAATGTGCCTGAGCAACGCTTTTGCTGGGGGGAAATTATAAGCAGCACCATTTTCGAAAGCAAACAACAGCTTCAAAGACAACTGGGGAGTATTCCATATGAACTCCTACGTGGTCTACGCTGCAAAGATCGTGAGAGGGATTATCCGTGCCTGAAGCACGAAGTGGAGTTTGGCCTCGTGTCAAAATATATGAGTATTATCTAGAGTTGAAGCTCGAGAATAGCATCGCCCAATTCGCCAAAATCAACGATGCATTCTTTTATCACATCATCTCCGCCTATTGAGGCCAATCGACTCATGGTCGCATTTGACCAAAAACATAGTGGCAGCCACGGAGAAATGGGGAGCCCTGTTCACCCAATTTCCTACATTCACCTATCTGAGGGCTGCCAACTTTTTGGGAGAGCCAACCAGGCTACCAAGGTATGGGCCTAAGCCGATTCTCTTTGGAGTCATCAAGGCAGCTAATCACATATCACGAAAAGTGCCTGAAAAGAAAGAAGGGTGGAACTCCTTTCCCCCTCACAGTGGGCCGATACACATGCTCTACCCACCACAAGGCGAAGGAAATGTTTGCAGAGCTGGAGTTACTCAATTTGAAGCATGACTTCCCAGCCAGGCCCACCTTCGACCCAAGGGGCTGCCTACCAAGAGCAAAGCTTGATCCGATCCATGTTCCTCAGATCGAGGATATTTATATTGACGTCCTCCATGAGGTAGAGCTCAGAAGAAAGGATCATTCTCACCTAGCATTGGCAGAAATTATCCAGTATGGGGTAGCCATTGTCCCCAAAGGCTACCAAACAACAGAAGATGAAGTGGACAAGGTATATAATGATACAGATGGGGACGATTGGCCCTTTCGCACCATCGATGAGAACTAAGGCTCCTCAGACAATTGAGGAGAGGGTCAAGGAAACTCTGCGTAGGACAGAGCACTGGTGCCGGATGAACGGCCTAATCTACCTCGGGGTAGATTTCACAACCTCCCCATTGGGCAACGCACCTTCACGGTCCAAAAAGCAGCTTAAAGGCAAAGGTGTAGAAGGTGAATCCAGCACCATTCAGGAAGAAGCCCCCGAGAGTCCTCTTTCCACAGCGCCAGAACAGTAATAACTCTGGATTCGCCAGAGAAAGAAGCAGCAGGGGATAGTCCAATTGGCCCATCCACTCAGGATGTCGGCATTGCTACCACAACAGAGGTCCCTTCTATCCCTTCTTCTTCTCTTCCTTCCCCTCCTCGAGTGACTCAAGCGACCATCCCTTTGGTCGTGTCCTCCGCCCCTTCTTCTACTCTTTCCCCTGCTTCTTCGTCTATCTTCTCTTCCCTCGCTGATCTTTCCTCCTCCATTTCTTCCCTCATCTCCGAGCTCCCTTCCCTTCCTATGTCTTCCGCAGCTGTAGTTTCCCTTCCTCCCGTGGACACTTCTTCGGCTATTCTCTCAATGCCACCTCCGCGTGTCTCCACGTTTTTCCCCTCTTCTACTGCAGCTGCCCCCTCCTCTGTTTCTGGTCCTTCTTCCATAGGACCAGCCTGGATCTCTCAGCAGCTGAGCCAGCAAAAGAGGAAAGTTCCCATCGCTCCGATGGACTTTTCAGTGATCCCAACCAAAGGGGCAAAGAAGCTAAAGCCTGTTGCACGCTTCTCTAAAAGTGCTGCAGGTGAGAGAATCATGGAAATTGCATACCCCGATCCCCTCAAAGAGAAGAAGGATCTGTCTCCGACAGATTTTACCGTGACCCAAGTCACAATGGGGACATCTTCTGAAAGTCTCCAGGGGGAAGCTCTTTCCGCGGTCGACGCCCTCTGTCAAAAGCTTCAAGAAACAAAAGAAGAGAAAAGGCTACTAAAAGAGCAAAACAAATATCTGCTCCAAGCCTTACAGAAGATGGGTAGTGCGCCTCCCACAACTGCCGCCGAAACTTCTGAGCTTCTCAGCCAGGAGAAAATCAATGAATATACAAAGATTGGTGAGCAAGGTATGGTCGTTTCTGCTTGGAGGAGCCAAATCCTCAAGGACAGTGAAAGAGTGATCGCCGAGTTTGTCAATTTGTATCTGAGCATCGGAAAGGCGAACAAAGAGCTCCAAGCATTAGCGGGGCCCATATCAGAAGAGCTAGATCATGCTAGACTCCAACACGAGACCTTTCAATAGATGTTCGACTGTTCAGTCGAAGATCTGGTCAAGTTCGGTGTCTTCGGCCATCCAAGGGCCCTCAACAAAACCATGTCCACTCTGGACTACCGGGTGGATCAGCTTGAATTTATTCTGGAAAAAATCGACAAGGTAAAGGAAGCAGCCCTGGATGCAATGCACCAAATGGAGCGAATTGTTCTCAACATGTCTCCAGGGTTGCTCACTCCTTCCTTTATCTTAAGGTCAGCTGATGAAACCATCCGGATCTTCAAGGAGATCGCTTCTCAAGGAACAGGGCCAGAGGTCACATTTGACACTGAATCTATCAACAACCTGCTGGCCTGTAGGGACTTCATCGGGTTCCTCATTGAGGCGGAAAAAGATTATTCCAAACTCCCAGAGAAGCTCATAGATGAGCGGGAGACTTGTGAGGCAATCGGCCGAACTCGCACAAGGATCCTTCTCAGATCAATTTGGGCCGATGATTAACAAGTTTTTGGAATACCGCGCTCGATTCCATATCTCATCACCCGAGCAAGATCAAAAGCAAAGCTACTCTTTTCGGCCATAGGATGATGACGACGAGTAGCTGCTCCTCCTCCTCTTCTTCTTCTTCTCTCTCTTCTCCGACTTTCTTGTTGGAATGTCTGAAGTATGTTGATGCAAACGATGACATCATCCATGTTGCATCATGGGATGATGTCATCCATCAAGTGTAAAAGTCAACATGACTTTTAGATATTTTGTAAATATCTTTGTAAATAGTTGTTGGCTCCTTTTTGCCTTCTTTTCTCCTCTTTTTCTATAAATACCCCAACACTTGTTGTGTTGATGGATGGATGAATATCTTTTAGATGAGAAATAGGAGTAAGGAGAAAAGACTTTGAGCTTTTTGTAACAGAACAAATTAGTAATACAATATTTGGACTTTGTGCTGAATACCTGTGTTATATACATTAGATCTTTCTTATGTTAGATCTGTGTATTTATTCTGTTGGATCTGCTTCTATTTTATTGTCATTTATTTATCATCAGTATTGCTTTGTTTATTTATGCAAGTAGGTTTGGCTCTATTTACTACCAACCCAAAAACATAAATCTTCTGACCTTTCTACTTTGGAATTCATTTCTTTTCTCCCTTCGGACCTGTTCCTTCTTCCTCCTCTCTTTCATTCCTTTCTCTTCGCAGCCGGAAATAAACCTACTGGGATGAGATCCCAAACCCCCGAAGGTAGAATCTGTGAGACTTGCATAGATTCCTGCTGGTAGAATAGCAATAAACCAGTTTCGCTTTGCTGACTCAAAGAGGGGCTATGCCCTGCACACTGTTGGCTCATTTATCCATAGATCTGCCCAAGTGATAGATTTTCGGACCAACACAACCTTATCTATTGAGACTTATCAACACACCGTAGGAATACACCATCAATGCCCTTCTTATATATACCATTATCCCATAGAACGTATCTTTCAGACCTTAATTTAACTTTCCTCTTTTATTTTTGGCTCAAATGTGGGGGACATTCACCATAAGTTAAAAATAAAGTGATGTCTGCATACCATTCATTGGTTGTGCTTACAAAAAGCACCATGGGCAATTCTGAAGAAGTATCTTTAGTTTCTTTGCATTCTGTCTCAGACTTGTTTTCTATAATCAATTGGCACAGGCCTCTTCCTCATACCAACTTGGTAGGTTTGATTTCCAAGTCATATTCTTGGAATTTGGCTATCTAGTTACCCCATTGACTACCCAACTCTTGTTGATTCAAAATGGACTTAACTGCAGTATCAAGAACGAGAATGAGAGTGTGAGAACTCAACACATAGTACCTAAAATGTTTCACCACTCTCACCACTACATAAGCATGCTTTTCAATTTGTGACATTTTCAATTCATGTTCCTTTAGTGGGAAACTCATGAAAGAAATGGGAGCTTTGATTCCTTCTTCGTTCTCCTGCATCAAGATGGATGATACTGTATGTGCGGAAGCATAGTTGTACATGATGAAATCCTTCTTGAAGTCTAGGCATACCAAAATAGGAGTGTGAGAAATTTCTCTTTTAACTTCTTCGAAAGAAATCTTCCCTTCAATGCTCCATCGAAATGGAGTCTTACTTTTCATCATCTCAAGAATATCCTTGGTTTTATCGGTAAATTCAGGTACAAATCTTCTAAGGAAATTTACCTTCCTAAAAAAGGAATGCACCCTAGTTTTTCTTGTAGGCAAGGTAAGGCTTTGGATGGCCTTTACCCACTTTGGGTCGATCTTGGTTCCTTCTTTATTCATGATATGATCTGGAAAATTTCCTTCATTACTTCGAACATTGATTTTTGGGATTTAATGAAATCCCATGATGCCCGCACCTTAAGAGTATCTGCATTCTAGGTGATCGTAATGATCACTTCGCTTCTTAGAGAAGACCGTCAAGTCATCCAAATATACAACTATGACTTTACCCATAAAATCTCGAAAGCTAAGTCCATAGCTCTTTGAACATGGCTTTGGTGTTAATCAAACCAAAAGGCATCCTTCCCAGAAGCAAAGGTCCCCATTGGGGTGGTGAATGTTATTATGTGTTGATCTTAAAATGCTACCTTGACTTAATTATACTCCGAAAATCCATCAAGCATGGATAACATTTCTGATCTAGTGACAGTCTGTAATACTTGGTCCATGATAGGAAATGGGTAATTTTTTTCAATGAAGATTGATTAAGGTTCTGAAAGTCAACACAAATCCAGATCTCACCATTCTTCTTTTGATGGGGACAATGTTAGCAACCTAGGTGGAATGATGGATTGGAAAGATAATCCTTGTGTCTAACATCTTTTGAATTTCTATAAGGATAGTCCCTGAGATGTTTAGATTGTAATTCCTTTGCTTCTACCTGTAGGGTTTAGCCTCAGGCTTCAAAGGGATGTTGTGTTGCACATCCTTGGGCTTGAAAGACTTCAGATCCACATATGTCCATGCTAGGATGTCCATATATTTTTAGGAGTGAAGTGAATCTTTCTTTCTCTTCAGGAGAACAACATTTCCTGATGTTTACCATCTGTGGTTGGTTAGGAGAGCCCAAATTAACTTGATCTACCTCTGATGAGGAAGCACCTTCAGCTTGCCTTTTGTCCCGAATGAAATGGTCATGCTTGTCAAATGCAGACCTTCCAAAGAAACTAATCCCTTTGGAATCTTATTTCCTTTGAGTGGATGAATTCACCATCAATCTCTTGATATGAATTCAAGACATAGACTCATGGAAAGCCAATTCTGATCCTTCAAAATAAATCTCGCTAAAATTATCATCTTTTTCAAGAAAAGACAATAACTATTGATCATCATTAAACACTTGCCAATGTGTTGAATTATCTGGAACACTTGGATGATACACAATCTCAATGGTATACTTGTCCTGTTTGAACTTTGCATGAGCAAGGAGAAGAGATGTAGATATGGCTAAAGAATCAGCTTTATCATTGTGATCTCTCAAAACTACCTTAATGGAAAAATCATCAAAGCATTCTATGTTGTCCCACACCTTGTTCCTGTAATGCCTTAGGTGATCATTTTTACCTGATAGATCCCCCTTACTTGATTTACAATCAACTCGGCATCTCCCTAAACTTTGAGATTTTGGATTCTCTTTTCCTTGCCATTTCTAATCCTAATAACAAATCTTCGTATTCAGCCATGTTATTAGTATTGTCAAACTATAGCTTGAAGGTGAAGGGAAAAATCTCGAAATCTGGAGATATAAGAACCACACCAACGCCTGACCCAGTAGTTGAACAACTTCGTCAAACTCGAGGGTCCAAAAACATTAGGATCTTCCTCCTTGACTTCTACAGAGGACACCTCAGATGTCATGAAATAATTACCCAAGCCTACATCTTCAAAGAGAATTTGGGCCTTGGGATCATCTGATTTAGTGACCAGGTACTTCACCTATGCTTCGGGGTGAAGGACACGAGGAACTGCATTTACTAGAATTTTATCTTTGGTCTAGTCCATATTGATTTCTCCTCCAACATCTTTACAAAAACCTCTTCCTAAGAGAATACTATAAGCAGCTAGGATATCAACAACTAGGATAGTCATTTTTACTCTCTTTTAAGGGAAGGAAACAAATGCAAACCATGTATCCTTGATTTGGCCAATCAAGGGGACTTGTTTAGTTTCCATGGAGTAACACCACCAATAAGATTTAGTCAAGGTAAGTCCAAGGGCATGGGCTAATTTTGTGGGCATTACGTTATCAGAGGCTCCTAAGTCAATTATGCAATTTCTAAGTTTAAAACCATTAATAAGTAAGGACAAATAAAATGGTTCAATGTTTCCTGAATAAGCAGTAGAGGTCATATTACTCTGAGGTAAAGGCTAAGTGGGACTAGGAAAAATGCCTTTTGAAGATGAAGGGATAATAGCCTTACTTCTAATGAATTTGGAAAGTTTCTCAAATTTCTCAGGATTTGACTGAAGGTACTCGGCTTCCGACATTTGGATTTTAGTTTTCTTTGCATGGTCAATAATGTCGAAAGTGGTATATGAAGGAATGATGGTGGGCTCAGTTTTGGTTACACTTGTTTTAACCAAGGTACTGTCCTTGGGGGTAGGATCAAGAGAGTTAGAAGATGAAGTTACCTTTTTAGTTATCTCCTTTTTAATTTGCACTGAGATAGGAGAGCCTCTTTTAGCCATAACCACAAGAGCTTCTTTACTTTTCTCCTTAGAGCCTTCAAACGGCTTTCTAGGATTCTGGGATTGAGATCGTGTGAAGACTACAAATGATTGACCATCATACTCACCTTCATCTCGTATTCCAAGTACCTAATGTTGGAGTTGCCAACTAAATTGTCAAAATACTCATCAGCATATCCTGAAGCTTCAAAAGCTTCATGAGAATATTTATCTTTTGGTTCTTCACCATACTCAACTATTTCAACTGCTACATTGACAGGAGGAGCTTCAATGGCTAGCCTAGTGGGAGAAGCAATCAAATGATTCCTATCTCTAGCGGGAGCACCATTGGCATTGTTGAAATTTTGTCTAGGAATATCTTGATAAGGAATGTTGGTCATTTGTTGAGACATTTTCTTCTTCAAAGTGATCAAGTCATTGGCCATCTTCTAAATCATAAGATTAGTAGTACTCTAAGAAGAACTCTGATTTTTAGGCTGAGATGACTCTCTTCTGATCTTTCTAGCCAGAATAAGATCATCAAGTCTATTTCAGATGGTGTCACTTGAGTAGTAGCCAAATCGGGAATAGTAGACCTTCTTAATAAGAAGTTCACATCAGGGGGTTAAGATTTGATGAAGAAACACTTTTGAGTTTCAAGAGTGGGAATGGCTAGGTCTAGAATCTTATGAATCAGCATGTTGAATTTTGCTATGAAGTCCCACATGGGTTCATAAGACTCCTTCTTCATATGTGTAAGTTGTGCAAATAAGGCATGAGAATCTTCAACTAGTTTGAACCTTGCTTCAAATACAGATCTCATGGTGGCCCAGTTGGTAATGCATGCATTTGGAAGATGGTAGAACCATTCTGCTGCTACACCATGTAATGTTTTAATGAAGAGTCAAACAAAGACATCTTCATGAGTAACCCCAAGGATGCCGTATGCGACAAAGAATGAAGTGATGTGTTCATTAGGAGTCTTCCGCTTCCCATCATCGTTGAACTTAGGGATATTCTTATAAGATCCATGAGGTAGATCATACAACGGTGGAGTTAGGGGAGAGAGGACTAATATCCACACCCCAAGGCACATGTTGTGTTTCCATTCTTCTAAATGAAGTGCGCACAAGAATCCAAGTATAAACTTCTTGTTCTTGAGGAACCCGAGTTCTTTGGATAGGCAAAGAACTTCTTTCTCGGCTAGATGCAACACTATTGGGGGAAAGCTTGAAATTATGTTGTTGAAGCAGATCAAAGAATGGATCAGTTTCACCCCTGGCTTGGCTTGACCAAGTAAAGATATTTCTGGCCATCTTGAACCAGAGAAATGGATATTTTGAAAATAAGGCAAATATGGAGTCGCTAGACACCAATAGGATAAGCTTAGTCTTATCAATCTGTATTTCCTAACGGGGTCATCAAAAACTCTTGGTTGGATATTTAATCGGGTAAAAATATGAGGTTCAACCACACTTTGCACGGGATCAAATCCCTCCTCAAAGATGGGTGAGGATGCCTGTTTATTACTAATATAAAACACCACGAAATAATATATACAATATCCACACTATTCTAACCATTGGGTTTGGGATACAATCATGAAATCCATATCAACATAAAGTGGAGATATTACAACTTCATAAATACAATGGATTAGAAATGAAACTTATTACAGCCAAAATACAACGGAAAGGGAATGACAGAACGTATTTTCTTTCAAGAAAATACAAATCAAGATATACTTATATGAGTTTTAGATAATGAGTGTAATATTGTAAAATGATTAAAATGATTAAGAATACTAAACAAAGAATAGCTCAAGATTTTGGATGTAAGAACAATATCTCAAGATAGATGAATCCCACAACACAAAGTTTGTAAAATAACACCTGTTTCTATTCTTCAATGATTAAAAATAAAATACAAAGCTTTTCTTCTTCTTCACAATAGCTCTTAATATTCAAAAAGTCTCCCTTTGAAATACACAAGCATCCCTTATTTATAATAGAGAGAGCAGAGAGAAAATAGGATAAATCCTAGAAAATAGTCTTTTAATGAGAGTCCTATTTTTCTTGACTCTCACACAAGAGAACAAGTCAAAATTTGCTTCCTATGTGACGAAACGAAAATGAAAAAGACATGACAATTTCTTGATAGAAATGACATGAAACATTATGTTTATTCCACTTCATCATCCTTGTCTTCTTCCAGTGAAGCCTGCTTGTCTCGAAATTCTTGGAACTTCCAGATTATGCTCGCATCTCATCTTCATCTGGTGCACTAGAATAATCACTTAGGACCTCACAAGTTTCCTGAGTGTCACTTGCATTACCAGGGAGTTTCTTCAATTTCTTATTGAGCTTCCTTAGTGATTCCAAAACATTCTCGATCCTTATGAACTTATCAATGGCTATCAGATCGAAGATGGAAGTTGGTTCATGTTGAATTAATTCCTAAATTTTCTTATAGAGATCGTCAGTAGGTAGAATCTCTAAGATTTCACCCAACACCTTGGCGAAGATCCTAGATAACTCCTCTTCTATGTCATTGGTGGCATCAACCAACTGATCTCTAGATTCCCTCAACTTGCTACAAGCTTCACTGAGAATATTTATCCTAAATCTGATGGCTTTGGCAAGCTAGAAATGCTTATCCCCATGTGGAATAATTCCTTCTTCTATTAAGATCGGGATGGAACCTATTTCAGTGCATTGAGGGCTTCCAAAGTTAATTCAAGGTTCCCAAATTCTGTGAAAATTCATCATCCATATTTCTTTATTTCCTCCAAGGATTTATAAACTTCCACCGTGTCATCAATGACCTCTCTTCCTTGTAGGAGTAGCCTCTTTATCCATTCTTCAATCGTTCTCCCCTTCTCATTGATCTTTTCAATCATAGGCACTGATGAGAAATCGAACCTGATAGGCATAGGGGTAGAAGATGATGGTGTTGACTGTGAAGGCTTTGAAAGCTTGAGTAGTACCTCTATCAACTGTTCAACTTTCTCTTTTAGCTCATCCCTGCTTACCTTTGTTTCTTTTAGCTTTTGGCAAAGCACGTTCATGGCATCTTGTGCATCCTGTTATGCTCCTTTTGTTGTCACTTTTCCCAGATCAACCCCGGTAATCGATAATAAGTCATTGTTATATCCTCCTTTTTTTGGTTGGTAATCTCTACAAACTTATGCCCTAAGGCATCCTTGAAACTCTTCACACCATTTTTGGTTTCTTGGTAGATTTGGGCAGAGAAGCCTTGAGTGAATCTGAAATCGAAGAAATTTGGTAGGGAACTACCACCTTAGTCTTCCTTGGAGTCTGATTTCGACCAACCATTGAGGTACAATGGAAGAAGTTACTCCTATTGGATGTGTTATGGTTGTATCTATGGGTAGAGGAAGATTTACTTGGCGAGTCGTGATGACTGCAAGTGTAGTGATTATGGGAATAGATTTAGGGAATGAAGGTGCAGAAGGAGGAGGCATTTCTAGGGCCATCGTAGGTCCAATAGAGAGAGGTGAGAGATCGGAGAAAATGGTGGCCATGGATGATGAGAGTGGCATCGAAATATGAGATGAGGAAGATTGGGAGAGAGGGGGTAAATATTCTAAAGCCAAAGCTTGAGAATATAGAGAAAGGCTCACCTTCGATGAGAAATCAAAAAAAGGAGAAACAAGAGGTTGACTAACCTCGATTTCTGAAAAAAATTCTCCTTGTTCTGGCGAAGGAGGTGAATCCAAGATATCAACTATTTGTGTTGGAGTAGCAAATGATTCAGCCCTTGCTTTTCTCCTTTCCTGACAAACTTAAACTTTATTTGCCTCTTGGTAGGGAATTTATCCTTTTCCTTTTCTCCCTTGGAGGGTCCCACTTCTAAAGTAGTTATCTTTGAAAATCTCTTTTCCTTATAACTCATTCCCCAAGAAATGAGCCATGCCTTAGTGTGGACAAGAGTTTGAGCAACTCTTTCAGTGATAGAATCCTTTTCAGCAACAAACCAATCAATGGCTAGGAATCCAAGTTGGTCTCCATCTGATTGTTCGTACCTAGGTTCTAGAACACTTTCATTGTTTGTGGTACCTTCAGGGATATCAGCTAGATCTAACATCTGAATTTCTTCAAGTGTTAGTCTATTGTTGTCTTTTCTTCAGATGGAAACTTCATCACGAAGATCAACCCAGATATCTTCCACAGTGGGCACATGCAAGTACAATGTTCCATATGACTTGAGGACTCCTCGGATGTCAAATCCCTCCCTCATCTTCATGTGCTTCTTCAATTTGTCCTAAAGTTTGTGCACCACATTCTTGGCCTTAAACATGGTGGAACATGTATACCTTCCAATGGAAATGGTGAAGGAGATAGTGGTTTTTGTGTCTCGCTTTGTTGGAATTTGTGAAAATTCAACAACCTGTCGACCTACTCATGAGGATCAATTTTTCACCGGGAACCTGCTCGGGAAAATAGAAAGGATTTGTGGAACCTTACAACCTGAAGATAGGTAAACTTCTTAAATTGTAAGAAGATGTAACCCCATTTTGACACTTATGTCCATACTTCATCGGAAACCCTTCTCTTCCTCGATTAGGATCCGGTCTACAAATGTTCTTGTAGAAGAAGGTGTCATTTAATCTTCTAAATTTGTCTTCAGACACTTTTATTGTCAGCTATGGGAAGTACTGATATATGTGTTATGTTGCTCGGTTTCCCTTTGCATCCAACCCTGGATAGTTTCTCATGCCTGCTACTACATAGGTGACGTATGACATCATATAGAACTTGTCGGTAGACAAGACCATTTTCATTTGGGAGTCTATCTCATTACTTATTAGGCTACCCCAATCAATCCCTTGGTCATTTTTCTTTATGACGACCATGAATTGGTACATCCACCCTTGGAATTATTTTGAATCTAGGAGTCCAAACAACTAGCTCAAGTAGGGTGATGATATCACTGACTTCAAGAATAAAATCACTTCTAGGGACCGACTTAGGAAACCTAGAAACAACGGGCTTAGCCTTGACCAAGAACTTCTTATTTACATGTTTGATGCAAGTCATCCCGATCCTTGTCCCATGCCTTTTGTGCTGATTTAAAATCTAAATCAATGTATTCCATAAAGTTGGGAAACTTTAGGAGTTGATCAAAATAATCCCCATCCAATTTCACTATAGACTCCCCTGCTTGATTTCTTACTAAGCGGGAGGCTGATTCATAGTGGGAAGTGCATGCCAGATGAATTCAAGGCATTGGGCTGATATTGGAAATCCTGCTGCGAGAGGGAGACCGTTTTCGACTATTGACTTCATCCATGGATTCTGAGAAGAATCCACAATTCTTTTCTAGAAGTCTTCCATATCTATATTGTTGAGCTCTATGTCCCGGATGTCATAATTGCAGCTTACATAAGAAGAAGACTCCATCTTTTGATACTTATACTTCATTTTTCCTAACTTATCTGACTTATCCTTAGATGGGCCAGGGTCTGACATGAGGAGTCTTGAGAATGCCTTGATGACTTCTGGAAGAGTAGTCGGGTGTGAGAGCTTGCTAGACAAGCATACAGACCCGACACACCTTTCGGGTTTTGAAACTTGTAGAACACCTTTAGAAATCTAATCAGACTTGATTGTATGTCAGAAATTAGGATGTGTCAAACACCAATGGAAACCTAAAATACTGGCAGAGTTTGGAGGATGTTGGACACTTTGAGAAACTTGAAATACAACCGAGGTGTGTGTCGGAATTTAGGGCATGTGGCGCATCAATGAAAACCTAACACAAAGTGGAAGTAAGATGATGTCGAGCAAGTAAAACTACCCGACACATTGTAGAATTGAGAGGATGTTAAACACCTATCAAGACCCGACACAAGGCAGAGAAAGTGAGATGTCAAGTAGCCTACAAAACCCAAAAAAAGGATATCGGGTCTCTGTCCTGTTAGAACATGAAAATTTTCCCGCTTTGTTCATTCATGGGTTTTTAGATTCTTTTTAAAACCACAACTTACAACAAGTAAATAACCAAAAAAGGGGGGGTAAATTCCAAATGAGATCCCACATGAAAGAGACAAGAAATAAGAAAAACAACCTAAAACCCTAAACCAGTAATGGAAGAGGAAAAGAAATGGAAACCCAAACAACACACCTCAAAAACAACCCAAAGAAGCTTCAAAATGAAAAGAGGAGAAGAATACCTTCAACAAGATCAAAAAATGATCGAGAATGGATGGTGAAATTGACCAGGAAGCTCAATCAGGTCTAGAGTGGAAGAAGCATGCACAAAAATCCAACACATCAAAAACATACAAGGTAACAAATGATGTGGAAAACCACCTATTTATAAAACCCTAACATTAATTACACCTCATTTGACATGTGTGCCAACTACTAGACAACTGGACATTAATGACATGTCATCATGCTTGGAGTTTCAAAACTTGACACAAAGGGTTTGGTTTAATTCGGGTTTCAGGTTTTGGAAAACATGAAGCATGATGCATGAGATGTTGAGATGCTTCTAAGTCCTAAAATCCCTGACACAAAGGCTTCATTCGGGTTTCGGGTTTTAGGAAACATATGACATGAAACATGCATTGGATAACGCATGTTCCAATGCTTGGGGGTTCTGAAAACCCAACACACTATTAAGACCATCGGGTTTCAAGTTTCAGGGAACATGGGACATGTAACATGCAAGAAACATGCTTTCATGCAATGAAAACGAAAATTGGAAAATCTCCTTCAAAGGGGAATTTTAAGAGATATGTCCAAAATTTTTCTATGGTTATCTCATTTTTAGCTGGAATCACTAAAATGAGATAACAATACCTTTGTGCACTTCGGGTTAGTGCTCATTCTAGAATTTTGAGCGATGTGCTAGTATGATTAGGGTGTTATCTTACAAATTCTAGGCTGCATCATTGGTTCATTGCATACGTAACCTCTTTTCAGATTTTTTAGGATGGTTTGTGATGAAGATGTACCAGTTAACTCTAGCAAGTTCGAGGAATGGATACATGATCTAGAGGAATAATATGCATGCCAATTCAGCAAAGTGGGTGAGTTTAACACACACACTTGGGTAGAATGTAACCCGTATGACAACTTATATGAGAGTTTTTTGCTATTTTCTAGTAGAACTTTACGAGTAGCTTACGACTTATGCATCTTAGTGGAATTGGTGATATTGTGCACTTGTTTAGACACATGAAAAATTTTAGGCTCTTTATGGTGTTGATCTGATTTGGAATCATGCGGTGGATACATGGTTTCATGGTGTTCTAAACAACTATATTGGAATATTCAATTTTGACATATTCATGCCTAGAGGTAAATGAATTCCAATTTTTACAATATCCAATAGGAACATATTTGCATGGTATTCCATTGGAGATCAAGATCTTAATGGTAACTTTGAACCTAGAGAGTAAACTGATGGCTAACTAAACTTCACCACACGCGAGGGCAGGAACAGGTTTGGTATTAAGATGGTGGACCTAGCAGTAGAAAAGTAAAGAGAGGAAAGGCGGCTTAAGTATAATGAGGTGTGTGAGAGGGAAATAGAGAAGTAGCGTTCCATTACAGAAAGTATGGCATTTAGGAGAGAGATGTCTAGTGAAGGATTTATGACTCACATAGAAGACGTGGAGTCGAGCATCAGAACTCCCCCATCTTGGAAAGCATGATAGAGATCCCTTCTTAGCCTCACATGGAAGTGTGCTAGCAGAGACTACTTGGGCGCGGGCACACATCTTAATCCACCTGGTGACCTAGCCTTTACACTTGGTTTTTCAATATCTAGTACAACAAGTAACCAGCAAGCTAACTTGGGAAGTAGGAAAGCAGGAGTAAGTCAAGGATCAAGTACATCAATGGCAGGATATACAACTTCAATGTTATATGGAGGAACATTCTTAGGTGCATCATCCACACAGAATGTGAGTGCATAGAATGTTGGATTCACCTATGGAAGTGGAGCTACCTCACAGACTATAAAGGTTCAAGATAGTACTACCGTCTGAGCACACGTGGGAGTACATCTACGGAGTCCTACTCCAGCCTACAATAGAGGATCGGGAGGTATATATGGTTCTAGTTCTAGTGGATATGGTGGTTTTCGGAGGAAGAGGGAACCCAGAGGGTTTTGGATGATGTGGTTAAGGTCCACAACAACCACAAAATATCTACATGGAGATGTCTCTTTGTCTCCCGAATATAGAGGTATAGAGGATGTTGCCAAACATGTGCATATGTGTGAAATCTTGTGGCACGCTAAAGGGATTACAGCTGCTGAGAGAAAGGCAAGTCAATTCACTACTACATTATAAGGGCACGTGCACACTGCTTATAGAAAGTTTGACCTTGATCAAACTTGCGTGGATTATGCAACATTGAGGGATGCTTTCTTGAAAGAGTTCCATATCCCTGAGTTTGAGCAGAAGAGTATAAGTGTGCTCAAAGATATCAAGCAAGGAACTACTAAGAGTGTATGTGAGTATGATGCTCATTTTAAGACACTTCTATCTAAGTTGTCTTATGATATCCACGCTAGCCAGCATGCACAATGGTTCATTGGAGGATTGATTACACCTTTTAGAAGGGTACTTGTCACATAAGACATACACAGATCCATGCAAAGCACTAGAAGTAGCTTTGCATGTTGAGGTAGTTGGGAGAATTGACACTAGTGTTAGTCCATTTCTAGAGGCACAGATTGTAGCTATGGCAAAGCAGTTAGAGAAGCTATCAAAAAATTCAGCCCATGAAACGCACTTAAGGATTTGGTGTATAGATTGTGAAGTGGAAGGTCACACAAAGGATAGTTGCCCTTGCAGATCTGTGTGCTCATTACTATTGGAATGTGAAATTTTCCATTTGAATCATGATGCAAGTCACTATCCTTTATTGCAACATGTAATAAGGAAGAATTTATCTTGCTTTGTAATATTTACAGTCCACGACCCATGATACTAAGGATTTTCATTGATTGGTCAAATATAGGATGCTATAGACATTGGAGTATCACAGAAAAGTGTAATAGACAATTCTAAGGGTAGGAATGGGCATCGGGATTAGGATCATAATCAAACGCTATGACAAGAATGATGGTCATTTTGAAGGAGGTTGTGGAAGGGCACATGGATACCATGGTGGATATGGAGGAAGAGGAGAGTTCCCTTGTGGAACATGTTATACGTGTGGATCTCTTGACCA
This sequence comes from Taxus wallichiana var. yunnanensis, assembly GCA_018340775.1. Classification (NCBI taxonomy): domain Eukaryota; kingdom Viridiplantae; phylum Streptophyta; class Pinopsida; order Cupressales; family Taxaceae; genus Taxus; species Taxus wallichiana. Next base: position 689,376,594 of record CM031242.1, on the reverse strand, counting down.
CTACAGTGCGAATGTCCTTAGAATAATGCATGTTATTTCTATAAGAAGAACCATAGCTATGAAGAGTGCCTAGACTTATATGAGCATCTGAGTAAGCAGCATAAGCAAGAAAACAAAGGCATTGGGATGGTTAGAATCCAACACATGGTAGAAGACCAATGGATTCCCAAGATAATGAGAAGAACCTTAGCATTGATAGTAAATATTACTACATCCATTGAAGCTATGTGTGCGTGAGAGGCATTGCACTAGAAGCCTACAATTACCAAGGAGGAGGTTTTGCATGCAAGGTACCCAAATCCTACTCATCAGAAGGAAGTTTACCAGGATACCATGGAAGTTCTAAGGAATCTTTAGGGTGAGATACAGTACCTAAAGGAGTAGAAGAAAGCATCAGAGACAATCCAAACTGATATCGATGATCTGTGGGGGTGTGCAAGATGTTGTGCTAGGAGAACATTATTCCCTTTGTTAAGAAGTTGGTTAAAAGGGAACACTCCACACGCAAGTCTTGAGACTGGATAGAAGATTATGCATGAAAATATTCCCCCTCATAGCATTGAATATGACAAAGAAATTACTCTGAATATTGTTGTGGATGGGTGGATTTTGACCAACATATTGATAGATACAGGTGTAGAAGTAAATGTGCTGACATTAGATGCATGGGTACAAATGGGGAGGCCTCTATCATTGCAACCATCTTCTAATGTGTTTTTCATGGCAAACAGACTAAGGCCACTCCCATAGGAGTATTGAAGGATGCATCTATATATATACAAGGGGCCAAGTTCACTGGGGATTTTGAGGTATTAGCACTTGCAAAAGTAGATAATTTTCCATCCTTACTTGGATGCCCCTAGTGTTATGAAAATAACGTTGACTTGAGATTTAATAAGGGGTATGTTAACTTTGAGAAAAAGGAGGAAAGGGTTGTAATACCTTTAACAAATGGAAATTCTATGCCATATGTTGAACCTATAAGTGAGGAGGATTTAAATAGAGTTTATGTACGCATTATCCAGACCGGAGAGGTCTATGAGCCATCGAAGGAAGGAATCCTCTGAGTGGGAGGAATATCATTCTATTAGTGATACTATGAGTAGTTTTTGTGACAATTGGGCTGATGGTACTTATGAATTAGTAGGGTGGGAGGTGAAAATCATGGTTGCACACAAGAATAGATTTCGTTCAGTTTAATGAATAGGTAGCACAATACCTTGGTATATAGGGGTAGAAGATCTCCGAGTATTTTTGAAGGCCATGGAAACTTAATGGATAGATCACACTAAGCGAAGGGATATGTTAGCATATACATTCAGGCGGGATAATAGTGCGTTGGTGGGCAGTCCACAAAGATAACCCTATACACTCGGGAAGTGATCGAATATATTTTTTTACAAGGTTTATAAGGAACAATGCACCTACGAAAATATGCACTTATCATGGTGATAAACCTGTTTAGCATCACATTCAGCAGTGTGAGAGACTTTGGACAGCAGGACAAAAATCATTACCATGTTCACTCTAGGTGCATAGATTGTATTCCACACTCTAAGGATGAACATGCGCTTGGTATGTATATGCAGAACTACATAGAGAAATTAGGAACTAGCAAGATTTGACCTGCAGGTATGATCCGGACATGAAGAGGCATTAAAATTTGTTAAGCACTTAACTATGGGAGATAGTGAAAAATAAGAAGAGCATATTTAGGAATTATTCAGTGAGACAAAGAGTTGAACATGTTTTGAAAAGGAAGAAGAAATAGAATCCAAACTACTTGAATGCGATTGCCTTGAGAAAGAGAAAGGAAAGATGGTCTACATCGTGGATGACAAGGAAGTTGAGAGCTTGGATATTGAACATTCACATGGGGTGCACGAGGTCTTCGACAATGAAGATAAGGATATGCACACCTACCATAAACCCATGAAGACAAAGAAGGTAAATATAGGTTCGAGAGGTGAGCCTAAGGAGGCCATAATTGGAGATTACTTGAGGTCGACTTAGAGGTAGAAAAAGTCATCAAATTACTCAAGGATTATCAAGACGTATTCCCTAGAGGATATCATGAACTTAAAGGCATGAATTAATCACTTGGGGAAATGAAGATCAAACTTAAGGATGATGCATAACCGATTCTACAAAGAGACCTTACAGAATGAATCCTAATTTGTGTGAAAAGGTGAAAGAAGAAATTGATAAAATGCTGAAATATGGAATTATCAAACCCCTTTATGAGTCGAATGGGTTAGCCCAATGGTGATCGTGATCAAGAAGTACATATGGATTAGGATATGTGTGGAATATAGGAACCGAATGTTGCATGTGTCATAGATCCTTTCCCTACACCTTTCACCGAGGAAATACTAGGAGTTGTAGGGACGCAAAATATATTCGTTCTACATGATAGATTTTTCAAGTATCATCAAGTTAGGATCACTCGAAGGATCAACAAAAGACAACATTTACTACCGAATGGGGCATTTTGCCTATACTATGATGCCTTGTAGATTGAAAAATGCGCTACTGTTGTATTCTTGCGAATATTTGTTCGGGCATTCAAATATTTTATCCACACCTTCTTATAGTTCTACCTAGATCATTGGACAAGTACATGGGATTGTGAAAGATCATTATGACAACTTGCGCTTAATTTTTGAACGATGCATAAAATTGAGTATTTCTTTAAATATCAAAAATTGCATATTCTCTATGCCATTTGGGATACTATTAGGACATATAATCTATAAGGAAGGTTTGCTAGTTGATCCAGCCAAGGTTGCAGTCATTTTAGGCCTAGAAGTGCCTACCAGTCAAAGTGAGGTGCACAAATTTTTAGGTCATACAAGATATTATAGAAAATTCATAAAAGGGTATGCCAAAATTGTTGCACCCTTGGAAGAATTATTGAAGGGGAAAGGTATATTTTATTGGGGAGAACCATAGCAGCGTATGTTTGAGATATTAAAAGAGAGACTTAATACCATGCCCATTCTACACTTTCTATCATGGGATAAGCCATTTCATGTGTATGTGGATGCTTCTGGTATGGCCATTGGCACTATGTTAGCTCAACCTAGCGAAGGTATTATAGATCATCATATCTATTTTTCTACTAGGAAGCTGACTCTTGCTGAATGGAATTATACAACTATAGAGCATGAATCTTTGTCAATGATCTATGCATTGTACAAGTTTCGATAAGATACTTATTAGCAACACCATTTGTGTTCTATACGAGATCACATGGCATTGAATTACTTGGTAAATACGCCCATCTTACAGGGGCACATATGCAGATGGGTATTCCTATTTCAAGAATTTGACTTCATAGTTGTGGTGATGACGGGGAAAATTAATTATAGACCAGACCATTTATCTAGAATCAATTCAGGAGAGGATGCATAGACAATTGAAGAAACAATGTCGAATGCCCAGTTATACAAGTTACAACGTGCGCCCACGGAATTAGAAGACATTGCTATCTTTCTACGAACAAGTATGGCACCATAAGGAATGAAATCATTGGAAAGGAAGCAGCTTGCTATACTGCGTGGCACCATTTATGTTAATCAGTGGTGACCTTTACAAGCTAGGTAGGGATGAATTATTGCATCATTTGGTGTTAGAGCATGAGCGCAAGGATATCATGGAAGAAGTTCATGGTGGTATTATAGGAGGCCATTATGTAGGTGATGCGACTACTTGGAAGATCTTAATTACTAGATTATGGTGGGAGACACTGTATAAAGAATGTAAAGACTATTGTAAGGTGTGTGATCATTGTCAGCACCTAGGAAAACCAGGGCAAAGAGATGAGATGCCTTTGAGACCAATTACTAGTGCTAAACCATTTGAGAAATGGGCCATTGACTTTGTAGGACCTATTTCGCTAGCTACGTGCAGGACTGGATCACACTATATCATTACTTACATAGATTATATTACATAGTGGGAAAAGAAGCACCTACAAAAGACCATATGACAAAGCTTACATCAACTAGGTTTCTATGGGAGAATGTTCTTACAAGATATGGATGTCCTTTAAGCTTGATAAGTGATAGAGGTACAAAATTTTTGAATGAGACTTTTAGGATCCTATTAGATGAGTTTATGGTTACACACCATAAAAATACACCTTACCATCCTCGGGAAAATGGAACTGCTTAAGGCCTTTAACAAAATTTTGGGACAAACTTTGACCAAAATATGTGATGTTGGAAGAAAGGATTGGGATGAAAAAGTGTTAGCTATTCTTTGGGCATATAGAACAACTTACAAGAGATTGAACAAAGCCACACCATTTCAATTGGTGTTTGGCGCAGGAAGCTATTCTTCCTATAGAATTTATGTTACCTTCTTTGTGTATTGCACGCCGTTGGAGGTCTAGTTGATGAACAGGATTTAGAAGAACGGATTGAAAAGATGATTCAATTGGATGAGCGCTGAGCCATAGCATGGTGGAGTTAGAAACAAGAAAAGGCCAGAAGAAAGCATGACATGACAGAAACATAAGAGATAAAAAGTTTGAGATTGAACAAATGGTCCTTCCTTATGTCTTAAAGTTTTTGCGCCATCCAGAAAGCTAAAAGTACATTGGTTGGGGCCATATATTATCACTTCTATACTTGAATTAGGTGCATTCCAGTTAGAAGAACTTGATGAAACACGGCTACCCAGCTATTACTTTAATAGGAGTAGTCAAGCCCTACTATAAATAAGTCTTCTTAGTGTTTGTAATAAGGTAGTGTTGCCATTTAGTTTAGGTTTTCAATTCCGTATTTTCTTCATTATTGTTATGCTTTGTAAATTTAGTCGTTGTTAGTTTAATAAGTACGCTGCGCATGCGCATGAAGCTAATTACTATATGGAGAATGTTTATGCACATGAGGACTATACATACTTTTAGTGTGGGGTGGTTGTAGATAGAAAAAGACCGAGGGAATTGAAAGATTAAAGGAATAAGCTGCTACGGGTGTGCTTTAAGTTAAAATAAGATTGCTTCTCAAAAGATGACCAAGGATGGAGATGAATGAAGGAACGATATAACTCGAGGTAAGTGGAGGCCACGTTAGCTACCAAAAGAAGGTACAAGTGACAAGGTACTCGTGCACAAGAGCATGCACCAAGAGAAGTCTCGTGATTAGAGGGTAGGAAGGCACGCTAGAAGGTTATAGCTAGGCATGAATACGTACCACATGGAATGAACATATTTGGTCAATAAATGAAGGGATATTTGGTAGGTGAGAAGCAATAAATGCATCAAAATTTGAAAAATTATATAAGGATGGGATGCATATTCATTTTTACCATTGCAACTAAGAGTATTTGAGAGAAGATCCAAGTGTGAAGATCTGAGTGATCTAGTTAAGGTGTGAAGGGTGTGAAACCAAACATGACAATCAGATCTCGTGTTACAAGAAGCTTGCGTCCATAGTGATGAAGTGTTTGAATGAAGCAGAGAGACATGAAAGAGTTAGGTTATGGAGTTTCTACCTAGGGTATAATTGAATCAAGATAGGGTTTGATTCACGAGTTATAGGGGTGAAGAAGAGACATTTGTAAGGTATAAATGGCACCAAAGAAGGCATCTATAGCAGCAAAAAAGAAAAGAAAAAGGTGGTCATCAAGGAAGAAGAGATGGCACCTGAAAGTCATTTCTCGAGAGATGCAATACTAGGAGTCATTGTCAGTTTAGAGTGGATTCACCCATTAGAAAAAAATTAAAGTAAGTGAATATAATCATAGGACATCAGAGAACAAGAAGGAGCTCGATTCCTTACTCATGGTTAGAATAAACAAATGCATGACAGATGACATGCCAATATATGATGATGTGGGTGAATTTTTTTTGAAGAGAATTGGGGTATATCAGTTGTATGAGCTGCCTTATTTTGGGAAGTATGAGCCCTTGTACCATTGGATCATGAGTAGGGTTCATGAAGACTACTTCTACTTTATAGGACGCAGAGTTATAATTTTTTCCACACTTGTTTCATTAGTGACAGGTCTCAAGGCCACAGGGGAATACATAAAAAGTGACCTTATAGATAAAGTAGCAATTTTAAAGACTAAATAGGAGTTGGGATACCTAAAGGGTTCTGCATGAATGCGGAATGCACATAGACACATCTAAGAATTGTCTAGTTGTACAAGTTGTAGCACACCTTGTTACCAAGTTGAATGATCAGGAGCGGTGGTCGCAAGTGAACACTATGTGGTTGTATGTGGCACGAAATATGTCGGAAGGGATAATATACAACATTGCAGGCTATATTACAGAAAAAATAGTCAAAGAAGCATGCACAAGGGGGAAGATCAGCTTTGGGGCTGTTCTATTATCACTGGTCTTCATGGAAATTGGAGTACTAGATGGACCAAAGGAGAAAATATGGGAATACCCCATGGAGAATAATCCCAACTGAAAGATTCAACAAATACCTATGCAAGGGGACCATGACAGATGAAGTCAAGAAAAGGGTGGAGAAGTGGTACGATAGGTTACACATGTCATTTGGGGAAGAGTGGCGTATCCTAAAGGACCTACTAGTAGTGGTAGGAAAACAAGTTCAGTTTTGTTATGTACCAACATTTCTGCATCACACATTTTCCAATGAAGGATGGAGTCTGGAGCCCTTGGTGCAAGTTACCTTACGCATTCACTGCAAGGTATTTTTAGGAATCTGTTCATAGATTTACCAACACGCATAGACTAATATTCAATGTAGATAAGGTAGACTGTGATTACCATACATTGAGGAAGAAGTATGTATATCCTTGGCGAAGTGCTTATACAAAGAAAATAATTTCTGAGGTGCTAAATATCAAGCCAATAAGTTTGGATGTAGTGATTTAGGGGCGATTTTGGTGTATCTCTAGTTGAAGCCAAAGATGGAGATAAAAAAATGTGGAAGGTGATTTGGAACTTCCATCACCACCGAAAGGGAAGCATACAATGGAGAATATTCTAGCGCCTAAGCCCACAGAGAAAATCGAACTATAGGATGAGGAGGAGGAGCGCAAAGATAGTGGCGGCTTGGAGCATAGGGGTAGGAGACATCCTACAAGTCAGAGTGAAGTTGAGTGTGTTGTTACACCACCTCAACCACAAGAGGGGGATGAAGAGGACTTAAATGTGGTCTAAGGGGAGCACAGTTTAAAAGAGTATTCAGGAGAATAAGGACCCAAGGTGCTACCCCAACCTCTATGTGTAAATCACCCCGACTCTCCCACAAAAGGAAGCGACCGTGTAGAGGAGGAAGTTGAAGTTGAATGAGGAGGTAGAAGAATCAAAGGAAAGTGCACCTACATCCCCTACACCTCTAGAGCACACAAAAGAAAAGGGTGAGGCATCAAAGGAGAAGGAAGAAGAAGAGAAAATACTAGAGGAAATAGCTGCATAGAAGATATTCAGGACATGGAGACACAAGTCCCAAATTTGGAGGCTCGAGTTCCTAAGTAGCAAAGGTCTAGAAGGGTAAGTGGAGAGCACATTCCACCAGCCATGGGGTATGTAGAGGATGTAAGAAAGATTGTCCACGCCCACTTCCAAAGCATGATAGCGCAGAAGGATCTATTTGGTTGGGAGTTGATGGATGAAGATATGGTGACCGTGCGAACACAAAAAAACTATCTTGGTTGATGCACACCCACATGGATGAGCCTGACTTCGATGTATGTGAAGAGTCATGTGTTTCAAGGTGACTGAAGAAGGCACCTTAGGCTAGACACATGACAGTAAATCCTATTGTCATGTCAGACGAATAAGTCAGTAATGCACTAGTGAAAGTTTCTATGGAGGTGGCTAGAAGAAACATGGATAAATATGCCACAATCAAGGAACTCCATGAATAATTGAAGACAAACGACACTCGAGATAACATGCATAACATAGGAAAGGGACTTCACACAAAAGAAGAATGAAGTATTCATAAGCATCGCAGAGGAGATTGGGGACAATGTAATCAAAGCAAGGCCACACTTGGAACCCAAGGTACCACAAACATTTCCTTTAGTGATACACTATGTGGGGAAGTTGGTGGACTTGGTGCTCGAAGATGAAACTCTACGTATGCAAGCATCAAAATGATCATAGAAGGATTCTGTATGGGGAAAGCATCGGTGATGAGAAAAATCACATCCTATGAAGGGTTGTTGCAGGCATTACAAGAAGTGTTGAAGAAAGCAGACCAAGCTTTGAATATATGCATAGCTCCAGAGGTGCTCATCAACATTAAGACCTTGGAGGAGAATAATGAGGTTCAGAGAGTAATGAAAGATGAAACATTGGGCCACATAGAAAGGTTTTCAATGGTTAAACAAAATTTTGAGGCCCTGACAGCAGCACAAGAACCACACAAGACTCAAATTTAAAAGAGCTTGGAAAGCTAATTACAGTAAGATGGACCTATTGGAAGGAAGGATGACATCCATGTCCAGTGTTGTATTGGTTCGAAAAATGAGAAAGGGGAAATTATATAGGATGAGTTGGAATCCATAGTTTGTGGACATCCTAGAGAAAGCGGAACAAGCACTCGTTGAATGACAAAGTTTTGAGCCACAATAAAAGAAGATTTTTAGAGCGATACTACAAATTGATACATAGGAGGTTACTTCAATAACCTCATATACATTATTTATTCGTCCACATTCTTCATTCTTATTCTTTCATTGATATTCTTTGATTCAAAATTTTGAGATGACCATTGTCGGGCGACAATGGGATTAATGTGGGGTAATGTCGATCAAGGAATACTTGTCAAAAATCACACAAGAAGTCCTTGCACGGATAAAAGGCAAAGATCGAAGGCACGGAAGGATAGGAAGGACCCACACGTAGTAGGTAAGTTCTAATTTTAGTACTTATCTGATTTTGAGCATGAGGATCTATTTTTGGAAGATGGCGTATGGAACACATCAACGATGAAGAGAAGTGCACGCCATGCATTGTCTATATTTGGAAAAGTGGTTCAAATCATATATGCATATAGGCAAGCTAAGAATAGAATCAACACTTTAGTTGAACTACAAGAGAACTATAGATAGTGCACTTGCATGTGTGGCTATGATGTGGCGTGTGGCTAATAATAACATGCGGCCTATTTATGGAGTAGTTAAGGTGTGAAGGGCATGTCCCCACCCTATGATTAGCTACATAGTAGAATATGAGTAGATGATTTTGGTATGTATCACAAAAGTGGTGTATGTATGATTATGAATGTATGTATCACATCCATACGCGCCTTGATATAAATTGACAGTACTCTAAGAAGCTTCTATATTTATTAATAGATGGAGGATATTGTGAAGCTAAGTGTCATCCAAAGTTGTAATTGAGTAGTGCATGTTATTAATTCAATCATGATTCTTGTTTAATTTTTTTCTTTCATAGATATGTGGGTACCATGCACTATAGAATGATGGAATAGTTATGAATCTATATGTTTTTGTCTTCGTCATGTTGACATCCTATTACAAAGAACCCTAAAGAGGGACCGGTACCTTTGCGTGCTTTGGGTGAGTGCTCGGCCTAGGCCGAGTGATGTGCCAATATGACTAGGTGTTATCTTGCAAATTTTAGGCTACATCACGGTCCACTGTGGAAAATGGACAGTTTGGTAAAACAAGGTAAAAGGTTAATAATCTTCTAAGTAGATAAGACACGATGGAATTTATCAAGACAACGGATATGATGAGAGTGAAAGAGACTCTCAATAGAAAATAAGGTGAAGCGGTGTGCCCCTTTGGGTAGGTTAACCAAAATAACAGTAAACCAACGCCGGTTGGGTAAAACCGATGATGGTCAGAGGGTAACCAATGACGGTCGTTGGACCGACACCTGGTTACTATGAAATTGAAATAGAGATGAAGAAAAGGTGGTTGTGAGTTAAAATCAGATGTGGAATCAAACCCAGAATTCTAAGAATGATGAAAATAGGGTCCAGGAACACTCAGATGAAGCTGGAATACACCAACTATGATGAGGAGCATGCAAGGGGAAATAAGAAAATGAAGAACGTGTCCTCTCACCTCAAAATGTAAGCCAAGTAGAAACACTAAGAAAAATATGATCCTAAGAGTGCTTTTTCTATTATGTTTTTTCAACTTATGTTATTAAGGAATGATGCATGAACTTTAGAATAGAATTTTTGGTGAGGATGGCTTCCTACGAAGAAGGATATCTACAAGGAGAGGTTTAGGTATGTTATGGTGGGGCGGGCTATCTTTTGAAGTATGACTCGATAGAAGTAACAAGTTGGGGAGTACCTGCCAATCCTCTTATCAGTGCGATCGTTGATAGGCATTCCCAAGAAATATGTCATTTAAGAATGTGTATATTTTTGAATTTGTGTAGTTTGGTAAGACTTAGAGAGAGAGAGAGAGTGCTTTCTACGATTCGTTTGTCAACCATCAGCTGGGAATGACTTCTAGCGTATAGGTTTCCCTCAATTAATGTGAGCTAATGTAGAAAAGCAGAATGAAATGAAGTTGATTTTTAAACCCAAATCAAAATATTGAATTTGATGACACAAAAAGATGAACAGGAGAAGGGATGCTCTTTCACTAATGCGATACTAATGAAAGGGAAGAAATTTTCGTTTTAAAGCACCAAAATACGATTACTTTTAGACAATAGAAGAAGAGAAGATTCTAGGGGAGAAATTTTAATGTGAGAACCTTTTAGAAAGGAAAAAAACATGCAAATTTTCACCTAGAAATGAATAAATTCAAAGAACCTTGAATGGGTCCCACCGGCATGCCAAAATGTTTCACCTGATTCTAGAGCGTTTCTTTGAATATTGATGAAATAGATAAGGGTAAATGGGCTAGGAGGAATACCTGTTAAAGCTAGTTGTACATTTTTGCATGCGTTGACCGGATTCACAACCGATCATGAGAGCTTCCTTTTGGCTAGGAGGAACTACCCGAAATAGAAAACAAGACCACCATAGAAGTTAAATAGTATATACAATGGACTGCCTAGTATATACTAGATTCAAGAAGTGTGATACTCCGTAGATGGTTGTCAATCCACTGTTTAAAACAACTCAATGTTAACAATAAATGAAATCCTACTATAGTTAAAATGATTTAGGTATCTCATTTGACTACAATAATCAAATTCGTTCACAACAGGCTAAGCTATGATTGAATCTGGAGGTCAAGGTCTCTATCAGAGTACTAGTACTAGTCAGGATTTGGTTCTGGGCTATTTTGGGTATTTGGTGGGGATTTTAGGCTCTATTATTGGTCTGAGGGTAAGAACATAGAGACCGACATTGGTCTAGTATGACTGATGTCGATTTAGGTGAAATGGCAATGGTTGTGGGTAACCGGCGTCGGTATGGTCGGGATAAAGGAAACTTAACAAAACTTGATTTGAGGGTAGATCTAAGGCTAAATTGAAATGGAAAGGGCAATGGCAAGGTCTGTGTAGGTCTTAGGTATACTCAACGATCTTTAAAAAATGGGTATGGGAAGTTCAATGGTGTGGGTGATGGAATGGTCAAGTTTACATGGAGGTAAATGTTGGGAAAAGGGGATGGAAATAGAAACCGATAATATATATAACAAAACCTACTAAAATGAAAATGGATGAAATTTGGTGGGTAAAAATGCTTATTGTTGTATGGTTTCATGGTTAGAGGTCAATTGCGGTTGATCGAGATGGATGGAGCTTGATGTGGTGATGTTTCTTCCCTAAATGCTTCCGTGAATGCAAATGGCTCGTGATTACTTCGATGTTGGTCATGTGGATGCTCTGATGCATGTACAAATGTTGGTTCTACTTGCATGTAGCTCTGGTTTCATCTCTTGCTCTCAAAAGTGTTCCAACCTCGAAATTAGGTTATTTTAGGGATTAAATGGTAACCAACGGTAGTTCGGGCTGACCAACAAAGTGGTTTAGGGTAACCGGCGTCAGTTAGGGTAGGATTTCCTAGGTTTTCTAAAATGGGTAGATCCCTTGATTTTCTTGGATCTCATTCATTTTCTTCCATGGATTAGAATGGAAGCTTCCTTTCTAACGGGTGAGAATGTGGTTAGAGGGAATGTAGGATTTTATTTTTAGGGTTTAGGAAGGTCTTAATTAGTTATGGCAACATACTAAGAATAGGTCTTAGGGTGAGGTGGCTAGAGGAGGTGTGTAAGTGAGGTGAATGTGTGGGCATTATCTCAATTAGGATATTTAAATAATCAATATTATGAGATCATGAATTAATTTAATTTATATAATTAAATTAATATTAGAGTGGGGTGAAAGGGGCCATGGTTAGGTGAGTGTGTTCGAGTTGGTTATTTGTCGAGGGCCCAAGGGAATGTGACCCAATTTTGGTGTCTACACTATTAAGAGAATTCACCGCTTAAATGGGTGGTTACTTGTCTTCCGATTGGTCTTATATGCTACTCAAGACAAGGTATGGTACCCGGTTTACCATACAAGTTGAGCCTATATTTTCCTATCATGTAGAGTCATATGTCCCATCCCCTCTCCAAGCCAACTATTTAATCCAAGAAGAACAAGCTTCAGTCCCTAAAGAGCAGTCTCTTCCACCCTTTGTTCCTGACCTGGTACTTGATGAATGGGTGGAAAGACACCATAAATTTGATCCCTATGTTGAAGAACTAGAAGCTTATGAAACTGGGCTTGGTACTTATTACATTCTAGAAGAAGAAGCTATGTTGTCACACACACTCAAGAAAGAAAAAGTTGAGTTGGGTTTGTGGAAGTTGTACTTTGATGGATCCAGAAGCAGAAATGACGCGGGAGTAGGAGTGGTTCTCATTTCCCCTAAGGATGATAAATTATTCTTCATGCACAGGCTGTAGTTTGCATGCTCCAACAATGTGGCAGAGTATGAAGCATTGGTGCATGTCTTGATCATTGTAAAGAAGAAGAAAATGAAGGTGATGTAGATCTTTGGGGACACAAAATTGGTCATCCATCAGGTTACCAACAAATTCCAAACAAAGAATAAGCTTCTCAAAGATTATAAACACAAATTTTGGGGCCTTGTTGAGAGCTTCGATGCTCTAAATCTGTAGGTGGTGCTACACGTAATGAACAAGGAAGATGACCAGATGGCCGCACTTGGTTCAATGTTTTCTCCTATTAAGGACTTTGTCAAAGGAAATACTTAGCATATCAAGATGGTGATCAGACCATCCATTCTAGATAACAACACCAGCTAGCAAGTGTTTGATAATGACGCATAAATCATCTAGTTTATCTAGAATGAAGCTAAGTTCTCATCAAGCATGCAAGCTAACTTGCATGACAGCTATGGTGACCAAGTGATACAGCTGAAGACAAACAAGTTTCCTAAAGGGCTGGTCACCTTAGAGAAAATTTTTAGTCCTGATGATGAGTTCAAGGGTGAAGAAAGGTACATACACACCGAGAAATAATATTGATCCTCAATCATTATTGCATGTGGGAAAGAGTTGTTTCTCGAAGAACTTGTGTGCATGATGAAAAATAGTCCTACATCTCTCTCTGTCAAAAATACAGTGATATCTTCTCATGGGAGTATGAAGACCTCAAAGGTTTTGATGCAATTGTTTATAATACTCCATTGACCTTGATCTTCATATCAATCTTGTCAGAAAAAGCAACGACAGTCAATCCAAAGATATAGCCCCTCATAAGAAAGAAACTATCCAAACTCATCGAGGAAAAAAATATGTTTTCTATCAAATACTCTACCTGAGTCGCAAATATGGTTCCAATGCACAAGAAGAATGGTGAAATCATAATTTTTGTTGATTTCAAATATTTGAATAAGGCATCTATGAAGGATCATTATCCTTTTCCTTCAATGGAGCAGATTTTGTAGATTATGGCTAGCGCGTAGAGATTTTTTATGCTAGATGGATATTCAGGCTTCAATCAGATCCTGATCAAGGAAGAGGATCAATTCAAAATAGTGTTTACAACCAAGTGGGGAAAATATGCATATCAGAATATTCCCTTTGGTCTTTCAAACATGGGCATGATATTTCCTTCAAAGGATACATCAATGAGTTCATCTTGGTTTACCTTGATGATATAACAATCTTCTCAAAGCAGAGCATGGATCATATAGCACACCTAGAGAAAGTATTTGAGAGATGCAGAGAATTTGGGGTGTCTCTTAACCCTAGGAAGTGAAATTTTGCAAAGTGGTGAAAGGAAATCTCTTAGGCCACATGGTTTCAAAGGATGGTATCACAATTTATCTTGAGAGTGTTTCAGCTATCCCGGCTCTTTCCCCTGTCATCACACAAAAAGGCCCTACAATCCTTCCTTGGTAAGATCAATTTTGTTAGGAATTTTATCCCTAACTTTGTAGGACTAGTTCAACCCATCACTTTGATGCTCAAGAAGGAAATAGCCTTCAAATGGATAGTAGAAGGAAGATAAAGCTTCAACAAGATAAAAAAGAGATTACTTGTGCGCCAACACTCCTCAATCCATATTACTCAAAGGATTTCATCCTTTATGCTTATGGTGCCGACACAAGCATTGTTGTTTTCCTAACACAAGAAAATGAACAAGGACTAGAACAACTAGTTGCCTTCTTCAGCCATACGCTGAAGGATTATGAATTGAAATACAATCATATAGAAAATTAGGTCTTCACCATTATGTGCATGCTCAAGAAATTCAAAAGTATGCTTGCCACAAATCATATCAAGGTGTTAGTCTCCCATTCATCTTTCAAATACTTCATCATGGGAGTAGAAATAAGTGAAAAGAGAGCATGATGGGTGACCAAAATCATGGAGTATGATGTGACCATTAAGGCCAAAAAGCTAGTAAGAGGTAGCGCACTTTGTAGGAAGATTGTTCATGATTTGTAGACTGAACCTGAAGCTTCATTATTTTTGGATGAGGACCTCCCGTGCACAAAACTTAAGAATAATATAGACCCTGATGCACGTGATTGGATGAAGGATATGATCACACTCCTTTCCAAGGGCACATACCCTCCTGGTTTAAACAAAGCAAAGAGAAGACATCTCGAGGTTATGATCTAACCCTTATGTGTTGGTGATGGACTTCTCTTCAAAAATAATCTTGATGGCATGCTATTAAGATGTATCAATGGCACGTAAATTGAAAAAGTGTTAGTGGAATTTCACGATGGATTCTCTGGTGGACACTTCTCTGCCAAAACTACAACAATGAAGATTATAATGTCAGGTATCTTCTAGGCTAACCTGTTTGTAGACTCACACAAGTGGGTCACAAAATGTAAGGAATGCACTTTCTTTTCGATAAAGAAAATATTGGCAACACTTCCCCTCCAACAAATCCAAGTGGATCATCCTTTTACACAATGGGGTATCAAATTCATAGGCAAGATCAATCTACCTTAAAGTGTTGGACATAAGTGGGTGTTGACACCTACAGATTATTTCACTAGATGGATAGAATTTGTCATGCTTAAGGAATCAACCGAGTCAGTCATCCTTGAATTTCTCGAAGGTATAGTCACAAGGCTTGGAATTCCTCAAACCATTATCTCTGATAATGAAAAATCCTTCCTTGGTACTAAAATCATTGATTGGGCTCTAAATCTGAGCATTTACGAAGACTTCTTCCAACTATTACCCTCAGGGAAACGGTTTGGCAGAATCAACAAATAAGAACCTAATCAGAATCATGAAGCGCACAATGAACATTAGCTAAAGATAGTGGCATTCAAAGGTCTTAAACACTTCGCCTTACAAGCTTGTCTATGAAAAGGAGGCTACCCTTCCTTTGACACTAGAGCTAAATTCGTTAGCGCTTACCCAGTAGAGATGGAATTTGAAGGCGTAAACCAAAGAGAAATCAGAGTGGAAGAGATGATTAATCTTAAAGAATCAAGGAACTTTACCATGATCAAGCTAGAACAACATCAAGCAATAAAGAAATGGTTTGATAGAAAGGCTAGGCCTCAAGCTTTCAAAGTTGGGGACTTGGTTTTAAAATGAGATAGTGATGAGCTAAATGAGGGCACCATTCAAAGTTTGATGCACTTTGGAGTGGAACATACATCATCAGTTCTTGCAAAGAGGCTAACTCTTTTTATTTGACTCATCTTAATGGAGGCACGCTACAAATCCCAGTAAATGGGATCTATCTCAAGCCTTTCCATTAATTTTATAGCATCATGTTGTATATATTAGAGTAGTTTCAATGCATTCAAGTGTGTTGTGCACACATTGTTTGTTTGTATATGTTTCTTTCTTCTCCCATGCTTCTTGTGTGTGATCTTTTTGTTGCTTCCAAAATGCAAATCTTGTTTCAAAATTTGCAAGATTCAGAAAAGAGTCAAGAAATTATCTTCAAGTGACTACAAGGGTAGTTTCATGATTACATAAGTGAACTCCATGCCCAATGGATGCTTTAGGCTACTGATCTTCTTCATCTAGCAAGAAGATGGCACCAAAAGTCACCAAAATTGTTATCCAAATAACTCTCCTAGTTATTTGGATAACTTATATACATTCTAGCTCTAATTTATTCATTGCAGTGTTGTGTGTGCTCAAGATCACTTGGCATATTCCCTTAGTCACTGCCTTCCCGTGCACCATTTTATTTTCCTCTTTTTCCACTCCTCTCAAGTACCTTGCACTTGCTTCAAATCAGCTAAGTCCATGTCCCTCTCACCAGCCATGACCACTACTTTGTAATAGTTGTGCCTTCACCATGTGCTCTTTGCCCACCAATTTTCTTCACTTTCCCTCAAAGTGTGTTCCCTTACGCGATTTCCTTATATCTTCTCCTTACACCCTCCTTTGTGCCCTTCTGTGCTAGGTCATCTTCTAACATGCTTAATTGTTCCACATGTAACCGGTAAAAGAACACAACTAGGGTGCTGAATCCTTACAACAAACTAGTGAGTGACACATGGAAAAAATGAAAAATATTTACACACTTGGCCATCATTTCAGCTAATCCACGCAAGCCACGTGTTTTTGTGTATGCCAAAAACTCTAGCATCTTATGAAAACCATATATTTTTCTACAGAGATTAGATTTTCATGTGCCTAGACTTTTCAAAAATATGTTGACATCAACTATAGTGCTAAAAATTCAAATTCAAATTTTTGGCGGAGCTGGTAGGTGAGAAATGGGAAAATGTATTTTTGAGCATTGATGACTAGATCTGATTCTAACAACCACTTGATTTGATATAATCCGCCCTCCTTTCCTCTTCAACACACCAAATATGCTTGGGGAAGCATATTTCATAGATCTCCAGGTGGATTTGCATGCATTCATTGCTTCTTGTTGGTGGTTGTGTTTCAAATTTGGGTTTTCCCTCCTTCCCTTTTTCCTCCATGGATTCATCTATAAATATAAGAGATAGACTCATTTGTTATGTTGGACACTCTAGATCCTTACGCGTTTTGCTAAGGACTCCATACTTTATGTATTTTGAGTTGCATACCTCTAGATCTAGCTCTCGCATGTGGATATCGACCTCCTTCATCATTTCAAAAGTTCTATGCATTTATGGAATTAATAGAAGCATCATTTTGTGACTATCCTCTATCCTAATGTGTTTGCATTTCTACTTCTTTCCTTTTTGTGTTGTGTGCCGGTTGTGATATCAGCAGGTCCCTTGTAGTTCCATATTTAGTTGTGTTCCATGAGAATGATCTGGTGAATACATGTTTCATTGTGCTACTCATGCCTATCCTCCTTTCACGCATTTCCTTTCATTTTCACTTAGAATAGATAGTGTTCATCCCTCTTTTCTAGTGCTATCACCTTTTAGTGTAGTTTCCTTTTATGTCATCCTTCTATCCCTAGTCCCTTGGCATTATTAGCTTAGTTTTCCCTTCCAACACTAGGAGTAGCAAGAGCAGAGAAATAGATAGAGGAACCGGCCTTCTTTGGAGATCCGTCCCAAGCGCGCAAGGTCCCACAACTTGGGGATGGTTCTATTATGGTCTCAAATACCTTGACCCTTCCAAGATCTGAGACACGAGTGCACGTTTGAGAAACCAACAGTATTCCCACGGAAAATTTTAGTGGCGAATAATCATTAATTCATGAATATTCTAGTTTCTAAAATTTGAAATTGGTGAATTCTTTGGGAAGGGAGTAGGCTTGGGTTCCAATTGTTTTGGGTATAAGTTAATTTTAGGGTTATTTTCCATCCCCGCGAAAGACAAATTCACAATGTTTGCCTTAATATTATCATCCTATGACATATTTTTATGCTACCGCCAACATCATAAATATATGATGTCCGTTTGCGGCTTAACATAAAATATGCTATCAATTGATATCATAAATATATGTTGTCATTCGGTAGCATAAAATATGCTACTAACCAACAACATATATTTATGCTTTATCGAACTAAGTAGCATAAAATATGCTACCGATCGACAACATATATTTATGTTGTTGGTCGGTAGCATAAAATATGCTACTAAATGATAGCATTAAATATGTTGTCGGCCAAGAAAGCATATAAAAAAGTTACCATTTGGTAAGAATAAAAAGAAAAAATAAAATAAAATAAAGAGTGTGGGATTTTGTTTTGCTTGCATCATATTTTAGGACATATTTCTCATTGAGATGATCATTTTAACTATTAACATAAAAATTTCAAAACATATCCTGCATAATATTAACGAATTTTTATTTTTTTACAAAAATCACTTTTTATGATTTTTTTGTTTGCACCATATTTTGGAAGGATAGATTTCTCATCGAGATGGTAATTTTAACTGTTATTGATAAAAATGATTTTAAAAAAATACATATATTTTTGGCCGACATCATATACTATCAATCGATAACATAATATATGTTGTCAATCTGGTAGCATAAAAAATGCTACCGGCTGACAACATATTAGCGCGAAAGTCAATTTTCCCAAATTTTCCATTACCATAAAATTTTATTTTTCTAGATTTGTCAACAAATTTCTCCGGTTTTTTTTTAGGGGGGGTCTTAAAATTTAATTGATCAAGAACATTTTAGAGGTGCAATGAAGTAAAATGGTGGCTTAAGCTTTATGAACAATCCTTAAGAGTGGAAGTCACTCCAAACCCTCCCCAAACCCTAAAACTAAAGAGATGGCCAAAAATGGAACTTTCGGTCTTCAAACCTCATGGAAATTAAAATGTGATCATCCGAGGTTGTAAAGGATTCCTTATAGCTTATTTGTGCATTGGTGGGATGTTGTAGGTCACTCAACTTATAGTAGATGTTTGCTCCTATTTTGAAGAAAATTAGGTGTACAAACATGAATGACATAGTTGCAAATTAAAAAATTGTTTTAGAAGCTTTTATAAGATGTATTATTGATGTTCATAATGAGATTCAGTCAAGTTCCTTGTATATTTTTGGTGAATCATGAAAAACAAGGTATCCTACTACTAGAACCTAAACGAGCCTATACTCAGTCATAAGAAGTGAGAGGTATTTGATGTAATACATATGTGGGAGCTAAAACTAAGAATAAATAGATGAAAGAATCCCTGTACAACATGATTTAACTAAAAATATTATGTGGTAAATATTTTTACAAACTAGCTTTGTATATCCGTAATTGTCATAGTAAGACAATCAAGAAGGAATGTAAAATCGACACTCAAACATGAATTTATCCACACAACATATGAAAAAGAGCAATTGAAACTATAGTATGAGTGCATATTGAACTTATCATGCTTTTATTGGCATAAAAATGAAGGGTTTCATGTTGAAAGTCTTCAAATCACGTGCACTCAATTCTTGACTCTGGAAATCCTAGCCTCAAGTGGGCATTGAAAAACAAACATTTGATATCCTTTTGCACTCAAATATTGCAATGTGTGAACTTGGTAAGCTTCAAAGAGTTTCATCTCTCTTGAAATATGACATTGATGTCATGAATGGATGGATAAGTGAATGTTTTCTCTCAATCTTTGAATATGTATCCATGTGCATGTAAATCAGTGTATACCCTGCTCCAACCTATGCCTCATGAAGAGATTAAGGATGTCTTGCCACTCCTAGTCAGTTGAAGGTGATTTAGAAACCACTCACCTCATGTTGAAAGATCTGAAAATTTATGAGACCTCATGCATTATGGTCATTTAACCTCATTCATGACCGGTATCTCATATCCTCGATGAATGTGTGTAAGTGGCTATGAAAGAGATTTGTATTGAGATCTTCATGCTTTGATCTATTGATCTTCAAACTCATAGTGAAGGTTTAAAGATCATGTAAATGCATTTCACCCAAATGTAATACAAGTCTTTAAGTTATAATTCTTACAATATTCTCAAGTTCAAGACTGTAGTGATTATGCACTAACACCTAGTTGTGCATGTAAGTTCATATGATGCCTTGAAGATACAATGGTGAGAAATGAATGTGGTTAAGAGTTATAGAGCTATAGGAGGGGCATAATAATGTGTTTGCATGTCAGTTACACTTATCATTAAGTTTATTTTAGCTATAAGACATAATTCCTATGTGGGAGGATAAGATAAAGCTTGTACAACCATTACAAGTCAATGGGTGCATGGGTTAGAAAGAAATTTGCAAGAGAATTTAGAAGGACAAGGATTTTGGGAGATTCCTTTGATCATCAATTATGTCATAGCATCTTCACTGGACCTAAAATGAAAATACAAGTAACTAATTCTATGTCAGAAGCAATTGTTGAAAAATGAAAATTTGTATGTGGTGTTACCTATCTCCTCTTTGTATGAGTTGAATAATCAAGTAGGTGAAGAGTTGTGGAATTTGAAGTGAAATTTTTTCTTGAGGGTGTCTCATTTGTAGGTTTAAAGAAATTTTTGTGCATGAATTTATGTTGTTGAAGAAAGAGAGAGCCGATGGTGTATGAAGTCTAGTGTATGTGCATGAAAAAGTGAGTTGGGAGTTAATTTAGAGATCACTATCTATTGTTTAAGAAACTATGTCAAGTGAGTGATCAAAATTGATGTGAAGTCTAAGTAGGTTCTTAACATACTTGGAAGTGGGTACTTCTATACAAGTTGTAGCATGCAACAAGTAGGTGCTTGATCATATTTTGAAGTTGGTGTTTCATGTTGAGTGGGTGCTCAACAAGTTTGAGATCATTGTAATCTTTCATTAGAAAAATTATCCATCTTAGTGCATTGGTTTCAGTGGGTTTTTCTCCTTCAAGGGTTTACCACATTAAATATTGTCTCTTTATGTTCTCACCTGTTGATTACTTGTGGATAGTGTATTTGTTTCTTCATAAAATACTAATTATGTTGAATTTTCTTTCAAATTTTGAATTAGCACTGATTCACCCCCTCTCAATGCTAATATTTTCCAACAATATCTTGGATTGCATACTAAAAAATCAAATATTGAGTTCATCCCTAATCTTGGAGACCCCAAGCTAATTATTAATTTACTGAGACTATAACTTTGATCATTGTTTCATATAATCTTTTTGCATACTATCTTTCCATTTGAGTGTGTCAAATTCTTCTTGATGTTATCTATCCCGAACATAGAAGATTTATCTAAGGGCATTACATCCTGGATAACATCATAGAATTCTAAGAAGGCATGTAATGGGCTCATAAATCCAACCAATCATGCCTTTTCATCAAAATAGACTTCAAGAAATCATATGACAATATAGAGTGGCATTTCATTCTTGTTATACTTCAAGCCCTGGGTTTTGGTCCCAACTTAATTCAATATGTCAATATGCTTTTACGAGAACCTCTAACCAAATAACCATTAATGGGAATAGCTCATCTCCATTTGGTATTTTAGTATCCATCTAGAAAGGTTTTCCCTTGGCACCCCCTCTTTATGTCCTTTCAGCTGAAGGTTTTGGCTATCTACTCACCAAAGAAAAATCTCAGGGGCTTGTCAAGGAAATTTCCTTACCATCTTCTGAGAGCTCCCAATTACTCAATGGAAACTTTGTAGATGATTCCTTCCTTGTAATCATTGAATATGAAAGTAACATTATCAATGCCATACAAAGTGCCTTGAAAGTTTCTGTTTAGCCTCTAGCTCTTCCATTTAATGGAAAAAATGTAATGTTACAGCAATCCTTCCTCCTTAAGCCCCCTTGGATAGCTAGGTATGACTAGAGACTATCGACCATGGTGAGATTTTTAAATTTCTTGGCATTCCTTTTTCTTTTGAAGCTTCACCTATAGATCTTTAGCAAGTATGTCATACAACATGTGGATCAAAATCTAGAATATGTCTTTAGCAAGAAAATTTCATATTTTCTCCAAAGTTCTCAAGCCACACATGTGTATTATTCTTCCTATTGGGTCCCATCCAAAATATTTGTACAGAAGATGGAAAAATTTCTCAAATATTTTCTCTAGACTAATGCTTCCTCTAGTAAAGGATTTCATAGAGTTACATGGGATACATGTTGTCTTCCCAGAGAATCAAGAAGGTTAAGTCTCTTGACATTTTACATCAAAAACAAGTGCTCTGTACAAATGGATAGTTCAAAGTATAGAAGATAAAGAATCTTGAAAAGTGTTCATGTGCAATGGCATCGTCATTGGCTCCCCTTATCGCCACTAGACCTAGAAGGGTATTAGATTCGCAAATCTTATCATTACCCCCGTCCCAATCAAAGTGGTTGGCACTTTCATTCTCAAAAATATTTGGAAATCAGAGAGTAGGTAAAAGCATGGATTCTATGGAAAGGAAATGGATTTCATAATGGTCTTTTAGTCAATCACCACTCCCTATGGTGGTCTCATATTATTCAATTCTAGGATTTTTTCCTTGTTGAGGTTTATGGGATTCTTGCACTTTGAATTTTTAAACATAGAATTTTTACTATCCAGGACCTTTTTACAAGTTTGTTTAGTCTTGGCATCCTTAGAATGAGATTAAAACACTTATTTCAAAAGAAATCTTGACTTATTCCATTCTAAGCAACTTAAAAATATAGGAAATATTGGAATCCAATATTACTAGTTTTGGATTCCAAAAAGTTAAATATTGGAATTATCTGAACTCCAAAATCACACATATTGGAATCAAAAATTACATATACTAGAATCAAGAGTCACATATATTTGTTGGTCATTCAAAATCGGCACTTAGCAAAAACATACGAAGGTTCACACAGAAGAGTAAAGCACATTCAAAAGTGCGAAGAGTTAGGAAAGAATCGCATGCGAAGAAGAGAGACATATTCAAGACTTATCCATTTTCATGAGTATGAGCTATTTTTGGAGATAGTGTGCTAAACACACAAACCGGTTGAATACTTGCACGATACGCATTGGCTATTTTTGGAGGATCGGCTACAAAGCACTTTGCATGGGTACAAGTTGAGAATAGATTTACTACTGACAATTAACTAGAAGAAGTTTGTTGTTAGCGCACTTGCATGTGTGGCTATTTTTGTAATGGCGTGTGGCTAATATTAGCATGTGACCTATTTTGGGATTAGATAAGTGGTGAAGGGTAAGCCCCCATCCGTATACATATGTAGTGAGTTGTGTAGCATAGAGATAATATGTAAGAACTAAGTTATTGTGAGGTTATGTTGCCAAATCTGATGCACGCATAAACTATGGTATTATCTATTGTAATAAGCTTCTATGTATTTATCATGTTTAATGCAATGGAATGTATTAGCTAAATCAGAGTATCAAATCCTGAGTATAATTGATTCTTGCATGCTTGATTTCATCATGTTTACTATTTAAGTTTGTTATTCTCTAGATCTAGATCTTAATATGCTCTATAGAATGATATATTAATTATGGATCTAAATGCATTAAGTCTTCATCATGCCAACATCCTACAACAACAAACCTAAAGAGGGGCCTAATACCTTTGCACACTTGGGTGAGCACTCAGTCTAGGTTGAGTGATGTGCCAGTGCGCTTGGGCTTTTACTAGTGAATTCTAGGCTACATCATTGGTTCTATTGTCGGGACCTCTTTTTCAGTTGTTTTCAAGATGGTTCACGATGAAGACATACCGATTGACCCTAGCAAGTGTTGAGGAGTGGATACATGACCTAGAAGAAGAATAAGCATGGCATTTTAGCACCGGATCTATGTTTTATGCACGTAATGGGTGGAGGATAATCTATATGATTGTTCATATGAAAGCTTATTTCTCCACTATAATTGTACCGAGTGGGCTGGCTGCTTATGTATCTAAATGGAATTGGAGGTATCGCATACTTGTATGGATGTAGGAAGAATTTTAGACCCTGTATGATGCTGATTTGATTTGGAATCACGCTTTGGATGCGTGGTTCTGTGGTGTTATAAACAATTATATCTTGGAGTACTCAATTTCCACTTATTCGTGCCCAAAGGTAGCTGAATTCTAGTTTTATGATATCCCAGAGGAACTTACCTGCAAGGCATTCCACTGGCAATTAAAATTTTGATGGTAACCCTAAACTTGGAGAGTAAACCGATGGCTAGCTAAACACCACCATGCATAGGGGCAAAGAGTAGGCTTGGTGAAATATGGAAGACCTAGTGGTAGAGAGGCAGAGAGAGGAAAGGAAGCTTAAGTATAATGAGGCACATAAGAGGGAGGTAGAGAAGCAAAGTGAGAGGTTATAGAGTGAATGGTGTTATGGAGAAATATAGTTTGAGAAGGATTTGAAGTTCATGCAGAAGACGTGGAACCCAAGCATCAGGAACTCCCCATTTGGGAAAGCATGATAGGGAACCCTCCTCGGCCTCACATAGAAGTGCACCAAGAAAAGACAACCTAGGCCATGGGCATGCATTTGAATCCACTTGGCAAGTTTTCCCTTACGCTTGGTCTTCCAATATCTAGTACAATAAACAACCAACAAGCTAATTCAAGCAGTGGGAGAGAAAGAGTGAGTCATATAAGAAGCACATCGATGGAAGCACAAATGGATTCATTTTTATATGGGAGTACCTTTTGGGTGTATCATCCACACAAAATTTAGGCACTCAAATTTTGGACTCTCTTCTGGGAGTAGTGACACTTCCCGAGACTATTGGGGTATAGTTCTAGTACTACTATTAGGACACATAGAAGTACATCTTCTAGTTCAACCCTAACTATAGGTTTGGGATAGGAGGTATAGGTGGCTTTAGTTCTAGTGGATCTTGTGGTTCTAGAGGCAGAGGAAACACAGGAGGTTCGGATCATGTGAGAAAGGTCTGCACTAACCGCAGAATATTTACATGGAGATGTCTCTTCATCTTCCAGTATAGGGGCATAGAAGATGTTGCTGAACACATACACATGTGTGAAATATAATGGTGCGTAGAAGGAATCACAGCTTCGAGCGTAGGTAAATCCAATTTTCTACTACGTTACAAGGGCATGCACACACAGTTAGTACGTAAAGTTTGATCCCGATCAAAATTACATAGACTATAACTTTAAAATATAAATTTCCTTAAAGAGTTTCACATCCTTGAGTTTGAATAGAATAGTATAAGTTTATTCAAGGATATTAAGCAAGGCAATACTGAGAGTGTCAGAGATTATGATGCTCATTTCAAAACATTATTATCTAAACTTTCTTATGATATTCATGCAAGCCAACATGTGCAATGGTTCTTTAGAGGCATGATTACACCTTTTAGGATGGAATTATCACATAAGACATACACTTATCCGTGAAAAGCACTTGAAGAAACTTTACACGCGCTGAGGAAGTTGGAAGTATAAACACTAGGTTAAGCCCAGTTTTAGAAGCACGTATTGCAGCCATGGAAAAGTAGTTGGAGAAGCTATCAAGCAAATTCGGGACATGAGACGTGTATAGGGATGTGGTGCATAGATTGTGAAGTGGAGGTCACACAAAGGATAGTTGTCCCCACGATCGGTGCACTTACTTTTTTAAAATGTGAGATATGCCATTTTAAACCATGATGCTAGCCATTGCAAATTACTACAATGCGCGATAAGGAAGAAAGTCTCTTCTTACTATAATATTTGTAAGTCCATGAATCATGACACGAAAGACTACCAACCTGATTGATCAAATCCATGATGCTATATATATTAGTGTATGAGAGATGAGAGTTTTAGATAACTCTAAAGTCAAGAATGAGCATCGGGAATGGGATCACAATCAGGTGTGCTATGATTGGAATGAAGGGCATTTTGAAGGTGTTCATGCAAGAGTGAGGATACCATGGTGGATTTGGGGGCTAAGGCCGTGGTGGTGAGAGAAGTGAGTTCCTCATGCGGAACATGTTATACATGCAGATCTCTTGACCACTATAAGTGTGAATGTCCTTAGAATATTACATGTTCTTTCTATGGAAATAATCATAGTTATGATGAATTCCTGGACTTGTATGAGTATCTTAGCAAGAAGCATAAATAGGAAAACAAAGGTGGAGGGATGGTTAGAATACAATGTGTTGTGGAAAATCAATGGATGCCTAAGTTGGAAGAAGAATATGAGGCATTTAAAATAAGGATTACTACCCGCATTGAGGCAACACGTGCCAAAGAAGAATAACAAAATAAGCCTACCATCACTAAGGAGGAGGTTTTACATGCACGGTACCTAGATCCTGCCCATCAGAAGGAGGTTTATCAGAAACCATGGAAGTACTTAGAAATCTTTAGGGTGAAATACAATATTTAAAGGAGCAATCACAGAAGATGGAGAAAAAGAAAGCATCTAGAGATGGTCCAAACTGATATGGATGACTTGAGAGAAGTGTGCAAAATGTTATGCCAAGAGAATATTATTCCACTATTAGGGAGTTGGTTAAAGGAAACACTCCATGCACAAGTATTGAGACTGGACGGTAGATCCTGCATGTAAATCTTCCCCCTCATAGCCTATATTATGACAAGGAAATCACTCTGAATGTTGTTATGGATGGGTGGCTATTGAGTAATATATTGATTGATACATGTGTGGAAGTCAATGTTCTTACCTTAGATGCATGTGTAAAAATGGGGAGACCTCCATTGCAGCCATCCTCTAATGTATTGTTCATGGCTAATTAGACTAAGGCCACTCCCATCAAAGTTTTAAAAGATGCATCTATTACCATACAAGGAGCCAAGTTCACTAGAGATTTTGAGGTCTTAGTGCTAGCAGAGGTAGATAGCTTCGCTCACTCTACTAGGGTGTCTATGGTGCTATGCAAATAATGTTGATCTTGGTTCAACAAGGGCTATATCAGCTTTGAAAACAAGGAGGAAAGGGTTATTATCCCATTAACAGATGGAAAATATGCACCCTATGTTGAGCCCTTGAGTGAAGAATACCTGAATTAGATTTATGTACGCGTCATCCGGGATCTAGAGGTGCTTGAGCCATCTAAAGAAGGAATCATTCAGTGGGAGGATGCATAGTCTATCAGCGATACTACAAGTTTTTCTTGTGATAACTAGGCTCATAGCACTTATGAGTTGGTGGGGCGTGAAGTAAAGCATATATTTTCTAAGGATTGCAGACCATGTTATATCAGGAGAATAGGTAACAACTCGGTACCTCGTTACACTAGAGAAGGAGATCCTATGGTGTTCTTGTGCACCATGGAATAATAGTGGATAGACCCACTGGAGAGAAGGAATATGCTATCATATACCCTATGTGGGATAAAGCAGCACACTGGTGGGTGGCCCAAAAGGATAATCTTGTAGGATGGAATGAAATTAGGATTGCTCTTGCCACTAGGTTCTTCAGGAGCAATGCACCTACTCAAATCTACACTTATCATTGTAATAAACATGTTCAGCACCACGTTCATAAGTGTGAGAGACTCTAGATAGAGGGGAAGGAAGCTTTACCACCTTCACTATGGGTGCACAATTTTTATTCCACACTATAAGGCTACGTGTGTGTTTGGTATGTATATGCAGAACTCTATAGAGAGACTAGAAATTGAGAGAAATTAATTACAAGAATGACCCAGATGTTTGACTTCTTCTCTACCAAGCCTCGGTGGAAGAAGCATCAAAATTCATAAAGCTCTTAATAATGGGAGATAGTGCAAGGTGAAGAGCTCATTCAAGAGTTATTGGATGAAGGAGATTCAAGAGCACATTTTTGAAAAGAAACAGATGTCGATGCCACACTACTTCAGCGTACTTTCCTCGAGAAAGAAAAAGGAAAAATGGTCTACTTAAAGGATGACGAAGAAGTATAAAATATGGATGTAAACCATTCAATAGGTAAGTGTGAGGTGTTAGATAGTGTAGATAAGACCACTTGTACCTATCATTAACCTATTAAGACAAAGAAAGTGAATATTGGATCGTATGATGATCTTAAGGAGGCCATAATTGGAGACTATGGGAGACTCTAAAGTGGCAAAAATCATAGAGTTATTATGGGATTATCAGAACTTATTCCCTCAAGGGTACCATGAACTTAAAGGCATGCATGAATCATTAGGGAGATGAAGATAAATCTTAAAGAGGGTGCATGCCCAGTTAGAAAGATACCCTACAGGATGAACCCAAACTTGCGCAAAAAGGTCAAGGAAGAGATTGAAAAATTGAAGTCTAGAATCATTAAGTCCCTCAACGAGTCAAAATGGGTTAGTCCAATGGTGATTAGTATCAAGAAGGATGGTTGGATTAGGATCTATGTGGACTATAGGGAGATTAATGTTGCATGTGTGACTGATCCCTTTCCTACGCCAATCACTGAGGAAATACTAGAAGTCATTGTAGGGTACAAAATCTATTCATTTACAGATGGGTTCTCTGGGTATCATTAGGTTAGGATTTCCCAAGAGGATCAGGAAAATACTACCTTTACTACTGAATGGGGTAGCTTCACCTATACTATGATTCCTTTTAGTCTGAAAAATGTGCCTGCTGTATTTTCGTGCATAGTTATTCAAGCATTCAAGGACTTTATTCAAAACTTCTTGCAGGTCTATTTGGATGATTGGACGGTGTATGTATTAGTTAAAGATCATTGTGATAATCTACACTTAATGTTTGAAAGATGTAGACAATTGAGTATCTCTTTGAACATCAAGAAGTGCATATTTGCTACACCATTTGGAATAGTGTTAAGACACATAATCTGCGAGGAAGGTTTTTGGTCGATCCAAAGCTAAGGTTCATAGTCATTATAGGCTTAAAAGAGCCTACTAGTCGAGTGAGGTGCATAGATTTTGGGTCATATAGGATATTATAAAGAAGTTTATTATTGGATATGCCAAGGTTTCTGCACATTTGGAGGAGTTACTAAAAGGAAAGGTACATTCTACTAGGTAGAACTACACAGAGTGCACATTTGAGACATTAAAAGAGAAACTTACTACCGCGCCTATTCTATGCTTTCCTTTATGGGACCAACCATTTCATGTACATGTGGACGCACACGTGGCATGGTGTTGGCTCAGCATGGAAAAGGTATTATAGATCATCCTATCTATTTTTCTAGTAGAAATTTGACTCTTGTAGAACATAATTACACAACTACATAGTGCAAAGCTTTGTCAATGATCTATGTGCTACATAAATTTAGACAGTACCTGCTAGCTACACCATTTTTATTTTATATAGATCACATGGCATTGAAGTATTTGGTAAAAAATCCCATTTTATAGGGGCACATATGTAGATGGGTACTCTTATTTCAAGAATTTGATTTTATAGTTGTGGTAAAACTAGGGAAAAGTAATTCTGGACCAAACCATTTATCCATAATATAGTCAGGAGAAGAAGCACATGCCATTGAAGATACCATGCCCGATGCATAGTTATATAGGTTACAACACGCGCCATCGAATTAGAGGACATTGTTGTCTTTCTATGAATAGGTATGGCACTAGAAGGAATGAAATCCTTAGAGAAGAAACAACTTGCTATACATGTGGTACCCTATATGTTGATTAGCGGTGACTTGTACAAATTAGGCCAAGATGAAGTATTGCATTGTTTTGTACTGGAACATGAGCGCACGCCAGATATAATGGAGGAAGCCCATGGTGGTATTGCAGTGGTCACTATGCAGTGATGTCACCTGCTCACAAGATTCTACTCATTTGGATTATGGTGGGAAACCTTTAATAAATATTGTAAGGCATATTCCAAGTCTTGTGACCACTGTCAATGTCTATGGGAAACCATGTCAACAAGATGAAATGCCTCTAAGATCTATTACTAGTGCAGAACCATTTGAGAAATGGGCTATAGATTTTATGGGTCCTATTTCACCAGCCACGCATGCAGGAATGGATGTGTTATATCATTACTTGCATAGATTATCTAAAAAGGTGGGCAGAAAGAATAAACACCTACAAATGATTTTATAAAGTGGCTACAACATCCAAGTTTCTATGGGAAAATATTATTACAAGGTATGGATGTCCGTTGAGTTTGACCAGTGATAGGGGCACATTTTCTTAATGAGAAAATCAAAAATTTATTGGATGAATTTATGATTGCACACCATAAAACTACACCCTATCATCATCAAAGCTAATGGAATTTGAGGCATTCAACAAAATTTTGATCCGACATTGAAAAAATCTATTATGTTGGAAGAAAGGATTGGGATGAAAAAAAATTTGCAGTTCTTTGGGCATATCGAACAACATATAAAAGGTTGAACAAAGCCACACCATTTCAATTAGTGTTTGGCATGGAAGCAAATTTTCCTATAGAATTCACACTACCTTATTTACGTATGTATGCACGCCACTGGATGTTTAGCTGATGATCAAGCATTATAAGAATGAATTGAAAAGTTAAACAAGCTAGATGAGTGATGACCAATAGCACGCTGGATTCAAAAACAAGAAAAGACCAGGTAGAAAGCATGACATGACATGCACATCAGGGATAAAAAGTTTGATATTGGATGATGGTGCTCCTTTATGATTCTAAGTTTTTGTGCCATCCAAGAAAACTAAAGGTACATTGGTTGGGACCGTATGTTGTTACTCACATACTTGAAATAGGTGCTTGTCAATTAGAGGCGCTTGATGGAATACTGTTACCTGGGTACTTCAATGGGAGTAGGTTGAAGCCCTACTATAAATAAGTCTTCTTGATGTTTGTAATAAGGCAATGTTGCCATTTAGATTAGGTTTTCAATTTTGCATTTCCTTAATGTATTTCCTTCTTCGTCGTTATGCTTTGTTAATTTAGTTGGTGTTGTTGTCTAATAAGTGCATTTGTGCACCAAAAGCTAATTACTATTTGAAGTATTTATATGTGCAAGAGGACCGCACATACCCTTAGTGTGGGGTGGTTATTGATATCTAGGCACATGACTATTGAAATTAAGTCCACATGAAAGGAAAAAATACTATGGGTGTTATTTAAATTTGGAGAATTATTAGAAAAAGAGACTACTTCGAGATAAGATGACCATAGATAGAGATGAATGAAGAAACAAGTATAACACAAGGTAAGTAGGGGACATGATAGCTACCAAGGGAAGGAGCAAGTGGTGAGGTACTCCAATGCATGGAGGTGCATTGATGAGAAGTCCACACTAGAAAGGTAGGAAGGCATACTAGAAGGTTATAGCTTGGGAGTAAAGATGTACCACATGGAAAGAACGAAAAATGGTTGATTAATGAGAGGATTATTGGTAAGTGAAGAAGAAATAAATGTACTAACTTTTTGAAAATATATGTAAGGATGAGATGCAAGTTCATTCTTACCATTGCAATCATGATAATTTTAAATATCCAAGTGTGATTGATCTACGAGAAGAGTATTCAGGTGTGAAGAGTATGAATAGAGACATGACGAGAGCATATTTGTGTGTAGAGGAAGCTTACATCCCTAGTTGCGAAGGGTTTGAGTGAAGCAAGGCATTATAAAAGAGCTAGGGCATGTAATTTCAACTAGGTCATGTTGAATATAGATAGGGTTTGGGTTTGCATGTTGCATGAGATAAAAGGTGAGTATTTGAAGTGAGAAGATTCGAGGTTATAAAATGGCACCAAAGAAAGCACCTATCGCAGGAGCTAAAGGGAAGAAGAAAGTGGAAGTAGAGGTTGAAATGACTCGAGAGTAATTTCTTAAAAACAAAAGATCCGGAGGGTGTGATTGTGGGTCAAGAATGGGATTCCCACATCCGGAAAGAGCAAGATCAGTGAGTATAACCATCATACAACTAAAAATAAGAAGGAGCTAGATGTGTTATTAAACACAAAGACAAATAAGCACACAACATAAGACATGCCGGTGTATGATGATGTTGGGGATAAGTTGTTGAATCAGATTGGAGTTTACCAGTTGTATGAGCTCCCCTACTTTGGGAAATATGAACCATTGTATCGATGGTTGATGAGTAGGGTACATGAAGATTTCTTCTACTTTGTAGGACACAGGGTAAGGATCACAACCGCATTGATATCAACAAGTAACACGTTTGAAAGACACATATGTAGATCTAAATTATGATTTAACTGATAAGGCCTCAATCCTTGAGATAAGGAAGGAGTTGGGGTTTACTAAGGGTCCGTGCATCTTGGAAATTTATAAATTAAAGAAGTACCCAATCATATAAGCTTAGCGCATGCACACCTAGTCAAAAATTTGAATGACCAAGAAATATGGTCACAAGTAAACACAATGTGGATACACATTACAAAGAAGATGTCACAAGGAGTGGTTTACAACATCTCTAATTACATTATGGAAAATATCATTGAAGAAGTTTACATTTATGAAAATTAGGGTGCCCGATGGGACAGAGGAGAAAATCTTGGAATACCCTATGAAGAACAAGTCACCTATGGAAAATTTTTGCAAGTATTTGTGCAAAGGATAAATGAGTGGATCAGTCAAGTAGATGGCAGAGAAGTGGTATAATAGACTCGCATAACATTCGAAGAAGAATGGTGTATACCCAAGGAGTTACCTTCAGTAGTAGGGAAGGTGGTATAGTTCGTGGTATACCATTAATTTTACATCGCGTGGTTTGTCATGAAATATGGGGCTTGGAGCACATGGTGAAAATTACCATATGCCTTCACAACATGATATTTCTAAGCATCAATTCACCAATTCATAGATGCATGTTGCATAATATTTAATGCGACAAGGTAGATTGACCTACCATACACTAAGAAAGACATATGTATATCTAGGATGGATCTGCCTACATTGAGAGGATTATCTCGATGTATTAAACATGAATCCTGTAAGCTTGGCAATTGGGGACACCGGAGCAATGCTTGTGTACCTTCAACTCAAGCCCAAGCTAGAGAACAATAAGTATGTGGAGAATGAGTTCACACTCCCAGGGCTACCAAAAGGTAAGCATATAATGGAAAATGTTCTAGCACCTAAGCCCACATAGACAATAGAAGTATATGATGAAGAAGAGGAGCATGAAGATAGTGGTGGTTTGGAGAACAGAGGCAGGAGGAAACCTACAAATAGGGAAGAATTTGAGTGATTACTCCACCCAAGCCACAAGAAGGAGATGATGAGGACTTGGATGCCGTACAAGGAGAATGCCACTTCAAAAGGGTATTTAGGACTGTAATAACCCAAGGTGCTACTCCATAATTAGTGTGCGGATCACCTCAAATCTCTCCACAGAAGGAGACAGATGAGAAGAGAAGAAGGAAGTTAAAGCTAAATGAGGAGACATAAGAGTCTAAGGAAAGCGTGCCCAAATCTCCTAAACCTTCAGAGAATGTGGAAGAACCAAAGGATGAAGAAATGAATGGTAGAGAAGAAGGAGAAAGGGAGGTAGATGAGACAATGCATGAGACTACTCAAGGCATAGAAGAACAAGCTCCGAATCTTTAACCTCAAGTTCTAAGGGCCAAGATCAAAAAGAACAAGTGGAGAATATGTTGCATCGATCATGGGCTATGCTAAGGACATAGGTAAAATTGTTTGCACCCATTTTCAAAGCATAGTGACACCAAAGGAGTTGTATGGGTGGGAGCTGATGGATGAAGATATGGCAACCATGTGCACAAAGAAGCAAAGTTGTCATGTTCTATGCACATGCACATGGACGAACCAAACTTTGATGTATGTGAAGAGTCATGTGTATCAAGGAGGTTGAAGAAGACACCTCAAAGCTAGACACATAACAATAAAGCCTATTGTTATGTTAGATGAACAAGTGAGTAATGCTTTGGTAAAATTCAATAGAGGTGGCATGACAAAATATGGATAAGGTTGCAACAATTAGGGTGCTAAGAGAAGAACTCAAAACTAAGGATGTAGAAATAGCGTGCCTAAAGCAAGAAAAAGACTTGGCACAGAAGAAGAACACTATTTTCATCAACATGGCAGAGGAAATTGGGGACAATATCATGAAAGAAAAGCCACACTTAGATCCTAAGGTACCAAAAATGTTCCTTCAGCAATGCATTATGTACAAACTTTGGTAGACTTGGTGCTTGAAGATGAACCTCTATGCATGCCAACACCAAAGGATCCAACACAAGAAGTGGAGAGAGAAAAGGCTTTGATGATGAGGAAGATTTCATCATATGAGGCATTTCTCTAAAGCTTATAGGAGGAACTGAAGAAAGTAAATCAAGCGTTGAATATTTATACAGCCCCAAAAGCCGTTATAATAACCAAGAACATGGTAGAAGACAATGAAGTCCTGAAAGCCATGAAGGATGAGACCTTGGGCACACAAAATGATTAGCACTTATCAAGAAAAAGTGTGAGGCCCTTAGAGCAACACAAGAACCACACAAGGAAAGACTATATGAGCTTGGGAAACTCATCACGAAAAAGATGGACTTATTAGAAGGAAGAATGACTACAATGTCTAGCATTGTTTTGGTCTTGCAGAATGAGAAAGGAGAAATTGCAAAAGATGAGCTAGAGTCAATTGCAGTAGATATCCCAGAAAAGGCAGAGGCTGCACTCAATGATTGGTAGACTTTAGAGGTGGAAATAAAAGAAGAATATCCAAAATTGATACTTTAGTTGAAGAAGAAGATCTTTGCAGGAAAATTCATTCTTTTATTCATCAACATTCTTTCTATTCTTCTATTCATATTCTTTGATTCATTTTGGAGACAAAAATTTCTGGGGCGGAAATGCAGTTAGTGTGGGGTAATGTTGGTCAGTCAAAATATGGCACTTAGCAAAAAACATACAGAAGGTTTGCACGGAAGAGCAGAGTGCATTCAAAAGTGCAGAAGGGTCAGGAAAGAATCATGTGCGAAGAAGAGAAACAAATTTGAGACTTATCCATTTTCATGAGTATGATCTATTTTTGGAGATAGCATACTGAACACACAAACCAATTGAAGACTTGCGTGAAATGCATTGGCTATTTTTGGAGGATCGTCTACAAAGCGCTTTGCATGGGTACAAGCTAAGAATAGATTTACTACTGACAATTAACTAGAAGAAGTTTTTTGTTAGAGCACTCGCATGTGTGGCTATTTTTTTAATGGCATGTGGCTAATATTATCATGTGACCTATTTTGGGATTAGATAAGCGGTGAAGGGAAAGTTCCCACCCTTATAAATATGTAGTGAATCTCAGTAGCATAGAGATAGTATGTAAGAACTAATTTATTGTGAGGTTATGCTGCCAAATCTGATGCACACATTAACTATGGCATTATCTATTGTAATAAGCTTATGTATATTTATCATGTTTAATGCAATGTAATGTATTGGCTGGATCAGAGTATCAAATCCTGAGTATAATTTGTTCTTGCATGCTTGATTTCATCATGGTTATTATTTAAGTCTATTATTCTCTAGATCTAGATCTGAATATGCTTTGTAGAATGATATATTAATTATGGATCTAAATGCAATAAGTTTTCATCATGCTAATATCCTACAATAAAGCAACCCTAAAAAGGTACCTGGTACCTTTGTGCACTTCAAGTGAGCATTCAGTCTAGGTTGAGTGATGTGCCAACACGCCTAGGATTTTATTGGTGAATTCTTGGTCGTATCAATATTAGAATCAAAAATCACATATATTAGAATTTACTACATTCCAAAGTCCCATATATTGGAATCCAAAAATCAAATTGTTGAAATCCGTTATACGGGCTAGTGGTCCCTAGGAATTATCTATGCTTTGGACTAAAGAAAACACATATCTATTTTATACGGGCTAGCGGCCACTAGGCATTATTTATGATTTGTTATAAATGGAACATGTTACTATTTTATAAAGGCTCTTGATTGCTAGGCATTATTTATGCTTTGGACTAAACAAAACATGTCTCTATTTTATATGAATGCTAGGCATTATTTATGTGTTTTTATAAACAGTAACATGTCTCTATTTTATACAAGCTAAAGCAATTTATTAGGCATTATTTATGTTTTGGAATAAGGTTCTTATCAGTTTTAAAATTTCGTAAGATTAAATTATGAACACATTAATATTTAAAACTCCTTGTGGCTTAGCGGCCACTAAGCTAATGAATTTCAACAGATGTAGAGACTTCTAGGATCATTCAAGATGATGTGATTGAACCTCAATCTAACTAGAAAATTACTAAAGATATTTTGAAGAAACTAGAAGAGGGCAACTATTTAGAGTAGGAGAATGTAAATCAGTAAAACCATTCCATATATATTTCCATATTTAAATATGGAATGAAATTAATTAAAATTAGCCATAAAACCAACTTGAGATATATATATTTTTATTGAATTATAGATATGAAATAAATTTAAATTACTTTACTAAAGATAGAACTCGTAGAAAAACATTTTAATAATTGTTTGAATTTTGTTGTAGCACTCTCAAAGATCCGGGATCCCAAATTAACAATATAAATCATAATAAATCTCTAAAAAATAAGCTCACTCTAATTTGTTTTTGATCAAATAACATCTTCAATGTTCCTCATTGTTGCAACAAAGACCGGAGCGTGGTGTTAAATTTGACACCCACTTAGACATTTTTAACGTGCTTAGATGTAAAATGCTTACAAATATTTGAAATAACCGTCACATATGAGTTCCTTCTTTTTATATGACCGTCACTTTTTCTAGAGATTTATATATAAATTTTATGAAAAATATTTAAAATAATTAGGTATATACTATATAATTTTATATTTATTTCATGAATTGTGTAAAAATAATATAATTTTACAATTTTGGATGGTTAATTATTTATGATAATTCATGCACGCAAGTTGTTAAGTCATACTCTCAAGTTATAATCGGTAAAAATATAAATACTACGAACTTATAATCATGACAATCTCAACATATAATAAAGTTAATAAGTACCTCCATTATAGCATATGAATGTATCTACTCTCTACAATGTTAAGTAGTACCATCATAACAAAATTTTGAAATGAAAAATAGTTATTTAGCATTTTCTTGCTCCAAATATTTGATGCCCTCTACCACATTCAATCCCTGAGACATTATTTGTGATATTTATTTATAAAAATCGGCCATCAACCATTTATCTTTTGTACAATATTTACGCCCGATTTTCATCCCAACCATAAAATTTTCAGGAGGGTTTCCCTTTGCACCTAATGTTATTCAAAAAGTGTTTTTAGAATTGTAGGAAAATTCATTTCTACTCCAAACCCTTTCTAGATCTCTTATTGCAATTTAAACGATTATATTGCAATTGAAAGCTTAATTGGAAAAACATAGTGGTTTATGTGGTAATATGGGAAGTACAATATCTATTTTTCTATCTTATGATTGAATTTTAATGTCACAGCCGCTAGGCTACGCTTATATTCTTCGAACCAGCCTTTAGTGGAAATAAATCCTCAACTATTGATGAGGATTTGTGACCGCTAGGTTATGCCATCATTGGCCGAACTACACTTTGTTGGACAACCTTTAATGAGGCTATCCAAGTGTTTATTTACATATCCACGAGTGGGATCAAGCCATATGTAGTTATGTTTGTGATGATATTGAAGCCAAAACAATGTTAATTCAATGTAAGTAGTCAAGTATGCAAGTAGTGAATTAGTGAAACATTGTAAACAATATGTAGTTGTAAATCAACGAGACATTGATGAAAGTAAGGTTTTTAGTCTAACCATTACTATATCAAATGTGTATGCATAGAGTTTTCTAAGCTCTATACTTCATCTTATTTTTATCATAGCTTACGAATAAATTTCCTTAAAAACTATGTGTTCTACCGTATGCCAAGCATATAAAATAATGTCTACTAGTTATCATTTCCTATAAACTTATGGGGCTTATAAATGGGTTTGTTTTAAAATACACATAGATAACATACCAGGTTTTGAGTGTTTATTCATGTTGGATACCTTAGCGCCCTCCACAGATTTACATTATTGTCTTATAAATTTGAGTTGTTGGTTGTCTGCATAATCATTTATGGTCTTATAAATTTGTGAGACTTATTAGTAGTTTTGTTTCTAAATTCACATGACTAACATACAAGGATTTGATTGCATATTCATGGAAGATGTTCCCGCATCCTCCACATATGTCATCGGAACTATAAAAAAATTTAAATAAATGAAAACCATGGAAATTGAAAATAGAGCTCATTAAACATATTTATAAAATGATTGAAGTTCAATCACCATGTTGAACTGCTTGTGTAACGTCAAGTTGAAAGGGATGTACATCATCTTCTATAGTTTTTTTGTTGTTTGCATACATAATACATATATAAGTAGTATACATCGGTTCAAATCCATTAAATAAAATCACTTGTTGAAGTTGTCTTCGGCGATGAACCTTTATTCATATGAGAATAGTAATGTTTTAGAAACATTTTTAAATGTGTATCAACAATAAAAACAACAAATATATTGGAATAAACTAATGCACATAGTGCAACAAAGTTGTCACTTTGTAAAGCACTATTGTTAGAGAAATTTCAGAACAACATCGAGTGAACATCTCATGCCAAAACTCATATGATCGTTCGTAAGGAAAAAGATGGATGTTTCCTTGTAGTCCAATTTCACTTGTAATTACCAATTTTTGTGGCAGTTTCTCCATCCAATCCCTAGTGACCTCTTCTCTATAATCATCATTATTATCGCAGTTGTGTACACTATTTATTGTGTACATAAGACACAAATTTTGAATATCCCATTGTTTTCGTAGAGTCTATAACATCTTGACAAAATTTATTCTCCAATGTCTTTAACATTTTCCATGTATCCTTTACTTGTGTTTGTTAACATGTTTGAATAATCAATTAGTATTAGAACAATAATAATACAATTCACACACTTTAGTTGCGATAATTGTTAGAATCTCAATTATTACATCTCGAAGAAATATCGCTAGACAAATTGTAAAAATCATCAATCATACATTCATCTTTGAAAATATTAGTCAAAGGAATAGCTGATAAAGTTGATGGAAGTTGGAATGGATATGCACATTTACAAGAAAAATCTCATGTATTCCATCCTTTCGGTATATTTCCTTCCATTGACAATATAAAGTTTTCTAATAGTGTATGAGCCTCCATGGGAAGAAATTCTTCCACCTTTGGGTCTTTTTTTTTGCTTTACCATTTTCTCCCGTATGGGAATCAAATTTTGTTTTTCCCTCTCTCTCTTTAGCCAACAAGACAAACAAATGGTTGTAGTGTAATTCATGTAAATTGAATTTTTCAATTACATTGGATTCACTATAGTTTGTAAGGACAATATTATATAGATGCTTATTTTTCAAATAATGTATAAATTTTTCTCTCATTTTATCATCTCATTTTATTATTCATCAGTAAGAATCAAATATATCTCTATTACACCAACCTAGACATACCTAGTTAACT
This sequence comes from Taxus wallichiana var. yunnanensis, assembly GCA_018340775.1. Lineage (NCBI taxonomy): Eukaryota > Viridiplantae > Streptophyta > Pinopsida > Cupressales > Taxaceae > Taxus > Taxus wallichiana. Next base: position 689,336,947 of record CM031242.1, on the reverse strand, counting down.
AGAAATCCCCTAATTACACTTTATCAGCTAGTACTAATAGTTCTTCGTTGGTCATTCCTCTAACAGCCATGAATGAATTGTCTGTGAATATTGCAAGTGAATTTGGCTGAAATTTAACATGATTATCCTTAATAGGTATATAAGTAAGGCCACCGATCTAAATAATTGAAATATTGTTGTCCATTTAGTCCATATGTCATCAAGAAATAGTAGAAAAGTCCATTTATCATACAAATTATCTAGTTTTTTCACTCGGAAAATTGAGAGGCATTGCTTCTCAAAGCTTTGCATTCAAAAGAAAAATATATTTTTTATATTTTTATATGACTAAAGTAAATTTTAATAACCAATGAAATACAATTAAAATACATTACCTCCCACTCTTCTATCTTTGTTTTGTCAATTTGGGTCATTGAGGACATCCTAGTGATTGCCAAATTGATCTAGATTTGTACAAAAAATAAATAAACTTGGTTTCTATCCAAGTTTTGTTTACTTCATTATGTTGTTTGTAAATATTATTGATGGCTTTGGTAGATGCATTTGTAAACAGAATGCAAGCCTTTTGAAACCGTAGCCTCAAATGTAAATACTTGTAAGTTTCTGAGCCCAAAATCATTTTTTTGCACATATTGTATGTTTCCCATCAAGTATATAAAATTTCACATCATCCCTTTCCAGGTCATTCAGATCATGGAGTTCTACAATGTTATTTGTAGACTGTAAGAAGGGAAGAAGAATTGCATCTCTATGTGTAGGAATAACATTTATCAACATGGAGTGGACAAGAAGGTCAACATTTTCATCATCTATAGGACAATACTGATATTCTAGAGGTGCTACATGGCATCTTGAAACATCAATTGAAAATACTTCACCATTGAACAAAAACAAATGAAACTATTGAATAGTCAAAGTTTCAGTTATCTCGAATATAGCAGCTTGCCTTCTTTAGCAATGTAGCTGGTTTAGTATTATTTTTCAACCCATGCAACTTTGATTTATATGGGTCTATCTCCAATTTAGAAAAATATGTTTACCTCATCATAGTAAACAACTTGGCATGTTTTGGAGGTGAAATCAAACATTTTCTATGCAATAAATGACAAAGAAGAGATTTTTTTTTGTTTCTATACAATTTTCTGAATACTGTAAATATACCATTATGAATTTCTTCTACATTTGAACAACCAATTTTGTCAAAATCTATAATCATCCCAAATTCCAACCATATTTTGAACAAGAATATGGTTCGTTGTTTATTGAGGCATGCATTTCCCTTTTCTAAATAAAGAAACATCCAACTCCATATCTAGAATAAGACACTTATTGTTTTCAAAGTCAATGTGTTTAACCTAAATGCGTAATGTCCCTGAATAAATAACTTTTGAGGATAGAACAATACCAACTTCCTCTTGATTGTCATCTATAACAAAAACAACCACATGTCGACGTGGTAGTTTTTAGGGGAATGGATTTCAACAAACCATTCCTCGTCTCTTTTCTTCAACCAATTACTACCTACGATGAATGGAATTGTCATGAATGAAGCACAAACAATGGAAGAAATTTTACCTATAATTAGAGTAGAATACATTAATAATTAGTGTAGAATACATTAATGTTTTTTTTACATTGTTTGATAAGGAATATAAATTCTACCCTAGCGGTCACCAACCTCTATAGTTCCTTACTTTGTATCATTAGAGAGTAATTAACTTAATGGTTAACAACTGCTAGGATTCGACACGACATCTTATGTATCATCCAACTGGTCACAATAATTCATATTTTGTGGATCAAATCAATAATAGCATAATTTTTCTAATAGTTTGATATCCACTTATGACGCTTTCAAAAGGATAAGAAACCATTTTCACCTTTTGAAAGGATTATCTATAAGTCATATAATCTATAACATTCCATAGATGGTATGATAAGAACGTTAAACAATATACACATTAGTGGAAGATAAGCTTCTAGTTGACATATAAAAGAACATCTTAAAACATTCATTGTTATTCATTTACACCTATTGAATGGAATAGTGTAGAGGACATTAAGATCTAATGTTTGGTATTTTGAAGAGAGTGTTTGAGAAATAAATCACATTAATGGAGTTATCGGAGGTTGAGGATTTTTTTGTTACACAAGACAATGTAAATTATTTGTATATCAGACATACTATAGTCATGAGGATTAAATGTTTCTAACAATAATAAGTAAGATATTTAAATCATAGCATTCATAAGATCTAATGTTTGCTATTTTAAAGAGTGTTTAAGCAATAAATCACATTAACGGAGAGTTAACGGTGGCTCAACATTTTTTGTTATACAAGAAGATGTGAAATATGTGTATAGCGGATGTATTGTAGTCCTAAGGATCAAATGTCTCAAAGGTCATGGTGAGTTATACCTATTTGAGAAAATATTTTATTATTAATAATGACTATTGAGTACCTCTATAACAAGGTTATTTTATCTCTTACTTTGACTATAAGTTATATTTACAATAGCAATCGAAGTAATTTATTCCAAATTGTTTGAACTTATGTTAACATATTTAGAGTGTCATTCTTCTTAGGATGCAAACATTTGTTGTCGATATGTTGTATTGATTCAGGGTAAAAACACTAAGAATCTAAAAATAGCAATAAAATAGCAAATTACGGCCTAGCTTAGCTTTGGGCCTACGATTACATATTTTCATTGTATTCATTGTCTATACACTTTTGGATCGGTATCGTTTGAAACATATAATTCACAACGGTTCGTATGTGATTAAATAATAAATCACAGTCTAGCCAAGTTGTTGCTCGGTTGTGACCATTACATTTTTTCATTGTAAACACTACAAACCCTCGAGAGGAATCATGAATTATGTATTTCTCACAAGACGTATTTTTGTTCTATATAATTCACATATGTTTGACGAGAAAAAAATCTTAGCAAATGCTAAACTTCAATAATTATTAAAAGGAACAACATAACAAATGCTAGGATCAACTGTTTCTTATTTTAAAAATAGGCATAAAATAAAAAATCATAGTATAGCTTAGAAGCCACCAATCTCCTATTGTTAGGTATTTTCATTATAAAGAGTGTGTGGACAATTTTGGAACACTTGGTGTTTTCCATTGATTATAATTGTACCACATTCTCTAGGTTATCCGTGACGGAGCCAATGCTACACTCGCATACCCTCGAGAGGTATTGAAACGTATTATGTATTTCCCATAATATATATTGTTTGGTACACATCATTTCCAATCAAAATAAAATGTTTAGAAACCTCTAATCTCCTTTACTTATTGAAAAAATGGCCTATCAAACGTGCTAGGCTCAAAAGTTTCTTATTTTGAAAATTGTTAGGAATATTATTAATAGTACTCACATAGCTTATTGTTATGTGGGTGGGTTAATATTTTGTTAAGTGTGTGTGAGTTTATTTAGAGCAACTCACGTAGAATAGAAATATGTAATTAATATTAGTAGTTTGTTAATAAGATTAGATCCTAACTTTTAGGAAATCTATTGCTTATATATATATTTGATATTCATATTGAATTAACGAAGATCATTATTCTTTTAACTCTGTCCAAATTTAAGATTTGGTATCAAAGTGTATTAAATCCTATCTTTGATGGAGATCTAATGAGTTTTTCATGGGAACTTGTGTTGATCATTGGAATTTCCCCAGCCTATGGAAATATTTCTCTTGTATGATTAAGCCATAATTTATTGTATTTTCTACTATGTGGTTTTTTGTGTGAGGAGGTTTGATTGTATTTTCTACTGTGTGGTTTATTTTCCCCAAATATGTGTATATCATTTATTTGCAGACTGCGTGAACATCTCCAACTGTGAACGGTGGATGGTGGAATAAATTTTTGCAACTAGGATTCCATACATGCAAGCCCACGTCAGATTGTTGAACATCATTCCAACACTTTGTATATTTTATGCAAAGGCACCCTACGATTTCTAGACCTGATTTACACTTCTTATCTTCGAGATCCTTGCATGGCTTGGCCAGGGACACCATACCCTCAATTTTTTTCTTTGGTGTGCCATCTTTGAAGAGGTCATGTTTCCTCCGCAGGAATTCTATCACGTTTTCAATTAAACTGAGAGGATTTTTGGTTGTACAAGCTTTTCTAAAACATCATCATAAGGCCCATTTGCTACTGAGGGTTCTGCCTCTGCTGTTTCGGTCGACTTGGCTTATTCTCTTTCAAAGTCTGAAATAATCGTCATATTTATTGATTGCAAGAAAATAGGTTGCTATAGAAAATTATCAAAGGAGATTATAATTGTTTAAGGGTGGAATTTTATAAGGACAACATTATCAATTCAATTGCAATAAGTCTTATTTGGAGCTCGATCTCACTCTCTCCACACAAGGCTAAGTCAAATTTATACAATGTGGTGACAGATCTGTAGAAACAGTTGGTGCACCACATTTTCTTGATCCATGAGCTCTAACCGAAATCAATACATTTAACTCAAACATTCAACTATCCACGCGCATATGGCAGAGTGAAAATGGGATCCGTGTTTTTTTTTCTTCGAAGGTGACGAATTTGTGGTGGATAGTTTTATATTATTTATTATCTGATAATGCAAATTTGTTCCAGTCCATATTTGTTTCCCTGATAAGCTGATTATTTATCTTAAATTTTTAGTTGTCAATGTGTCATTTTATTTTTCCAGGATACTAGCCTTTTAGTCTAGTTGAGTCTACATAAAAACTATGTTTGCTAAGTTTATAACTAATCATCTAGTGTCATCTTGTTTTATTGATTGTCATTAAATGTTGTGTCTTTATAAGTCAATATCATTTGTTTAACATCAATTAGTCTCAATAATGAAAAGTTTTTTCAAGAGTCATTGTCATTTTGTGTCATATGGTTAGTCAAACCATAAAGTCATGTCATCAAAAAGTTGTGAAAATAAAAACAATCCATATGGATGCATTTTCACTTGTGCGCGACATCCACCTTATGGGGGTGAATTTTTCAAGGATCCACAAAGCCATATAAATCTGAGTTAGAAACATCACACCTTTGGAGGACATAGGCATTGGAGGTTAGAGGTCAATCAGTGACCTCTTGTTAGTCACCAACAATGAGGCCGAATTTTGTTGTGGTGACATTATTGTGGTGTGAGTATTTGCTTTTAGTTTTTGCAATGTGTTTCTTTTCATAGTTCATGTTTTGTGTGGTTCTATATGCTAGAAAAGGAGTTGTGTTGGAGCGCAAATGACTGTCAATGATCCTTTGACTGACATGATCCTCTGATTACCATACTTCATTATAATATGGTCCACTTGTGAATAAGTTCACTTGCAATGGTGACCATGTGTAATAAGATCTAACTATAAAGATTCAGTTCGTTATATGTATTCGATATAGTTTGCCTCTAAGTGTTCGTTTATGAAAATTTCACACTATGGGGGGGGAACATGACACCAATGTTCCATTTCCATTCTACACCTAAAATGATTAAATTCAAAGCAATCTTCCGGTAGAAGTGGAGGTTTTCTGTTTGTTTTGAGATCGAGTGACAATGATTGACAATAATGGATGTAATTAAGAACATTGTGATTCTTATAGGAAGTAATGTGAAATATCTTTAAGTGTATTGTGTATTTTTGACATAAAAAGTTGTGATTCCTATATAATTCCCTGATGTACAAGCATAGTGGTGAAAAATCACCAGAGTAAGTCAATTCATGGATCTTGAAAGGGTTTTGGGAGGATCCGAAAACCACATGAGTTTGACAGCTTAATGGGGTATATTCACATCAAGGTTTGTGGTAAGCCTATTTAAAAAGCGTGGAAGGAGAGAGCCTTTATTTTGATTAAGATCATGAGTCACATTTTAGGAAATGTTTCACAAGTGATGATCATACTACGAGATGCGTGTGTGGATGTTTTCACCATGTTCGCATTAAGGGGTAATGTTAGGAATATTATTAATAGTGATCACATAGCTTATTGTTATGTGGATTAATATTTTGTTAAGTTTTTTTGAGGTTGTTTGTAAAAACTCATAGAATAGAAATATGTGAGTAATGTTGGTAGTTTATTGATAAAGTTAGATCCTAAATTATAGGAAAGTTATTTCCCGTGTGTGTGTGTGTGTGTGTGTGTGTGTGTGTGTGTGTGTGTGTGTGTGTGTGTGTGTGTGTGTGTGTGTGTGTGTGTTTGATATTCATATTGAATTGAAAAAAATCATTATTTTGTTAACTTTGTCCAAATTTGAGAAAACTAGTCATAAAATAACAAATCATGGTATGGCTTAGTAAGCCGCTAGGCTCCTACCTTTAACTCTTGTCATTATAAAAACTATCTATACGGTTTTGGATCACTAGCCTTATTATGTAAACCCCATAAGATACATAGTTTTCAACACACATTTCACATTGTTTCTCATCAAAGAAAATGCTTAGCGACCACTAAGCTCCTATTGGTGTGTGTTGTCATTATAAACAATATGTGGATAGTTTTGGAATGCTAGTATTGTCCCCCGATTATAATTTTACCATATTCACTAGGATATCCATGGCAGAGCCAAGTGCTACACTACATACTCTCTAGAGGGATCGAGACGTATTATGTATTTCCCATAAGATATATTGTTTGGTGAAAATAGCTCACATCATTTCCTATCAAAAGACAATGTTTATCAACCACTAAGCTCTCTTTTACTTATTGATTTAGTAAATGGCCTATCGTAAACTAGGCTCAAAAGTTTCTTATTTCGAAAATAGTCATAAAGTAATAAATCATGGTATAGCTTAGCGGGTGCTAGGATCCTACCTTTACCTCTAGTCATTATAAACACTATTTTTACAATTTTGGATCACTAGCCTTATTATGTAATTCCCATAATAGCATAGTGCCCACTAAGCTATAACATGATTTGTAAAGGTAAAGGTATGATCCTAATGCCACTAAGCGTTTACCTTTACTTCATGACAAAATTAGCATAGCAGCCCCTCAGCTCAATAATTTCTAATTTTTAAATTATATAACGAATAACATACAAAAAGTACAAATCATAGTGGTCGTTGGCTTCTCCTCGACTATGCAATTATTATAATTCAGTCGGATAACCTATAATGTTTCATACATTCTTTGGAAAGGATTTCTATAATATGTTGAGGATATCTCCCACTAGGATTTTCCTCAACAAATAAATGGCTCCTCCTCAACAAATAAATAACTTAGTTTCCGTTAAGACCTAATGCTTTATTATTTTAAATTGGTTGTTTGCATAACAAATCATAGCAATGGAGCTTAGTGGCCGCTAATTGTTTTCCTATGTATAAGAAAATTTGAAATATGTGTCAACTATATTGTTGCCTAACTAGCTTGGTCAAACTTTCCACATGGCACATTTTAATTAGAGAATTATATTAGATTATTGTGTATTATATCTAACAATGTCGATATCGATCTTGTTAAAAAAATTAATTTAAATTAAAAGTCCGTATATTATTCTATTAAACTTTAAAACTATGTTTAGGATTTATTTCTTCTGTTTTCTTATAATATATATTTTAATTATGCTTATGTTAATATATGTCATATAATATATTTGTTATTATGTTTATATTATAATATGGTATAGACAATAACAAATTGCGTTGTTTTTAATTCATGTTTAGTTTTTATTTCTAAATGAGGAAAAATAAAAATTTCGAAATACGAATTCCCCGCATTTTTGAATATTTGAAATTTCAATAGCCCACACTTTTTCTTTAATAGGTGGAAAGTGAAATTTTCAAATTTTCGTATCCCACTCTTTTTCTATTTTTGAAATTTATTTCATGGAATTATCCAAACAAATTATTAAATACCTTGGAGAAATATTGATTAGGGTTCCTAATTTTTTGGTCCCGCTGAAAATCATCTCTTGGAATTTAAAAAAATTAGCGCAAACCATAGATTGCGGGGTTGAGTATTTGAATTCCGGTTATTTTTATCAAACGATTATAATCTTGTTTGCAAAGAAGGCACACAAAGTAAGCATGCAAAGGATGTACATGAAGGAGGTAAGAAACAAATGTTACGAAGGTTTGTTTGAGGTAGGAGATGGAGGTTTCACAAACAACATAAAGCACGATATAATCCCAAATATTACTAAATCAAGTATTTATAGTAAATGTGTACCTTTTTTATAGTGGGTTCTATTATTCACTATGTATTCAATCGGTTCTGTGTTTTTGCGGAAATCCAGCCCTACTTTTCCATACCGAATCGTGATCTACACCAGGCCTTATTTTTCCTACTAAACCGTGCTTTGCAGTCAATCCTCGCTTTCAGCTTTTTTGAAATCTACACCAAATTGCATTGTTCTTCATGAAAACACAATTTTTGTTGTGCATTAATGAAAGAAATTTTAATCCCTTTCAATTCTAATATTTATCTTTGTTGAACACTTTCCCATTTCCACCATTCTATGTCTCTCTCTAGGTATTTTTGTTTTGAATTTTTGTTCTCGTTCCTACGATTTTTTTAGGATAATGATGGATTTTTTCGATAGGCACTTTTTTAAAAATTTAATGGGTTGGGAGAACCAAAATATTTTAATGTTGTTTATTAAGATGATACAAAGAAACATCGCTAATTAGTTCATATTACATTTTTTACATGGTTTCGCTTAGACATTTTAGGATAATATATGAGGTTAACAAATTACTTTAAAACTATAAAACCATATTAAGTATTCAATTGTATGATATTTTTTTCAATTATATACATGTTTCCATGTAGAAATAGTCAAATGTAATGTCTTCAACAATTTTATTTTTTGTACAATGGAAGGTAAACATATTATATATACGTGTAAATATTATTAAATATAAATTTTAATCACTATATATTTAATAATTAATATATACTTCCTTTTGCACCGCTAATCTAAGCCAAAAATTCACATAGCTTTGTGTTTGCCATGATATAATTATTTGTTTCAACAACTAATTTACTAAACCTAAAATATATTTCGAATAAAATACGCTCTTAGCCTCTTCTACACGTATATTTATGTATCCATTATGTAAACTCCATATTTATTTGTTATCGTTTATAGATTTTCAATATGATTTCTCCTATATGAATACACTCTACCATGAAAAACATTTCCTGGCCTAGCAGTTGCTAGGCTATAATTCTTATTTGGAGAAAACATTTGTTTACCTTAGCAGCCTCATGGATCAGTTGTTTTTTATATAGGAAACACATTGTTTTTTGGGCCTAGCGATGGATTTGTTATTTATCTCTTGTTTTATACGCAAAGATTAAAAATTTAGATTTATAACACAACTTCATTATAAACATGATATATTTACCTTTAAGAATAGCTTAGCGGTCACTAGGGTGCAACGAGTAGATCACATCTTATATAAAAACTTGTTGTATAAAGTTCTCGACCGCTAGTCCAAGTTTCTTAAATTGTCATAAATGTAAAATAATTCTTCCAAAATCTCATAATAAATAGAGAAATCTATATGTATACATGTATAACACATAAAAGGTTGATGTTTAGAAATTTGTGGTCACTAGGTAAAGCCTCTAGAGCATAAAGTATATGAATCTTGTTTTACTAAAAATAACTGTATATATTAGTAAAATTTATTGTTTGGATTTAAGAATTTAAACTACTATATTTTTAGCTTAGCGGTCGTTAGGATATGCTAATGTAGCCAAATTATGAATAAACTTGATATACTGCAAATAATATGAACTCCAAAAGAAAATAGATCTCCTTCTTTGTTATCGAATAATGAATTACAATGTTTCCTAAATAGGAAAACAACTCCCAACTTGAGTTGCCAAGAAAACTCTAACTAACTTGACTAAATCTACTCTAGGTGGTGGAAATTACTATTTTTAGCAGTTTACTAGAACCTGTTATTCTTAGTAAGTTCGCATGCTTATTTGTACGAGAACAAAATTGCCACGCATCTTCTACATTCCTAAATTAGAGGAATTGCCAACTTTCTAACTCATAATGCAACTAATAGACTAAAATTAACTAATGCCCAAAAATAGGAAAAAACCGAACTACAACTTAAATCCTAATTTTCAGCCTCAAGATGGCAGATTTAGGGCCCGAAAATGTGCCAAAACTTGCCCCAACTAGTAGGGTGGATTGTCATTATGTTTGTCTCATCAAAACATGTGGTTTAAAAAAATAGACTCAAATGGACACCCAGAGCTCAAGTTATGACCTTGTCAAGTTCCTGTTAATTTTGGCGCATCATATGCTATAACTAGGATAGCAGAAGACATAATATTTGGAGCTTATGGTTTGTAGGATTAATCAAATTAAATTAACATATTTTGAGCTAAGCAGACACTAGGTATTTCCACAATATAATATTTCGAGCTTAGTGGTCACTATCATTTAACAAGTTATTGAATGATATTTTTATCTTAGCATCCACTAGCTTATGACACAACATAATATTTGGATCTTAGTGGTCATTGGGATTTAACAAATTAAATCAACATAGTTTGAGCTTATATCGTTAGGTACTTAAACAATATAATATTTCGAGCTAAAGAGTCACTAGCATTTAACAAACTAAAGAAATACATATTGAGTTTAGTGTCTGCTAGGTTATGCCTCAACATAACCTAACAAATTATATTGTAATCTTAAAATTCGATAGGTTTTAACAAATTAAAGTAAGATGTTTTGAGCTTAGTGACCTCTAAGTTAATCAACAACATTAACTTTGGATATCTTTATAGAAATCAAGACTGTATAAATTAGTTGAATTTATTGTATGATTTTAAGATTTTAAATTAAGATATTTCGAGCTTAGCGCCTGCTAGGTTATGCCACCACATAATATTTGGAGACTATTGGTGGTTAGGATTTAATAAATTAAATTAAGATATTTTGAGCTTAGCGGTTGTTAGGTTATGCCACAACATATTATTTGGAGATTGCATTCGCTAGGGTTTAATAATTCATAATTACAATATTTTACAACATTTAACAAATTAGAGGAAGATATTTTGAACTTAGTTAGCGCTAGGTTAAACAACGACATAATATTTGGAGCTTATGATTGATAGGATTAAACAAATTAAATTAACATATTTTGAGCTAAGCGGAGGCTAGGTACTTCCACAATATATTATTTTGATCTTAGTGGTTGCTATCATTTAACAAGTTACTTAATGATATTTTGAGTTTAGCATCTACTAGCTTATGACACAACATAATATTTGGAGCTTAGCAGTCACTAAATCATGCACTTTCAATAATTATTTAGTCTCGGTTTCATACTACTATTCATATGGTTCTTGAGCGAAGACAATAGTAATCAACCCATGTCTTTAGACATTTTTTTTTCTCGTATTTCATCACTTTCAGTCTTACACTCACACATGCCTAGTCAGATACTATCATTTTGTGTTCATCCTGTCTCGACTAGGGTGCCCTAAATTTAGGACCGGAGTGCCCTGTGCACTCTAGTCCCCTCTAAGGCACCCCGATTCTCTTTGTAATTTACTCTTATCTTTTTGGAACTTTCTATCCATTTGAGATTTCCATATTTTTAGTGGTCGGCCTTCTCTAGGTTAATTACAAAATTAGAACAAGAGAATCATATAAATATAAAGTTATGAGACCATAATAAAGGACTAAGAACTAAGCATCTACTATCACCACATAGAGTGCATCTATAAAATGCTTCTACTACTCCATTTCCATACATCTAGATACATCACAAGGGATAAAGGTTGGTTCACCCGCATCACACTATAAAGGAGGGGAGTTAATTTTATTCCATGCACCATTTATCTACATTCTACATATATTTATTATTTTTACTTCATAAAGTGTGATTGTCACAAGAGCACCTAGGGCTTGATTTCACACACACACAAAACTAGAACTACATTGGGTCTAAGATGTAGTGCGTTGCTTAGTTATAATCCCACCACTTTGTGGACACTAAGGAAAATCCAACCCTTCATATGCATATTTATTTTTTAGGGTTTGTATGTTTTTATGGGATTTTATAGGTGTTTCCTCCATCTTTGATTTACTGACGACATCGGCACGGTTCGGTGACATTCACATGATAGGATGCAAACATAGGCAATAATTTAATGACACCTTAGAGGATATTACTTTTTCATTTCTATAGAATAGGGCTCCCAAATATCGTAACTGGCCTACCTAGTGTGGTCAATAGCTCGATCTGTACTTTCTGGAGCTCCTGTGTGGTCATTTTCTCCTTCTCGTCTGGATCGGCCTCAACTACGACACGGTGCCAACACATCTACAAATCAGCTAAGGAATTTCCTAACCCTCTTTGTCTTTAGGGTTTCATATTTCATTTATTATATTTGCTTGGGTCTATTTTAATGCATTTTACTCTATTTATTTGTTGCTTTGCATAGCATTAGATTACACTAGAATATTTCTAATTTAGTTAATAATTTTGGTGAACCCCACTCATGATCGGTCATTTAGATCCTCCTTCAACATATCATATTCTTTATCATGGCTCCTAAGGTCTATGAAATCTCTTTGCTTCAATTGATTCAAATGTACCCATATTGTCAAGACTCTCTTCAAAAAAATCTAAAGAATATGTATCTTCCTATTAACATGTTTCCTACTCAAGTCAATGCTATCTTCGATCATATTTCTAATGAATCTCTTGGTTCCAACTCCAATCAATCTATTTACAAATCCATTCAATCTCTTCAATTGTTATTTCAAGATAAATTTCAGTCTCTAGAATCCACTATTACATCTCTAAAATCTGAAATCCAACATCTTAAGCACACTTTTCAAGTTCATATTTACACTCCTTCTACATCCGATCTTCATTCTATGTATTCTACATGTGCTCATATTAGTGAAATCTTGCCGCTCCCGCACCTCCGAATTTTTAATCAATTCTAAGAAACAAGACATTCTTCCAAAACTCATAACTCATTAATTAATCAACTTGCCATCTACTCATTCTTATCCCTTTATCGACTTACAATATATCAAGGTATTCTATATTGTAATTACCATCAAATCAATGAACATAATGATAATTATTGTTATGCTTTAAAACAAAGAATCAATCATCTTGAGCATCAAGGTTTCATCTCATTCATTACACAACATTTTGTTACATGGTCATCTCCACTTGTTACATCTCAATGGGTTTTTATGTCTAATTCATCTAATGAGAATCATGCCATCACTTTGAAGGAAATTCAAGGGCCACCTAAGAAACAACTCCTCAAAATCAATACAACACCTCCCCTTGAGTCATCTATGACATCACCAAGTCAACATAAGCAACCTCCTTTAAAAATTAGTCTCACTCCTCCTATCAATTCTTTTCAGCATCATCAATCCCACATAAACTCCAACCAATCACTTTTGTCAAAGAAAATACTCCTATTGATGGCCAAGACACATTTCAAATTCCTCCATCATTACATGGTCCTACTATTTCTTTGGCCTACCATTGTCTTGGCCCTCACTTTTATCACAACACGCATAACGGTCTCTGCAAAATTGGCATGTTTCCTCTCACGCCGCTACATAAATATCCATCATTGATTAGGAGCCATTACGCTTATTTATTCCCTCTAGCATCAACACTCATCTTATATTTAACTCGATTCACACCTAGACTTTATCATACACATATTCGACATACAATTACATCGTCATTACCCAATGAAACACTCTTTTACTTTGGTTCACACTTGAATATTGAGGGCTTTCTACACACATGAACCCCAAATAGTGCGCAATAGGCTTTACACACTTCGCACTACATATTATCATCACTATACATACTATGTATTTTATACATCACATGGTCGTATTTCATCATTGGATATACTACACACATCTACTTGTATAAATTGTACTCAATACCCTATGAGGCACTCTAGTCTCATGGTCCATATTGGATTATTGAGGGTATACATCATCAATGGACCTCATCACACTTGCGCATTCACGCCTTTCTCATGTGACATTCCTATATTAGTGATATACACTTTATGCCACAGGTCAATTCTTCTAGCATGCTTTAGTGATATACGACGTACATTAAATCATCACTTGTTTTGTCATTTAGTTATAATATAAACTTTAGGATACATCTACACACCTTCTTGAATATCATCTCTAGATCACATATCATCACTACACATTCACCATAGCGTGTTACACACTTCGACCATTTCTTGATAACACACTCGTTTACGGTTCATTTTTGACTACCGGGAGGGCATACTAAATGAACCTTAATGCAAAAAAATCCATTCACTCGGGGGCATGCGGAACCTATCATCCATATTACATTTCATACCATCCATCCAAAACATGTTACATATCTTGTTTTTTTACTCTTTTTTGCATTTTCTTGTTCATATCCTCCTTACTACGCATGCTAGATAAGTCTCTTGCATGGCATTATCTTTACCATACACACATGTGTGTTCACGTCCTTTTCTAGTTGTGATCAAAGATATAGTTATTTTACACGTAACATGGATACTTGGCTACTACCAGTCCCACAACAATTATTGGGGGCATCCACATTCATACACTACAGGTGTTATTGTTTCATTTTGTACTTAGCACTCTACATTACTTGGTTACACATGATTTTGACATATGATATATCTCTCTAACATGCTAATGGGGGATTCATGTGAAAATTTTATTTTGAAGGATTACTTGTTACCATGACTATCTATCTATTTGTTTTTTCTTGTGTGTCGTTGTTTGCTATTGTATGTGGGCCTTGACCTTTTTGGTGTGCACATTTTCTTGTTTGTATGCAGCCAAAATAGCCTTGAGTGTCTTCTGACATCGTAAGTGATGTCCCATATTTGCAACCCAATTTTCACAATCTATGATTGGTTTCTTATGTGTTTTATTGTATTCTAGCTTACACATTATCTATGTAGCTTACACTTGTCTTTTACATGCATGCTTGTTCATATTAACACTTTTTCCCAACCACTTGTTTGTGTGTGCCTTGGTTTTACCAAGCACATTCCCTTCCCCTACAGGGCACATTTTATGTGGTCGGTCCTCTTTTGGGGCTGCATCCTCCTATCCGTGATGTTGCATGCACCCCCAAAGAGGGGGCATCATTTAGGTTTATACACACTATACAACATGCTACCAAGATGCAGTTCGCTTGTTTAGTTTCAGTCCTTGACATAGTGGGTTATACACAAAAGTGGGTTTAGATCAATATATGAACCCCATACATAACATATTTTATAGAACAAGTTGTCCTTAGAATTCTAGGGAGAAGTTATAGGTTGGAGGGTACAACGGACTTTCCTCCTATACTACTTCGGCTAGTGGCATCGGATTGCCCTAAAAACTAGGAAGTGCAGATATATCTTCATAGACTCTTAGGAATTATTTATAGATTAGAGACTAACACAACTTTATCCCAACACTTCTTTGGCCACAAAGTGGCGTGTGATCACCCAAAAACTCACACTTCACCGATAGTTATAGGATATCCTTTCTACACCCTTTTGTCTCATCAAAGATCAGTGCATACATTCCTTTTTCATTTTTCATAGTTTCATTACATGTTTTTACTATATACATGTGGTCTTTACACATATACATGCATATTTGACTACTTGATCATCTTCTCCTTTGCAGTCCATCTATATGGGAAGTAAACAATAACAAAAAACAACACATATATTTCAGGTAAATCACACACATGGTACTAACCATGTAGGTACATTACACACATTGGAATTTACACACACAAGTTTCGCCTAGGTTCACTCTCATCACGTTTTACACTTTTTTACATCTTTAGTCTCCACGTTCCACTATTTCCTCATTACACATTTTATCTAGTCCCTCGGCACATTTTATACATCACTCTACATGGATATCAGGTATGCATCTCTATCTACTTTATGTTACCGAGCATTCTTCTCACCAACCTAAAGTGGGGGAAAATGTAGTCACTAACTCACGCACTTTGGGCAATTATTTAGTCGTGATTTCATATTACTATTCATATTCTTCTTGAGCGAAGAAATTACTAATGAACCCATGTCTTTGGCCATTTTACTTTTCCTTCTATCGTCACTTCCTATCTTTTACCCGCACATGTCTGACCTTTACTATCATTTTGCATTCATATTTTCTTTGACTGGGGCATCTCAGGCACCTTGATCCTCTTTACACTTTACTCTTATCTTTTGGGCACTTTCTAGCCATTTGAGCTTTCCATATTTTTAGTGGTTGACCTTTTTGAGGTTAATTATGAAATTAAAACAAGATAACCATATAAATATAAAGTTATGATACTATAATAAAGGACTAAGCACTAAGAATCTATTATCACCACCTAGAGTGCATTAATAAGAGGCTTCTACTACTCCATTTTTATCCATCTAGATCTATCATAAGGGGAAAATTTTGGTTCATCTCGCATTACATTGCATAGGAGAGGATTTATTTTCATTCCATGCACCAATTATTTACATTCTACATCTAGTTATTGCTCACTAATTCACAAAGTGTGATTGGCACAAGAGCACCTAGGCCATGATTTCACATATACACAACTAGAAATACATTGGGTTTGAGATGTAGTGTAATGTTTAGTTAAAATCCCACCATTTTGGATGCCGAGGAAAATTTGACTCCTTCATATGCATCTTTATTTTTTATGGTTTTGATGTTGTGTCTGAGGTTTTGTAGGTGTTTCCTCCATCTTTGATTTACAACGACATCCAGTAAGGCAGGTTTGGTGACATTCACATGATAAGAAGTGAACACAAGAAATCATTCAATGACACCTCAAAGGAGGTTCCTTGGTCATTTCGTAGACCAAGGTACCCACATCTCAAACCAAGGCACCCTAGGCACCCCTATCCCTTTTCCGACACCCTAGTCTTGTTAAACAACTTGGATCTACACTTTCTAGAACTCATGTGTGGTCGTTTCCTCCTTATTTCCATCCAATCTCCACTGCAATCTGGTCTTGACACATCTACAAATCATCTATGGCATTTCCTAACCCTTTTTGTCTTTAGGGTTTCATATTTCATTGCTTAGACTTACTTAGGTCTTTTTACTTCATTTCACTCTATTTACTACTTTTCATGGCATTATATTGCACTAGAATATTTCTATTTTATTTAATCAATCACTAGGTTTTAAATAAATAAATAAGATATTACATGCTTAGCGTCAAGTAGTTTACATAAAAACATAATATTTGGATCTTAGTTGTAACTTGGATTTTACAAATTAAGTCAAAATAGTTTGAGCTTAAGCGGTCATTAGGTACTTCAAGAATATAATATTTCAAGATAAAAAGTCACTAGAATTTAACAAACTAAAGAAAGACATTTTGATTTCAATGTCCTCTAGGTTATGCTTCAACATAACCTAACAAATTATATTGTAATCTTAGAAGTCACTAGGTTTTAAAAAATTAAAGTAATAATTTTTGAGCTTAGTGACCTCTAAGTTAATCAACACCATTAATTTTGGAGATTTGTGTAGCAATCAATACCTATATAAATTAGTTGAATTTATTGTATGATTTTAAGATTTTGAATTAAGATATTTCGAGCTTAGTGCCTACTAGGTTATGTCACTACATAATATTTGGAGCATATCTATTGTTAGGATTTAATAAATTAAATTAAGATATTTTGATCTTAAGGACCACTAGGTTATGCCACAAAATGTTATTTGGAGATTGCATTCGCTAGGGTTTAATAATTCATAATTAAGATATTTTACAAGATTTTAAAAATTAGATGAATATATTTTGAACTTATCTCGGCACTAGGCTAAACAATGACGTAATTTTTTTATGTTGCATTCATTAGGATTTAACAAATTAAATTAATAAATTATGAGCTATGCGGTCGATAGCTACTCCCACAATATAATATTCTCGAGTTTATTTTTCGCTAGCGCTTAACTAGTAAGAGAATTATACTTTGATCTTAGCCAACATTGCATTATGCACAACATAAATTTTTGGATCTTAGTGGTTGCTAGCTTTTATCAAAATAAATTAGGTTATATAAATACTTAATATTTAGAGCATAGTGATCTTAAGGATGTAAGAAAACAAATTAATATATTTGGAACTTAGCCATGGCTAGGATATGCCAAAACATAATTTTTTTTGGAATTATGGTAAAAGTGAGGGTTTTGAAATGACCCTCATCCTTGTATAAAAAATCCCTCATGGCCAGATATTACAATGAAACAAGAAGAGAACAATCTCGTATGCAACAAAAAGTAAAAAAATAAAAAGGCCCAAACCAAAAAATCCAAATTACATTTTATGGATATTCTTGAGAGTAGTTGCTTCAATGGGCTCATGCAATTTTGTCAACCAGTACATCCCCTAACTTAATGTGTTCCAAGTAGTATTCATTGATTTTCCTCTAGGTCATGTCTGTATGACTTTTCCATTCTTTGATAGCAGATACTGAGTGTAACATAATCTTCAATGGGCTCATGTTGGTTAGGTGTGATATTATCCAAATGCTCATGGTGCTCCGAAGCTACAGTGGGGAAGCCCATTTTCTCCAATAGAGGAGAATCAATGTAAAATAAGGAGAGATCCCACAACACATCAAGAATTTCCAATTCCATGTTAAATTCCATAAAATAGAAGTAGGGGGAAGCCACACTTCCTCTATGACTAGGTGAGTAGATTTGGTAGTATCCATTACAATGTCTAGGGAGATGGGAGGAGAAGCTAGAGAAGCATTGGAAAGAGGTAGAGAGGATGGAGATGTTGGGTCCAAAAGCGGTTCAAAGACCATGGGAGAGTGCTCCAAGGGGTCCAAAGGGTTAAGAGGCACCAGAGAATACAAAGGAGAGACATGAGTGGAAGAATGGGGGAGACCACTAGACCACTCTGGCTAATGATCATGATGTCTAAATAGGCGTCAGAAGGGAGACAAATACAAGAATGACGGGGACAAAAAGATCCAATAGAAATAGAGGGGATTAATGGAGCTTATTACGAGAGGATCGGGGGGATACGAAACTTCTTGCCTAGTTTAGAGGGGAAGTGCGAGATTTCATTTTGGGAAGATGCCATTTAAAGAGAAAATATAAAAGGCCTTGGTGGAGGAAAGGACCTTCCTCTTCTCTAGCTATTCTAAGGGACTACTCAAGTAATTGAAATATAAAAGCCACAAATTTTACCTTACGATCATGTCAAAGATGTGCAAGAAGAAAAATTTGAGGTCCATAGATCAATTTGTAGCATCCCTCTAGTGTGAAGTACCTCATCAATTGCTCAACAACCCTATCCCAAGGTTGTGGAAGCGAGTCCCATTCATATCCTGAGTGATACTTTCTCATATTTTCACTAGGACACAGGAACTCATCCATCTCCTCTTGAAGCAAGTGTTTAAAATAAATTTCTCCCTCCACAGGGAGCCCCATCATAGCTATAATGGACTCTGTCAAAATAATAAATTTTTTCTTTCCCACTTTAACTCTTCCTTTCTTCCAGGTTGTCAAAACACTACTAGTCACTCAGCAGAGTAACTAGATAGTCGTTCCATAAGCAACGTAACACCACCATCATGAAAATATTTAATACCTCCGAGTCGGCCTTGACCTCTTCGTAGGAATAAGGCTCAATGAGTTTGATAACCACAATAAGAATGTTGGAGATTTGAGTGAGTGAACATAATATTAGCCAAGAAGGAAACAACCTTGTTGCCCCCCGGTAGATATGAATTTTTTCCTAATTAATAATATTATCTCGTGTGTGTATATTCATTAATTGATCTCATCCATCACATGAACGTAATCTATCAATGTCATAAATTCCCATGAAATACGCACGTGACGTATCCTCTTGCCGGCACAAAAGAGGTTATGCCTCAACATAACCTAACAAATTTTATTGCAATATTAGTTAATCAATGACATTAACTTTAGAGATATGTATAGCAATCAATACATGTATAAATTATTTGAATTTATTGTATGATTTTAAGATTTTAAATTAATATATTTCGATCTTAGTTATGCCACTACATAATATTTGGAGCATATCTGTTGTTAGGATTTAATAAATTAAATTAAGATATTTTGAGCTTAGCGGCCTCTATGTTATGCCACAACATATTATTTGGAGATTGTATTCGCTAGTGTTTAATAATTCATAATTACAATATTTTACAACATTTAAAAAATTAGAGGAAGATATTTTGAACTTATTTGGCACTAGGTTAAACAACGACATAATATTTGTAACTTAAAAATCATTGGGATTTTTAAAATTAAATTAATAAATTATGGAGCTATGTGGGTGATGCTACTTCCACAATATAATATTTCAAACTTAGTTTTCTTTAGCACTTAACAAGTTAGAGAATTATATTTTGATCTTAGCCAATGATACATTATGCCACAACATAATATTTATAGCTTAGTGGTCACTAGGTTTTAATAAAATAAAGTAGGATATTATATTTGAGAGGACGTTAGGTTATACCAAGACATAATATTTGAATCATAGTGATCATAAGGATGTAAGAAAAAAATTAAGATATCAAGATTTTAGTTACGGGTAGGATATGGTAAAACATAATATATTTTGGAAATATGGTAAAATGGGGGTTTTAAATGACGAGATTTCTTTTTGGGAAGTTGTCATTTTAAAGAGAAAATACAAATGGCCTTTTTGGAGGAAAGGACCTTCCTCTTGTCTATCCTACCTAATGGACCACTCAATCGATTGAAACAAAAATACACAAATTTTACCTTATGATCATACCAAAGATGTGCAAGAATGAAAAGCTAAGGTCCATAGATCAACTCAAGTGTCCATCTAGAGTGAAGCACCTCATCAATTGTTCAACAACCCTATCCCACGGTTGTGGAAGCGAGTCCCGATTATAGCCCGATTGATACTTTCTCAAATTTTCACCATGACATGGAAACTCATTTATCTCCACCTGAAGTGAGTGTTTAAAATAAATGTCTCCTCTCGCATCGAGCCCCATCGTAGCCATAATGGACTCTGTCAAAATTAGAAATTTCTTCTTTCCCACTTTGAATCTTCCTTTCTTCTAGATTTCCATCACACTTTTGGTCACTCAGACGGTGACCAGATAGTCTTTCCATAAATGACGTAACACCACCATCCTATAAAATATTCCATACTTCTAGGTTGGCCTTGACTTCTTCATAGGAATAAGGCTCAATGAATTTGATAGCCACAACAAGAAGGTTGGAGATCTGATGAACACCAATATTATCCAAGAAGGCAACAACTTTATTTCCCTCCCATTAGATATGCTAGCTTATGAGACAACATAACAAATTATATTTTAATCTTAGAAGTCATTAGGTTCTAATAAATAAAGTAAGATGTTTTGATCTTAGCACCCGCTAAGTTGAGCTAATACTTTGACAATATAATATTTTGAGCTTATGGGTCACTAGCATTTAACAAGTGAAATAATACTATTTTTATCTTAGCATCCGCTAGCTTATGCCACACCATAGTAATTAGATATTAGTGATCTATAGGATTTAACAAAATAAAGTAAGATATTGTCATCATAGAGTCTTCTAGGTTATGCCACAACAACATATTTGGATTTACAACTATTATGTGCATGTTTTGCAAAAAGGGTAAATGGGGTTTTGAAATGACGCGCATCCTTTTTTAAAATGCCCCTATGGAAGAATATGAAATTGAAGCATAGAAGAGAGAAATCTTGTTGGCAACAAAAGACAAAAATCCACTAAGGCATGACCCAAACAGAGAAAATTTACATTTAGTGAATATTTTTAGGATAACTATTGCTTCCATAAGTAACAGCGGTGGTGCTTTTGTTAAAGATAATAAGAAACATCTTAGAGTTTCCTTGTTCCTCAAAATCTCCTTTCACAAATATGTATTCATTCTTTTGTTCTCCAAAATCTGTTTGGTTCTCCCACTCTTGCATTACCATATTTTTTCACAAATACCTCACTGTAATCCAACACCAACACATTGAGTGGAAACTCATTCTTAACATGAATATATTCTAAAATATTTTCATTGAAAATGTCAATGACATCGTAGCCATTGAATTTTACTGAGTATGTGCAGTAGAGGACTATTTTTGGACAAAAATAAGGCCAAAAAAATAATATCAACTTCATCTGCTCATCGATTCCTGCATACCACCATGACCATAAATTGATTCCAATATTCACTTTTGTATTACGCATATTGATCCACCATCCATACCACCAAGATTATTTTTCAAAACACAATAGAACAAGTTCTTGGCAGGTGTTATGGGTTTGTAAAAAGTCTACAAATCTTCCTCTCATGTTATTACTGGATTAATCTGTGTCGTTTATCTGTCAAGATGAGATCCATTCCTTCCTCTTTCACTTCTCTTCCAACTGTTAAATATATTACAAAATTATTTATTTGATAAAAAACTACATTCTATACCATAATAATCCCTAAAATTTCAAAATAATGCATTTGCGATTTGAAAAAAATTGCATAACAAACTTGCTTCATTTTAATTATCTACAAAATCCGTAAATGAATAAAATCCCTAATTAGCTATGGAAAATTTTACATTAACAAAATTTCATAATTTTGGAAGGCCGATGGTGAGAACGCATACCAATTTTTGGCACGGAGAAAAAAATAAAAGTTTCTAGAAATCATGCACAAAATTTTCAACGCTTTCCCTACTCATATTTTTCAATTGATGAACATAGTGTTGTGCTTACGCATTGATGAAGAGAATAGAAAGTAAAATTTTCAAAACATAGACTAAAAAATGTCTATTTATAGTGCTTTGCAACAAACAAATCCAACTACCACTTTCTTTGGCGTGTGAATTTAAGAAGGCACACATGTGACTTTACATTGCTTTAGATTAAATGGCTAATTAATGGCTAACAAAAATTTAAGTGCCCACTCCCTTTACACACTAATTACCGCTTGCTCGGTTGATAACCCTTTAATTTGGTTTCATAGTCTATGTATATAATTTTGAATTTCAATATGCTAGATGACTTGAGTGATAGACATTATGAGTTATATGATTTGAGGCACATAGTATCATAGACATTTTATACTAGTATGACCTACTTGTTTTATTTCACTAACCATGCAGGGATAATTTTTTTGCATTATATGATTAATTGATTCATTGAACTGACCTTACAAATATTATATGTGTATGATACAAATTCTATGTATATGTTGCATGTTTGATTATGGATGGAATTTTCGTGATATCTATAGATGTGTGAGTTAAATTTAATCGAGACGCAATTAAAAGTTTGAAATTTTCCAATTGAATAATATATGTAGATGTTCATAATGAATCTGAAATTCCATCTTAAATATTAATGTTGATTACGAATTGTAAGATGCGTTGTTTAGATGTATGCATTGTGATTTAGTTCATTTTCACATGATTATATATGGACATATATTTTGTTGTGCGGTATGACACTTGTTTGAGGTGTGGAGGTGATGAACAGGAAAATTTAAAGAAAAAAATAAAATACCAAATTGAGGAAGGGAGAAGGTCAACAACCTAGGAATGCCATGTGTTATCCAGGGGTCACCTAATGAGCACTTGTGCATGTGTGTATAAACTTATGTCAAGTGACCTTGTAAATTATGATTTATTTTGTGTTTAATTTTTTAATGAGTTTTGCCACATTTTTCTTATGTGAAACTTTTGAAAAGTGAATTTTTTTTTTTGGTTAAGTGGGTTTTATTTGGTTAAGTTAATTATGATTGTGACAAATTAATTATGTTTGTCTTTGGATTTTGTGTTGAGTAATTTGCACTCAAATTCCAAACTCGAATTTTTCCTTTAGGCCCACTTTTCAAAGAGTGTGGAGAAGGGTTACCTTGCTCCACACTCATAAAAATGACCCCAAGCCCATACCCATGGGGTAGGTGGGATTTTTATGGACAAAAAGGTACTTTTTCTCATTTATGAAGGAATTTTCTCCCCTTTCTCACTCTTTGGTTGATTTGATTTGATTTCCTTTATTTATTTTGATGTTGATGTTTTCATTGGGATGAGAATTTTTGGAGTGTGGAAGGAAAATTCCTTACACCCATGTGTCTTTTGATTTGACAACCCCATACCTTTCTTACACATTTTCTTACACCTTCTTTATTGTTTGTTTGACTTGTGTACTCCTTCACATCACTCATTTTTCCTCTTAAATTTCTATAAATGTGTTTTATTTTGGTGAAGGAGGTTACATGCCATTTTGTTGGAAAATTTATTTTAAATTTTGTTGGATTGGAGAGCCCTTTGGAGGAATAAATTGTGAGAGTTGCTTGGATTTTGGATTGCTTAAGTGGACAAGATGACCCAAATGTAGGCCTATTTTACTTTATTTATTTATTTTCTTGATTGTTATGCTTTTTTTTGTGTTGTTTTATGAAATTGGGTTTGGGTAGTGAATGGTCATAGGAATGGTGTGGGAGATAAGTATCCAACTTGGCAAAATCAATGTCTTTCGGAAGAGTAGAGGTAAAAGGGGTTTACTTGGTAAACAAATAAATAATCAATCTTGTTAAATGGAGGGATAAGGTTTTTGTTATGTGTGTGGGTTTTATGGAGGGATGTATTATATGTTTTCTTTGGAAAATCGATGCCTTTCAAAAGAGTGGAGGTAAAAGGGTTGGAGTGAAATTATTTTTCTGGAGGCGATCTGAGATGGATTTTTACCATCTCACTTGGGAGGCATAAGGAGAGTATCTATACTTTTCTCCTTTGGGATTCTATTGAGAATCCTTCGTGTTGTTTTCTCCTTTGAAATGATTGTCTTTGTTTTAATTGTTTGTTTGTTATTGTGCTCATTTGGGATAACATGTGGACATTCCTACTTTTTGGGGCTCGGGGTCAATGGGAGAGTTAATATCTTCCATTGAGAAGGTTGGGTGGAGAGTGTTTCTCTCCTCTTTTTGGTTGTTCCATGTTGACCTTGTTGAAGATCAAGTGAAGAATATTATCATTTTAATTCCCTTATTGGAGATGGTTATTTTGTCTTGAGCAGCCTTTGTATTGTCTAAAGGACTTGTTATTCATGGAACACATGGTGTATTATTTCCCCCTTGTTGTAAACAATATTCATGCAGTTATTCTCATTGTGAACCAACATAATTTTTATTTTGTTGAAGGAAAGTTGATTGTAGGATACAAGAAAAGTTGTAAATGAAAGTGTGTAAATTGTGTACCTTGATATGAAAAGAAAGTCTAATTAGATAAGTTGATTTTGTGTAGAATGAAAATTTGTTTTCAAGGGAAAGAAGAAAGTGAATAATTATTGTAGATGGTTGCATTCTTTCATTTTTACTTGAATGGAAATAAAAAGGTTGTTTGTAATTTTGAATTGGAAAATATTGTCACCTTGTGTATATTAAATCCATTTTAAGCTATGTGTTTACCTAATGTAGAGATTAGAAGCTACCTTGTATTACAAGCATTTGACAATCCAAGTATTTTAACTAAGAAATCATTAGAAAAAAAATGATATACATTTAGCATACAAACCCTAGTGATTATTCAAAGTTAAAATACTAAGATAAAATATATGAATAAATAATGATAAATCTTTAAATATATAAATATATAATAATAAAATGATAAGCTCATAAGTTTTTTTAATACTACAGGAGTTAATGACCCAACGACCTGGCACACTTCATGGTGCGCTAATGCAAGGCGAGTCCTCCCAACCGAGTTATGTAAATGCAAGGGTAATCGGTACCCTAGGGCCTGGGGGATTAGAACCTGGGTGGGTAGTTGGCGAGCACTCGTGCTCCACCATCGTGCCACACCTTGCACCCGAGAATCTCATAAGTTATTAAGTAAAAATTGGGTTCTGGAATAGTTAAAGAGAGGGTTCACTTAGAGGAAGGGGGAATGGGACAAATCTTGCAAATACATAAGTGGTATTGCGGAAAAAGGGAATTTTTTTATGTCTTATTTAATACAACAACTATTTGAAATAATTAAAAAAATGAAGTGGTGCCCTCATCTACTGCAAGAATGGTACTGCAAAGGTTACATGGCATGTAGCAGAGGGAAACATAAGAAAAATAATCAAAATCAATATAGCTAGATGTTGCACCCTAATGAAACACCTCCCAATCCTCAATCTCCTTGTCCTCTGTGCATACAACAAACAAAAATGGTAGGCCATAGGTATTGTTGATGTGTAATCACATCACCCATGATTGTTTACAATTTGAAGGATTGAGATAGTCAGTGTGATTGCATAACATGGAGATTTTCCCAAAGTGTGGGACTTTGCAATCAGGAAATCTCTTCAAGAGAAAGGTTGGATCCTATTCCTCTATTTTGATACACACATCCAAATTATAGAGGATCTATTCTAAATCCTACTCTAACTTGCCAAGGAGACATGGTGAAGAAGATTGTAAGAAATTAAACCTAATCTATATGAGGTGATACACCAAAAGGAATGTTGAATAATTTTCCTTACATAGGAATGAAAATGAACAAGATTGAAGAGGATGAACATCAACACAGATCAATTTCTTATCAAAAATCCATTCACCATTAAACACAAACCATCAAAACATGTAACACAATCTAACATGCACAGATAACCAAGATTGCAATGAAAGATCAAGAGAATGCAATGAACACAAGAGAGGGTTGAAATTCATCCATAGACTTATATTATTGCTCCACATATTTGATATAGTGCATTACAATGGCAAAGAGGTAAAAATTTCATTACAATTTGAATGGGAGGTCTAAACTCCACAAAATCACTTACAGACAAGAGAAAGAGGGAGGGTGCAGAGAAGAATTATCCAACATTAGAACAATGCCCTCATTATAATTTATAGTGGAAGATTTGTAAAGGATGAGAGATAAAACTAAATACCAAATTTTCCCCAAAATATTCAAAAACTATTTTTAATCTTGTGATGATTTCATTCAGATCTTCAAAATCTCCTTTTTCATTACAAGGTTGCCTTTTCCTGAAGAAACTAGCTTGCTTTTGCTCTCGAGTGTAGATTATAGCCCCTATAGTTATCATGATGACCCCTATTTCTCACCAACCTCCATTAATGGAATCACCTACCAATTAATATCTATAATTTTTTGAGGTTCGAAACCCCGAAATCCAAAATCCCATGTTTTCATGTTGTAGATCCAAAATCACCTTTCCAATGACTATAAATTTGTAAAAGATGGTTAAGTACATTGGAAGATATTGCATTTTTACCTTGGATTCTTGACTAGATTTATCATCCACCTTCTCTCCATGAAATTGGTTTTGGCTTCCACCATTGAAATATCCTTTAAAACACCTTTCCAGAAAGTGTAAATTTTTTTAATTTGGATAAAAGTTACATGAGATATGTTTTTTTGAAGATTGGCATCATTTAGGCTTTTCTATGTCTCTCCAAGCTATTTCTTACCCTTGTCGAGTTGTTCCCTACACCGTCAAGTTTCTTTCTTAAACTACCAATCCCAAACTCATTTTTAACTCAGAACCCATCATTGCATGTCACCTACTCTTCTGACTTGGCCTTAATGGCTCGGTAACCAATCACATAACTTGGTTGGTTTTGAAATAGCTTAGCAACAACCTCATCAGTTTCAGGGTTTTGGGAACCTTTGTTTCAGATCTTCCAACATTACCACCTCATTATTTTCACTCCCAAATCCTTAAAATAATATCCATGGCCCCAAAACCCACCTACTCACCACGTTAATTGGATAATTCATATTTCATTGCCCACGCATTTTGGAGACTTGGCGTGGCTCGCTTCAAATGTTGCACCACCTCACCTTTGAAATTTCTCCCACATTAACCCCTAAAGGGGCTTTGACCTCCATAACCTCGAGCTCATGCCATGTTTCATGTTTGATTTGGACATTCATTATTTGAAATTCAGAACTGGGTGCAACTTCCTTGTCTCGCTCGGCGAGATCTCTCGAATACCGAATCCCCTGAAATCTCGAAAGCTTCGTGGTTTAGAACCTTGTTTCACTTCTCCAACTCACACAAGTTTTCTCACTTACCTTTGAGCTCGAGTTCCATTCTTGCCTTCACACGAGCTCCCGCCAAGAGCTCACTTAGATCCATTTCTTATTTCATTATTTTTTTCTGATGCCACACCATCTCGTGAATCGTCAAGCTATACCCGACTTGGCCTTAGTTCCTCCAAAACTCATTCGACTTGACTTGAGTTCCTTTCACGCTTTTTTGGCCAATTTGGCTCCAAAATTTCACTCCTTGCATAGGTTTTTTACCCTTTTTTCCTCTACCATTCGAGTCAAATCTCCATTGGCTTTAAGAACTCTCACTTTCTTTACAAGTCCTAGTGACTTAGCTTCACCCTACATGATGCATCCTCCCGGCTGAGCTCGGGGGCTTGGTCCATGTTCCTTTGCTTCCATTGATGCTTCCACTTGGACCTCATCATTCTCATGGGTTCAAACCTTTTCAAACTAATCCATTTTCACCGACTCTCACCGCACATGTATGGATACATCACCGTTGAACCTGCTCCTCTCATCCACCATAGATGTACTTGCCCAAGCTCCCATGCCATCTCTACTCGGACCTCTTGTCTTACTCCCCAAGTGAGTTCTTTCATGCCTCATCCCTCTTGTCTCATGCGGGTTCTCCTCAACTCAGCTTGTCAAGCTACTCAATGAGCCACTCCCAGCTCATATCTATTAAATGGTCTCCTAGCTCGGTGAGCTACTTACTGAGCTCCCTTTTGGTTAGTGGCCTATTAAGGCCTAAATAGAGATTTTTTTCTCTAAGAGCCTAGCCTTTTGGAAATTTTTGGAATTTTCTACTATGGGAAAGGGAAATGAGTGGCGAGAACCTCAAAATGTTAAATTTTCCCATCATAGACCATTCTTCCTCATTTTTGGGACCGGATGCCATTTTTACACTCTATTGGGACTATGAGTCCAGTATGACCCTCAATGGCCCGATTAAGCCCAAATATTTTCTAAACATTCCAAAACACTTGTAATTGTTGTTTGGCACCTGTAAAGCACTTGTAACCCTATTTTAAACCTATGGAGCCTACTTGGGAGCCTGTGACCATTGCTCGGGATGTTGTTAGGAAATTTTACTCATTGCATGAACAAATTATCAACAATTTGGCAACTCGTGGGGAATTTCGCTACTACTAGATATTATGAACCAAGAGCCTAGGTATATCCATTGGGCATGGAATCACTGTAAACCTCTGGCAAACCGATCCCAAATCTATTATATTAAAACCTATAACCATCTACATACCGCCAAGCTTGGGCTAGACTGCTGTTGTGAGTTTCAATCTTTTTAAGATGATTTCTTGAGTTCTAACATCACGAAACTCTATTTAACCCGATTCCATTCCTTTTCTCCTCTTTTTTTCTATATGCTATGGTGATCTTTAATGGTTCTATAGGACACTACTCAACTGATTGCACTCTCAATTTTCATAAAAAAATCTTAAAATTAAGATTTGTGAGAGTAACAAAGTGCCGTGATTAAAGATTTCCATTTGTTCCTGTCTACAACCCTGTTCTATGAGATCTGAAATGGTGTCCTGAAACTTGATTCCACCAAGTATGAAGCACACAACTAAAAATTTTTTGGCATGTATTATACGCTACATAATTTTGAGTAAGACAATTTTTAATTTTTACATCATGGAACTCTATTAATTTTGAATTTTCTCTTTCTTCTGAAAGTTCCACTCTTCGACATGATGTTGGAGGTTTCTTTCCCAATATGGCAGAGGCACTTGGATTTCACTGTGATTGGCCTTAAAGGACTCAAAGAATGAAAACTCATTAAAATCAGTCTTTAACTTGATTTTAGTTACTCTGCATTTGTTTTCTTTTGAGATTTGTAACTCTTTATCACAAGTATGAACTTATCTTGTTACAACTTCATTTAGGAGGCACATTAAACTGCACAATGATACATATTAGGAGTAGCAAAACATGTGCCAAAGCACTTAGGGAGATAAAACCTACACTACAACTAGATAATGTGTATACGCACTTAGAGGAATTCAAATTCTAGTCTAATATGTATAAGGGTGAAACTTCTCATTTTAGAAAGTAGAAATTTTAAGATATATTCCATTGACTAGGAATCGAAGGCATTATTGCTTTTACATCCTGTTACCATGTATGGGACACTCTAAATGGCATCAAACTTGGAATGTCTACCCAGCTTTTTCCTTATCTCGCATCCCATTTGTAAGTAGGTCCCCCTCTTAGAAGGTCCTTTCTTTTACCTTCTTATCAAAACATATCTTGACTAGGTCCCGATCTTTCTCCATTGTTTGCATCGCATGCTCTTTGATTTCTTCCAATTTCATCCGATCTACATACCTAGCCTCCATTGGTTTGAATTCGACAACTCTAATTAATTCATGAGCTCTAATGATATGGGCAACATTGTTTTTTTGTTGTAGACTATCTTGTAGGGGAGCTACTGTTGACCTATTTGGTGTTATCCAATCAGTCCATAATGCTGATTTTAGCTTGTTATGCCATGTCCTTTGATTTTCATCTAGATTCCTCCCGATCATCTTCAAAGAAATTCTTATTCGTAGATTCCACTGTCCATTCCCTTGTGGATAGTAATTTGATGAGGTGCTCAAATATATCATGTTCCTGACAGCCCATTCTATGATTTTAGAACCTAGGAATGCTAATGCATTTTCTGAAATTATAGTGGCCAAAACACTCTTGAAGCTTGTGACTATTCATTCGTAGAAGTCTAGTATGCTAGACTCATTTTCTTCCTTGAGAGCCATTGCCTTGGTCCACTTGGTGAAGTAATATGTTGTTGTTAGTATCCACTTATGACCTTGACTTTAATTAGGATTAATTAATCGATGAACTATAATCCCCACCGCATGAATGGTTGGTCAACTAAGATAGGATGTAATGGAAGTGCAACTAGCTTCTCCTTCCCGATGAAGAATGCACATTTTTTGCATTTATTAATCCACTTATAGCGAGCTTATTAAATAATGTGGTCCAATAATAACCCATTTTCATTATTTTGAGAGTTGTCACCTACGGGGTGAAATGACCTCCTACTTCTCCATCGTGAAACTCTTGTAACACTTTCTCGATTTGAAATGTTCCAATGCATCTCAATAGAACATCATTGATGTATTTCTTGAAAAAACCCCTCAACAAGAACATATAGAATGGCTTGTAACCTGAAGTATCTCCTCTCTTTTTTTGCTCATTTCTAGAGGGCATAACCCTTTTTTATCAGAAGCGCATCATGTCTTGAGTCCAACAAGGAATAGGCACATCATCATCTACTTGTTCCTAGTTATCCTATAGTACTAGCACAATTTCCTTCTCATTACCTATTTCTTGACTTGAGGCCAACTGTTCACATAGTCATTTTCCATGAACAAGCTTGGTGAATTTTATCTCAATGTCATATTCCATGACATGAGTGATCCATCCTGCAAACTTCTCATTTAAATCCTTGTTCAATAAGAAATCCTTGATTCCCGCATGTGACACCAACACCTAAATCTTGTTGTTTTAAACCAAGTGCTTGAAATTTTTGGCTCCTAATTATTGTGAGAACATGTTTCTCAATGAAGGAATATCTAATCTCATAGTCTTACAATCCTTGATTGAATAATGCAATTGATTGCTCGGATCCCTCTTCATTTTGTTGCACTAAGATTACAGAAATCATGTCTTCACCACCGAAATCGTAGAGCATGAATTCTTTAGAAAAGTCTAGGTTGACGTTAGTTGGCACTTTGGGATATGGCTTCCTTGATAGCTTCAAAACTTTCCTTTCCTTCCACATTCCACTTGAATTCCATTCTTTTCTTCAACATCCGTGTTATTGGATTCACAATAGTAGAAACATTTAGTACAAACTTGCGAGACAAAATTGATCCTTCCTAAGAAGCTCAAGAGCCTTCTTATGACTTGGAAATGGAAATGCTCAAATTTATTCAAATCTCTCTGGGTCAATTTTCAATCCTTCTTTTCATACAATGTGGCCTAGAAGCTTTCCTTCATAAGCTAGGAATACACATTTATTTGTCTTTAAAGAAACTCGAATCTTCGGTACCTTTAAAATACCTGTCTTAGATGAAAGAAGTGATCAACTACATTTTTGGAGAACATAGTGATATCATCAAGATAGATAAGTACAATTTTTTTTATCAACCCTTTGAATGACATATCCATTTCCCTTTAGAAAGTGGCTCTAACATTTGACAATCCAAATGGCATCTTCTTATAGGTGTAGGTGCCCCACATAGTGGTGAAATCCGTCTTGAACTGGTCACCTTATTTCACCATTATCTGATTGTACCCTGAATAGCCATCTAAGAAAGAGAATTTTTCTAAGCGGCTACCACCTGTAAGATTTTCTCCATTGAAGGGAGTGGATAATGGTCGTTGAGAGATGCCATGTTCACTCTTGAAAATATAAAAATAACTAGATTTCCCTGTTCTTTTTTGTAACCAGAACCAGGTTTGAAACCCATCTTGAATGTTAGATTGGAAATATAATACTTGTCTCTATCATTTTGTTTAGATCTTTCTTCATTAGAGACTTAATGTGTGGGTTAATCTGGTCTTTTCTTTTTCCGATGGGCTTAACATCTAAATCTAGTTCTATTGTATGTTGTGCTAACTTCAGATTGAATCCTCGCAAATCTTCATAGCTCAGGAGAAAACATCTGAACACTCTTGGAAAATTTTTATGAACTCATATCTCTCTTGTTCAATGGCCACTTTTCCAATTTGGAGTGTTTTTCCTTCCCCTATTGAAATTGGTTATGAATCCTCTCCTTTGACCTATATGTTATATTTTTCTTTACAAAATTGATCATTAGGATTGAAGATGGAATCCAATGTAACCAAGCCTTTGGGAATCTTATTCGTCTGTAGTTGTACTACTTGATCCCCATACTGCTGCTCTAATATATCTTGATACCTAGATGAGAATTTTTCCTCTTCTGTAAGAAGTTGACAATCTATTAATCGTTCTCAAACACTTGTGTCACTTGTGTTGTTATCTAGAATTGCTTGTCTTATAATCACATGGATGTGTGATTACATTTTATCTCTTTTAATACTATCCACCACATCGAATTTTACTTCAACCAATGCAAGCTGTCCAGCCTTCATTTTTCTTTCTAGGTATGGATTCAATATTGAATGCTTCAAATTCTTCTATGAGATCCCATACCCTATTTTTATAACTCTTGAGTAGGTCATTCTTTGCAGCATGTTGTCCCCTGACCTAATTCATGATGTTGAGTTATGGAGCTTAATCACTTCACTGGCATGATTTTGCAGACTTTGCCGGAATACATAAAGAATCAATTCGGTTGATGAACCATCATCAATCACCCATGTACCGGTATTGGTTAGCAAAGGAGGAACTAGAATCGGTTTCCTATGTGTGAATAGTATAATTAAGTTGCAGGAATTATATATATCTTTAGTTGTGAAGTGAATCTAATGGTTATAATTACATAGCTAAAGTGCCCTAAGATTGTAGATGTATATATAAAATAAAGCTAGGGTTTTAGAAGATAGAATTCAATTAAGAATAGAGAGAAGTTTCCTTTGAGAGAAAAAGAGAAATTTGTAGAGAATAAATTACAAGACATCCGAGAAGGTATTTCTCCGTGATAATCTTCATTGTATTTCCTCTGTGATGATAAATTGGTTGTTTTTAGCAGCACGACGTAGGCCGACACTTTGGGTAAAACATTTAAAATCATGTGTATTGTTTCTTCTTGTTTATTTCTATATTGATTGCTTTTATGATTAGATCGATTAATATATTTATACAACTAAAGTGTGCTAACCCCAACAATCTGTTATCATAGAATATTTGTTTGAGGGTTGTGTGTGTGTGCAGATGTACTCACAGAGGGATTTCTGATTGAGTGGGAGCAAAGCAATGGGAGAAGAAGGAAAATTCAGAGTAGATAAATTTGATGGCCGTGATTATCTATTATGGAAGATGCAGGTGGAGGATTATCTATATCAGAAAGATTTAATCTTATCATTGGATGAGAAGAAAATTCCTATAAAGATGAGTGATGAAGAATGGGAAATTCTTAATAGAAAGGATCTGGGATCTATAAGATTGAGCATGTAAGCATCTGTGGCTTTGAATATTATCAAGCATGATCTATGGTAGATTTGATGAAATCTTTAGAAAATTTATATGAAAAACCAAGTGCTTCAAACAAAGTTTATTTTATGAAAAAAATTAATTTATAGATGCAAGAAGGTGGATCTCGCATCAAGTCATTTGATTGATTTCCTATCTATTGTAAATCAGTTCGTATTCCATTTGAGGATGAAGTGAAATAACTTTTATTATTATGTTTTTTCCAGATAGTTGGGATAACTTAGTAATGGTTGTTAGTAATACAATGTTTACTACTAATGTTTTAAAGTTTGATGATGTGGTTAGTATAATCTTGAATGAAAAAATATGCAGAAACATACGGGAGAATCATCATCTCGGGAATGATTTTAAT
This sequence comes from Taxus wallichiana var. yunnanensis, assembly GCA_018340775.1. NCBI lineage: Eukaryota > Viridiplantae > Streptophyta > Pinopsida > Cupressales > Taxaceae > Taxus > Taxus wallichiana. Next base: position 689,302,339 of record CM031242.1, on the reverse strand, counting down.
GTATAAAGTAGGGGAAGGTAGAAAGAGAGATCCAAGAGCAAGATTAATGGGAAATAAAAATCTAAGAATGGTAGATCTAAATCAAGAGGTAGAGGTATAATCTGCTGGAATTGTGGGAAGAAAGGTTGTGCAAAGAAGTATTGTTGGTTCAAGGAAAACAAACAAGAATGTACGAGATAAAGGTAAAGAGACAAATGTTGCTACAAAAGTGGTAATGAAAGTGCCCTAATTCTCTCCTTAGATAGTAAAATTGATTAATGGGTTTTATATTCAAGAGCTTCTTTCCATGCAACCCCTAATAAGGGTTATTTCAAAAATTATGTCCAGGTAGTTTTGGGCATGTTTATTTAGGATATGATGAGCCATGTAATATTATTGGTAGAGATGAAGTTCATCTTAAATTGCAGAATGGAAATACATGGATATTGAAAGATGTGAGGCATGTTCCAAGCCTTAAAATAAATCTAATTTCTATAGGACAATTGTGTGAAACTGGTTGCATGGTTACATTCATTACCAAATCTTAAAAAGTTACCAAGGGTCTCTTTTTGTAGCAAGAGGTAAGCAAGTAGGATCATTATATTTTTCTACCTGTATTACAGATTCCTTTTCTATTCTATCTACTTTAGATTCATATACAAGCATGTGGCAAAATCAGCTAGGCCATATGAGTGAAAAGGGAATGCATATCTTAAAGGAAAAGGGTAAGTTATTAGATATGAAATGTGTAGATCTTGATTTTTGTGAGCATTATATTTTTGGAAAGTAGAAGAGAGTGAGATTTCTCAAAGCTCGAGAAATAAAGAAGAAGCATAAATTGGAGCTTGTAAACTCATATGTGTGGGTACCAGACCTAAGTAGCTTCTCATGGAGGATCCCAATACTATGTTACTTTCATTGATGATGCCACAAGAAAGGTATGGGTTTATTGTATTAATCGTAAATTTGATGTTTTTGAAACTTTAAAAGATGGAAATCCCTTGTTGAAAATGAATCGAATTCAAATTTAAAGTGCCTTAGATCTGACAATGGTGGTGAGTACTGCAACAAGGCTTTCAATGATTATTGTTTAGTAAATGGAATACATAGAGAAAGGATGGTTTAGAACACCATAGGAGAATGGTGTTGCAAAGAGAATGAACAGGAAAATCATGGAACATGCTAGAAGCATGAGGATACATGTTGGATTGCCCTTATAGTTTTGGGGCGGAAGAGAGACATGGTGGTTTTCTTTTATTAACCGTGGACCTTCAAGTGCACTGAATGGTGGAATACCAGAAGAAGCTTGGACTAGAAAAGAGGTAGATATTTATTTTCTTAGAGTATTTGGCTCAAAATCTTTTGTGCATATTGATAAGGAAAATAGAAAGAAATTGGATGCTAAATCCAAAAGATGTACTTTCATTGGTTATGGCTCTGGTGATTTTGGATTCCGGTTTTGGGATTTAGAAGGTTCCAAGATAATTAGGATTCCCGACATTAATCGAAATAAAAAGAGAATTTACAGAGATCAAGTTTTGGTACCTAAAGGTAAACTATGGAGACGTTTGTGGATGAAAATGAGCTCTCAGATTAAAAATTAACACCTACAGGTTTACACAGTAACTGGTATCGGTTTACCCCTGACCGGCATTAGTCCCCTTTACTGGCATCGGTTCTGAAGAGAGAGATCTGGTGTCGGTTAGATGAACTGACACCAATAGAAGGTGACCGGTGTCAGTCACTATCAAAAGTAGATATAAATCTACATGATGAGTAGATTGAGCCTCTGGCACCCCAAATCTCAGTGAGAAGGTCACAAAGGGTAAGTAGACCTCCATAAATATTTTCACCTTCCTTGTCTTATTTATTATTGATTGATAGTGGTGAACTAGAAAACTTTGAAGAAGTAATGTAGGATAAAGCCCACAAGTAGTGGGAGCATGGCATGAATGAGGAGATGGAATCCTTAGAGCGTAGAACCAGACATGGAATTTGGTTAAGTTTCCAACAGGTAAAAGAGCATTGCAAAACAAGTGGGTTTATAGGATCAAGGAAGAAGAGGGTGGATAGAAGAGATACAAGGCAAGGCTTGTAGTAAAGTGATTTACACAAAAAGTAGGTATTGACTTTGGTGAAATATTTAATTTTTTGTAAATATGACTTCTATTTATACTATATTGAGTTTAGTTACAGAGAAGATTTGCATTTAGAGCAACTTGATGTCAAGACAACATTTCTTCATGGTGATTTAGAGGAAGAGATTTATATGAATCAGCCGCTTGGGTATGAAGTCAAGGGTAAGGAGAAACTTGTGTGCAAATTGAAAAAGAGCCTATATGGGCTCAAGCATGCTCCAAGGAAGTGATATATGAGGTTTGATAGTTTTATGCATGAAACGATTATTTGATATCCGAATATGACCACCGTGTTTATTTCAAGATGCTTGCAAATGGGACCTATATTATTTTGTTTATGTATGTGGATGATATGCTTATTGCAAGATCTAGTATGTAAGACATTGGTGAGATTATAGAAAGGCTATCTCACACATTTTTAATGAAGGATTTGGGATCTTCTTAGAGAATCCTTGGCATGAAAATTCACAAAGACAGGAAAAAAAGAAGTTGTATTTATCTCACGAGCATTATATCAATAAGGTGTTGGAAATTTTAATTTACAAAATTCAAAACTTATAAGTATAGCTATGGATGGACACTTAAAATTGAGCAAAGATCAGTGTCCTACATCACATGAGGAGTTTGAGTACATGGCATGAGTTTCGTATGCTTTAGAAGTTGGGAGCTTGATATATGTTATGGGTTGTACCATACCAAACATCAGACAGCAAGTGGGAGTTGTGAATGCATTTATGGCTAATCCAGGTAAAGAGCATTAGAAAGAATTACAATTGATTCTCAAGTATTTGAGAGGGACATCCAACATGTAGTTATGCTATGGAGGTTCAGATACTTCTTTATGTGGCGATGTGGATTTAGAAATGGCTAGTGATTTGGATGGCAGGAGGAGCACCACTAGATATGTTTTCACAGTAGGTGGCATGAAAGTTAGCTAGATTTATAGATTGCAGAAGGTTGTGGCCCTGTCTACTATAGAGGTTGAGTATGTTACACTACACAAGCTATCAAAGAGATGATATCAGACACCAAATTTGTGTCTTACGACCCCCCGTGCCCCGCATCTCATTTCACAACCTAGCCTCACCACCTAAACCTTGCACAATTATTTATTAATTACCTTATAATTAATAAATCCACATCTCCAAACCTGCCACCACATTTCGCCACCTCATCATGACCTAGCCCTAACCCTAAACTAACCTAATTAAGACCTATAACTTGGTCTACATCCACACCCATGACTAATTACTCCTCACCCGCACCAAAATCAACCTAATAATGACTTGACCAAGCCCACAACTAATTCCTCGGGAGAAAAGGAGGGAAAGTTGGCTACTTTACTAAAAATAGTCCACTTTGACTTAACCGATATTGGTTCCTACTCGACCACCGTCGGTTACGTAACCGCCATCGATTCCCTGTAAATGACCTCCCCTAACTGGAACTCCGAGATCGGGAATCGGGAAATTCATTGGAAAGATCGGGAATTCACTTGGCCGAGCAGAGACAAGTGAAGGAAAGAAAGGAGTTTGCAGAGAAGGACATCAAGCCCAAGACTGCAACTGAGTAACCAGAGCCCAGTGACACTCATCCAAGCATTGGGAGAGAAGATAGCTTATCTTTGATTATCCGATCATCCTACCTGAGCCCTGCCTTCGTTATCACAGTCTTTGGACCTGTATCTTCATGAGGAACTAGTAAGTAGTATCTTGTATGTTCTTTTGATAACATTTCTTGAACTTCTGAATCACAACAATTATAAGTCTATTCTTAGATCTACTACCCAGTAACACCCTACATCTAACTATCATTCCTCTACCCCTACACTACCCCAAGAACAGCTCCCATACCCTCTGAGCCTTCTCCATCACCCCATTACCTATCCCCAATCATTTACTAGCCTTATAAACACCATAGCCACCTTATAGCCAACCTTCACTAAAAGCCCCTAAACCACTGCCCCTACCGATATCGGTTAGCAGAAACCGGTACCGGTGACAGTGACCGGCATCGGTCACTATGATTCAAAACCAAAACTAGCCCTTTCCTCTATTGTTTTAACAAGGTAATTAAATTGTAATTTTGCAATAATTTGTGTTAATTCATATTAGCAGGGGAACTGACCACCTTCGAAAGGAAGTTTAATACTTCCTGGGCCCAAGGCAGTTCCCTCATTTATTGTCTAATTAGAATCTGGTGGTCTTGTATTCTTACTTGCAGGTAGTCCTTCCCAAACAAAAAGGAGTTCTTCGCAATCGATCTGATCTCTCTCTACGGTACGCACACACCCTCCAAACATTCAACAGGTATTCCTCCTAGCCCTAACCCTTATCTGTTTCTCAAGAGAATGAAAGGATAGAAGTAACTCTATTTTAGGAACCGAGATCGTCCTCTGTGTGTGAAACATTTTGCACGCTTCGGTGGGACCCATTTTGGGTTTCTTTCTTTCTTGCTTGCTTTCACATTTTTGTTACCTTTGGTAAAAGAATTTGTTTTGCTTTCACATTTTTGCATTAGTGAAAATCATCTCCTTGCTTCATCGAATATCATTTTCGATTTGGGTTTAAAACACATGCATCACATTCTTGCTTGTTGTTTTCAATTCTAGTGAACATAGATTAAGTAACAGGTCGTACACGTGGGGGTGATATCCATGGTATTGACAAGAAATTAATCTTACTTTCACTGCACAACACATACCAAATCACGTCATAATCAACACAACAACTCAAACATCCCCCCTTTTTCCGTGGTATTCCTCCGCCCGATTGAGGTAACCTTATAAGCCAAAACAAACTTGACATTTCCCCTAAGTATTTTGTTTAGGATTGACATCATCTTGCATCTAAGGCATAAGCCCAAAGTGATTAAAACTAATCCTAGGGTTAGTCTGTTAATTTGCTTGTGCATCTTGCTTGTTTTTAGTTCTGTTTCTCTGTCATACACTATTTTCTGTGATCACTTCAGAATAGTTTGGTAGGTATACTAAGCATCGTTAACCCCAAATCAGCAACTTCTTACAGCTTCTTGCACCGGTTCTATTATACCGACATCGGTTAACTTACCGACGCCGGCTATAGTCTGACCGACATCGGTTACCTGACCGATATCGGTTACTGCCTTTTGCAGTTCCCAAAACCAGCAACCTACCCATTTCCAACATTTTGTTGCTGCTTCTGTTCCTGATAGATTGCATCCCTGTTGTGTACTCTTGTCCATGGTTGTTATCACTCGGAAATAAGCCGCAGCCATGGTTTCACATGCTTGTTCCGTGCCTTTGCTCGAATCACTCCCTTCATATCCTCGTGGGAATCCTACGGACACCAGCAAGGTTCCCAAAATTCTGTAGGAGATAAGGAATTTGTGAAATTTTTAGACGCCAATCCTAGCGTTGTACAATACTATTTGTCTCATGCCCCTGACCGTACACCCGATGGTCAACTCCTTGTTGGTATGCCTATTAGTATAGCCGCTCACTTAGCTCCTTCCCCGCCTGATAACTCCGCCTTACCTTCTTCATCCTTAGCCCCGTCTCCCAACTCAGTAGCTTCAGAGGTTCTTACGGCATGATTGGCTTTCCTTTTGTTAACGGGGCCCCACATATCATTACCGCCAACTGCTCCTACCTTGCCTCTCTCGCAGACTACCCCTTTCATAACTTGCTCTCTGCCACCTATCCACACGAGCTTTCCTTCTCAAGCTCCGCCCACCTTGATATGTGAGCATTGTGAGAAGATGATGCCATTGATAACATATTAAATGCAAAAAGTAAATGATCATGCATACATTTTGAAGGAATAGGATGAGTTATTATATCAATATACCCATTTAGATAAGAGAAACATCATACAGAGAGCATATTTGAGTCATGACATAAAGAAAAGATACTAGGGTTTGCACCCATGAACAATATATTCAAAACATATATTTATATTGATCATAGTTCTAGTAACCACCATACATTCAAAAGGGTCATAACCACCCAAATGTATCAAGAGACACAAGACTCATGCATCGGAGACCCTAGTTATGTTTCCCATATTTCATAAATTTTCGCTGCACCCATCCCTCTAGATATGATATCATTCTTGTAACCCTCAATGGTAACCCCATCCCTTATAACCTCCTACTCGCTTCTGCAGGGTTTCACCTTTCATCCTCTCTATGATGATCCTAAAACTTCCTCTCATCGATTGCCCATGTGTTTCTTCCTCGCTCTAGAGAATATTTATAAATTGGTTTAGCACCCACTCGCTATGCCTTCCTCTAGGAGCAGATTGGTTGCCAAGTGTCCATGTGGTCCTCCAATGGAGCATGTGTCTTCTTATCCGAGCTCTCCAATTTCTGTAATGATGTCTTTCGGGAATGTTCTACACATGGGATATTATTTCCTTGACCACCAAATCACCAGGTTGGCACCTTATCCACTCAGCACACCTAGTCGGGTCACATTTTTCCTTAAGTGCTTCTTGGAGAGCCGAATATGGCTAATTCCTGAGATCTTTTATTCGCACTTGCGCATGCGTTGTGGTTTCTACCGAACCCTTCTAAAACCCCTGTCATGTGCACTTATCCCCATGTGCCCTTCTTCTTTACCAGTCCCACGTGCACACCCATCGTTTGGTACTTAGCCAATATTTTGAGGCCCAACAAGGTTTCCTTGTGCTTGAAGAAACTTGCTTGCTTTTGTTGTTGACTACAACTTCTAGCCCCTATAGGTCTCATGATGACCCCCTATTTCTCACCAACCTCCATTAATGGCCTCACCTACCACTTCATCTCTTCCATTTTTGATGTTCAGAAACCTTGAAATTTGAACTCCCATGTTTCCATGATGTAGATCCCAAAATTACCTTTCCAATGACTATAAATTTGTAAAAGATGGCTAAGTACATTCGAATATATTGCATTTTTACCTTGGATGCTTGACTAGATATCTCATTCACCTACTCTCCTAGAAATTGGATTTGGCTTCCACTATTGAAATCTCTCTCAAACACCTTTCGAGAAAGTGTAAATTTGTAAAATTTGGATAAAAATTGCATGAGATATGATTGTTTGAAGATTGACATCATTTAGGGTTTTCTATGTCTTCTCCGAGCTATTTCTTATCCCCATCGAGTTGTTCCCTACACGCCTGAGTTTCTTTCTTGCACCGCCAATCCCGAACTCATTTTCAACTCAGCACCCATCATCGTATGTCACCTACCCTTCTAACTTGGCCTTAATGGCTCGGTGACCGATCACATAACTCGGCAGATTTTGGAACAATTTGGCCAAAATTGCATCGGTTTCGGGTTTGAAACCTTTGTTTCGGATCTTCCAACATGCCCACCTTGGGATTTTCACTCCCAACTCCCCGAAAACAATCTCCATGGCCCTAAAACCCACCAACTCGCCACGTTTGACAAGCTAATTCGGATTTGGTGCCTGCACATTTCGAGACTTGCACGGCTCGCCGGATGTTCCACCACCTCACCTCCAAAATTTCTCCCGTGTTGACCTCAAAAGGGGTTTTGACATCCAAAACCTCGATCTCATGCCACGTTGCATGCCCACTTGAGACATTCGGTACTTTGGCATTCGAGAACTCAAACGCAGTTTACTTTTCTTGCTCGGTGAGATCTCCGAATGTCGACCGCCGAAAGCCCGAAAGCTTCGGGGTTTAGACCCTTGTTTCACTTCTCCAACTCGCACATGTTGGCTCACTTACCTTTGAGCCTAAGTTCCATTCTTGCCTTTGCGTAGAGCTCCTACAACGAGCTCACTTGAGCTATTTGTGCTTTCATTATTTTTTTCGACATCGCGCCATCGCGTGAATCGCCGAGTTATACCCGACTCGGTCCTAGTTCCTCCAAAACTCGCTCACTCAACTTGAGTTCCCTTTCACGTCGTCCGTTTGGTGAGTCGGCTCCAAACTTTTGCTCCTCCCATAGGATTTTTACCCTTTTGTTCTCTCGCCATTCGAGTCAACTCTCGTTAACTTCAAGAACTCTCACTTGCTTTACGAGCCCTGGTGACTTAACATCGCCCTACGCGATGCATCCTCCTGGTCAAGCTCGGGGCTCGGCCCTTGTTCCTTTGTTTGTGTTGATGCTTCCACTCGACCTCATCATTCCTAGGGGCTCGGCCCTTGTGTCACCGAGCCATTTTCATTTACTCCCGCCGCGCATGGATGGAGCCTTCACCGTTGAACTCGCTCGTCTCATCCACCATAGTCGCATCGCCCGAGCTCCCATGTTATCTCTGCTCGGACCTCTTGTCCGACTCGCTCAATCAAGTTCTTCCATGCCTCAACCCTCCCGTCTCGATGCACCTTACCTCAACTTGGCTTGCCGAGTAGCTCGCCGAGCTACTTGGTGAGCTCATGTTTGCTTAGTGGCCTATCAAGGCCCAAATAGAGATTTTTGCCCTGGAGCCTAGCCTTTTGGAAATTTTTGTAATTTTTCATTGAGGGAGAGGGGAATGAGTGCCTAGAACCCCAAAATGTTAAATTTTCCCATCATAGGCCATTCTTCCTTGTTTTTTTGGGACCGGAGGCCGTTTTTGCATCAGAATGGGACTATGAGTCCCAGTATGACCATGAATGCCCCGGTTAAGCCCAAATCTTTCCCGAATGTTCCAAAACGCTGTAATTGTTCCTTGGGACCCGTAAAGCACTTATAACCCTTCTTTCATCCTGTGGGGCCCACTTGGGAACCGGTGACCATTCTGGACCTTGTAAGGCAATTTTGCTCATGGGGGCACAAATTGTCAAGAGGTACTCTAAGAGACAAATAACCCGCTTTAGATACAGACCTAGATTAAACGTTTCTATATAATAAAATGAAGAGATACCACGGTTAGAGATTATTTCAGTGTGCTGGGTCGATTTAACACATAATGGTGCAATTTTAGGACGGCTATTAGCCATATCTCCGTTTACCTCAGTTTCTTGGCCTCCCGATTATTTACTTATGAGAATACAGAGCTCTCTAATTTCCGCAGTCGCTGTAAGTTGTAACTATCCAATTACTTTTTAAGTTAATTTTGGTTGCAGCGTGATTAACGCCTTGGAGATCTCAAATAAAGTGCTTGTATTATTGTCCAAGGAAATGTCAGGTCTGAAAGGACGAGTCGCCCTCCATGTTTTGCTTTGGGTTTTGAAGACCACTTCTTTCGGTTGGTGTGTTTGTTTCACACGGTTCTCTCAATTTTTTATTTTGCTGCTAAATACAACAAATACGTTGCTTTTGAAGTTATACGATTCATATAATATCTCTTCAACCGGAATCTTATCAATCCTCAAGGAATTATATAATATTAATATATTATCCGTTAACGAGCCTTTTGGTTATAAAACATGGTAAAAGCATAATTTATAAAATGAAATGTTCATCATATAATATTGTCTATATTATGATTTATTGTAATTATATGGTGCATTGTAATAGGTGTTAACTTATAATCACGCATGGGCGGGTAGTTTAGACTTAGGTCCAGTTCATTTATTATAAGTATTAAATGGTATATAATACCACGTGTAGGTAAATTTTAGAAATTTTGGTTTAGTTTTTCATATAATACTTTATTAGGTATATATACACACACAACATACGTAGAAAAATAAAATTTCTAATTATTAACTTAAATTTATAATGTTATATAAATCTAAGTAAATAGTTAGGAATTTAATTTTGTGTGTGTGTATGTGTATATATATATCTATGAATTTTTAATATATGTATATAATTCTTTAATAGAATGATATATACACAATGTTTGCTAAGGAGAAATAACATAAAGTAATAAGTTAATAAATTTTATTATATTAAATATAGTGTTTATACGTATAATAATCTATGTTGTTTTAAAATGCAATGTGTGTGTGTGTGTGTGTGTGTGTGTGTATTATTTAACATAACATTTATCATATATAATACATATACAAAAATATATAAGTAAATAACATACAATAAATATGATATTACAATGTTATGATAATGTTATAATACCACCTTATTACAATACTATAATGTTTATTTATAAATATTACAATGTTATTATTAATAAATAATTATTAAGGGGTGTTATTATAAAATGATATGATGATGATGTTATAACATGTATACAGATTATAATGTTTTGACTAATGTTTTAAAAATGTGTTATACTTGTAGACACCTAAATTTCGATCAAAGCAATCTTATTCTAACATTGCATTGACTATCTTCATCTCCTTTCACTCTATTTCAAATAACGACACTTCGTTATCTAACTCTGCTTCCAACTCACTCAAGATGTCATTTTACGACAAGTTGATTGGTGATATTTCTCTTAATCAGCTAGTTTCACATTGATTGAGTCTTCTATCTCATATTTAACTAATGAACCTTATCATTGGCTATCTCCTGCTTCCAATGCTTTTGAAATCTAATTCAAATTCCTCCAGAACTCTTAGAAGGCTTCCTAAGCTTGTTTAGAGTCCCTAATTAATCTTAAGAGGTTAATTAGCTTCTAACCTAGTCAAAAAGGTACTTTGACTTCCAAAAGATCTATTTTGGCTTATTCATTTGTCCCACATGCACTAGATTTTCACATTTCTTTCAAACCAAAATCTATAAATAGAGACACCACCCCCCCCAACTTTCATCCTTACACCTTGTTTACATAGAAAACCTCTCTCAACACCTTATTGATATCTTTATTTTGATATAATATCATATCTTGACATAGCTTAAGAGCTCATTTGCACTAGCCAAACCATCCACCATTGAAATAGCTTCATCTTGCATCTTTCCTCCATTTTAGATTAGTAAGAATTATCTAAGCATGGTCTAATAAATCATCTTAGAGAGATATCTTCATCTTTTGGAGCAAACAACAACTTAACTTTGATTGCTTAAAGTCTAATTAGGTTCATTTGTATTAAGATTTCTAAAGAGTAGAGTAAACATAGTATGTTGCTTGTTTGATTCATAATGCATGCTTTTGAAGTTTATTTTCTTACCTCTTATCATGATGGTTATTGAGTAATTTGGTACAAACTTTAGGCTACTAGGTGTTAGTCTACTTCTCATAGTTTTCCAAGTTTTTCCTTAACACATTTGGCATGCCCGATGGGACCTTTTCCATGGTCTTTTTAGAAGTTTTTCAAGCTTTCTTTCAATTTCTAACCTTTCTTCATGCTTTTTAGGGTTAAATAGCTTAGCTTTGATTGGTTTTATAGCTTTGGGTGGGGTAAATGTCCCTTTTTCATGCAAATTTAGTGGGTTTAGGTTGAAAATTGATTTAAAGGGTAGAAATCAAACCTATTTACATTTCTAAAATTCTATATCTCGTGAGTTTTTGTGATTTTTCAGGGCCATGTGTAGGCATCATAGAGGGGAATGTACATGCAAAAAGGACGTGTGCCTATTCAAACCGCCATGCACACATTAAAAAGGGCACATACACATTATGCTTACCTACAGAAAAAGTGTCCTTGACCCTATTGATTGAACTTGAGCCGTGTACTTCTCCAAACCTACACATATGCATTCAAAAGCCAGCGACACACCATTCTAGACACGTACATATAAATCCATCCTCTATGCTATTTGACATTTTTACTCAAGACGCGTACACATATTTTGTGGCATGTACATGTTAAAAAGCTAGTGCATACATCATTTTGGACACGTAGGCATAAATACCCTCTATCATTTTTCACAGACCCACGTACTTACCATAAAGGCGCATACATACCTAAAACTGTGTGTACACATCAAGAAGGGCGCGCAAGCATCCCTTGTCATAATTTAATTTTTTCATAGGTTACATAATTGATAGTTTGGGTTTTTTTGACATTCTTGCAGGTTTCTAACAATAGTTTGCAAGTTCTTTTGATCATATTTTTGTGCTAACTTAGTTAAGTGTTGCATTTTCATTAGTAGAGTCTTTTTAAACACATATGCTCTTCCCTCGCACCTTCTAGGTGATCTTGGGAATAAAAAATGTTTCAAATACCTTCTTTATGCTTTCTAAACACTTCAATTAAATTTTTAAACGGGAAAGAACTTCAAAGTTGGCTAAAAGGAACTCATTTTTTATGATTTACTTAAGTATTTTCCATTTTTGCAAATATTGAGTGAGATATTTTGTTGTGTATGCTATTTCCTTGTGTCCTAGGATGATCTGGGAAATCAAAAGCAACATCTTATCCCATTTATATGATGTTATTGAAAAATTACTAATATTGGTATGTGTTGGACCCCGTAATATTAACCAAGTATGAAGGTGTGTGGGCGCATAGGGTCCCAGTTATGAAAAGGTGTGCAAGGAAAAAGTGCGCGAAAGAAAGAGTTAAGGAAGCACATAGCTCACGCGATGTGTAAAAGGAGGCTCAGACTTAGTCAATTTGGGCACCCAAGGTAGAACATGTGAAAAGCATGATCGGTTGCGCGTAGATAAGATGTCACCAGCGATAGGTGGCCCAGGAAAGAGCATGCCCCGGATGAAATCTTATAGAAGATCATCATGAGATGGAGTGGAAAGCTCGGGCTGGAGGAGCATGCTCGCATAAAGGACCACATTCGACACTTTGTGTCATGGATTTAAGGGCCTTTGGAAGGTGAGTTGGAAGTGCAAGAGAATTATAAATACAAGTGCTGCGGAGTAAAAGATAGATCTAGAAGTATGAGGTATAGCGGGTTAGAGAGTGAGCGGAGATCTGTAGAATTACTATGAGTGGATATTTGTATTTAGGAAAGAATGCAATAAGCATGGAATTGTAATTTTTTTCCTTTTTGTTAGCTTAGTTACATACGTTCAGTGATATGCATGATTGCGGTCTGCTCTCTATGACTCTCTGTAATGAATCAATGAATATAATGAGGTTACTTGTTATATATAGACATGGATATCAATGGTCTTAATGCACACTTATCTCATATGAGTTATCTTTCCTTTCATGCTATGTATGAATGCTTGTATAATTCTTTTGTCATAATGCATGTTCTGGATTCTGTTAAAGTACTTGGTTTGAAGTGACTGCAAGGATCTAGAGGTTGTTCTGAGCCATATGGTTCTTGTTTGTCTTAACTTCCCTCCTAAAACTCTTACACTAATCATAGATGATGGTTCCCACTAAACTCACATAAAAGAGAGACTCGGTGCCTGCGCGTGCCTCTGGGTGAGCGCTCAGCTTCTGCTAGGTGATAGGTCGGTGCACATGGGGTTCCTTCCTTTTATTATAGGGGTAAAACTGACTACATCTTGGTTCCGTTTCCGGGACCTCTTTTCAAAGTGTAGTGGGATATAACATACATCATGATCTCGTATAAGGAGTAATGACAGAGTGATTGACATTGGAAAATGTTGAATCATGGTTCAAGAGCACGGAGGATGAATTTTCTCAGAGATATAGTACTAGACCTGAGTTTAATACATGTAGATGGGTAGAAGAGAACCTCTACCATGATCTGTATGAGACCTTCTTCTGCTGCTTCCTAGTAGAACTATATGAATGGCTTTTAGCCTATACGTCTAGATTGAGTTAGCGTTATGGATCACATGTATGGACTGAAGAAGACTACCAAAGGTTGCAGGATGTAGATCTGACGTGGACCCGTGCTATAGATCATTGGTGGAGAGGAGTACTGACTAGTTACACTCTGGAATACACCATTTCCACGTATTCTTTTCTAGAGGTTGCTGAGTTTGAATTTCTACAAGAACCTAGAGGAATGTTTCTACGTGTTATTCCTCTAGCTATGAAGATATTGATGGTTACCATGAGTTTAGAGGCTTTCCCAATGGCTAGCTAAACCATTCTGAGTGCTGGGTAAGGGAGCTTGGGTGGAGGAAGATGGCAGATATCATGACAGAAAAGGAGAGGGAAGAAATATGGCTCAAGTATAGTGAAGCGCGTGAAAGGGAGATTGCTAGATGATGCGAGGCTGCTAGTGTGATGGATCTATGGAGACAAACGTTGCGGGAAGGAGTTGAGGTTCACGCGGAGGACATGGAACCTGAGCAGTCTATGCTACCCCATCTTGGCAAGCACGTGAGGGAGACCCCTTTGGCTTCTGGTGAGAGTTCGTCGCATGGAGAAAGGAGATTCATTGGCACATATCTGAACCCACCCAGTGACCAAGCCCTGGCGCTTGGTTTTCTCCGATCCAGAAGAAGTGTTATTGACCTAGTTGATATCAGTGGAAGAGATAGATCTGCACCTAGGAGGTATAATTTTTCAATTCCTTCTTCTATGGCTACACATATTCTAGTATTTAGAGGAGTCTTTGGACAAGGGGCAAGTATACAAGCTTTTGGTCTCACATCAGGGAGTGGTGTGGGACAAAGTAGTGGTAGTGGGGCGCTATCACAGACCATCAACGCACAGTTCAATGGGACCATGGGGGCACTTAGCACAGCTCCTACAAGCCCTATTGGACCCATTGGTTCTAGTGGATCTGGTGGCTTTGGAGGCACAGGACTCGGTGGATTAGGTGGCGGAGGAAACACCGGTGGGAATCAAGGATCAAGGCTAGGAGGACAGGGACCCCAACCACCACCTCAAATATTCTTTGAAATGTCTCTACATTTGCCAGATTATAGGGGCATTGAGGACATAGCGAAATATGTTCACAAATGCAAGATGCTATGGTGCGCGAAGGGTATCACAACACCAAAACGAAAGGCTAGTCAGTTTGCGACCACATTGCAAGGGCGTGTGCATAGCTATTATAGAAAGTATGACCCTCATCAAATGGTGGTGGACTATACTACCTTAAAGAATGCATTCTTGGCAGAGTTCCACATTCTTGAGTTTGAGTAGAAAAGCATTAGCGCTTTGAAGGAGATTCAACAAGGAATGACAGAGAGTGTGTGGGAGTATGATGCACACTTTAAAACTCTCTTGTCTAAATTATCATATGATATCCATCCTTCTCAAAGTATGCATAGTGGTTTGTTGGAGGATTGATCACCCCTTTTAGAAGGGCCTTATCTCATAAAACTTTTATAGACCCACAGTGAAGCATTGGAAGTTACCTTGCACACCGAGGCTATTGGTAGTATTGATACTGGCGTTAGCCCATTCTGGAGGCTCAAATTGTTGCTATGGCCAAATAGTTGGAAAATTGTCTGCGAACTCAGTCCATGAGACTTCAGTGGTTTGTGGTGCATAAATTGTGAAATAGAGGGGCATGTTAAGGATAATTTCCCGGAGGATGGTACGCGCGTTGTGATAGTAGATTGTGAGATCTATCATGGGGACCATGATGCAAGTAGATGTCCCTTGCTGCAGCATGTGCGTGATCAGGAAGAATGTATCTTGTTATTACAAAATTTACACCTCCACAACCCATGATACTAAGGACTGTAGGCTCATTGATCAGATCCATGAGGCCATTGATCATGGGGTTCACCAGACCAACATTTCCAGTGGTTCTAAAAATGATGATCATCGTTATGAGGAGTGCACAGATGGAGGCACGTGTGGAAGAGGTTTTGAGGAGGATTCCGTGGTCGAGGTAACTGGAAGGAGGAAGGAGTGAGTTCCCCCATGTGGAACATGTTTCAACTATGGATCTACAGAACATTACAAGCGTGAGTGCCCGGACCTGTTGCAATGCTCATGGTGGAAAGAAGCATAAGTATGAGGAGTGCCCAGAATTATTTGAGCATATGAATCAGCAGCACCGGAAGGACAAGGGTGTTGCATGATGGTCAGTATTAAGAAGGTAGACATATATAGAGTGGATGCCTTGGGTAACATGGGATGTAGGTTTAGAACCTGTCTTGGTAAAAACAAGGCGTAAGCCACGTGTGTGAAAGATAGGTCCCAAGATAGAAGACCCTGGTTACGAGGGAGGAGGTCATTCATGGAAAATATCCAGACCCACGCATCAGAAGGAGATATATTAGGACACCATGGATTTTATTCAAAGCTTACAAGGGGAGATCTAGTGTCTAAAGGAGAAATCTAGGAGGGAGGAACAAGGAAGGAGAGTCGAGGTGCGCAAAAGGATGACCTAGATGAGGTCAAGGAGGTGTGTAAAATGCTAAGGAAAGAGAACATCATTCCTTTGCTAGGATCCTGGTTGAGGAGAGAAGGTACCATGTGTCGGAGAAGAGTGTGAGAGAGACATGTATTGCATGCGAACCTTCCCCTCACAAAACCTCGACTATGATAAGGAGATTACGTTAAATGCAGTCATAGATGGATGGCTCCTCAGTAATATCCTCATTGACACAGGCACGGAGGTTAATGTTCTGACTTTGGATGCATGGCATCAGATGGGGAGACCTGCATTACAACCATCTTTGAATGTGCTATATATGGAAAACAAAACTAAGGCAATGCCCATTGGTGTCTTGAAGGATGCAACTATTACTATCCAGGGAGCCAAGTTTATTGGGGACTTGAAGTCTTGGTGCTTGCCGAGGCATGGACAATTTCCCAACACTACTTGGGTGCCCTTGGTGTTACAAGAATAATGCGGACCTTCGGTTCAACAAAGGGTACATCAGCTTCGAGAACAAGGAGGAACGGGTCATTATACCTCTGGTTGATGGAAATTCAACACCCTATATTGAACCATTAGGGGAAGAAGTTCTGGACAAGATTTATGTGTGCTCAATCAGAGACCCTAAGATGATACACCCTACTAATGGGGTTATCCAGTTTGAAGATGCTCAGTCAGTAAGTGATACCACCAGTTTAGCATGTGACAATTGGGTGCATGGAACTTATGAATTAATGGGATGGTAGTTGAGAGGGTCGGTGACCAAGGTAACAAAGGTGTGCATGGTTAGGTGCCTTGGAGGAAAATAACTGCCCAAGTATTTAGGAGGAGCCTTCCCTGAGATCTTTCTGCAGGAGGTAGAAGCTCAGTGGAAGGATGAGAAGGAACGAAGGGAGATGTTAAGTTATGTCTTGCTTGGCACAACAACTGGTGGTGGGCCACACATCAGGAGAGCCTTTTAGAATGGCACAAGGTAAGAATTGCTCTCTCTGTCAGATTTTCTAAGAGTAATGTACCCACCATCATCAAGGACTACCATGGGAAGGAGCCCACCTCTTTCCATATCTAGGAGTGTGAATGGGTCTAGAGAGAAGCGCAGAAGCTTTTGCCACCATCCCTCTGGGTGCACAAGTTGTATTCTACACTATAGGGTTATGCGCGTGCATGGTACATTCATTTGGAAACACACGCCGCCAGATAAGGAATTGGCAAGAGCTCATGCGGCTAACCTTATTCAAACCTTTGAGTATTGGAGTACCAAGCCATCAATTGATAAGGCCTTGCATGGTATCAAGTGCCTTACCATGGGGGATAGTGCCAGGATGGAAGATAGGCTATTGGAGTTACTAGGTGAACCAAGATTGGAGGTGCATTTTGAAGAAATAGAGGAAAGCAAAGAGTTACAGCTTGAGCACGTGTTTGGAAAAGGAGAAGGGAAAGTTGGTATATGTGATTGATGGAGAGGAATCAGAAAGCTTAGATGTTAGCCATTCTGTAGGGACGTGCGAGGTAGTGGACCACCATGAGATGATCACATGCGTGCCTACAATTAGCCTTTAAAGATGAAGAAAGTTAACATTGGTTCAGAAGAAGAACCTAAGGAAGCTATTATTGGGGATTACTGGACAGAGAAGGAAGTATCGAAAATCATTGATCTGCTATGTGAATTTGAGGATTTATTTCACACGGGTATCATGAGCTCAAAGGCGTTCACCACTCCTTGGGGGAAATGAAGATAAAACTGAAGGATGGTGTGTGCTTGGTCAGGAAAAGGCCCTACCGGATGAATCCCAATTTGCGCATGAAGGTTAAGGAGGAGATAGACAAAATGATAGTTTCGGGATCATTGAGGTAGTGGAAGAATCGGAGTGGATAAGTCCGATGGTAATCAACATAAAAAAAGATGGGCGGATTAGGATTTGTGTGGATTATAGGGAATTGAATGCATTTTGCATCATTGATCCATTTCGACCCCCTTCACTGAAGAAATTTTGGAAGGAGTCACTGGGTGCGAAATCTACTCCTTTATGGATGGATTTTTAGGGTACCACCAAGTCCAGATTACAAAGGAAGACCAGGAGAAGACAAATTTTGCCATCGAGTGGGGAAGTTTTGCATATATGGTCATGCCCTTTGGGTTGAAGAATGTGCCTACTGTCTTTTCACGCATAGTGGTGCAAGCATTCCAAGACTTCATCCATAAGTTTCTTTAGGTCTATTTGGATGACTGGACAATATATGGTCTGGTTAAAGACCATTGTGACAATTTGAGGTTAATGTTTGAGAGGTGTAGGTAGTTGAGGATATCCCTCAACATTAAGAAATGTGTGTTTACTACACCCTTTGGGACTTTATTAGGGCATATCATATGTAAGGAGGGCTTGTTGGTAGATCCCACTAAAGTTGTAGTTATTATGGGGTTAAGGGAGCCTACTAGCCAGAGCAGCAGTGCATGGATTCCTTGGGCATGTGGGCTATTACAAAAATTCATTAAGGGATATGCCAAGATCACACCGTTAGAGGAGCTGCTTAGACATAAAAGTGCCTTCCATTGGGGAGAGGCGCAACAGAGGGCGTTTGATACATTAAAAGATAGGATTATTACCACACCTATTTTATGGTTTCCCTCTTGGGACAAGCCCTTTCATGTTCATGTAGATGCCTCAGGGACCACCATTGAGCATTGCTTACATAGCCAAGTGAAGGGATTTCTGATCATCCTCTCTATTTTGCAAGTAGAAGCTGACACCAAAGTGAGCATAATTATACCACAACCGAGCGCGAGGCATTGTCAATGATCTATGCGCTCTTCAAGTTTTGACAATATCTATTGGCAACACCCTTTTTGTTTTACACCAACCACATGGCATTGAAGTATTTAGTAAACAAGCTTGTTCTACAAGGGCACATCTATCGATGGGTGTTGTTGTTTCAAGAGTTTGAATTCACCATTGTAGTAAAACCTGGGAAAAGTAATTGTGGGCCTGATCATCTATCAAGAATTGATTCAGGGAGGACACGCAGAGTATTGAGGAAGCAATGCTAGACACACAACTATTTAGGTGCATGGCACATGCCCTCAAATTTAGAGGAGATTGCAATATTCTTAAAGGAAGGTGTGGCACCGGATGGAATGAAGGCATTGGAAAAAAAGTTGGCCATATACGTGCACGCACCCTACATGTTAATCAGTGGATACTTATACAAGTTGGGACGTGATGAAGTTTTACGTAGGTGTGTCTTAGAGCATGAACACCTGGCCATCATGGAGGAAGCACACGGAGGAAGTGTGGGTGGGCATTATGTAGGTGATCCCATCGCGCAAGATATTAATGGTAGGTTTATGGTGGGAAACCTTGTACAAGGATTGTAGAGATTATTGTAAAATGTGTGACCATTGTCAGTGCATTGGAAAACCAAGAAGGAGAGATGAAATGCCTTTATGCCCTATTCCTAGCGCAGAGCCTTTTGAAAAGTGGGTGATAGACTTTGTAGGACCTATTGCACCAACAACGTGGAGGACTAGGTCACGTTATGTCATCACTTGCATAGATTATCTCACAAGGTGGGTAGAGGAAGCCCCAACTAAAGATTACATGGCAAAAACAACAACAAGGTTCTTGTGGGAAAACATTATCATGAGGTATGGATGCCCTTTGAGTCGACCAAGTGATAGGGGTATGCATTTCTTGAATGAGACCATGAGGATCTTGTTATCTGAGTTCATGGTGGCTCATCACAAGACTACGCCCTATCACCCACAAGAAAATGGAACCATGGAAGCATTCAACAAAATATTGAGTCATACCTTGACCAAGATTTGTGATGTCGAGAAGACTTGATTGGGATGACAAAGTATCGGCAGTATTATGGGCTTACAAGACAACGTATAAAAGACTAAACAAAGCCACACCTTTTCAATTTGTGTTTGGTATGGAAGCTATTTTTCTGATTGAATTTATGTTGCCTTCTCTGTAAATAGCATGCGCAGGAGGGTTAGCCAATGAACAAGCACTGGAAGAAAGAATTGAGGAGCTAATGAAACTAGATGAGAGATGATCACTTGCCCGATGGAGCCAAACAGTGGAAAAGGCAAAGAAAAAGGCTTGGCATGATCACCATATTAGAAACAAGAAGTTTGAGGTTGGGAAGATGGTGTTATTATATGATTCTAAGTTTTTGTGCCATCCTGGGAAGTTGAAAGTCCATTGGTTGGGTCCTTACACAATCTCGTACATCCTTGATTCAAAGTGCGTGCCAGTTATAAGCGTTGGATGGGACGAAGTTTCTGGACACTTCAATGGTAGTAGGCTGAAGCCCTACTATAAATAATTCTTCTTGGTGTTTGTAAATAAGGTAGTTTTGCCAGTTAGTTTAGAAGTTTCTTTTATGAATTTTTCATTTCTTGTGTTTCCCTTTCGTATTGTTGTTTTGTTTTACGCCTTGGGCACCAGTAACCTTATTGCTATTTTTGGAGAATCTATGAGTGCGTAGAGGACCGTGCATCGCTTTAAGTGTGGGGTGGAGAAAGGTGAAGAAGCGCGTGATCAAAGTACCAAGGAAGTTGTGTTGAAAAGCCTTGTTGAGTATTGAGTTGAAAGAGGTATATAAAGAGGAAGATGGAAGAATGGTTGGTGCCATGGTAAAGCTACTTGTAGATCCCCATACTGAGGAGGAGAAAGCACATTTGAAAGCAACATGAGGTAGGTGAGAGCAAGGATCAAGATAGAAGAAGTGCCTTCGGTGTGGGTTACACACGTGTAAGAGTCTCCTCGTCAAAGTTGGATTGGTTCACGCCGCAGAAGGTGGAGGAGTTTTCGTGCAAGTTGGGCGCGTGAGTGAAGGTGCTGAAGATGGGCTTTGTTTGAAAAATGCTGCATTAAATGAGAAAAGTATGGTGGTAGGTAAAGTAGCATTTAATGTTTAGAAAAGAGAAAAACTATAAGTAGAGGGTGGGGAACTCTCATTTTTACTTTGTGAAATAGAAGAGTTGGAGATATAAGCGAGTTCGACAAACTAGGGCTTTCAGATTCGATCGAGTGAAGGAAGATCTATGAGATTGAAGAAGCTAATTTGAGATTCAAATAGAAGGAAGGGGTTACATGGGCATGGAAAGAGTTGAAGAGGTGCTATCTTGTGAAGATTTTATCCTAGTTAGGGTTCGAAAACTAGGGCACAAGTTTAGAAGAGTTATATCATGGATTTGAGATCGAGGATTGGAGGAAGTAAAATAGAGTAACAAGGAGAGAATTAGAGTGATAAAAATACCCCAACCATGGCACCCAAGAAAGGAAAGGGAAAAGCCAAGGCTAAACAACTAGAACCCGTGGTAGACACAAATGAAGAATGGTATGCAGAGATGCAATACCCAGATGGGGTGATGATGGGGAAGGAATGGGAATCCCACTTGAGAAGTGTACCTGTTAGTGACTATAATCACCGCATGAACACAATAGAAAAGGAAATGGCATTGGAATTGGTATGCCCCACCAACAAATGAACACTTGAGGGTTTTCCTATATACGATGATGACGTGAAGGTTAAAATGGAGAAGGCAGGGCTATTACAACTCTATGAGTTACCTTATTTTGGAAATCTAGAATGCATGTACTAATGGTTGATGTCATGGGTGCACGAAGATTACTTCCACTTTGTTGGGCACAAGATGCACATGACTCCCCAGCTAATTTCACAATTTACAGGCCTCATATGTGAGGGAGATAGCCTAGAAGATGACCTTGGCGTGACAAGGAATCCATTCAAGAAACCATCACCGAGTATGCCTGTAAGAAAGGGTCACAGTATTATGACATTTTAGACATCAAGGACCCGTAATGAAAATGGCCACACATCTGGTGACTAAGCTAAATGGCCAAGAAAGGTGGACACAGGTCAACAAACCTTGGCTACACATCTGTAGGAAGATTGCAGAGGGAACTATATACAACCTATCTCGTGTACATCATCTGAAGAAATTTTCAGTTGCACGAAGGAAGGGGATAGGATCCTCTTTAGCAACATCTTTCTCACCATTGTATTCATGGAGATTGGAGTGCCCGACGTGCCAGAAAAGTTTGTGTGGGAGTACCCAGCCGAGGATCCTTCACCCGTGAAGAGGTTTGAAAAATATGCTTGTGATACAATGACAACACCCCACAAGGCACGGCTGGAAAAATGGTACACACACCTGAGGAATGCATTCGGGGTAGAGTGGAGAATCCCTGAACAACTCCCAACAGCCACTGAGGGAGAAGTTGAGTTCATGGTCTATCAACACTACTGCCTGGGTAGATTCAAGATGATAGATGATTCATGGAGCCCTTGGTGCAAGCTCCCCTTCACATTTACTACTCAATACTTCCAAGCAGGGGTGAACAGGTTTAAAGAGTCAAAGAAGCTAAGACTGGAACTGGGTAGGCTAGACCGGGAACACAGGGAGATGAGAAAGAAGTTGAATTACCTCGGTGGCAAGCGCGCATATGTGGAGAAGTACATGTTGCATGAGATTCAAATGACAAGGCCGATGATGTTACCCATCGCTGGAGGATCAGCGACACGTGTGTACTGCGATAAGGCCGAAGTTCAAGAAGGGTGTGTATCTAGAGAGTGAAGTCTCCATACCGAAGATCCCTTGGGCAAGAAGGGGCCCATGTCAAAGAAGAGAGGAAGAGATGGAGAAGCACCAAGTGTGCCGACTGCTCAGATAGTGAGCATGCCATCCACAAGCACCAAGCCAAGCACTTACATGTGGAGAAAGAAGTCTCTATGGTGAAGGAGAAGACACTAGAGGTAGAGGCACCTAGGCAACCCATCTCCAAGGAAGAATCACCTGAGGAAGAAGATAAGGCTGAATCCCCTTATCAGGAGCCACCTCTCAGGAAGAAGTAGAGGGTGGATGAGGAAGATGACTCAGAGGTGACCGACATAGCTTGGAAAAATACATGGGCGGAAGAGGGGATGAAAGTGAAGAAGATGGTGGGTAGAGAAGAAGAAGAAACAGAGAAAGACCAAGAGCCCCGTGTGGTTAGCATCTATGACTCGGAAGAGGAGAGTGAAGATGAGAAGCAAGAGTTTGTATTCGCATGGCACAAGGGCGCACAAGATGAGGAGGACACCAAAGACATGGAGGATGAGGAGGTTTCCAGGAAAAAGGAGGGAGCCATAAGTTTTACAAAGGAGTAGATCACGGAGGTGGTAGAGAGAGAAGCACAGAGAATGCTCGAGGTCTTGGTAGACCAAGAGTTGGAGCGCAACGCGGACATAGTGCTGAAGGAGGGGAAGGAGGAGAACATTGAAAAATAACATGATAGCCTAGGAGGCCCCGCTCTGACAGTAAGCTTCCCAAAGGCACGCGCTCGGGTAGAAGAACTCTTGATGCAGAACAAAGACCTGTAATGAGCTATGTTGATGACATAAGGAAGGTGTTACACACGTGATTCTAGAGCACCGTACCCATGGAAAGGCTCATAGCCATGGGGTCTTTTGAGAAGGATGATGCATACCCTCGAACCAAGAAGATGCTCTCTTGGGCATTCGAGTCTCACGTTGATGAGCTAGACTTTGAAGTCTGCCATGAAGCACTCATCACACTACTAGAATCTAAGGGGGTCAATCCCTTAGTGAATGCTCAGGGCTCTCAGACGAGCAAGTGTGCAATGCACTGAACAAGGTCACGGTGAGACCGAGGCTAGATTATTCATGCATAATGACAGGATCAGAGTGCTGGAGGTGAAGTTAGGAGAGAAGGAAGAAGAACTGGCGGAGAAGGCCAAAAGCTTGAAATAGGAAGAATCGATCAGACGCAGTTAAGGTGCGAGTTAAAGGAAGAAAAAGTAAAGGTGCAGGAAGTTTATACAAGAAAATGGAGTCTATCAAGGTGTCATCCTCTTAAAGCACCCAAACTTAGCGCCACCCGCACGAAATACTCATCCCTCCTGGAGTGTATGGAAGACCTAACATGCATCCTCACCATGGAGAGATGACCCTTGGCCCTAGAATCTACTGAAGAAGTGGCTACATGCTTGAAAGAGGAAGACCGGTTGAAGGTGGTAGCGCTCGTTTCCGAGTACAACCAAGTACTCATGGAGGTTAAGGTCACTACCCTGGGTCTACGTGTGCATATATATACATGCATGTGAGACAGAGATAAGGTGGCAAGCTCCTTGGTTGCCACGCTTGAGATGGAACTAAAAGAATTCCAAGAAAAGAACAAGGGGAATAGGGTGGAGAGAGACAAGGTTCTAGCCAAAGTAGAGAAGAAATTAGAGGCAATTGAGGCCTTAAGAAGCTCAATTAAGGCCCTAGATAAAGGAACTATACCCCCAAATCACTAGAAGGATGGATAAACTTGAGGACCTAGGCAAAGAGATGGAGCAGATTGTGGACGTTTTGGGCACCCAGGGAGCTGGCCTGAGTTTTGATGAAGTGAGCACCCTAGTGGGAGACCTCTTCCAAAAGGCACAGGTGAGGTGAAGTGTGGAATAAGCTAGAGGCGTAGACTCTCGGAAATATTTTCCTAGCTTGTTGAGTTGATGTCCCCCCATTCTTCATTCTTTTCCCGATTCTTTCATTCCTTATTCTTTTCTTTGTAAAGTATAAGGCTATTCATTAGTTCCCTAGACAACATGCATCTTGGTTAAGTGTTTCGAGGATGGAGAACATGCATAGTGTGGGGTGATGTTGGACCCCTGTAATATTAACCAAGTATGAAGGCACATGGGCGCATAGGGTCCCAGTTATGAAAAGGTGCGCAAGGAAAAAGTGCATGAAAGAAAGAGTTAAGGAAGCACATAGCTCGCGCGACACGCGAAAGGAGGCTCGAGACTTAGTCAATTTGGGCACCCAAGGTAGAACATGTGAAAAGTGTGATCGGTTGCGTGTGGATAAGATGCCAGCCTGGCGATAGGCTGGCCCAGGAAAGAGCATGCCCCGGATGGAATCTTCTAGAAGATCATCATGAGATGGAGTGGAAAGCTTAGGCCTGGAGGAGCATGCTCGCATAAAGGACCACATTCGACACTTGGTGCCGGATCTGAGGGCACTGGAAGGTGAGTTGGCAGTGTAGGAGAATTATAAATACAAGTGCCTATGGAGTAAAAAGATAGATCTAGAAGTACGAGGTATAGCGGGTTAGAGAGTGAGCGGAGCTCTGCAGAATTACTGTGCAGGGATGTTTCTATTCAGGAAAGAATGCACTAAGCATGGAGTTGTAATTTTTTTCCTTTTCTATTAGCTTAGTTACATACGTCCAGTGATATGCATGACTGCATGGTCTACTCTCTGTGACTCTCTGTAATGAATCAATGAATATAATGAGGTTACTTGTTATATATAGACATGGATATCAATGGTTTTAATGCACATTTCTCTCATATGAGTTCTCTTTCCTTTCATGCTATGTATGAATGCTTGTATAATTCTTTCTGTCATAATGCATGTTCTGGATTTTGTTAAAGTACTCGGTTTGAAGTGACTACAAGGATCTAGAGGCCGTTCTAAGCCCTATGGTTCTTGTTTGTCTTAACTTCCCTCCTAAAAACTCTTACACTAATCATAGATGATGCTTCTTGCTAAACTCACATAAAAGAGAGACTCGGTACCACGCATGCCTCGGGTGAGTGCTCAGCTTCTGTTGGGTGATAGCCGATGCACATGGGGTTCCTTCCTTTTATAATGGGAGTAAAACTTACTACAGTATGTAGGACCAAAATCACGTGTCAAAGAGTCAAAGGCTAAACAATACTAACATGTTTGATGTAGGTTGCCAATGGTGTGTTGAACCTCACTAAGTCTAAAAAGATAAAAAATACACCACATTCAACACATTGTATTTTAGGTTTAGAAAAGGGTACGTCCCTATCTGCTCAACTAGAACATAACCCCTTTGGCATAACGCCTTAAGCTACAACAATGGGGGTGGTTCTAGGAACCCTAAAGTAGTCCACCACTAAGTAACCTCGTGGATGAAACATGAAGTGTTATGCACACCCACTTGACTAGATTTTCCTTTTGTGAGTTAGATTCAAAGTTATCCATATCACGACCCCAATGAGAATACATGTGAATGCATTCATTTCTCATCATATTTGAAGGGGGTAAAGTAAATCCAAGATAAACCAAGATTATTCATTGCAAATTTCTTGGAAAATCGAGCTCGCAATAGATAAACTTGTGACACCTAGATGAGTGAAACACTTAGGGAAGCCATATTGTCTTGGAGCCCACTTTTCTAGTCCATCATCGAGTCAAGAGCCATCATGAAACACTAACTTCTTTGGGGTCAAAACCTTGTTAGATGAACAAGGGGAGAGCCCATTGAAGTTGGAGTCTAGTGATATTCATCATGAAACTTACAACGTACCACTTTTCTTAGTTCTTCACTTGCCCTAAGGAAAGGTGAAACTCTACCAAAGTTGTGCTAGCTTGTTTCACCACCACTTGGTCTACACCTTTGCATTCTTGTTGCCCATTTGGGACAAGGGAAGGCATATTTTGCAAGAGTTATCAATAGATTGTGTTCACCATTTTTATGTTTGTTTACGCTCATCCATGTTTACGGCTGAGTTGTTAAATGTCTAAAGTGTGTGGGTACATTTTTACATCTTAATAGCCACTTGATCTTGATTTCAAGATCATCATTATAGTTAGGTTTGTGTCATCTTTTATTCTCCTTTGAATTGATTGTGTTGTTTACATCATCATGCCACAATTTTGATACTTACGTCATTGTTTCTTGTAAACATGATCTAAGTGTCCATATTGTGATGTTACACTTGCCCACATCATTAGCAAATCCTTAGAATAATTTGACATAGTTGAGTGTTCAAACTTTACCTATATCTTGAAAAGGTGTTGATTACTTTGTTAGGCATTGTATTGATATTACTTGTGGTACTAATACCTCGCTTTCTCATGGAGCTTGGGTAATGTACCCTCGTAATATTATTACGTGGCTTACACGAGTAAATTTCATTTTATTTAAGGTTGTGGGTCTTGCTTGGCTCTAAGATCACCTTAGTATCCTTTGATTAGGGATCACATTAACCTTTTCTAATTCTTACGCCTTGTTCATTTTTGAACTTGACCTAAGTATTATCACTGAGTTAATCATCTAAAAACATCTAACTACATTTGCAAAACATTCACGTAGGGTGTAGTATCATTGCTTGATTGATTGATTTACGGAAAAACTTACATGATTGTTGCATATAACTTGATTGTTAGGTTAATTATTTACCTAATATTATTAATTATGCATTATATAATTAATTATTTATTAATTAATTATTGTTGTATTTTGTTATATGGTTTTATCAACCATATTTGGCTTATTATTTTCATGGGTATAATTGTTATGTAGTTATAACAATTATGTGCTTCCCAAATGTAATATTGGAAGCTACTATATTGGTTGTTGCATTGTTGCAACTCCTATTTTGTTTGTATTCAGTTGTACAATACCTATAAGTATTGCAGCTCTTTCCTATGTAAATGATTGATTCCCTATTTACATTTGGTACTAAAGTGAGAATCTGGACTTGTGAAGGTGTGGAAAGAAAGAGAAGCAGTGATAGAGGAGTTTGGAGAAGTGTCTGCAGCAATTGAGAGTGTGTGTGCCTCCTGCAACCTCCCCGCCCCCATCCCTACCTCCCCACATCATCTTGTTTGTTCCAAGTGTTTGGAATGAAAAATTGTTTTTGCACCTTTGGTGCACCCAAGCACTGAGCAAAATTTGCAGGAATTTTAAAAAATATAAAATTATTTTTTCCCCATCAGGGGGTTTGTCTCTAAATTGCTTAGCTACATATAATATTATCTGTCTTATCAAATTTGGAGGAAGGGCTCCTTGAGCCATTCATCAAGCTACTGAAGGATTTTGAGCTATTTGCATAGCCCCCAAACACCTCCAAACCAATTTATCTACCGAGCTTATATCGAGTCATGTTGTATTAGCATTGATTAGGGTATTTACAAGAATTTTACACTGATTTGACAACCCATGTACAAGTTGGGCTGAGCCACTCCTACCTCCATTGTATTGATCTTTGATCGAATCTAGATTGACTGCAAACTAAGCTTGTGCCCATTGACATTAAACAACGATCAAGCAAATAAAAACGTGGAGCAGTCCACACACCTCCACGCACGGGACCTCCAAATACACACAAAATGTGGAGCAAGACAAGCACACTCCTCCACACACAGGACCTATAAAAATGTGAGTAATACGTGAATCCACATCCCGTGACCTACAACCAACCGCAATCAAAAAAAAAAAAAGGCGGTGACAACAAAAGGAAGGTATAAATCAAATAAAATAGTGGTGAAGGAGAGATAAAAGTAGTGCTCGAGATCCGGTTTTGTGGTGCAAAGCCCTAATTTTTGCACTCCTCCATGCACGTAATCCACGTGGACTCCACCTCAAGCCTAGTTAGCTTCTTTCAAAAGGTCAGTTCAAAATTAAACTTTTAAAGTAGATTTTGCTCAGTTTTATACACTAAGCGCTCATAAAGCCAATGTGGATAGAGGTAAAGACTTAGAAGTATGAGGTGTATGGTTCGAATCACACAAGACACAACAAGTTTTTCATTTTTTGAAATTTAGTGGAAAAATTCCAAACCGCCAAATTTAGAGGGTATTTTAGCAGGAAAATCACCTCTAAATCAGCTAGTCACATAACTACACATGCTACCAAAAATTAGTGGGAAAACCCTAAATTTAGGGTAATGTTTTTTTTTCCCACTAAGCCAATTTTTTCATTTCGGGCATTTTTGCAAAAGAGGACCACCCAAAAACTTCATCTTGGGCATTTTTTACGATTTTCTACTTTTTGGGTCATTTTGGGCTCTGGAGGCCACCAGGGCCCGCAAAACAAATTTTTTTTTTTCCTGCCATTCAATTTTTCTAGATTTTTGAATGTAATTTGTATACTGCATTATATTGTACTAATTTACAGGTTGCCATAGTCAACTACAAACTTTGTAGTAGCTCTCTCAGAAACTGGTAGAATTGTAATAAAAACAACTAAAAATTGGTTCTATGTAACACTCACGAGATCCTAGATCTCATTTGTAGCATTTGGTATATACGGTGCCTCTGGGAAGCACTTACGGGTAAAGTCATCATGACTACTACTACACTTAATGCCTAATATAGCTGCAACAACATCATCTGGGCATCGACCCTTTAAATCGATGGGGAGTAATAAGGTCACAATGCACACACTATGAGCCATCCCATCCATTTGTGAACGATTGCATGACATAAATCCAGACTGAGAAATTATCCAAGTATATAGTGAAG
This sequence comes from Taxus wallichiana var. yunnanensis, assembly GCA_018340775.1. Lineage (NCBI taxonomy): Eukaryota > Viridiplantae > Streptophyta > Pinopsida > Cupressales > Taxaceae > Taxus > Taxus wallichiana. Next base: position 689,272,929 of record CM031242.1, on the reverse strand, counting down.
TTACGCGCGCGTATGAGGATATTTCTTTGAGCCGGTGTCAATAATCACATAGACCCCATCGCATTTATCTTGGTACCATATTTAATTCTTTCACGTACGTTAATGCCTCTTTCACGTACCACCTGGGTATATAGAAAGGGTGAGCTTCTTCCACGTACCGGGTATATCGGAAGGGTGTGTATATAGAAAGGTTTAGTATATCGGATTGACGGTATATAGATTGGGAGACCTAATACCTGGAGTGATAAGAGCCAAACCCTATCAGTGATCTCTACAAAATGGGCACCAATGCCCCCAAATTTTCTTCCAGATTCACAACTACTCAAAGGAAACAACTATGTTGCATGGAAGACAAAAATCAAGACACAACTTGAGTTTGAAGAAATCTAGCCTATTGTGAATGGTACTCTGACCAGATCAACTATTGATACAACACAACAATGGACAGTTTGATAAAGCAGATCAAAAGGCCAAACTCATCATCTTGTTTGGAGTGTCGATGATGTAACCCCACATTCGAGATGCCAAAATAGCCAAAGAAGTGTGGGATAAATTGAGCACAATATACGAGACCAAGAACAAGAATGTTATACTAAATTTATAGAGTCAATTACACACATTAAAGTTCAAGTAGAATGAAAAAATAGAAGGTTTCTTAAGAAGAGTTACAGAATTGAGGGCTTCACTTCTAGCCATGGGAGAACCAATCATAGATGATGCTCTCATTCCCATTGTTTTGAGAGCACTCCCCTCTTCTTACCGCATTTTTGTCACAACACTAAACGTGTCAGATATGACAGTTAGTTTTGACAAACTGGTAAACCTACTGCAACAAGAGGAAGCAATGCACAATAAGGATGATGAAGAGGAGAAAGCACTATCTTCACATCAAAAATGGAAAGGAAAAGGTAAATGAAACCTAATTCCTATCAAAAATCCCAAAATCAAAATCAATATCAAGGGGATAGACAATAGAAGAAGCAATGTCCAATCTGTAAAAGAGGACATAACCTACAAGATTGTTGGTATAATACTTACAAGAAAGGTTCATCAAGCAACTCTAGACCTCCACAACAATCTAACAAGGGACATTCTAACTATAATCAAGGGAAGAAAAAGGGGAACTAGAAAAGAAGACCCCACCAGCAAGGTAATATTGCTGAGCAATAAGAACAATCAGAAAATGAAGACTTCTTGTTCACTGCTCGATCAAGTGAACCATCCACGTCATCTAGTGATGTTTGGTATGTTGATTTGGGGGCCACTCGACACATGACCAGCCATAGAGACTGGTTTATTTCAATGAGGGACACGCCATTGAAAAATCATGTTTCATTGGGAGATGATTCTTCATATATAGTTCAGGGGATTGGGAACATTTCTCTACCCCTTGGTTCATGCAAATGCAGACTATCGGATGTCCTATATGTCCCTAGGTTGACTAAGAATCTTCTTTCATTCAGTCAACTCCTAGATCACAACCTAAAAATTGACTTTGATAGTCAATCCGGCAAGAAAACGTGTTTGATTCGAGACAAATCAAGAGGCTCGAAAATAATTGCAAAAGCCTCCAATGTGGGATGCATGTTCCAACTTGATTTTGTTCACAGAGATGATCAAGAACTTATGGCTAAGAAATCCACCTCAAAGCATAGTTGTGGCATTGAAGATTTGGTCATGTAAGTTTCAAATATCTCGAAACACTTTATTGGCATAATATGGTACATGGGCTACCATATCTTCAGAAGGATACAGACAAGTGTCCTCACCGCTAACTAGGAAAAAAAACAGAGCTTTGTTTTAGAGGAGTACATTTAAAGCTCACATGGTAAACTTGACCTAGTTCATACCAATCTTTGTGGTCCGATGCAGCCAAGTCATTTTGGGTTCTAGTACTTCATGCTTTTGTTGATGACTATTCGAGAAAAATTTGGATTTTCTATCTTCACAAGAAAAGTGAAGCATTTGAAACCTTCAAAAAGTTCAAAGTAGCAGTTGAGAAAAAACTAGTCGTCACATCAGAACTCTCCGCTCAGATCGAGGGGGAATTCACCAGTGATGAGTTTAGAGACTACCTACAAACTCACGGGATTCGTTGACAAATGCCTCCTCCACACACACCACAGAAAAATGGTGTTGTTGAGAGAAGAAATCGTACTATCATGGAAATGGTGCGATGCATGATCGATGATTCCAAACTTGCAAAGACATTATGGGCAGAAGCAACAAAGAAAACAATGTATTTTTGAATAAAGCACCCACTATTGCTCTTGATGGAGTAACACCACAAGAAGCATGGTCAAAATGGAAACCATCTATTGCACACCTTAGAGTATTCGGGTGCAAAGCAAGCATGCACATACCCAAACAAAATAGAAATAAATTGGACATGAAGTCACATAAACTCATCTTCATTGGGTATAGTGAAGAGAATCTTGGGTATAGATTGATGGATCCTAAGACCTAGAAAAGTCTACACCAATAGAGATGTTGAGTTTTTCAAGAAGAAGGAAGAAGAGACTCCTCCTCTAGACTCACAAGATGTAGATTTTTCACCTGTTGTAAAAATTGAAGCTGATGTTCCCTCAGAAGATGAAAGTGATGATGGGGATGATGGTGTTGATCAGATAGAACCATGACCCATGGGAACAGTTCAGTGTATGCCTAAATGGTGTACAAGTACATTACGAGATGCAAGAATGGATGCTCCACTGGATACATCCACCCCTAGACCACGGACTCATAGTAAAGCAAGAGAAGAAGTTAACTTTTCCTTGATGAGTAGAGTTATTGAATTAGATGAGCCCTCAACAGTCCAGGAAGCCCTATAGTCAAAAGCTTGGAAAGATGCCATGGATTTTGAATATCAATTAGTGATGAAGAATAACACTTGGAAACTTGTCGATCTTCCACCAGGAAAGAAACCCATTGGATGCAAATGGATATTTAAAACAAAGTACAAAGCAGATGGGACAATGGACAAGTATAAAGCAAGACTTGTAGCAAAGGGGTATGCATAAAAAGAAGGTATTGACTATGAGGAGACATTTTCTCCCATAGCTAAGATCAAAACGATCAGGATGATATTTTCTCTAGCTGCTCAGTTTGGATGGAAAGTCCACCAAATGGACGTAAAAAGTGCCTTCCTAAATGGATATTTACAAGAAGAAGTCTACATGACTCAACCTGAGGGATATGTAGTACCTGGTCAAGAAGCAAAGGTATGCAGACTCAAGAAATCTTTGTATGGCCTTAAACAGCACCTCGGGCATGGTACATCAAGATTGATGAGCATCTCATACAACATGGATTTGTTAGAAATCCATACGATCCCAATCTCTACCTCAAAAATCAAGGGGGAGATGGTGATTGTTGTTTTCTATGTCGACGATCTAGTCATCACTGGAAGTTTAGTGAGGATGATCGATGTAACGAAGAAAGATCTTAATCGATCGTTTGACATGACCGATCTCGGGATGATGCACTATTGTCTTGGATTGGAAGTGTGGTAGAAAGAGAATCATATTTTTGTTTCTTAGATGAAATATACCAAGACTATGCTCGATAAATTTAGGATGATGGATTGCACACCAATTACTACACCCATGGAGAATAGATTGCAGTTATCTTGTTCAGATCCATCTCCTGAGGTAAGTGCCACTCTCTATTAGTAGCTGATCGGGAGTCTCATTTACCTAACCTACACTAGACTAGATATCAACTTTGCAGTGAGCTATCTATCCAGGTTCATGTAGGAACCCAAAGTTTGTCATTGGAAAGCAGCAAGGTGCATTTTGAGATATCTCAAAGGATCAGTGGATCTTGGTCTAGAATACAAGAAGAACAACAACTTATTCTTGACTGGATATTCAGATTCAGATCATGCAGGTAACATTTATGATAGAAAATCCACTTCTGTATTTTTATTCTTTATGGGATCTGGACCAATATCATGGGGAAGTAAGAAACAACACTTCATTTCTCACTCTTCCATAGAAGCTGAGTATCATTCTAGGAGAAGCTGTCTGTGAAGTGATTTGGCTACATCACATACTAGAAGGACTTGGAATACCACAGGACAAACCAACCACCATGTATGTTGACAATGAAGGTGTTCTCAAACTTGTTCACAATCTAGTTTTTCATGAAAGAACAAAGCACATTGAGGTACAAGTACATTTCATACGTGAACATGTGTTGAAGCACAACATCCAACTTCAATATTGTCCAACAATTGAACAAAGGGCAGATATCTTCACAAAGTCACTTACACGTGACAAGTTTGAGTTGTTCAAAGAGTTCCTCTCCACATCCCTTGAGACAATGCACAATTAAGGGGGGGAATGTTAGGTTAATTATTTACCTAATATTATTAATTATGCATTATATAATTAATTAATTATTGTTGTATTTTGTTATATGGTTTTATCAACCATATTTGGCTTATTATTTTCATGGGTATAATTGTTATGTAGTTATAAAAATTATGTGCTTCCCGGATGTAATAATGGCAGCTACTGTACTAGTTATTGCATTGTTGTAACTCTTATTTTGTTTGTATTCAATTGTATAATACCTATAAGTATTACAACTCTTTCCTATGTAAATGGTTGATTTTGATTAATAAAATATTAGGCTTCGTCCCTATTTACATTGATTGAATCCTTGTTCCTTTGGTCCATTTATTGACACACTTTGAAACTGTAGGACAAAATTGTTACATAAAGACACCTAGGTTTGTTATACTCTCGAATACATTAAACAAAACCTTGTGTAAAAAACACTTGCAACGGTTCATATTGTGGAAATGGATTCCAAAAGACGTGAGATAAACCCTTTTCTAGGACACAACTTAGGTCCCTTATTCTCTAAAGTAAAACAAATAGATGACTTAGTAGATCATAGCAGAGATGATAGTGATTCCTTCAAAGACATTGAAAACGTTGATGTGTCCCAATTAGATGACTTCCTATTTAAAAATAGAGATCGAGTGCTTGCATGCATTCTAGAGTTAGGTGTTATTGTGCCACAAGAATGAGGAGTCTCTAACCAAGATGCTAATAGGAAAGATGAAGAAACACAAAGACCACTTCTCACTAATGATGAAATTGAGGGATGACATGCTTCTACCTCTAGTACCAACATAGAGAATGACCCATCAAGACAAAGAAGTGGTTCTCAACCACCACCTCGTAAAATGCATCATTGGGTTAGGGTAGAAAGTGAGCATGAAGAATTACCTCCTCATCAAAAAAATGAGGAAGAAGACCCACAAAATGATGAAGTTACTATACAAAACCAAATTCAAACCCTTAGCAAATAATTAGCAAACTTATCTTCTTTGGTAAGAAAGAACATGAGTAAGGGTACACGACACGAACCACTCAAAACTAAGGCTAGTGAATTTTATACTATGCCTCGAGAAGAAGATATTTCAAAACCAAGTCTCCTATATAGACCACCTTCTCCTACAAAGGATCAACTCCTTACACAAGATTTGCAGTCCATGAAAACTATGCTTACCACACTTCAGAAAGTAATGTAGGCCACAACAAGAAGTATCAATACGAGGAGTTATGCCCCTATCCTTTCGACAGGGACATGTTGCTATTACCATTTCTAAAAAAATCAACTGCCCAAAATTTGACAAATACAAAGGCAAAGGTGATCCTTGGGATCATATCAAAGAATTTTACATGGCCTACCAAGAGGTGGCCTATAGCGACAACTACCTCCTACATCTGTTTCCTAAAATCTTAGGAGGACAAGCGCTAGAGTGGTTCATACGTTTACCAAAGGGGTCTATAGTCACATGGCCCATAATGGTGGAAAATTTCATATGTCATTTATCATTTAACATAGAGAATGATGTCACCATGCTAGACCTTTATAGTGCAAAATAAAGACCTAATGAAAACTTTGTTGGCTTCTTACAGTGATGGCAAGGTGTAGCAAGCCATATCCTTATATAGTTCCTAAAAAATAGTTAGTAAGTATCTTCATTCCAAATTTAAACCCATATATCATGTTTCATTTGCAAATGCATTGTGTCTCTAACTTTGAAGAATTTATTGAGAAAGGGAGCCAAATTGAAAAGGCTTTAATAGAAAAAGGAATGATTAAACCATTTTCCAAAGATCAACAAAACTCAAAACCGATGGAGAAGCCCAAATTCTTAACAAGAACAAAATTTTTGTGGGCGATGGCATCACAAACCCTAACTAAGTCCAAATGGTTCAAATGGCTCAAGCAGTAAAAAGTGGTCCTATCCTCAAATTAACAAAAGGACCTATTCAAGGTCCAATTCAAAGGTGAGTGTTTACTCCCCTCATTGATTCATTGTCTACCATTTTGAGACAACTAGAGGTAGTAAACATGGTGCAATATCTCAACCACGGTACCATACACAGATGATGTGCCCAAACCAGGATGGTACAGGGATCACGATTATTGTGATTTCCATCATGTAAAAGGACACAAAATAGACAAGTGTTTAAAGTTGAAACACTTCATTCAAGACCTCATCGAAGATGATAAAATCGAAGTAGATTCCCCCGAATCAGGACAAGGACTAAATACTAAGATGGGAACTATGATGACCTAATTTTTACACACACAAAAACAACAATAATTATAACAGGATAATTTTTTTACTTACATTGCTCACTACACAACACAGTTAGGGCTCCAAATATAGAATACTCAAAGACGCATACGACACTTACAAGTCATCGACTCACATAGACACATGAAAACACCATAGACATGTCGACGCCACACTTTTCCCAATGAATGAATACTAGCAATGACCCAATAATAAGAAAAGTCTCAAGGATTGGCAAACCCACAAAACATCATTTCTTTAATTGCATTTTAGTTACGATCAACATTCCAAGAACATTATTGTGCAAGGAAAACTTTATCCTTTTTCCATCTACAGATTCTTAAGTTCATTCCACATTTAATTTATAGTTCGACCATTTTAAGTTGGATTTTTATCCTTTACGGAAATTTCCATAACTTACATACTTATTTGGCATAATTCAAATTGCATATAAAGTCCTTAATTATCTTGTTCTTATGTTAAGAATATTCTTCTCGAACATTTATTCAATGTCTACCTTTTACCCTTACAACTCAAGTGAATGTGACTTGATGTCCATAAAGCAATATTAGGATTTAAGGGAGATTTAGATACAAGATAGCTTTTTCCCAAAAACATTCTTTGATCACGGTATAGTTATTTCCTTACAATAGTTATTCTAGTTCAATGACTTGTGGAATTCCATATATATATATATATATATCTTTTGTTTTCTTGAAGTTTGATCACACCAAGGCAATTCATATTCTTTGTAACTCATGAAAATGTTTAATTAAGTTATAAGGACTCCAAGAGTGGCATTATTACTAACCTCAAATCTTGTTTTCATCTTATACTTTACTTTTCATCGCATTAAGGTCTCATTATTACCATCGCTTTATAACAAAAGAGTTACGAAAGTACTTGTCTGACATCTTAAAGAAGTACATGGTTAGAAGCATTATAAACTACACATGAACCACAAGTGATTTGTGTTCAAGGTAAGGTCCCATTTTTCTGCATTTCATGATTCCACATGTGAAATATTATTTATTTCTTAATGTCATAAATGGACATAACAAGGTATTACGGGACAAGATTTCAGTTTCTTGGGTTCTCTAAAGTCAACATCTTTCAAAACAATTTTGTTTTGCAAAGAGTTACTTATAATTTTCTACCCACATGTTAACCTCCAAATCAACTAAGGTTTAGCTTAATTCCAATTTTCACCTAGGGCTTTAATCCCTATTATAGATTAGATTAAGGTTAAAACATATTTACTCTATAAACCCTTCGTGAGAGATCAAGGAACTATATTGTCACAAGCCAAAGATAAGACATTTAGTTGCGAGGGACTAAAGAGTTCACTAACAAGAATGCAAGACATAGAACAACTATATCCCGATCTCCATTTATGTCATTTGAATCCAACAAGGATTTCATTCGATGAAGAAATTTAATTTTAAATCTATCTTCGGAAGACAAGGTAGTCCACTAGGATACGAAGGAGGAGTTAGCTCTACATACTCCAAAAAAAGTTTGACTGTGTCACTCCTATCTATCAGGTTTATGAAAATGTCACTAAACATACCGACTAAGATGATAAACCCATTCTTGGGCTCTTGTTTACCCAAACTAGGAGGTTCCATCAAGTGCAGAGTTTAAGTTCATTCTATAGTTTTCAAAGTCTTCTCACACATGAAGACATGTTATGCTCATATATTATACAAGGGTTGAGTATTTCGATTAAATCTCTTTATTATGTTTACAAGGTAAGAATACAACAAGCTAATTAATTAATCATTTATTGAACACTGAATATGCACTACAAGATATTACTCCAAATTCATTTACTATATATATATATATATATATATATATATATATATATCAAATTTTTTTACCATACGTACTATGAATCAAATTGAACCTATGATTAAATACACATTTCCTAGATGTCCCTAAAAACTAGCATCTCATGCATATTAACAAATTTCAAATATAAATTTTCTATAACATGAGACTACATTATACATATATTCATTTTACAATGAACTATATAAATTACAATGATAAATAATGAATTACACATCACCTTTTCACCATCATTCTTGCATCCTACAAAACCACGTGAGCATGAAATCAACGATAAATCGCTGGCATGACATCCACCCTAATCTAACATAATTAACATTTTTCAGTTTCCCATTTACATATAATAATAATTACAATTTGCAATCGAAAGAAAAGGTTTAGGGACATGTATTCATTACATTTCATTTCACTTCATCTTGTAATCCAAGGAGAGAGAAAGAGAAGGGAAGAGAGAGAAAACACCATTTTGTCAAAAGCTCTATTTCACACAACAAGTTACACTATAGAGTTTTTAAACAGTTATTTACATGTGTCAAAAGTTTCCACGGTGGTTTGGCAACCTAATGAGGGTCCCACAATTTTCTATTTTTACATTTTCTTCCTAGCTACAAAAATGTTCAAATTGGATTCGGAGGCTAAGAATCCACTTTCAAAAGTTATATTCGAAGAGAAAACACACCACGGTTAAATTCCTACATGTACTCTTATATACAAGAGTTCATAAGAATCGATGGAATTTGGAACGGTCAGAATGGTTCACGTTTGGTGGCTAGTTTTCTGGAGCCATTGGTCATAATTGACCTAGTTGCAAAAGAATAAAAGTTAGCTCGAGGGCTTAGAAAACTACGTCCAAAACTGATGTTCGATGGATGAATGTGCAACAAGAAACTTCCTACAAGTTCCCTATATAAGGAGAATTCAATAGAGTTGATGAAACTAAGAACTAGAAAATAGTCTTCAAATGGTGACAAGTTTTCTAAAGCCACCGATCTAATTGGTCCAATTTGACTTAGTCAAACTGTGACCAGAGGCCTACAAAATGCCATTGCCAAACTATCAAGAAAAGTGTTTTTCCCTAAACTGAAAGTTCCATGTAATTGTCTAGTAAAAATACTAGAGGTTTGCGAAGATAGATAATAATTTCTCTATCCAGGTTTCAAATGGTGGTTCAAAATGAAAGCCAACTTTATAGTTTTAGTAGCTTCTTACAACTACGAAATAGTGTAACATTGCTCCCAATATGGCATCAAAAAATCACAAATGTTCATTCGGGGTCAAACCAAAGGTTAAGGTGACTCCTCACATAACCAGGTACATGAATGAAGCTTAACATCCCATTTTTAGAGTTACGAAGGGTACTTAATGAGTCTCGAAAAATGCAAAATTATCTATTTAAACAGGAGATGGTCAACATTTTTACTTGGGAAGTCAATTTTGTCTTGTCGATAAAACAATATTGTAGTGATCTAGTTGGGTAGGAAGTTTTCTAAATCACCTCAGAATGAGGGTTGAAGTTCATGGTTTAATACAAAAGGGTTATTTTGATTTCGTGAGTTATGACATGACATTTTATTGTTTTGCAACAAGTTAATATAAAACAATTAAATGTATTATAATCCTAATATTTTAAAATTATATTAAGTTGCAAATGAAAAACTAAAGTACGAGAGTTATGAGAGATAAGGGGAGATGAACCATGGAAATGGCGCGAGGAAGAAGTTGGGGAGTTGACATCACACCCATCAATTGCACTTGCTTGCAGCCACGAAATGAAAACCTAAAAATAGCATCCACAATAATGTCAAAATCAAGTGGCTAGTTTTGTTGGAAAATCCTATGGTGGCAAGAAAGGAACAACAAGTGCCTCTAACTAAGTAACAAGCCCATGGTAAAGAGGCTTATCAGTGCATTTGGGATAGCAACCAAATGCCATGTATCCAAAAAGATAAAGGTGGTGTGCAACCACCAGTCCATTACCACCATTATTGTCAGGGCCATAAATAATTAGCACCTGGTTGTACTCATTCATTTTGTAAACCTTTGTTATGGGTGTTGCAACACTGAGGCCTACCAACTCCATCAACTGGTCTACACTAAATCCAAGAGGGCTCATAAGGAGTTCATCAATCACAACAACATCTTTCCGTGAAAGGTATGATATTGCTTCTAGATCATGAATGTGTTGAAGGGACTGAATAAATTTTGTTCCCATTTCTTCAGATCTGACCATGCTCTGATGACAATCACATTTAAAAGATGAAAATATGGAACATGTGACTTGCACTTGAGAGCTCTAGAGGCAACTACAACATTTAGAAGCCAATACGTGGTGAGCTGACAAAGCTAAATTTACAGGCCCAAGCCCTAAGGATGTCTTTTCTCTCCCGATTACACTGAAATCACACCAACGTTCTATGAAAACAAAATAGACATTTGGGGAAAATATGAGAAAGAGGAAGCTTCAACAGGATGACCACCATTCCCGCTAACTAATATCGTCCATGAGGCCACATTACAGGGCATTTATTCAAACAACTCACATGCCAAGCGCATGCTTCCACATTTTGCATTCACGTATACCAGAGCATTTACAAATACAACATCTGAAAAAATTCCTCAATATTTTATGCTTTTTTGGAAGTTCATCCCTGTCCCAGAACTCGCATTTGGCATAGGCTGAGAAAGGTGGGCAAGGGAAAGTCAGATTTTCCATTATGGTTTAATGGATGTCCTCTTGTACTAAGCCCACATTTTACATAGGCAGGGAGATTACTTGTAGGTTTCTAAACCTTTTCAACAAACCCATTCTATGTATATCCTACAGTCATTGCATTTCACGAGCCCTTGATTATTTCTAAAAATTTTGGTGAACAATTTACTTGTCTTACGCATGTTTCCACATTCTGCAGGCATATGAAGGGACGTGACAAATTATAATGGAGGTTGAGTTGTCCACGTTCCCCACCTGCTCCATTATATGCATTTTATGAGCAATTAAATCCTATCATACTCGATATCTGCTCCCCCACGTCTACTTTCCACCAAATGCACTTCTGGTTTTGATTTGGATCCAAGAAAATTGTTTGTATTTAATGTGTGCATGATGTGACAGGTCTAGGCGACTGTCTAAAAGGTGTCACTCTCTAGGTTCTTCCACATGTAGGCCCTTTAAAAGGTGGATGCTAGGTATGGGCACTACATCTCCCTCTCCTTATAAGAGCATCGTCCTCGATGCGATATAACACCAAGGGTAGATAATTCGCTAATCAATGAAGGAAGCTAATGACGATAAATTCCATCGAAAGATAATATCTCTTTCATTAGAACATGACCATAGGGAAGTCAAGAAAGTTTAACAATTTCATAAACTCTTAATGTTATGTGAAGATTGGTAATTCTAGTTTACCTTATTACTTATTTAGTCTTCCTTTACAGTATTTCTTATCTCAAGATTATAATATTCATTGTTTAGAATTTTTCAATTTTCTTATGTTCGTGGGTGGTGCCCAAGAGTAACTAACATCATGATGTCCCACAAAACTTAACACAACACAAACAACCCACGAGACACCTTGCTACATACTTTCATGACTGTAACACATCACAAGACCTTTAATTCCTCCATGGAATGACAACAAGTAGTCCACATAGCAAAGAATTTCCAACAATTATGTCACTAGACATAGATCCAATACACAGATGTGATTGACAAATAGAATCATCATGCGTTGATACATATACAACGAGTATCACAAGACCCAAAATCCATGATTGTACCAACATAGTGCCAAGATAATATCCAATAGTCCATACCAACCAAGGGAAGAGTCAAGCCTCAAACATAACAAGGTGTCAAAAAGACTCACAAGGGTACACATAACTCACTATACCAACTCCACACATCACAAAATATCAAGAAATAACTCCATATATCTCCTGAAGCATCATAAAACAACTCCATATACCTCCCAAAGCATCACCAAACAACTCCATATACCTCTCAAAAGAGAAAGAATCATAGTGATAAAACCAATCCAGTCACTCAACCATAGAGCCCCATCAAGAATATCAAGTCACTCAACCATAGAGTTCCATAAAGAATATCGGGTAACTCAACCATAGAGCCCCATCTAGAATATCAGGTCACTCAAGCATAGAGTGCCATAAATAATATCAGGTCTCTCAATCATAGAGGCCCATCTCCTTTCTCCATTTAAATGAGGTTGGGTCACCCTATGGCCCTAGGCACATAGAGCCCCATCACCCCCACCCAAGTGGTGTAGTGGCTGTAGTTCAAAAACTACATGACGCTATGACCTCCTTGGGGCATACCCCCATACAACGAAGCGGGCCCATAGGTTCCACCACCCCATGGTGAATCCCATGACCCTATTCCAAAACATTACGACATTAGAACCAACATAACAAACCATTCAAATGCCAAGTGGCAAGATCTAAAGCCTTGGGCTAGGCTATAAAATTTTTAAATATGAAAAGAAAGCTTTAAAACTAAGAAAAACAAATGGCTAATTAGCCATGGTTAGTGCAAAATCCAAATGTTAATGCAACAATCAAATAAATGCCCAAAATATAAGAACATGTCAATCAAGAAAATGACTAGTTCTAGCAGAAAAAAATAATGATCAATTTATGAATAAAATACATATTGAGAAATAGCACATTACAATCACTATGTGGCCTCATACCGCCACCAAAGGGGTACTCATCAAGTTGCTGGCACTCGGACATCGAGCCTTAACTCGTAAAAATATACAAGTCAAGTAATACAACTATCATCATCTCTATCTGAATCATCCCTCCAAACTCCCACAAGGATCAACATAGTCAAAATTACATGGGATTGTTCAATGAACAATCCAATAGGAAAGAGCAAGGAACTCTAGTTGCATAAGTTGAGCCTAAGGTGGTGCACCCACAATATACTGAGCAAGCTGAAGTATACTAAACAGATAAAAGTGGGTTTTAGTCTATATAAGACTCCACTTCCTCACTCATACTTGGCTCAAGATTATGAAAACCTGGTCCATGCCTCCTCTCTCCACACATACACTCTTGAAAATTTCTCCCCTTAGGGTCATCTAGTGTAAGGTTCACAACATACACAAAACTACATCACTAACACAATGGTGATTCACACAAATTAACCATGTGCATCTTACACATGGTATTTATATGGGGTATAACACAATCATTACTTTCACAGGTTACGATACATCACATTACCACATTCTGTAACCAAAGTGCAATCACTGTACAATAGGGATCATACACTCACCATATGCCCCTAAATCATGACGTAAATCATCACATATTACAAAAATCATATGTATGATGAACACAATGTCTAATATTACAACATATAGTCACTTGCAATACAATACAACACGGTGATGACATCACAATATGATCCAATTCACTTTACACCAACCTTTTCATACAACATATCAACACACCTACATATCACAAAATTCCATAATGCCCCAACACTTGTAATCAACAATAACATTTTTTTCACACACAATAAGGTGGTACATCACACATGGACTCTTCATAGAATCTATGAAATGGAGAGAGAATAATCTCATCACAAGCACATCAACATGATAAAAAATACGCACTAAGTGACATACACAACATGTGAGTTCAATAAGCCTCAATTACAACATTGTTCACATCACACTTACATCACATTACTCTTCCAATATCCACCACCATCATGCAGAATTATCACAACTCCAATCCATCCCAAAGGTTCGAGAGCATGAACCTCCACTCTGATACCAAATGTGATGACCCGATTTTACACACACAAAAACAATAGTAATTATACCAAGATAATTTTTTTTGACTTACATTTCTCACTACACAACATAGTTAGGGCTCCAAATATAGAATACTCAAAGACACATATGACACTTACAAGTCATCGACTCACATAGACACATGAAAACACCATAGGCATGTCGATGCCACACTTTTCCCAATGAATGAATACTAGCAATGACCCAATAACAAGAAAAGTACTCAAGGATTGGCAAACCCACAAAACATCATTTCTTTAGTTGCATTTTAGTTATGATCAACATTCCAAGAACATTATTGTGCAAGGAAAAATTTATCCTTTTTCCATCTACAGATTCTTAAGTTCATTCCACATTTAATTTATAGTTCGACCATTTTAAGTTGGATTTTTATCCTTTATGAAAATTTCCATAACTTACATACTTATTTGGCATAATTCAAATTGAATATAAAATCCTCAATTATCTTGTTCTTATGTTAATAATATTCTTCTCAAACATTTATTCAATGTATACCTTTTACCCTTATAACTCTAGTGAATGTGACTTGATGTCAGAATGCAATATTAGGATTTAAGGGAGATTTAGATACAAGATAGCTTTTTCCAAAAACATTCTTCGATCACGGTATAGTTATTTCATTACAATAGTTATTCTAGTTCAATGATGAACATTTTGATATGTGAATATAATATATATATATATATATATATATCTTTTGTTTTCTCGAAGTTTGATCACACCAAGGCAATTCATATTCTTTGTAACTCATGAAAATGTTTAATTAAGTTATAAGGACTCCAAGAGTGGCATTATTACTAACCTCAAATCTCATTTTCATCTTATACTTTACTTTTTCATCGCATTAAGGTCTCATTATTACCATCGCTTTATGACAAAAGAGTTACAAAAGTACTTACCTGACATCTTAAAGAAGTACATGGTTAGAAGCATTATAAACTACACATGAACCACAAGTGATTTGTGTTCAAGGTAAGGTCCCATTTTTCTACATTTCATGATTCCACATGTGAAATATTATTTATTTCTTAATGTCATAAATGGACATAACAAGGTATTACGGGACAAGATTTTAGTTTCTTGGGTTCTCTAAAGTCAACATCTTTCAAACAATTTTTTTGCAAAGAGTTACTTATAATTTTCTACCCACATGTTATCCTCCAAATCAAATAAGGTTTAGCTTAATTCCAATTTTCACCCAGGGCTTTAATCCCTATTATAGATAGATTAAGGTTAAAACGTATTTACTCTATAAAACCCTTCGTGAGAGATTAAGGAACTATATTGTCACAAGCCAAAGATAAGACATTTAGATGCGAGGGACTAAAGAGTTCACTAACAAGAATGCAAGACATAGGAATGACTATATCCCGATATCCATTTATGTCATTTGAATCCAACAAGGATTTCATTTGATGAAGAAATTTAATTTTAAAACTATCTTCGGAAGACAAGGTAGTCCACTAGGATACGAAGGAGGAGTTAGCTCTACATACTCCAAAAACATTTGTTGTGTCACTCCTATCTGTCAGGTTTATGACAATGTCACTAAACATACCGACTAAGATGATAAACCCATTCTTGGGCTCTTGTTTACCCAAACTAGGAGGTTCCATTGAGTGCAGAGTTTAAGTTAATTCTACATTTTTCAATGTCTTCTATGGTAAAAATGTATCACACATGAAGACATGTTATGCTCAGATATTATACAAGGGTTGAGTATTTCAATTAAATCTCTTTATTACATTTACAAGGTAAGAATACAACAAGCTAATTAATTAATCATTTATTGAACACTATATATGCACTAAAATATATTACTCTAAATTCATTTTACACACACACACACACACACACACACACACTATATATATATACACACACACAAAATCTTTTACCATACGTACTATGAATCAAATTGAACCTATGATTAAATACACATTTCCTAGATGTCCCTAAAAACTAGCATCTCATGCATATTAACAAATTTTGAATATAAATTTTCTGTAACATGAGACTACATTATACATATATTCATTTTACAATGAACTACATAAATTACAATGATAAATAATGAATTACACATCACCTTTTTACCATCATTCTTGTATCCTGCAAAACCACGTGAGCATGAAATCAATGATAAATCACTGGCATGGCATCCACCCTAATATAACATAATTAAAAAATTCAGTTTCCCATTTACATATAATAATAATTACAAATTTCAATTAAAAGAAAAGGTTTAGGGAAATGTATTCATTACATTTCATTTCACTTCATCTTGTAATCCAAGGAGAGAGAAAGAGAAGGGAAGAGAGAGAAAAACCATTTTGTCAAAAGCTCTATTTCACACAATAAGTTACACTATAGAGTTTTTAAACAATTATTTACATGTGTCAAAAGTTTCCATGGTGGTTTGGCAACTTGACGAGGGTCCCACAATTTTCTATTTTTACATTTTCTTGCTAGCTACAAAAATGTTCAAATTGGGTTCGGAGGCTAAGAATCCACTTTCAAAAGTTGTATTCTCAAGAGAAAACATACCATGGTTAAATTCCTACGTGTACGCTTATATACCAAGAGTTCATAGAAACTGACGGAATTTGGAACTAGTGAACAGTTCACGTTTGGCGGCTAGTTTTCTAGAGCCATTGGTCGTAATTGACCCAGTTGCAAAAGAATAAAAGTTAGCTCGAGGGCTCAGAAAACTACATCCAAAAATGATGTTCGATGGATGAATGCAACGAAAAACTTCCTACAAGTTCCCCTATATAAGGAGAATTCAATAGAGTCGACGGAACTCAAAACTAGAAAACAATCTTCAAACGGTGACAAGTTTTCTAAAGCCACCGGTCCTAATTGGTCCAATTTGACCTAGTCAAACTACACCAGAGGCCTACAAAATGCCATTTCCAAACTATCCAGAAAAGTGTTTTTTTATCTAAACTAAAAGTTCCATGTAATTTTCTAGTAAAAACACTAGAGGTTTGCGAAGACAGATAATAATTTCTCTATCCAGGTTTCAAATGGTGGTTCAAAATGAAAGCCAACTTTATAGTTTTAGTAGCTTCTTACAACTACAAAATGGTGTAACATTGCTCCCAATATGGCATCAAAATATCAAAATGTTCATTTAGGGTCAAACCAAAGGTTAAGGTGACTCCTCACATAACCAGGTACACGAATGAAGCTTAACATCCCATTTTCGAAGTTACGAAGGGTACTTAACGAGTCTCTAAAAAATGCAAAATTATCTATTTAAATAGGAGATGGTCAACATTTTTACTAGGAAGTCAATTTCATCTTGTTGATAAAACAATATTGTAGCGATCTAGTTGGGTAGGAAGTTTTCTAAATCACCTCAGAATGAGGGTTGAAGTTCATGGTTTAATACAAAAGGGTTATTTTGATTTCGTGAGTTACGACATGACATTTTATTGTTTTTCAACAAGTTAATATAAAACAATTAAATGTATTATAATCCTAATATTTTAAAATTATATTAAGTTGCAAATGAAAATCTAAAGTACAAGAGTTATGAGAGATAAGGGGAGATGAACCATGCCTGGAAATGAACTGGCGAGGTAGAAGTTGGGGAGTTGACATCGCACCCATTGATTGCACTTGCTTGCAGCCACGAAATGAAAACCGAAAATAACATCCACAATAATGTCAAAATCAGTGGCTAGTTCTATTGGAAAATCCTATGGTGGAAAGAAAGGAACAAAAAGTGCCTCTAGCTGAGTAACAAGCCCATGGTAAAGAGGCTTATCAATGCGTTTGGGATAGCAACCAAATGCCATGTATCCAAAAAGATAAAGGTGGTGTGCAACCACAAGTCCATTACCACCATTGTTGTCAGGGCCACAAATAATTAACACCCGGTTGTACTCATTCATTTTGTAAACCTCTGCTATGGGTGTTGCAACACTGAGGCCTACCAACTCCATCAACTGGTCTACACTAAATCCAAGAGGGCTCATAAGGAGTTCATCAATCGCAGCAACATATTTCTATGAAAGGTATGATATTGCTTCTAGATCATGAATGTGTTGAAGGGGATGAATAACTTTTGTTCCCATTTCTTCATATCCAACCATGCTCTGATGACAATCACATTTAAAAGATGAAAATCTAGAACATGTGACTTGCACTTGAGAGCTCCAGAGGTAGCTACAACATTTAGGAGCCAATAAGTGGTGAGCTGACAAAGCTAAATTTACAGGCCCAAGCCCTAAGGATGTCTTTTCTCTCCCAATTACATTGAAATCACACCAACATTATGTGAAAAAAAAATAGATATTTGGGGAAAAATAAGAAAGAGGAAGCTTCAACAGGATGACCATCATTCTTGCTAACTAATATCATCCATGAGGCCACATTACGGGCATTTATTCGAACAACTCACATGCCAAGTACATGCTTCCACATTTTACATTCACGTATACCAGAGCATTTGCAAATACAACATCTGACAAAATTCCTCAATCTTTTATGATTTTTTGGAAGTTCATCCCTATCCCAAAACTCACATTTGGCACAGGCCGAGAAAGGCGGGCAAGGGAAAGTCAGATTTTCCATTATGGTTTGATGGATGTCCTCCTGTACTAAGCCCGCATTTTACACAGGCATGGAGGTTACTTGCAGGTTTCTAAACCTTTTCAACAAACCCATTCTATGTATATCCTACATTCATTACATTTCACGAGCCCTTGATTATTTCCAAAAATTCTGGTGAATAGTTTACTTGTCTTACGCATGTTTCCACATTCTGCAGGCATATGAAGGGACGTGACAAATTATAATGGAGGTTGAGTTGTCCATGTGCCCCACCTGCTCCATTATATGCACTTTTGAGAAATTCACTCCTATCATACTCGATATATGCTTCCCCCCACATCTACTTTCCACCAAATGTGCTTCTGGTTTTGATTCGGATCTAAGAAAATTGTTTGTATTTAATGTGTGCATGATGTGACAGGTCTGGGAGACTATCTAAAAGGTGTCACTCTCTAGGTTCTTCCACATGTAGCCCCCCTACAAAGGTGGATGCCAGGTATGGGCACTACATGAATATTCAAACAACCCTTCCCTAATCATAAGAAATAAGAAACAAAGAAGCCAGATCCGGGTCAATCATATGATAATTATAAGATTATAAACTATGTATACACCCAAGCCAATAATCCTTTTGATTTGTTAATAGGTTATATTCATTCATCCAATAAGAAAATCAATATCATTAGGATCATTAGCAATGATTGCATTGTCGCAACATGACATGCACACATAGAAATACCAGAGGCCCCTTTGAATGTTGTTCCCTTATCTTGACCTTAGGAGAATTGATATGATTTGATAGATTAACTTGAGAAAAATCCTACTAAGATTTCAATATTAGACTTGCTCAAGATATCAAACACCCATAAATACATTCTTTATAAAACCCTTCAAGGGTCGGGAGTGTCCACAGAAGTTGATCCTTTACGCCTCTAAGAAATGGTTGCACATCTTGAGCTTGATGACTCCATCTTCTTTGACTAGTGCGAAATCCCACATAATAATCCTACCCATAACCTACCCCTATACATTGAGGTAGTTGTTACTCATAGGAAGATTAAGAGAGTTCTTGTGGATAATGGATCCGGATTGAATATTTGCACCTTGAAGTTAGTTAGACAGTTGGGATACAAAGACATAGAGCTAGATTCTCATGTAATAACCATTACAACATACGAAAATGAGGAACGAGAGTTAGCTGGCACTATAGTGATACCTATGGAAGTAGGGCTGACAAAACATGATACAAAATTCCATGTTCTTGAGCTAGATCTTCCATACAACATGCTTCTAGGTCGACCATGGATCCATGTCATGCAAGCAAAGGCCTTCTACCTACCATCAATGCATTAAATTGTATAATGGAGGGCACCCAGTTACTATTCATGGAGATCCTAAACCATTTGCACATTGTAGAGCACTACATAGCTTCTCCAGATCAACATATGACTATCCTTCAGTGGACATTGTTGTCCCATTACAAATAGAAGATTTCAAAGCTAGAGTTGATCCTAACATGCTACAAGTTGTGGTTAAAGACCCTTCTTCATCACTGAATCCCTTTGCTTCATGGGAAATGAAGGTGGGATTGTATGGTACAATAGAATATTTCAATATTCAACAGGCCCTCTTAGTTTCTAACCTATCACTCTCACCTAAGACACGTGGTAGACTTGACTTCCAATTTACAAGCACATGGGCTAGCTGCTCTAGTCCCTTCGAAAGGTTTTCTCCTCGTGGTCTTCTATCAGATGAGAATATGCTAAGTGACCCTCCAAATTGAATACTAGAAGGAATGAAAGCTTCATGTAATGAAGCTCCACATTATGCCAAAGCACATAGAATGATGCATGTCATGGGGTATCAGGGATTTGGGTGTGGACCAGATGCACAAGGTAGACTAGAACCTTTTCCAATCCCCCTAGGAAATATAATAAACATGGCCTTGGTGTGAAGAGTCATAATCTTCCACCCTCTAAAATTGATGATACTTCCTCGGACATTGAAAATGATTCACTTCATTAGATAGTGATGTAGATTCCCATTGTAGTATCTATGAAGATCTTGCCTCTACTAACATGTTCCTAGATTCTGCTATTTTTACCCTATCTCAGTCCAATCCCCAAACTGACTCTCAAATCACCCTTGTGTATCCCAACCTTGTTGATTGGGACCAATGACTTCATATGCCAATTGATTTCTTCGAAAATGAAGAATCCATAGCAGAATTCATGGGTATTAGAGATGACATTCGAGAAGTGATCACAAGAAATGTTTCTTCATCAAATTAGATGCATGTGCATATTTTGGGGAAGAGGAAATGTGTGGTCACCTAAACAAGAAAATAACAAGCAAGGGAAAAATTACCACAGAAAAGCCTTGCAGAAAGAAAGAGCTCAAATCCCATAGTGAAAACCTCTTTGAGGCACTTGTGGATAAACAAAAGGAAGAGCCAATGGAGCTAATAGTCGACCCATGCAAAGATACAACTCTATTTGATCCACCTATTGAAGTGGATTCTACTCTTCCCCTTGATCCTATCTATTGTAGACACCACATTTGGGTCACACTTGCCTTGATCCCTTTCAATTAATCAATGTAACACATACACATAGCCATAACCCCTTTACCCCACATTGACATTAATTTAATCACTTACAATTCAATTAATATTTATCCTCAGTTTTCATACTTGACACCACCACATACTGGAGTGTCATCCACATCATACCCATATTATCTCCCCCTTATATTGCAAGGGGTGCTCCATCATCACAACCCACAAATGATCTTATCAAAATGATGATGGATAAGATGCCGACATTAGAAACATTTGTCTCCATCTTGCATTATTCTATGACATACGATGAGATTTTCAATGATCCCATTCACCACTCCATTCCGATCCGTCCATACCCTACTCATTTGGAAATTCCAAAATTCAATTGATTCAATAGCAAAGAATACCCACAATAGCATTTGCAGTCTTTTAAACATGTGTGTTATCTCATCGATCACGATGACGAGTTTCTCTTGCAAACATTCCCAATGACCTTGAAGGGACCTATTTTAGATTGGTATAGTGCTCTACCCAGGAACTCTATCTTTGCATTTAATTAGGTAGGTTAGGATTTTCTAGACCACTTTTATATCAACATTGTTAAGAAGGTCACAATGACCGACTTGTATGTGACACACCAATATGAGGAAGAATCTATCACAATTTTTTTCGATCATTGGTGTGGCCTCGATTAATCAACTCACATACCAACTACTTTAAACCGAGTTAATATATTTATTTACCTAAGCTTGTGCTAGAAACATCTCACCAACTCTCTAAGTCCAAAGTTTCTGCATAATTGACGAGGCATTCACAATGGCCCGAAACTTTAAATCCATGTTATTGAGGAGAAGAAGTTGCAATTACGTAACAAAAATGCTCCCTTCAAAACCAATGATTCTTCTTCTTCATCCAAACCACAAAATAATTATTCTAAAGAAAAAGGATATGCCAATGTAGTGGTTTTAAAAGCTGGCCCTTCTCATCCATCCAACTAATCAAAACCTTCTTCTAATCTTTCTCCTATTCAAATTTCTAGTTCAAGTGGGAACAACAAAAATATACTCCCATTGGAGAACCTTATTCTTTTGTTTTGGAAAACTTCTAAAAGTTGGAGAAATCACCCTTCCACCCATCAAAACACATACTGGTTTTGACCCTTCCCATCCTGTACCTACATGGTACAAGGAGAACGATTACTGCAATTATCACCATGTTAGAGGTCATAGTGATGGTAATTATATAAATTTCAAAAACATCGTCCAAGAATTGTTAGATAATGGATATCTCATCTTGGATAACCCCAATGCACCAGCTAACCAAAACCTCCACATCTTCAAGAAATCGTTTCCAAATCACACCCCATCATCTAGCCAAGTTGGTGAAACCTCAACTAATGATAGTAATGTTCAAGAGGTCCATCCCATTTTTGATATCATACCGGATCCTTCTTCTCAGTTTCCTCCCATCTCATCTATTGAGGAAATTATTGCATGAGCTCCTCCACCCATGGAGGCACCTATTTCATCTTCTTCTCTACCCATAGAGGATTCTACCTTACCTTCTTCTTTACCCATGGAGGATTCTGCCTTATCTTCAAATGCATCTATCCCACTCATCTCACCACCTATTGAGCAACCCACATTACCCATTCTTCTACCTATGGAAGATCCCAACGTACTCTCTTATTTACCAAAGGAAGAGCCTATACAATCAACCTTGCCTCCTCCTCTACCCATAGAGGACCCACTAGTGGCATCTCTTCCTATTGGTGACAATTCCCCACTAGCTTTTAAAGACCCTATCAATTTACTATCATCTCTTCTACCCATAGAGTTTGAAGCCAACCATTTCCCTATCTCACAGACATTCTTTACAAGGATTACTACTAAATAAACATCATCCCCCTCCACTTTTATGTCATTCTCACATTTGTCCAACCGCTTGGATTATGTTGACAATTCCATGCTTTGGGGGCATCTTCGGCTTCATGTTTTAACTCAAAAGAAAATTTTGTTTGCTAAAAATTCCATGATCTATCCAAAGGTGTTTAAGACAACCAAACCCACCATTACCATGCCAGTTATAATCACTCTTCTTAATCAACCTCACCCAAACCTAAAATTTTACCATTAACCAAAAATTTTCCTATGCCTAAAACCCTACCTACACCCATACCTTCACCCATGTTCAAACCCATTACCACATTAGGATTCATGTTGACATCAAACCTAGTCCATCCTCCTATCAAACTAGATTTATCCACATCCTCACAAACCATCACAAAGAATATTCCCCCACCTAAGAGGAAAACCCAACCTCTTAGGATGCATACACCAACTTCACCCACTACCCTCCATCACCTTCACCACTTCCTTTTATCCTAGGTCCGCACCCATCAACCTTGGTAAAGCAGCCTCCTACCCAAGGTAAACCAAAAACACAACAGCCCACCTCCTCGTCACGATCTTCTATTCCACCCAAATTACCTACACAACCTACACCTTTGCCGTTACCTACATCCTTTCCACCTCCCATACCTACACCACTTCTGGTATCCTCATCATTACCCTAACATTCCCTTTTTCTCAACTAGTTCTTTCCACATTGCCTCCTACCACCATCTTCACCGCACCTCCATTATCACCTTGGCTAACCCGTCCCCTTCCGCCATCTTCCTTCCCTTCTACATCACACACTCCTTATACACCTTTACCCAAGAAGGTGCAACCTAAGCCAAAGCACCACTACCTTCTAAAGAGGTAGTTAAACATACACTTCCTCCAATAACCAGATCACCGGTTACACCTTTATCCAAAAAGGTGCAACCCAAACCCAAAACCGTACTATCTACCAAACAGTAGTCAAACTAACTCAACCTCCGATTCCACCTCCAATGATGCCTCTCACACCAAAGTCACCCAATATTTCATCCGGCACGCACACTCACTTGACATTGTGATCCATTGGCGGGTCTTATGCCAACATCTTAGCTAACATTTTGGAAATATTTATCATCACATTGCCACCGCTTAGACCTTATGACCCACTCAAATATAAACAAGAAGGGTTTGATGATACCAAAATTTGTGCTTATCATCATTTTTCAGGGCATGATGTCGAGAACTAGGACCCCATTCCACCTTTTCCTATTACCTAGCCTCACCCAATACCTATTCAGTGACCTCCATCTCCACATCCACAACCCTTTTACCCTCCTCAATCATTTGATATCAACATGGTCTACATTAGAGAACTAAAAAAACTCCTCCAAAATGCCAATGCACCATACTCCTTTCACATGACTCTTTTCCTTCACCACTTTTTTTGCCCATCCTACTGCTATACCTTTCACGACACACCTTCTTCTTCACCTCAGATCAATATGGTTCAAGTTGCCACTCAAGCTCAGAAGGAAAAAGAAAAGGAGAAAACAACCAATTCATCTGTACATATTTACCTTACATTTCGTCAGCACCTGCCCCTAAGTTCACCATCTGTGGACCCGTATACCCCATTTTGATGGGGTTTCCCATCGTATGATGATTAAAAAATTGTACTAGTATCCTCTCAAAATGTCTTTGTATGACCTCATCCAAACCTCTAAGTCTCATCATCAGGCCCTCATCGAGGACTTCCAATCTATTAAGGTTCTACCTAATGACCCCACACTTGTTTTCACCATTATCAATCCTCATCATGTGGCTGTTTTCACCACTTTGCCTCTATCTTCTTCTCCAACTACCATTCATCAAGTATCCACTCTTAGTTTCTTTGATGAAGATATTTTACCTCTTTAATAAGATTATCCCAACCCCTCCCTATTAATTTCCATCTATGTTGATTATATATGTGTTCAACGCATTCGATCAATGGAGGTGCCGATATCAACAACATTTCCTCCCATGCGTACAAAAAAATGGGCATCCCTACAATTGCATGCATAATAACCCAATTTTGTTGTGTTCATTTAACGATGCCATGAATTCCACCCTTAGGACCATAATTATCCACATTTGTGTGGGCCCCTGTGCCATTCCCAAATTATTATATGTCTTAAGGGGGAATTCTAATACAATTTATGCTTGGTAAACCCTAGATTCATGCCATTGGTTGTGTTCCTTTAACCTTACACCATTTT
Source organism: Taxus wallichiana var. yunnanensis (assembly GCA_018340775.1). Classification (NCBI taxonomy): domain Eukaryota; kingdom Viridiplantae; phylum Streptophyta; class Pinopsida; order Cupressales; family Taxaceae; genus Taxus; species Taxus wallichiana. The sequence continues at coordinate 689,247,364 of CM031242.1, read as the reverse complement.
AAAATTTGAACATGAGGGGAAAAACTATACCATTCTAGCCGACCCTTCACCATTCAAGACCTGTAACATGTTGTATATACGCAATGATGTCCTTATAACAATTAAGGCATCTACCACCCTTACCACTTATTTTTCATCCACTACCTCATCCACCACTTCTATCACTACATTTTCCATAACCAACTCCACTATTACCACTTCTACCGCAGCTTCTACAGCCTGGCCCATCAACCAAACCATCTAATTCTTAATCATCTAATGCCTCTTCTTCTAATCCTTCCAAAGTTGATTTATCTATCCCAGCTACCCACATACTAACCACTGATCCCTTAGAAGTTATTTTTCAATGCCTCACTTTGGGGGAGTACCAAATTTATAACATTAACACATTCCTTACTCCTCAAGAGTATGGTAACCTTCATCAACACCCACACTATAATCACCAAGTAGGTGAAGTTTTCCCCTATGGTCCTCCCCACCTTCACACCAACCTAACATATGGGGGACTTGATATTTCTACCTACTCACTTGAGCCACCTTCCCAAACTTGACCATTTTCATCTGATCTCTAATCTCTCACCAACCACCACTTCACCCACACCTTCCTTCATCGTTGCACTTGGAAAGGCTTTGGATTTGGCTTCTATGAACAAGGTCACCATACTATCATTCCTTGCACCACCCATAAGCATAAATACCATAGTGGTATTGGATTTTCCAAACCATCTTCCAAGAAGGCCCGAGTTGAACTCATTAAGGATGATAAACCTTCTCCACCCCATTCACCTACCTCACCACCTTCACCTATGGAGTCTATGGATCTAGAATCCATTCCTCCTAACTTTTTTTTTTGTGAACACCATTTCCTGGGACCTCTAACTTATTAGCATGATGACGAGGCTCCTTCTTTTCTTCCCTTTATGTATCTTGACATGATTGATGATGAAACACATTCTATGAGTATCGTTGAATGTCGGACGATGAGTCTATTCTCACCTACCTTGGTGTGGAAGATTATGATATTCATTGATCTTTACCTTTTGAGATTTAAACCATGTTGAATGAATCGACCATAGAAATCAACATTCACACTCGAATGATGCACACATTCTAAAGATAGGCCAATCTTTAGATGTTGAATAGGAAGCTTTCACTTCTTTCCTCCAAGATCATAACAATGTTTTTTCTTGGTCTCACATTGATATTCCAGATATTGACCCAAATATCATGGTCCACAATATCGTAACCATTCCGATGCCAAACCTATGAAAGAGAAGCTGCAAAAAATGCATCCTCGCATTGCCCTTCTTGTGAAAGAAGAACTCTAGCCCTAGTTTTTTTCCTTCATTCTACCCATTGGTTATCCCCAATGGATCTCTAATATCATTCATGACACTAAAGTGACAGGGGGATCCGCATTTACATGGATTTCTATGATCTTAACCTGGCTTACCCCAAAGATGATTTTCCTCTAACCTAGTATTAACCAACTAGTTAATCTCATCACTGGCCATAAGATGTTATCACTCATGGATGGTTTCTAATGTTATAACCAAATATTACTCACCCCATAAGATCAACACAAAAGCGGATTCATCACTCCTTAGGGAACCTTATTCTATTGTATCATGCCCTTTTGTCTTAAAAATTATAGTGCCACATATCAACGGACTATGAATTATATATTTCATGAAATCATGCATAACATATTGGAATATTATGTCGATGATCTTCTTGCAAATATAAACATCAAGTTGAACACCTTGTAGTCCTCAAAGTTTTCTTTGACCATCTCTCATCAAATATTGGGTTCGCCTTCAACCTAAGAAGTATTTCTTTCGCTATTCTCTCGGGAAAGATCCTTGGTGTTATCATTTTTTTCCATGGCATTGAAGTTTATCCCATTAAAATCAAGGACATTCTTGAGATGCCTCCACCTACTAACCTTCATCAAATTCATAGTTTGCAAGGAAAGTTACAATCTATTCATCATTTTATTTCTCATCTTTTTATCACTACCATTGATTTCATCATCTTCTCATAAAGAATGTCACTTTCAAATGGGATGATGAATGCCACAAATCCTTCTACGCATTAAAACAATACCTCCTCCAACTACTTGTACTCATCCCGCTAAAGGATGAAAAACCATTTTACCTCTATATTTCTGCCACAAACCATTCCTTGGGTGCCATGCTCACTCATCATGATGAGCAACACATGGAGCAAATGGTTTATTATATAATTCTTACACTTTTAGATTATGAAACTAGGTATACTCATGCCAAAAAACTCTACCTATACTTATTAATTGTAGCTACAAAACTACGCTATTACCTAATCAACCACAAAACCTTAATTTTCACCAATACCAACCCTTTACATTACATGTACGCTAAGCCTTACCAACACCAACGTGTTGCACATTGGCTCATGCTTCTTGCAGACCTAGATCTTAAATTCATCCATAAAATGTCTATTAAAGGAAAAACCATTGAGGACCAACTTACAGACACACCTCTTTCGAAATCAATATTCTAACTTTGATTTACCTGATGAATCCATCTCTACCCTCTTCCTCGACAACATTGTTTATCGAAGACTTATTTTCCGATCATTCTAAATGTTAGCATGGGGGTGGCACAGGGCTCATCCTTATTCCTCTTGATGGTGAACCTATGCCTTTATATTTTAAACTATATTTTGATGCACTGGTAACATTTCCAAATATGAAGCACTCATGTTAGGTCTTCAAACTGCCATAGGTTTAGATGTTAGATCCATTAATATCTTTGATGACTCCCAAGTAGTTGTGAACTAAGTCAATGGATTTATACCAATTTCAAAAAAACAAGGTACTTCAAAAGTATAAACATCATGTTGACATACTTTTGATTGCCTTTAATCATTATGAGATTCAAACCATTTGTTCTACACTAACAAATTCACAAATACCATGGCCTGCCTTGCTTCTCAAATACATGCTTCTCCTTCCGACTCAAAAATATTTGTCACAATAAAAAGGTTGTAATCACCCTCTTATATGTTCCGAGATGTCAAATTTTTTGAAGAATTGAAACCGATCCACGTGACATCGGTATAAGCAATTTTCCAATTACCTTTCCCTCTTAATTTTTCCTCCGAAACTTACTCACAATGGACAATGAACCTTACTCAAAAGTGTCTCTCACTATGTCATCATGGGGGTCTTCTCTACAAATGTGGATTTGACAGTATCCTCCTATGATGCCTTACAAGTTCTAAAATCCCATACACCATTAAAGAAGTTCACGATGGGATTTGCGGTGATCGTTTCATTGGCCTCGTTGTCACTAAACATATCCTTCACATGACTACTATTCACCAATCCTAAACCAAGATTGTTATGACTATGTCAAACGTTGTGTGAAATGTCAACAACATACTAATATTCACCACACCCCTAGTCACGCCTTATAGGTTTCCAGAGACCTTTAGCCTTTCTCCCAATGGGGTTTGGATCTCGTCGGAGAAATTAACCCTCATTCTTCTCAACATCATCAATGGATCATCACTACAACTGAATATTACACTAAATGGGTGGAAGTCATACCTCTCATTTCTATAAAAGATGATTAAATTTGTGAGTTCATCAACCATCACATCATTTGTCACTTTGGTGTTCCTCAACACCTCATCACTACTAACAAAAACAATTCAAAAATAAGACCCTATGCAAACTCTATGACACCTTTGGCATTCAACTGAGTTTTTCTTCTCCTTATTATCCTCAGATGGCCAATCCAAATCAACTAACAAAATTCTTATGAAATTAGTTGACGATATTGGTAAGGATTGACACATGCACATTCCTTTTTTCTTATGGGCTTATTGCACTAGTATTTGTACCTCCACTGCTGCAACACCTTTCTCTTTGGTCTATGATAGAGGTTGTCTTACCTCTCGAATTCCAAATTCCATCACTTCGTATCTCACTCAAATACATGCTCAATGATGATGAATTTCTCCAAGACCATTTGGCCCAACTTGAGCTTTTAGATGAATGTCATTTAAATTCTCTCGATCACCTTCAAATCTATCAAAAACGTATCAAACGTTCCTATGAAAAACATGTCCATGAACGAACCTTTAAGGTTGGTGATCTTGTCCTAAAGGAAAATAAACATGTAACCAAATCGAGAAAAGTAAATGGGGAAATTTTTCTCGTAATTAGCTTGGACCCTATATCGTTACTCATACCTATGGATCAAGTGCTTATCATTTATCTTCCCTCGAAGGTAAACTCGAACTTGAGCCCCTTAATGCATTACATATTCGATCATTCTATTGTTGAATCAAGTAATATATCATCTTTTTCTATTATGCACTCATCCCTTGAGTAACCATTCATTTCATCTACCTCTTTTAAGGAACAATGACTAAACAAGAATCATGTGATTATCCATCACCTTTTAGCCTTATCTTCAATATGAGTACCATGGTTCTACTGATGACATGATTATCATGGATACTTTTTGTCATTTTTGGGATGGAATCCCATGGTCGTTTCATCACTTAAAACCTCTCTTTCATAGCTAACCTCTGTGTGATATGGATTTTCCTTCATAAAAGAAGCCTATACTTCTTTATAGTCTTGTCCATGACCTAAAAGTCCAAAATAAATAAATTTAAAAGTAATATATGTGATATTCAAATTTAACTCCTTGAGTCAAACTTCTTATAAATAGATGACTCCCTTAAAAGGACATCTAACTTTCCATGTTGTTTATATAAGTGGATTGCTCCCTCGAAGGACAACTATACAAAGTTAGCCCTATTATACATAGTCTATCAAAAAAGAAGACTATTTCTACAAAATAAAAATAAAATATTATGAAGCTTCCCACATTGATTAGCTTCACGAATATGTTAAAGAGTCATTCTATTCATCCTACATAGAATTCATCATCGATCATCAATAAAAAGAAAAAGTAAAAAGAAAATACAAAAAATCAATAAAAATACAATTTTTTCATCATGGACTTTCCTATTTTGGTTTTGGGTATCTTGTAGAAGAGGCATGTTGTCTCACAACCAATATTATGCTAAAAACCCACTCTACCTTACCTTCCTTTCTTTCTTATCTTCTAAATGCATAAGGGACGTGATGCACATGTGACACTTTGTGATCATGTAACTTCTTTCACCCTTAGAATAGTCAATCATGCACTGCCTTTAGGGGTTTAAGTTCATAAACCCATCCTCAGTATGCTCATTATGGTCTTTTCCAACTCTGTAGCATTTTTCCTCTTTTACCATTCACCTCTTTTCTTACTTATTGATTCTCCTACATAGAACTAGATCTTCGATACTTAATTTTTGGGATTTCTTCTCCTTTCACCTACCTCAACATTCCTCATCTATTTTCATCAACCCACTTTAAACATTCCATATTCCTAAACAACCTAGACTTCACCATGCCTAAACAACCTAGACTTAACCATACCTAAATGACCTAGACTCAATCATGCCTAAAACCAACCGACCCATTCATCTACCTCATCATATTCTTCCCTATCTTATGGGAGAACTACATCGGCTTGAGGCCCCTTTTTCGCTGGGGTTTTATAGGCAACACTCCAAGGGCATGGGGCCGTGGAGGTTAGCTTAACCACTCTTTCCCCTAACCATTCCTCCCTTTAATACATATCATAACCTAGTTAGTTTCCATCTACACAATAACTTGGAAATTAACATATCACAAAACATACATCATTTCATTATACCTGAATCATCTAACATTTCCATGATATCAATTACTCGGAAATTTAACCAAACCATATCTACAACACATAATTTCTAAAAAATAGTAACTTGGAAATTTTTGACTCAACCATGCCTCATCGACCTAGAATCCATCATGCCCTGTATTTGACTCAACCATGCCTATACCTAACTCAACCATGCCTAACTATGACTCAATCATTCCTAATAAACCTTGAATCAATCATGCCTAACCCACCCAGTTTTCATAATAACAATAACCATGGAAATAAAACCAAGTACATCACAAAGTTCAAAAATCCAAAAACCCTCTATGTCATTTTCCCAAAGTAGAAATGAACAAATGAATCTATAAAAGGTGGATTCAAAATATAACTTGGCGACATCACATTCTCTTGACCGTATCGGTCACGTACCCTATATGTATCATGGTCAGTTTATCTTGACTAAAATCGGTTCCCCTTGATCGGTATCATTTAGCCTATTTGAGCCTACTATACCACTTATCATCACATTTGATTTCCCGAAACCCTTTTCATCTTACCCAAGTCTACACCTAGCCTTATCACTCAACCTAATTGCCTAATTACCTATCACCTAACCGCCTAGTCATTTGGGGCATGTTTTTGCCTCTACACGGCGGCCTGCATATGGAATTACCTATTACCCAACCGGCCTATGGCTATTTGACACTTGAATTAATTTACTCGTTATACCTTGTGATGACACTACTCGTGTTGTTCAACCTAATGACCTTACCTTTCCTAATGTCATGTTGTTTATCCTAACCAAACCTTAGGTGCTCTAGAATATACCTTTACCCATTCATATACCTCACCGCAGTTGTATTTTAGGACCATACCCTCTACCTTGGATACCTAAACCACATCAACCTTGTTTGGATAAACTTATCGACCTTTGACAATGTAGAGTTTATGCACTCTTCAACCTAGTACTTTGTCACATTTTATATGTGTGCATGCATTTGAATGCCACTACCTATTACCCAAACCGATATCACCATTACCTATACCCCACCTATAACTCATTTTTCATCACTTCTTCCTATATCAAACCACCCACTGAATCAGTCTATCACTTCATCAATTCCTGGTTTAAGGGAGATCACCTCCACCCATACTTTTGGAAACCTAACCTACACTCATACGGAACAACAACCTCTATTTTTTTCATAATCACTTATCAATAAACGCTACGTGAAAAAAAGGGGCACATGTAGACGCTAAATTTGGGTCACACTCCCCTTGATCTCTTTCAATTAATCAACATAATGCATACACCTAGCCATGATGCAACATCCCAAAATTTCTTGTAAGTTAAATTAACTACGGTAAGTCTAAATAGGATTAGACGAGACCATCATTGGGTGTAAAATTCATTTGATTAGTCATATCATGACCCACAACTTCTGCTGCGGGGTATGACATTGTGGAAATGAATAACCCCGCACCCACTTTGATTATCCTTCCTAAAACATGATTAGGCCTTAATCATAGCTTAAACAGTTCATAAATGATAGTGAATCTTTCAGTTATTTTTATTCCAGTTACTTTATTTAAATTAGTTTTGTCATCTTTTGTTTTGTTTGACTTTTTTGTAATGACCATGATGAATATTGTCTCTGTTTTATTTGACAATGCTATATCAAACCAAATTTATGAGAATATTCGAATTATTATTTATGGAATTGGTGATTTTCATTTGTTTGAATGTTTTATATGGAACATGGGAATTCGAATAATTATTATGATAACATAATGTTGGCAATATGGGGAATTATATTATAATGATTAATTTTACCATTAAAGTTAGGTATCAATTAAAATAAAAAAAAAAAATGCATTATTATTTTTTGAAATTATATATTTAAATCATATAAGAATTTGGCATGTAAATCAAAAGTTAAAAGAATAATATTTTAATATTTAAATATGAGAGTTTTGAAAGGGACACACTTTCATCTGAAACCAAGTATGTGGCATGTATTGACGCATGAAGCAATATTGGGAAGCCCGAAAATTCTTCATTATAGTATAGTTTCTTCATTATACTTTCTTTTATTTCTCCTTTGTTTGTTTTCATTCTTCTCTTCTGGAATACCTACGTGAGTTTTGGAGGAAATAAGGATTCAACTTGTTGGAGAGGGAAGAGTAGAAGGTTTCCAATTCTGGGGTTACTTTAGGCATGAATATCTTCTCCCTTCTCTACAACATTATTTGTAAATAATGAGGAAATACACATTCTGTTTTAAATGGCAATTAAATGAATTTGTGGACAACTTCTGATTTAATTTCTTGGAAATGAAATCTAAAAAGGAAAGTGATGGATTCTGTATTCTCTTAAGTTTCCTTTGTGTGGTTTTAGCTAAACCTAGAAAAACACGGATGGGTGTTCCTAATCAATTTTTATTTTATTTTATTTTCTAATTAAATTTGATTTCTGGAAACCCAAATCAATTTTTGCCTCTGGGTTTTATTACAGTCAAACAATAATTTATTTGTATGAGCAAAGTGATTTGGGTAGTGTGAAAATGGTTTTACTAGTAATTTCATCATTTTTCCTAATATATTTGCTTCCGATTCTAATAATTTCTAAACAAAAAGAAATTAATGCTGGAATGAATTGATTTGGATATGTACAAGTTGATTTCCTGTAGGTATAATTTTATTACCTAATTGAAAAATAAATTAGTGTTAACAGCATGTAAGATGACTTAGTTTTTCTTAAAGGATTTCATTGTTGGAAGTGTTAGAAACTTAGTGTTGTTATTCTATGCAAATAGACTTCAAAATTATCATCTTGTGGTATGTGGTTCATTTGTTTTTTTATCGTCGGTTACACGAAAGAACACGTTAAAATGAATTAATAGAGGTTTTTTTTTTTACATTGTTTTTAGTTGCTCCTATATATATATATATATATATATATATATATATATATAAATGTATTTTGATTGTATTTTGATTGTTTGAAATAAAATTATTGTGTGTTTTATAGAGATGCTCATTACCTAGAGGGAATATGTCTAATTGGTATTTGAAAATGATGATTTTAGATAGTTTTGTTAAGTTGTTTGTTGATTGGAAGGTAAGAAAAATAATAGTTGAATATGTACCATGTGAAGCATGATTTGCTTGTGGTTTAATCAGAATTTAGATGTTGAATGATTATGGTTTGATTATGTCTTGATCCTTGTGATTAGAGTGAAACATGATTGCTGAAATAGAAATTGGTTGTTCTATTTGTGTACATTCATAGTTGTATCTTGATGAAAAACATCTAATAATACATTCTCCACTATATTATCATACATTTTTTGATAAAATAATATGTATATCATTTCATATTTTATTAAATAATTACATCAAAAAAATGGAGGCAATTTTCATGCCAGTTCATTTTGAACTGGCAACATACCACTACTTCAGTCTTGCAGGACACGTTCAAATATGTGGAAACTCGTGTCTTGTGAAGTTTTATTGTAGCATGGATCTAAATGAGATACTTGGATTTCAATTTGTAGAAGGATGATATCCCAGAATTTTGACTAAATTTATTGGGATCTTGGACCCCTTGTTAATATTCAAACCTCACTATGTGAGAGTTACCATAATAGTTATATATTTCACCTTAACGGCATATGTAATTTATGATTTTAATAAAGAGATGATTCCCTTGTATGTAATAATATCTCAATATGAGTAAATGATAAATACTAGAAGTAAGAAATCTTACTTATCATAAATTGTTAAATTTATTTATTTGATATTTGTCAATGTATGAGGCCGATAATTAGGTAATTATTGAAACAATCAATTGTCTTTAATTTCTAAATTAAATATGTTATTTAGTGGTGTAGCTAATCGAAGGAATAATTAAATATACATGTTTTAATATATATTTAATTCGGCCTTTGGTAAACTTGGTATTAATATGATAAGATTGTAAATATTGTTGTATAGAGAATGGAAGAGTATCATTGTAAAAGGTAATTTAAGGTTAAAAAATGAAGCGAGAGAGGGAAAAGAGAAACTAAATGGGAAGATAAATAGATGAAAAGATCCATTAGGCATATTAAGGGATAAGTACATGCAAAATGTTGAAATAGATACATTTTAGCGTAACGAATGTACTTATCTCATGATGATCCTAGTTGGCCTTTGGCATTTATCTTGATATAAACTCTTCTAAGATAGGTTAAATTGGAAATAAAGTAAATACAAACTATAAGATCTAGATAAATGTGAAAGGGATAGTTGTGAGGTGGAAAAAGACTTAAACTCATAAGACTAGTGTGCTTTCTTGAGTTTAGTCGTAACCGCATTTGGTGGAAATTTTTTTGGCCAAATTAATGCATTGATGGTTGTGCATTGTCGATCACCTAGTCCTCCAATTAAATTAAAATTTCAAGTAACCTAATCATGGGAAGTCGAACACTGAACATGAGGTAGGAAATGGTCAAATACCGGAATACGAAGTAGGAAAACTAGCTTCGTGGTAGACCCAAGGACTTTCACATGGTTCCCATGACTTGAAAAAGGTTGAGCCAAAATGCTAGTAAGCATTGTCACTCGAAATAGTGGCAAAGGGAGATCATGGAGATCTAGATACACCCTTCTCAACCGCACATGGCTTACACGGATGTTATCAGATAGATCAAAAGAAAAAAATTGATTTAAAGAATTTGATTAAATAAATCTGTATGATTACAGTTGTGTAATCTATTTTATGTATGTTTTAAAAAATATATCCTCATTTTCTAGTTCTAGTAATTTGAGCATTACATTTTGGTATCAGATCCAAAGGCTCAGACACTTGGAAATTAATGGGACACATGTTCTAATCAAAAGTATCCTCTTTTATAAAAATAAGAAACTTTGGCTAGGCCTGCAATAAGAGCTATATGGTGAGTGAGATGGGGTAATTATTGATGGCGTGCGGATAATACCTCTTCTTAAGTTAGAAGAAATCCTCAACCTTTTGAATGACACCTGAAACCGAGTTATTTCCTTAGAACAACAAGGTCAGGGTGGTGAAGAGAATGAGGATCGTAGGGATGAGAATCAGGGTGATGAGCAATATGATGATCAACCTGAGCACTTGAATGAAAGGGAAAATAAGAAAGCAAGGCTAGGTGATGAGTTAGCAAGGGACATTAAAAGAATATCCCCACCTAAATTTGATGGTACAACTCTTGGGGATGGTGCTAAAAATTGGCTCTTTGAAATGGAAAAGTATTTTGAGATTAGGGACTTTTCAAAGGAGACAAAAGCAGTATGGGGAGCCTACCAATTGTCTGTGAAGCATCTTCCTAGTGGGATAACCAAAAATGGAACTAGGAATTGATTCTTGTATGATCACGTGGGAGCGGTTCAAGGTCTACCTCCATCAAACATGGCTACCTTAGCTACACTTTGACCAAAATATGGTAGAATTCCAAATTTTGACTCAAGGAAAGTACTTAGTTACAAAATATTGGGAACGTTTCATTCGATTGCTGAAATATGTTCATATGCATCAAAAGGATGAGAAGTTTAGAGTGAGAAAATTATAATAGGATTGAGTCCTAGCATTGGTGGAGAGGTAGATGTTCATGGACTTACCTCGATGGAAACAGTGTTTGAAAAAGCTATTAAGAAAGACCAAAAGTTGTGAAGTATTTATGCCTCTAAAGAGGAAAATAGAAGGAAAAATACCAATTTTCAAACACCAACCGCAAGTAAACCCAATTGGAAAAGAGAAACGACAAGTTCAGTCTCATCAATAAAAGAGGAATAGTGGGTAGAACTATTGTGAATAATAAAAATAATGGGCAACAAGGAACAATTTTTAAGCCATAATAAGATTGAGAGAAAAGGACCTCTGGGTGGATGTTTTAAGTGCGGTGGTGATCATTTTGCTAACAACTATCCGTAAAGAGGATAATGGAATAACCAGTAGAAGGGATCTACTGTAGTAAATAAAGAGGGGTAACAACATAATATTTATGTTGCAGTCCATAATAAGCAAGCAAAAAGCAAGTGACTCCCATTGAAACCTCAGAGTAAGCTTTTTGGAGAACCTGTTTCTATTTTATTTGATTCCGGTTCAACAGAATGTTTTGTTTCATCTAAATTAGATGATAAACTCAAAATAAGAGTTGGGTACATGGAACACACTTGGAATATACAATATGGAAATAATGTTGTACATAGAGTGAAGCAGTGTTTATTTGAGGCACCACTAGAATTACCTGATTTCACAACAAGATTAAACTTGTATGTGGCACCTCTTGGATCCTATGATGTTTTCATAGGTATAAATTGGTTAATTCAACATAATGCAACCTTGGATTGCTTAGGAAAATGTGTAACCTGTTGTGATGATCAAAGAAAATAACAAGTGTTTAGGGTGTTAAAAGAGAGTTTGTCACTAGGCAGATTTTTGCCATGTAGGTGAAAAAAGGAAAAGCAAAAGGGCTCCCATATATATGTTGTAAAAATATCAAATTCGGGATAGGAAATTGAGCCTAAAATTGAAGCATTTCCCATCCTAAGGGAATTTAGAGATGTGTTTCTAAATGAGTTTCCTAGACTTCCACCTAAGCATAAATTTGACTTCACAATAGAGGTCAAACCAGCAACGGAACCAATTTCCAAGGCACCATATAGAATGACAAGAACCAAATTGGTTGAATTGAAAGCTCAATTACATGAGTTTTTGTTCTTGGGTCTGATTAGAACAAGTATATCACCATGGGGTGCACCGGTTATCTTTGTAAAAAAAAGGAGGACCCTCAAACTTTGTATTGATTCGAATGATCAACAAGGTAATAGTGAAGAATCAAATACTGCCGCCCGAATTGATGATCTATTTGAAAAAATGGGGGCACAAAAGTGTTTTCAAGATAGATCTCAGATCGGTTATCATCAACTAAGAATCAAGGATGAAGATATCCATAAAACCACTTTTAGAACAAGGTATGGCATTACCAGTTTATAGTTTTGCCCTTTGGTCTAACAAATGCACCTGCCGCTTTCATGAACCTGATGAACAACGTGTTTAGGGAATACTTAGAGCAATTTGTACTTATATTTCTCGATGATATATTAATATACTCCAAGAATGAGGAATAACATGATGAACATTTAAGGATTGTCTTTGGGAATTCTTAGAAAACATAAATTATATGGAAAATTATCTAAGTGTGCTTTCTATCAATACGAAGTACAATACTTAGGCCACATAATAAATAAAGAGGGAATCTTGATGGACCCTTCAAAGATTAGTGCCATCATGGAATGGCCAGCACCAAAGGATGTGCATGAAGTGAGAATTTTTATGGGTCTAGCAGGCTACTATCGGAAGTTTGTAAAGGATTTTCTAAGTTAGCGGGACCTATCACTTCTTTGCAAAAGAAGGGTAAGAAATTTGTTTGGGACATCAAGTGTGAAGAATCCTTTAAGGATTTAAAAGGTAGACTCACAAGTGCTCTGGTGTTGAAGATTTCAGATCCAAACGGGAACTTCTCGGTGGTAACCGATGCTTTAGGGGAAGGTTTGGGTGGAGTACTACTACAAGATGGGCATGTGGTAGCTTTTGAAAGTAGGAAGTTGAGGGTGCATGAAGTAAATTATGCACCACATGATCTTGAGCTTGCTGGGATTGTTCATGCAATGTAGGTATGGAGGTACTATTTTATTGGGAAACCTTTTGAACTCAAAACATATCATCTTGGGCTCAAATACATCTTTACATAGCCAAATCTAAATGCAAGGCAACGAAGATGGATGGAGTTCCTAGCAAATTATGACTTTGATATAAATTACATTAAAGGAAAAGAGAATAGGGTGGCTGATGCCTTAAGTCATAGAAAGTATATTGTTCTATAATTACATTAAGAACCCAGTTCAAAGATGAAGTCAAAAATGAGTTAACCAATGACCCCTACTACAATCATGTTAAAACAACTCTAGAAAAAGATCCGAGAGACAAAAGGTATGATGGTTTCAAGCTAGAAACATATGGGATTCTGCGTTATAACAATAAAATATATGTACCAGAGGGTAAAGAGCTCAGAAATAAAGTTATGAGAGAATTTCATGATGTTCCCTACTCGGGACATCCAAGAGTAACAAAAATGATGACGGACATCAAAAAGCAATACTTTTGGAAAAAGATGAAAAGTGATGTGATTCTTTACGTCTCACAATGCCTGGAATGTCAGCAAGTAAAGGCTAAACATTCACATCCAATAGATTTATTATATCCTCACAACGTGCTAGAATATAAGTGGCAAGTTATAAGTATGGATTTTATCCAAGGTCTACCTATGTCCCAAAATAAATATGATGTTATACTTGTAGTTGTAGACAAGTTAACTAAAGTGGCACATTTTATAGCAAGTAATTTAAAGGATAATTCACCCATATTGGCAAAAAGGTTTGTGCAAGAAGTTTTTCAATTACATGGAGTTCTAGAAATAATAATTTCAAACAGGGACTCAAGGATGACTTCCAGATTTTGGCAGACTTTGTATGTTGCCTTAGGGACAAAACTGAACATAAGTTCTGCCTACCATCTTGAAACTAATGGTCAAACTAAAAGAGTAAATCAAGTGCTAGAATATTTACTAAGAATGTATTACATGGATCAGCAATACAAATGGGAAGAGTATCTTCCCTTGGTTGAATTTGCCTATAATAACACCTACCATTCTTCCATTCAGATGGCTCCTTTTGAGGCCTTATATGGTCATAGGTGTAGAACACCAATAAGTTGGGATAATCCTGAAGATAGAGTACTAATTGGACCTGAAATGCTATCGGAAATGGAAAAATAGGTTAAATTAATCTAAGAAAGATTGAAAGAGGGCGTAAATAGATAGAAACGTTATGCAGATTTAAAAGAATTGACAAAAAATTTAACGTGGGAGATAAAGTTTTCTCGGGCCAAACCTAAAAAGAGTTCCATTTCGTTTGGTAGGTCATCCAAACTATCTCCTAGGTTTGTAGGACCATTTGAAGTCCTAGAGGTCGTTGGACCAGTAGCCTACAAGCTAGCACTACCTCCCGCTCTATCCAAGATGCACAATGTATTTCATGTTTCCTTGCTTAAGAAATATGTACCTAATTTAACACATGTACTTAATTGGGATTCATTACAGGTTCTAGATCTAGGGGTAATCGTGGTTGAGCCTATAAGGATACTAGAAACCCGTAAGTTACACTTGAAAAACCGTGAGGTTTCATAATGTAAGGTCCAGTGGAACCAATATTCTATAAAAAGTGCCACTGGAAGAATCTGGAAGATATCTAGACTACTTTTTCGCATCTGTTTGACTAATTTTTAAGAATATATTTTTGTTATAGTGCTAAATTCAGTTTTTCTATAAAGAAGTAGATAAGAAAATCATGTAGATAAGCTTACAACTGAATATTGGAACTAAGGTACTTTTTGATGAATAGTTACTATTGAAGATTTTGTAATGAACCTAGAAAATATGTCATTTAAGCAGTAATGTGTTATGTCTACAGATTATGTGACTAATTTTCTAGATATATAAGGGATATTGTGACCTTTATGATTCAGCTGAAATGATATTGATACAAATTTTAAGATGATTTGAAATATATTAATGTCACAAATGAATGATGGGCTTAGTTTTTCTATTTATCCTGAAATCATCAAGACAATGATTATTCTAAGGGGTGGAGTATGTAACATCCCAAAATTTATTGTAAGTTAAATTAACTATGGTTAAGTCTAAACAAGATTAGATGAGATCATCATTGGGTGTAAAATTCATTTGATTCATCGTATCATGACCCACAACTTCTACTGCGAGGCATGACATTGCGGAATGAATAACCTCGCACCCACCTTGATGATCCTTCCTAAAACATGATTAGGCCTTAATCATAGGTTAAATGGTTCATAAATGATAGTGAATCTTTTGGTTATTTGTATTCCGGTTACTTTATTTTAATCGGTTTGGTCATCTTTTGTTTTGTTCAACTTTTGCAATGACCATGATGAATACTACCTCTATTTTATTTGACAATGCTATATCAAACCAAAGCTTTATGAGAATATTCGAATTATTATTTACGGACTTGGTGATTTTCATTTGTTTGAATGTTTTATATGGAACATGGGAATTCGAATAATTATTATGTTAACATATTGTTGGCAATATGGGGACTTATATTATGATGATTAAATTTACCATTAAAGTTAGGTATCAATTAAAATTAAAATTAAAAAAAAAAAATGCATTATTAATTTGTGAAATTATATATTTAAATCCTAAAAGGATTTGACATGTAAATCAAAAGTTAAAAAGAATAATAATAATATTTTAATATTTAAAATATGGGAGTTTTGAAAGGGACACGCCTTCATTTGACACCAAGTATGTGGCATGCATTAACCAAAAATTCTCCATTATAGTATAGTTTCTTCATTATATTTTATTTTATTTCTCCTTTGTCTGTTTTCATTCTTCTCTTCTGGAATACCAACGTGAGTTTTGTAGGAAAGAAGGATTCAATTTGTTGGAGAGGGAAGAGTAGAAGGTTGTCGATTCTCGGGTTACTTGAGTGCATGAATATCTTCTCCCTTACCTACAACATTATTTATAAATAATGACGAAATACACATTTTGTTTTAAATGACAATTAAATGAATTTGTGGACAACTTCTATTTATTTGCTTGAAATGAAATCTAAAAAGGAAATTAATGGATTCTATATTCTCTTAAGTTTCCTTTGTGTAGTTTTAGCTAAACTGAAAAAAATGCAAATGGGTGTTCTAATCAATTTTTATTTTATTTTATTTTCTATTTAAATTTGATTTTTTGAAACCCAAATCGGTTTTACGCCTCTAGGTTTTATTACAGTCAAACAATAATTTATTTGTATGAGAAAAGTGATTTACGGGTAATGTGAAAAATGTTTTTACTAGGTATTTCATCATTTTTCCGATATATTTTCTTAGGATTCTAATAATTTCTAAACAAAAAAATTAATTTGCTAGAACAAACTGATTTGGATATGTACAAGTTGATTTTCTTGTAGGTATAATTTTATTACCTAATTGAAAAATAAATTAGTGTTAATAGTCTATGTAAGATGACTTAGTTTTTCTTAAGGGATTTCATTCTTTGGAAGTGTTAGAAACTTAGTGTTGTTATTTTATGAAAATAGACTTCAAAATTATTATCTTGTGGTATGTGGGTTAATTTGTTTTGTTGATCTGTCGGTTACCTGAAAGAATATGTTAAAATGATTTAATAGAGGTGTTTTTACATTGTTTAGTTGCTCTGTTCCTATATGTGTGTGTGTGTGTGTGTGTGTGTGTGTGTGTGTGTGTGTGTGTGTATTTTGATTGTTTGAAATAAAGTTATTGTGTGTTTTATAGAGCTGCTCATTACCTAGAGGGAATATGTCTAATTGGTATTTGGAAATGATGATTTTAGATAGTTTTGTTAAGTTGTTTGTTGATTGGAAGGTAAGAAAAATAATAGTTGAATCTGTACCATGTGAAGCATGATTTGCTTGTGGTTTAATCAGAATTTAGATGTTGAATGATTATGGTTTGATTATGTCTTGATCCTTGTGATTAGAGTGAAACATGATTGCTGAAATAGAAATTGGTTGTTCTATTTGTGTACATTCATAGTTGTATCTTGATGAAAAACATGTAATAATACATTCTCCATTGTATTACCATACGTTTGTTGATAAAATAACATGTATATCATTTCATATTTTATTAAATAATTACATCAAAAAATGGAGGCAATATTCATGCCAGTTCATTTTGAACTGACAACATACCACTACTCTAGTCTTGCAGGACAATTAGCCATCACGTTTGGATATGCGAGAAACTCATGTCTTGTGAAGTTTTATCGTAGCATGGATCTAAATGAGATACTTGGATTTCAATTTGTAGAAGGATCATATCCAGAATTTTGACTAAATTTATTGGGATCTTGGACCCTTGTTAATATTCAAACCTCACTATGTGAGAGTTACCGTAATAGTTATATATTTTACCTTAACGGCATATGTAATTTATGATTTTAATAAAGAGATGATTACCTTGTATGTAATAATATCTCAATATGAGTAAATGATAAATACTAGAAGTAAGAAATCTTACTTATCATAAATTGTTAAATTTATTTATTTGATATTTGTCAATGTATGAAGCCGATAATTGGGCAATTATTGTAACAATCAATTGTCTTTAATTTCTAAATTAAATAAGTTATTTAGTGGCGTAGCTAATCGAAGGAATAATTAAATATACATGTTTTAATATATATTTAATTTAGCCTTTCAATAAACTTGGTATTAATAAGATTATAAATATTGTTGTATAGAGAATGGAAGAGTATCGTTGTAAAAGGTAATTTAAGGTTAAAAACCAAGCATCAGGAAAAGAGAAACTAAATGGGAAGATAAATAGATGAAAAGATCCATTAGGCATATTAAGGGATAAGTACATGTGAAATGCTGAAATAGATACATTTCAGCGTAATGAATGTACTTATCTCATGATGATCCTAGTTGGCCTTTGGCATTTATCTCGATATAAACTCTTGCAAGATAGGTTAAATTGGAAATAAAGTAAATAAAAACTATAAGATCTAGATAACTGTGAAAGGGATAGTTGTGAGGTGGTGGAAGACTTAAACTCATAAGACTAGTGTGTTGTCTTGAGTTTAGTCGTAACCTGCATGGCGGAAAAATTTGGCCAAAGTAATGCATTGATGGTTGTGCATTGTCTAATCACCTAGTCCTCCAATTAAATTAAAATTGTAAGTAAATCATGGGAAGTTGAAAACTAAACATGAGGTAGGCAATGGTCGGATACCAAAATACGAAGTTAGAAAACTAGCTTCATGGTAGACCCAAGGACTTTCACATGGTTCCTATGACCTAAAAAGGTTTACCCAAAATTCTAGTAAGCATTGTCACTCGAAGTAGTGGCTAAGGAGATTGTGGAGATTGGATGCACCCTTCTCGGTCACACACATGGCTTACATGAATGTTATCGAGATAGATTCAAATAACAAATTTAATTTAAATAATTTGATTAAACAAATCTGTATGTTTGCAGTTGTGTAATCTATTTTTATGTATGTTTAAAAAAATCCTCATTTTCCAGTTCTAGTAATTTTGAGTGTTACATATGACCCCTTTACCCCACATTGATATTAATTTAATCAATTACAATTGAATTAATATTTATCCTCCTATTTTTAATTAATTTAATCCTCACACATCCACCTCACTTTCGACCCATTCTAAGGGCATTTAACTCACAGTGACCAAGTCATCACTCTCAACACTAAGTCATCACTCCTCATGTTGATTCACCACTTAACCTAACTAACTGAGACCTCTTCCTAAACCTAAATGGAATCCTTCTATGGTATTCCTACCTTTTTTAATGAGAACTCCTTTTCCCTAAGAGAAATCAACTTGGAAAACATGCAAAATCTAGGAAGATTTGTCTATTTTTTGTAAAAAGGATTATTTCACCCTAACCAACACAGCTTATCCTCATTCGGCACCGATTACCTAACCGTCATCACGGTCACTTTATATACACTTTCAAAACTCTTCACCCAGGTTGGTCATTTAGTTATTAGAGCCTTATTACATTTAAACTCAAATCTTAAAGTCTTTCTACATCCAGATGACAAAACACATAACCATAATACAAGAAAATTAGTTGGTTCTTCTTCCATAGCATCGAATACTCACGGAATCACACACGCCGCACTTCTACGTGGCAATGGACCTAAGCATCTCTCCACCGATCAATCACCAACTATATCCATCCACAAGATCCACAAAATAACAAGTAATGTGATATTCTTCACTTGTGATTATTCAAGTGTATATCTCTTACTTCTTTTTGTATTTGATTTCTTCCATTACTCGTATATCACCTTTTTCTCACCAACCCACTATTCAACCATCCCAAGCCTTTTCACCCTTCTTAACCTCTTTTTTAGCATTCTTGAGTCTTCTTAGCCATATTACGACCCTATCCATACCACCCTCACTCTTTCTGTGTAATCACAGAGAGGCTAAAACCCCAATTTTAATAGTTTATCACCTATTACTCCTATCGACGTCGGCTACCGACCGTCATCATTTCCTCTCCTATACCAAAGATCATTCATCTAATTGATATCGGTCTCTATGGCTAATAATATTCTTAGACCAGATAGCCTCCCATTCACCCAAATTTAGCCTAGACCTCAACCCACCAACCTCAGACCCTTACTAGACCTTCCTGACTTGAACAAACCCCGGTTCTAATTAGATTTACTGTTATTTTTATATCTAGCATAAAATCTAGTTCATTGTGTGTATGAGAAACCTAAATCATTACATTGCAATATGACCTATTTATTTCAGTTTCGTGTTTACATTAAATTGTTATTAAATAGTGGATTGACAACCTTTCTAGGAAGCACCATGCTTCCTAGATCTAGCATACGCTAGGCAGTCCACTGTCCTGTGCTATTTAATACTCTTTTTTGGTCTTTCTTTGCATTTATAGGTAGTCCTTCCCAGACAAAAAGGATCTCTCTACATTTAGACTTGGATAATGTCAACAACATGCACATTCTACCTTCCACCTTCGCTTCACAGGTATTCCTCCTTAACCATTTACCCTCTATTTGTTTCATCCTAGAAAGCATAAAATTATTGGTGAAACACCTGCATTGGAAGACATGTGCAAAATGGGGGTTAAAGATACTATTGATGTCAATATTAGGTCAGAGGAGGATCCTAAAATGGTAAAACGAGGGCTTCACTCTCAGCACAAGAACAAAAGACATTTGTGGAGTTGCTAAAGGAATTCATAGACATATTTGCATGGTCTTACACAGATATGTCAGGTTTAGACCCAACCCTAGTTGTGCATAACCTTGTGGTACACCCAAATGCCAAATTTGTTAAACAAAAGTTAAGGAAAATACACCCACATGTCACACTGATTGTTTCTCGCACTTTGTCTTGATATAACATCAAGAAAACTTGTAACACATATGAACATAAGGAAAATGCATAGATCAAGACCCATCACACATGAGTGTTTCTAGAATTACTTCATTATATTTATTAGCCAAAATATGGTAGCCAAGATTACATCAAAAGAGTCCCATTCATGGAAATGTTCACACTAGTAGAGCTTTCCTTACATCACAGAGCTCACCATTACACATTACACAATATCATATCTATATCTCTCACTCCCTATCCTTTCTTACTTCTACATCCATCCTTACTTATCTCTCCTTCTTCCTCTATGAAAACCATCCATCCTTCTAGAATAATCATCCTCCTTTCCTCTTAACTACTCATCATTATCACCTATGAAATCCTGAAGGAATCGGTTTATGATTTCTCTACCACTACCCAAGAATATGCTAGGTGTCACCATGTGTTTCCCTCAATCGAGTTCCTTTTAGCATGCATGTGCCTAGCTAATCCTTAACAACCTTGACTCCTTATCCTTTCATGATAACCGTATTGATTCCCTAGAATATCCTTTCCTTGAGTCACAAGTCTCCATGGCTTATCCACATCTATATCTGGTCACTTTTCCATTTTCTCCTATGTGTGTCTTTTCCTGTTGTCCAAAACTCACTAAGTCCTCGAATCCATCCTCTTCCTAGGTGTGAGCCTTCGTGCCTCTCCAAGAATTACTTTGCATGTGTGCCTTTCACCCTTAATTTCCATGTGCCACAAGGCTTCATGCCTTAGGTACTTAGTTACTTTAGGGGCCCAACATCACCCCACACTAAACTGGTTTCCACCCCGACAATCCTGTGCTTCTGAAAAAAATATTTGTCGACTAGAATACTGCTCCAAAGAATAAAGAATAGTGGTTGGGAGAGAATATGAATAAATAATTGAGGAATGGGGGGGATGCTATGTGACCAATTGGAGGAGTTTGGGGAATTCCACATCTATCTCATCCTTCAATTTCTCCTAGGCCTTCAATTCTGATAAGGCCTTCCTGGTGCTTCACCTATGACACTTGGCACCTAGTCTGGGATGATTTCTTCCACCCTCCCCTTCAACATGTTGTTGATAGCCACCCCTAACTCCATGCAGACACCCTCAAACTCATCCATCCATTAGTGATGGAGTCTCGAGAGTTTCTGATTTTGAAGTCAACTTCTCGTGCTTTGTCTTGATTTTCTCCTTCTAGGTCGTGGTGTTAATGACCAACTATGTGCGCTCTCCACCTTATTGGTGGGGATGGTCTCCTGTAAAAACTTTGAGGGCTGCCTCTTCCTCTATTACCCATGCATCGATGATTGGCTCACATTTTCTATAGCTATTGAAGCCCCTATCTACCAAGTATATTTTCCTCCTTGAGTTGGGAGAGAAAGTCTTCCAACTCAGTGATGATCCGAGGATTCAATGGTGACCTTGTTCTCTTCTTTTTCCTTTGTGAGCTCTACTAGTTATGGGGCCCATGCCATCCTTGATGTTAATGAGTAACATCCCTATGAGGTCCTCAAGGTACTCCATTTCATCCCCATAATCGGTCTGGTCCTTGGCTCACCAATGTCGGACATTGTCCCAGGATGATTTTTATGAGGGCCAACTCTGGTCATATGCCTCCTTTGTTTGCATGCCTATTCTCCCTTAACCCTTGGTGCAATCTATCTATTTCTTTCTCCTTTTTTACTCTCTGTGATCGGGTTCGAGCAAAGTGGGCTCCTGCATCCAAACTACATCGGATCACCTCTGAAGAAATATTCTATAATGCATTACATGCCTACTCATCTATTAGGTGGTTAGGATCCACCACTTTGTATACTTCTCCTCCCTTCTTCTTCAAATGAATGGTCTCGATCACATGATCATTGACTCAAACTCAGGCTCTTTGGAGTGGCAAGTGCATGCTCCAACTAAGCATCTTTCTGGTTTTAGGCACACCCCCTTCTTGATCCATCAAATCCATCCATAAAGTTTCTTTGGTGGGAGGGTGGCCTAGAATCTCATGCGCAAGACCTTCATGGGGTCATCCATGAAATCCATATGTGGGGACATGGGTGTCCACCTCTTTCTTGTAGCTTTGCACTTTTCCTCTTTTTTCCCCAGGGTGAATCCCTTATCCTCCTTTATGGTAAAGGAGTCCCCTTTATCTCCCCTTGGGTTGGTGGTCTGTGGTGTAGAGGCCTCATGCACTGGACTCTTCTCACCCCCCTAAAATAATATTCCTCCCCTTCTTCTCACACCTTTCCTACATCCGTGGCCTCCACCTCAGCTTCCTACCCCTCCAGCTCACTTCCAATTCTACCTTGAAAGTGGTGGGGTCTTCTTCCTCTCCTTCCTCTGAGCTTGTTGTGGGGCTTGATGTGTCATGTGTCTTCTATCTCTTTTCTTTAGGATCTTCCTTCTTCCTCCTCTTCCTTCCCTTCCTTCTCTCCCTCATGCCCTATGGAAATGAGGCCTTGGTGCCACCCTATACCAAAGTGTTGGTGCCCTTGCTACCATTCATCATGTGTGTAGTACTTCCTCTTCCTAGAAGTATCTAACTTCCCTTCATCTTCTTCTTCTTCTTCTTCTTCTTCTTTCTTCTTCTATACTACTTTCATGGGTGGGATTGGCATTCCCATGGCTTTGGAAAGGGGAGTCCATAACCTCCACCTCAATTCCCCATGTGTTTTGGGGGTGTAGTATATGAACACCCAATGGATGTATCCATTGATGGTAATGCTGACTGGGGGTGTAAGTCCAGAAGGTCTGGCTCCAAAATTTGATATAGGTAGGTCAAGTGCCATACTTGTATGTAGTGTGTAATGTGTGGACATCAACATCCACCTTGTCTACATCAAAAATCAACTTTTTGTGCATCCTTGATCTAGTTGATGGTGTACTTCATATATTTGGCCATGAAAGTGAAGGGAGCTTACACCATGGCCCCATCTCTCCCTTGGCCATCATAAAATTTTCTAGAAAAAATGTTGTGTAATGGAAAATTTTACCTGGTCCCCAACAACTTGTGGTAACTCATGGGGAATGTGCCACTCATTCTCAAAATCTCCACACAATCACTTGAACCATATGTTCATCGAGCCTTATAAGCACTGAGATGGTCCCATCATAGGTGAACTTTGAATTGGACTATAGGGGATGTGTGGGTGGGTGAACCCAAATGTTCCCATCTAGTCCATCTGGGACACCAATCTCCCATAACATGATCAATATCAATAGGATGGAGCCCCATGTGATCTTTTTCTCCTACCTCATTTTTGCACCGTGCCTCTTCGATAATGCCATTTGTAATAAATTGGGAAAAATTGTAGTGCCCTCTTGGACACCCTATAGGCCACGTACAGAACCTCTTGGTTAATGTCCATCCACCTTTCTGACATGCCCAATTTGTAGCTAATGAGCCGGGAGGTGACTCTTAACACTGGGTCTAGAAGATCTATAATTACCTATGTGCCCTACCTCCCTTCTCGTAGTTTCAATTTCTTTGCCATCTCCTCAATCTTGGCAGTGGCACATAAATCAAGTGTCATATCCTCTCTAGTGTTTCACAGCCTATAACCATCTAAATCAAATGGCATGTGATCCTCATTCTTCTTCCCGTGAAGTAGAAGAAGTCTTCATGCACCCATGACATTAACCACCTAAACATGGGGTGGGTTTGGAAAAAAGAAAGGAAGCTCCATAGCTATAAAACTCTAGTATTTTGTAGCTCTTGTTGCACCGAGTCATTGACCTTAGGGTTTTCGAGCTCATCCACCATTGGAGTGTCTGATACTAGGTCTTCCCACATCATCATTTTTCATTATCGGATGTTTTGTGGTTGTATTTTTGATCTTACATTTGTATAGCTTTGAGCTCCACTTTTCTACCTTGATAACTCTAGGAGGGTACTGCATTTCTGAGTAAATTTCCATGGGATCCTCCTTTTCCACCACTGGTCTCTTTGTTTGAGCCTTCTTTGGTGCCATCTTCCTCCTTTTTCTTTCCCTTGCCCTAGGTGTGTTGATCCCCTCTTTTGTCTTCCCTAACTCAACAACTTCCCACTTCTCTTTCACACAACCTCCTTCCTCCTCTATTGTCTTCTCCCCTCCTTTTTATGCCACAAGATTACACTACAACTTACACAAGTCCATTGGTTTGTGATAGTGCTTCTTCACATCATTCTTCTTCATAAAACCCTCATCACACTTCGAGCTTAGGAGCACAAAATTAATTCTCTAAAAGAAAAGTAGTCAAAATGACTATTCTTACCTCTTATTTATACTTTATCGATGCCTTAGAGTTCCTCCGACCATGTGTCCTAATGTCACTTTTTGATAAATCACTTTATTTCACTTAAATAAACTTCGTGACTTCCCTCGCACTTTGCAAGCTATAACCTTTGGCACTCCAATACCACTAAACTACCATAGACCTCCTTCATGTGCATGTCACCATGCCAAAGTACATAACCTCTATGTTTTCTACTAAGTAGTTCCCCATGGTGTTTCCTACCTTATGTTATACCATGTGATCCTTCCCTTCTTGTGGTCTTTAAACTTCTTTCAACCCACCTTCATAACCACATGAATTTATGCACCTTAGCCATTACGTTCTCATTCTTCTATCTTCACGTTAATTTTCCCAATAGTCCACTATCGAAGAATTTTTTTGTCAACCATGTTCAATATATCTACTACTTCACCTCACACAAAAAAATATATGTGGTCCCCTATGCATAGAACCTCTTACAATGTAATTAGCTACTAGCACACCAATGCACAAAACCAAACCAAAAATGATGACAAAGGAAACAACCAAAAGAAAAAATTACTAGAAGGAAATCTAATCTAATTGGAAATATTGCCTTATTTTTTACTACACAAGCCTTATTTATAGTAGGGCTTTAGCCTACTCCCATTGAAGTAACCAGTAACCTCATCCCATCAAGTGCTTGTAACTGCACATGCCAAAATCAAGGATGTATGAGATGATGTATGGTCCTAACCAATGGAATTTTAGTTTCCCAAGGTGGCGTAGAAATTTAGAGTCATAAAGAAAGACCATACCCAACCTTGAACTATTTTTTTTTTTGATATGATGATCATGCCATTTTTTTTGCCTTCTTAGTCTTCTAACTCCACCTAGCAAGTGATCACCTTTCATCCAACTGCATTAACTTCTCCATGCGCTCTTGTAGTGCTTTCTCATCAGCTAATCCTCCTGCATGTGCACATTATTCATAGAGATGGTAGCATAAATTCTATTGGTAAAATAACTTCCATGCCAAACACCAATTGAAATGGTGTGGCCTTGTTCAATCTCTTGTAGGTTTTCCTATATGCCCATAGTATGGATGAGACTTTTCATCCCAATCTTGTCTCCCCACATCACAAATTTTGGTCAGTGTGTGACTTAGATATCTTGTTAAATGCCTCAGTGGTTCCATTAGCTTGAGGGTGATAAGGGGTGGTCTTGTGATGGGCCACCATGAACTCTGCTAACAAAATCCTGACCGTCTCATTCAAAAAGTGTGTGCCTCTATCACTAGTCAAGCTTAAAGGACACCCATACCTATTGATTATGTTTTCCCATAGGAATCTTGTTGTTGTGGTCATTATGTAATCCTTCGTAGGCATTTCCTCCACCCACCTTGTTAAGTAATCAATGTAAGTAATGATATAGCATGAACCAGTCCTTTGCATGGTAGGTGAAATGGTCCTACAAAATCAATCACCCACTTCTCAAATGGTTTTACGCTAGCTATCACTCTCAAGGGAATTTCATCTTCTTCTTGGTTTTCCAAGGCATTAGAAATGGTCACAGCCTTGCAAAACTCAATACAATCTGGTAGATGCTTTCCCACCAAATCCCTACCAGTAGAATCTTCCATGTGGTGGCATTCCTGCATAGTGTCCTCCCTAATCCCACCACCATGTGCTTCCTCCATGATGCAAATGCTCATGTTCTAACACACACAAAAAAAATCTCATCATGGACCTAATTTGTATAAATCTCCACCAATTAAATATGGGGTGACATGCGTATATAGCCAACTATTTTCTTTCCAAAGTCTTCATTTCCTCTGGTGCCATACCTATTTTGAGAAACACAACAATATCCTCTAATTTAGAGGGTGCACGTCGTACATATCTAAATAGTTGTGCATCGACATTGTATCCTCAATGCTTTTTACATCCTCCCCTGAGTCAATTCTTGATAAATGGTTAGGTCCCAAGTTACTCTTACCTAGTTTTACAACAACCGTAAACTCAAATTCTTGAAATAATAGGACCCATCTACATATGTGCCCTTGTAAAATGGGCTTGTTTACCAAGTACTTCAATGCCATGTGGTCTGTGTAGAATATAAAGGGTGTTGCCACAATAGATACTACCTAAATTTTTTGTGTAGCGTGTAGATCATTGATAATGCCTCATGCACGGTAGTAGTATAGTTTTGCTCTACTTGGTGTCAACTTCCTACTTGCAAAAAAAAGGGTGATCAATAGTCCCTTCACCTAAGTTATGCTAACACTGCTCCAATGGCCATCCCTGAGGCATCAACATGCACATGGAAAGGCTTATCCCAAGGAAGGAAAGCATAATATGGGTGTAGTGATAAGCCTATTCTTCAATGTGTCAAACATCATCTTCTTGCACCTCTCCCCAATGGAATGTACATCCATGCTTCAACAATCCCTCCAAGTGGTGTGGAAATTTTGGCATACCCCCTTATAAAATTTTGGTAGTACCCCATATGCCCAAGGAATCCATGCACATGCTCTGGCTGATGGGTTCTTCCAATCCTACAATAATGAAAACTTTGGCAGGATCCACCAACAAGCCTTCCTTACATATGATATGCCCCAACAAGGTTCCAAATGGAGTAGTGAAGAGACATTTCTTGATATTGAGGGATATGCACAACTATTGGCATCTCTCAAACATCAATCATCAGATTGTCATGCAATGGTCCTTCACTAGTCCATACATTATCCAGTCATCAAGGTAGACTTGAAGAAACTTATGGATGAAGTCTTGAAATGCCTACACCACAATGCATGAAAACACAACAGTAGGTGCATTCTTAGTCCAAAAGGCATGACCATGTAGGAAAAACTTCCCATTCAGTGGTGAAAGTTGTCTTTTCTTGGTCCTCCTTTGCAATCCTAACTTGATGATATCCGAGAAGCCATCCGTGAATGAATAGATCTCACGCCCGGCTACTCCTTCCAGGATCTCCTCGGTGAAAGGGGTTAGAAAGGGATCAATGACACATACCACATTCAAATCCCTATAATCAACACAGATCCTTATCCTCCCATCCTTTTTAATGTTAATGACCATTGGGCTTATCCATTCTGATTCCTCAACAACTTCAATGATACCTGAAGTGATCATCTTTTCTATCTCTTCCTTGACCGGACACACAGATTTGGATTCATTTGGTAAGGTCTCTTCCAAATCGGGCATGCTCCCTCCTTTATTTTGATTCACATCTCCCTAAAGAGTGGTGAACTCCCTTAAGCTCATGGTACCACATGGAAATAAATCCTGAAACTCATGTAATAGATCAATGATCTTTGAAACCTCCTTTTCGACAGTAATCCCCGATAGTAGCCTCCTTAGGTTCCATATCTGAGCCAATGTTAACCTTCTTTATTTTGAGAGGTTCATGGTAGGTGTGTGCTTTCTCATCAACACTATCATTACCCTCATGCATACCCATAGTATGGTTAACATCCAAGTTCTCCACTTCCTCACCATCTATCACATAGACCAACTTTCCCTTCTCTTTCTCCATGTAGAGTGCACTCAAGTTGTAGTTCCTCTGGTTCCTCCACATCAAAAATGTGCCTCCAAATCAGGTTCTCCCAATAATTCCAAAATCCTATCCTCAGCCATGGCACTATCTCCCATAGTTAGGTGCTTAACAACCTGTAACACCTCATTCACCAATGGCTTAGTACTTTGATATTCAAAGGTTTGAATCAAGTCATCTATTAACTCTACCACTAGTTCCTGTCTGATGGCATAATTTTGAATGAACATAATTCCAAATGAATGTACCATGCATGCACAACCCTGTAGTGTGGAATAAAACTTGTGCACCTAGAGGGAAGGGGGTAAAGCTTTGTGCCTCCCATCCACATTCTCTCACATTCTTGAACATGTTCTGAGGTGGGTGCCCTCCATCATAGCCACATATTTTAGTAGGCGTGTTACTCTAGAAGAATCTAATAGAGAGTGTGTTCCTCACCTCATGCCATTCTAGAAGATTTTCCTGGTGTCATCACCCACCATCATGTTGTGGTCCCGCACAATGTGTAGATAAGCATGCTTCACCTTTCGATCTCACATCTCCACTGGGATTCCATGGCTCATAGGAAAACATCAAGGTTTCCTTCCCTAGTGTAGCTTGACAACTACTTTCCTTTCAAATGCCTAAGTGGGTGTGCCTTCATCACCCTTGTAATAGAGCCTCACAATTTCACCCAATTAACTCATATGTCCTGTGTGCACCCAATTTTCACATGCTACACTAGTGGTATCACTCATAGATTGAGCATCTTCCCACTGAATAACTCCTCCATAGGGTGTATCACCTCAGGGTCCCTGATAGCACACACATAGATTTTGTTGAGGGATTCTTCTCCCAAGGGCTCAAGTATAGGGTGTTGACTTCCCATCGGTCAAGGGATGATAACCATTCTTCCTTGTTCTCAAAACTTATGTATCCCTTATTGAACCTTAGGTCCACATTATTCTTATAGCACTAGGGGCACCCAAGTAATGTTGGAAAGTTTTCACCTAGCTAGTGCCAAGACTTCAAAGTCTCCAGTGAATTTTCCCCTTGGATAGTGATAGCAACATCCTTCAAGACACCAATGGGCATCACCTTTGTCTTGTTAGCCATATATAACACATTTGAGGATGGTTGTAATGGGGCCTTCCCATTTGATGCCATGCATCTAGGGTGAGAACATTAACCTCACACCCATGTCTATCAGAATATTTCTTAGGAGCCATCCATCAACTACTGCATTCAAGGTAATCTCCTTATCATAATCAATGGTGTGAGGGGGAAGGTTAGTGCAAGACCTTGCTCATGCTCTCTCTTTCGATGCATGTGGTACTTTCTCCATAACCATTCCCCTAGAAAAGGGATGATATTCTCTTGCCTCAACATTTTGCATACTTCCTTGACTTCATCTAGATCCTTCTGTGGAGCCTCATAGAGCATTTCCTTTTCTCTAACTATCATGACTGACTACTCCTTTAGGCACTAGATCTCTCCTTGTAGGCTTTGAATCACATCCATGGTCTCTGATAAACCTCTTTTTGATGAGTAGGATCTAGATACTTCCCATGCACCACCTCTTCTCTTGTGACCAGTGGTCTCTACTTTGGTATTTCCTAGTGTGTGCCTAGCCTCAGCTTCATTGTCACTAGTAGGTTCTAACTCTAACTCATGCACCACCCTTGGCATCCATTATGAGTCAGCCTTCTTCACGCTTACCATTCTCAATGCCTTTATCCTTCCATTGTTGTTAGCTCATGTGCTCAAATAACTCTGGGCACTCCTCATACTTGTGCTTCTTTCCACACCAAGAGAATTGTAGTAAGTTAGGGCATTCACACTTGTAATGTTCTGTGGACCCACAATTATAATAGGTCCCATGAGGAAATTCACTTCTTCCACCTCCGTGATTTCCATGACCTCTAAATCCTCCATGAAATCCCTCACCCATGAGCTCCTCCATCCACATGCTCTTCATAGTGATGACCATCATCCTTGGAATTTTTTAACACTGGTCTTCTAGCACACACCAATATCAATGGCATCATGTATCTGGTCAATCAATCTACAATCCTTGGTGTCATGAGTAGTAGAGGTGAAAATATTGCAATAACAAGACACATTCTTATGGATCACACATGTTGTAGTAGTAAGGACACCTACTTGCATCATGATCCCCATGGAAAATCATCATAGTCTACCATTATCATGTGTACCGATCTCTCGAGGAAAACTATCCTTTGTATGCCCTCTACCCCACAATCCATGCACCATAGGCCACTGTGAGTCTCATGTGCCGAGTTCATAGACAATTCTCTAGCTACTTTTTCCATGGTAGTAATCTGAGCTTCAAGAAAAGGACTAACACCGGTATCCATGCTTCCCATAGCCTCCTCTGTGCAGGGAAGCCTCCAAGGCCTCGTGTGGGTCTGTGAAAGTCTTATGTGAAAGTGCTCTCTGAAGGGCATTATTAGTCCTCCAACAAACCATTGAGCATGTTGAGAAGGATGAATATCATAAGATAATTTTGATAAGAGAGTTTTAAAATGCATCATACTCCCACACACTCTCTGCCATACCTTGTTGAATCTCCTTCAGTGCGCTAATGCTCTTCTGTTCAAACTTAGAATATGGAATTCAGCTAAGAAGGCATTACACAAGTGTGGTATAATCTACTACTATCTAGTGGGGGTCATACTTTTGGTACCAACTATGCATGTGCACCCTTGCAATGTTGTTGCAAACTGACTTGCCTTCCATTCCGGGGTAGTGATCCCCTTCACATGCCATAGCAGCTCACATTTGTGTACATGTTCTTGCAACATCCTCAACACCTTTGTAATCTAGTAGATGCAAAAGACATTTCAAAAAATACTTGTTGAGGTGGTTGAGGTCCTTTCCCACCTGATCTAGAACCTTGATTCCTCTCGGTGTTTCCTCCACCACCAGATCCACTAGATCCACTAGCACCTTTATTCCTCTATGACCCCTATCCCCTAGATCCTAGGTCACTAGTCCACTAGTTCCTATTCCTGACCCACCAGATCCACCTCCCATAGCTGGAAAAGGTCCTGAAGTGGTTGTGCCTTGTGTCCCCAATGTCACATGCTAAAATGTGTGCCAAATAGTTTGTGATATTACACCACTACTAGATGTGTGTCCCCCACTTCTAGATGTGATACCCAAGATTTTTGTACCCATACTTTTCCCAAATGTCATTTCTAGAAAATATACCTCCAAACACAAGAAATGATTGTGTAGCCATAGATGTGCCAAATGAAAAGTTATACCTCCTAGGTGTTGATCAGTTACTTCCACCAATACCAACTAGGTTAGTAATACTTATCTCTAGATTTGGAAAACTAAGCACTAGGGGTTGGTCACAGGTGGATTCAAGAGATGTGCCAATGACTCTTCTCCTTTCTTCATATGATGAGCTCTCTCCAGAAGCCGAGGGGTTTCTCTTCCATGCTTGCCAAGATGGGGTAGCATAGACTTGCTCAGGTTCCACATCCTCCACGTGAACCTCAAATCCTTCCCATAACATGTATGCCTCCATAAATCCATCACTCCCAACTTCATGTTGTCTTGTCAACTCCCTCTCTCGAGCCTCATTATACTTAAGTCATCTCTCTTCCCTCTCCTTTTTCAGCCGCAAGGTCCGCCATCTTCCTCCACTCTAGCTTCCTCTCCCAACACTCAGAAGAAGCTTATCCAGCCATAGGAAATGCTTCCAAACTCAGTGTAATGATCAAGATATTTATAGCTAAAGGGATAACATGCAAGAATAATCCTCTTGGCTCCCTCAAGAACTCAAACTCAAGTAATCTCTGGACAAGAATACATAGAAATCACGTACTCCAAGGTGTAACTCATCAACACTCTACTCCCAGTGATCAACACACACGTCCAAGTCAGATCAACATCATGTAGCCTCTGATACTCATCTTGGGTCCATATGAGGTCTATAGTACCAACTTGATCTAGATGCATACACCAAAATCCATTCATACAACTCCACTGGAAAACAACAAAATAAGGTCTCATACAACTCATGATACAAATGTTCTTCTACCCATTTACGTGCATCAAACTCAGGTCCATTATTAAATCTTTGAGAAAACTCATCCTCCATGCTTTTAAGCCATGCTTTGACACTATCCAAGGTCAAGCGCTCTATCATCACACACCATTCTCACAATAACTTTGAAAAGAGGTCCCAAAAATGGAACCAAAATGTAGTCTCTAATCACTACTTTCCTCAACAACCATTCCCAAATGTGCCAACATATCATCTAGTTTAGCCTGGAAGCTCACCCAAGGTGTGCGCAGGCACCGAGCCCCTCCTTTATGTGAGCTTCATGAGAACATTCTTTCTTAACACGAGGATGTAATACAACTAGAAAATAAGTGCATCCATTCATGGAATTTAAGATGTAAGCATTAACTCCTAGCCTAATGCACCTGAGCATAGAACAACATGATCAACTCAATGAAAGTAGAATCAACCATGAGATAACATCAAGAAAACCCATAACACACATATGAACATAAGGAAAATGCACATATCAAGACCCATCACATGAGTGTTTCAGAATTACTTCATTATATTTATTAGCCAAAATATGGTAGCCAAGATTACATCAAAAGAGTCCCATTCATGGAAATGTTCACACTAGCAGAGCTTTCCTTACATCACAGAGCTCTCCATTACACATTACACAATATCACTTATATCTCTCACTCCTATCCTTTCTTACTTCTACATCCATCCTTACTTATCTCTCCTTCTCCTCTGTGAAAACCATCCATCCTTCTAGAATAATCATTCTCCTTTCCTCTTAACCACTCATCATTATCACCTGTGAAATCCTAAAGGAATCGGTTTATGATTTCTCTACCACTACCAAGAATATGCTAGGTGTCACCATGTGTTTCCCTCAATTGAGTTCCTTTTAGCATGCATGTGTCAGCTAATCCTTAACAACCTCAACTCCTTATCCTTTCATCGATATGATTTTAGATTAATTGCTAGATATGAGATGTTTTCCCTCATGGATGGATTTTCAAGATATAATTAGATTAAGATTACAGAAGAAGATCAACACAAGACTACATTCACAACCCCTTGGGGAACATTCTATTACCAAGTGATGCCCTTTAGTTTAAAGAATGCAGGATCCACTTACCAGAGAGCCATGATTGTTATCTTCCATGACTTGATGAATGACATCATGGAGGACTATGTAGATGATATTTTGGCTAAATCTAGAACTAGAGAAGAGCACCCAGAAGTGCTACGACATATCTTTCAATGCCTTAAAGACTACAAGGTTTATTTGAACCCTAAAAAGTGCATCTTTGGCATACTATCTAGAAAACTCTTGGGTTTCATCATTTCAGGAGAGGGATCAAGATAGATCCCATAAAGGTTATAACTATCACTGAAATTCCACCACCTAAGAATC
Organism: Taxus wallichiana var. yunnanensis; assembly: GCA_018340775.1. NCBI lineage: Eukaryota > Viridiplantae > Streptophyta > Pinopsida > Cupressales > Taxaceae > Taxus > Taxus wallichiana. Next base: position 689,213,301 of record CM031242.1, on the reverse strand, counting down.
TCAAACAACTACGTAGTTTACAAGGAAAAATCCAGGTCAATCTACCGATTTATATCACAACTTGCGGATAAGTGCCATCCCTTTACACATATTTTGAAGAAAGATGTGGCTTTCAACTGGGGTCTTGAATGCTAGAAATATTTTGAAATACTCAAGCAATATCTAACCCATCCCGATTCTCATACCACCTACCCCAAGCGAACCTCTCTTATTATATATCTCACCACCCTTTAATATGCTTTATTGGTGCACTACTTGCTACCAATCGACCTAAATCACAAAGAACAATTTGTGTAGTACTAAGCTAAATCTTAATTACCGTGAGTTAAACCACCCTCAAATAGAGAAGGCATTCCTAGTATTTGTCTTTACTTTCCAGAAGCTATGCCATTATCTCCTTAACAACAAAACTAAACTGATTTCCAAAGTTGACCCTCTCAAATACATTTTATCAAAACTTGCACTTACGGGATGGATGGCTAATTAGATCATCCTCCTAAGAGAATTTGACATTGATTTTTTTAACCAAAATTCACTTAAAGGAAAAGTTCTTGTAGATAAAATGGTTGAAGCTCCCCTACCAAGGATGGAACCATTATGTCTAGATCTGTCAGACGCATCTACACTATACATTGAAGAATCCAACATATGGAAGATGTAGTTTGATGGGTCATTCAACTATCATGGTGTAGGGCTGGTGTGGTTCTCATCACTCCAACAGGATATTTTATTCCACATGCATTTCGAATAGGCTTCTCATGTACAAACAACATAGCTAAATATGAAGCACTCATTGCATGTTTGAAAATTTCCATTCGATGGGATATCATCAAACAAGTCAATGATGAGTACAAAGTTAAAGATGAGAAGCTCATCCCATATAAAAATATGATTGAGACATTAAAGGAGTACTTTGTGTGGGTAACCTTTGAAAAAATTCCATGGGTATAGAACAAGTCAACAGATGTTATGGCTATGATTGGGGCACTACTTAAAATTTTACCTTAGATGAAGAAAATTCCATTTTTCATTGAACATCTACGTGAACCCATGTATGACATGTTGGAATCATGTTTGGTGTGTGAATTGTTGGTCCTCTTTCACCCTAGTATGATTCCATCTACACCTACCTCAAAGATAACACCTTCCCTCCAGACATTACCCATACTTGAAAAGAAATCCCTCATTCACCAAATAGCTTGTTATACCATTTTAGGAGGCACTCTCTATTGTAGAGGCTACGATGGGAATTTACTTCCCTATCTTGATATGGTTGAATCAGTCCTAGCAATCAAGGAAGCACATGAAGGAGTTTGCGGAGCACATACAAGTGGGATGATACTAGCTAAAAACTACTGAGAATGGGTTATTATTGGCCTACAATGGAAGCATATTGTTGTCAACATGTTAAGAAGTTTGAACTATGCTAGAAGTATGGAAACCTAATCCATGCACTAACACAAACTCTACATCCAATAAAAACTCCATGGCCATTCTCAAAATGGGGGTTGGATCTCATAGGGAATCTCACCACTACATCTTGAGAGGGTTATACCCACATCATTACCGCACTGACGGGTAATTTACTAAATGGGTAGAGGCAGTGCCTCTTGCATATGTCATAGGTGCACAAATATCCAAATTCATCATGAATCACCTCATTTGTTGTTAGGACCTTCCCTCCACCATCAGAAGCAGAGACAATGGTAAGTCATTCAAGAATAAGATGGTAAAATCCTTGTGTCAATGTTTCCACATTTGTTTAAAGTGGTCTACAACCTATTACCCTTAAGGTAATGGATAGGTAGAAGCCACCAATAAAACCGATGTTCTCATAATGTAGAAAATGGTAAGTAAAACATGCCGATTGGCACTTACAAATCCATCCCGCCCTCTGGGCCTATATAACTTCCATTTTCACTCCTACTAGTGCCACCCATTACTCACTAGTTTAAGGCACTTTGAGGCCATTTTTCTTCTAGAAATTGATATTCCTTCCTAACAATATCCCTCATATATTATCTATACAAAGATGACATTTTTAAAGTGTGGAGAAAATTATATTCGATTACGACGACATCTTGTTTGCAGGAAACGGAGCTCGCTTTGCAAAAGTTATAGCCCGCTGAAATTTTTGGGCAACTACGCAAAATTTGGAGTTTTGTGCAAAGTTGGACGTGTGCACGCTCGCCAAGTGTTTCGATTATATTGTGACACACGTGGATGAATTGTGTGACGTACTAAAAATGGGTTTTGGAACGCCGGTCTTGACACTCGTTCTGGACAAATGGACCCGCTATTTACTGGTTGGGGCCCTCAGCCAGGTTCGACACACTCGATTATGGAGGGGTGCCTTGGCCTCCTTCTCATTTAATCATTAAACCAACTTGTGTATATAAACTCCTATAATTTCTTTGCGCCATGCATGTGGGACATTTAGGCATGCATTATTTAAATTATGCAAATTTCCCACGCCTATTTGTTATTAACTACCATTTCCACGCATTTTTATTAATTTCACACGCATTACATATATTACTACCACTGTCCACGCATATTCATTATCCAACTAACCACGCATTATTCTTGGCTGAGTTTTAGCACCTAAAAATCAAACCATGCACTATCCCAAGAAATGCGCCTCCACATAAGCATATAGGTGGCTCTTAAGCCAATTCAAACCGCCCTCCATGCATTTATAAATGCTTACCATTTTTAACGCCCCCACAATGTGGGATAAAACACTTAAAATGCGCCTAAGGAGAAGGAGGAGAAGTGGAGGGGATTGGAACAGCTGACCTCCCATCCAAAAGTATAGGCACCTAACCAATGCGCCAGCTATTTGGAAACAATATAAAAGGAGGTATATTATATTTGTATAGTATTCGGGACTGTGTAAAATTATTGTAATGCTCATAACTTGAGCTAGGAGTGGAATTTGGAGGAGATGTAAAAAGAAACCCCTATTATTTTTGACAGAGGAAGACTGTGAGAAGGTCAGAATTTTGTAGAATTCTTTGTAAAGAATTATTTTCAAGATTTTAATAGATCGGTCCCATTCAACCGACCTGAGACGTAGGCCTCAAGCGCCGAACTCCGTTATCAATTTCTTGTGTCAAATTACTGGTGAATCCTCTTCATTTCTTTCAATATTTGCACAAGACTTGTAGTTTTTATTCTTTTATTAAAAATAAAAAGGATATAATGCTCAAATTTTACATCGAAAATCAATACAAAGCAAGAAAAATGTGTGTGCACAATTGCTAGTTAAATTTGGTTTTCAGATCATTGGTATCAGAGCTGGTTTTGACTGATTTTTGGTTCAGTTTAACGTGTTTTGGATTGCAAGTTGTGTGTTGGATGTTAACAAGGTCTCGATCTAAGAAGGGTGAAGGAGAGTTAGTTGAAGGAGATCCCAAAATTGGTACTGACGATCTCGAAGTCCTACAATGGCGGATCGAGAGGAAGTGGAACAAAACTTTTCGTCAATCCTTCCAATAGATGAAGGAAATGGTGGAAGAAATGTACCAAGATAGGCAAAGGGAAAAGGGAACTAGAGAAGGTAAGAAAGAAGAAAGCTCTAGTTCTGACATTCCAAAAAGAGACTCTTTAAAATCTGATTTTCTTTCATTAAAGTTAGATATCAAGTTTGAATTGCCTATGTATACTGGAGAGCTAAATGCAGAGAAGTTGGATAACTGGGTCAAGAAAATAGAAGTATATTGTAGGGTTTAGAGAATTGTTGATGATGAAGCAAAGATTCATCTGGAAACTCTTCGGATGGGTGGCACAACACTCATTTGGTGGGAGAGTAAGCTTCAGGAAGTGGAAGAAAACAAAGGTATAGAAATCACTTCTTGGTCTGAATTTGTTTCAAATCTTAGGCAACAATTTTATCCTCTTGGTTATAAGCAACAAGCTATGATGGATTGGAAAACATTAAGACAAACTAAGGGACAAAGTGTTCAAGAATACACACAAGAATTTAGGAAAAGGGCTCTAATTCTAGGAATTTCCCTAAACACATAAGAAACACGCTCAAATATATGGTGGATCGTGATAGTTATCTAAGGCATATGATACTTGTTTTAGGTCCTACTAATCTTGATGCAATATGTGTTCAAGCAACCCATCTGGAAGCACGAGGGAAAATGACAAAGGAGTCCTCTTTCTCTTCTTTTAATCAGAAGAACAAGCAATCTGAAGGAAAAGGTTCGAAAGAACAAGGAAAAGGAAAGGGTAAGCATAAAACAAACTCTACTGTTAAGAAGGAAGATGAAAACCATTTTGTAATCATTGTAAAAAAACCATGATGAGTCTAAATGTTGGAAATTACATCCCGAAAAGAAGCCTAAATGGATGGTTAAGAAAGGAAAAGAAAAGAAAACAAACACCGTAGTGCATGATCTTGGTTCTGATTCAGGTGATGAAACCAAAATCACAGCTATGAGTTTTCAAGGTAAATCAACTCTTTCAATTTCCAACAATAGCACTACAGATGTTGCATCTTCTTCTAGTAAACAAACTATACCTGATGATAAGAAAAGAAATGAGCTTTTCCACATTAGAGTAATTTCAAAGCATACGAAAATTGATACTCTTTTTGATAGTGGATCTCAAGCTAATCTAATTTCTGAGGAGGTTGTTAAGAAACTAGGACTCAAAACTAAACCACATCCTAAGCCTTATCCTTTGGGTCTGGGTTTGTGATGATGCAAAACAGCAGTAACTAAAACTTGTACTTTCAGATTTTCCATTACAGACAAGTTTATTGATGAGGTTGAATTGGATGTAGTTCCTTTGGATATTTGTGGGGTGGTTTTGGGAAGTCCTTATTTGTATGATCGTAAAGCAATCTTCTATAGGGAAGAAAATAAATATTTTCTTGTAAAGGATGGAATTGAGTTTATTATTAGAGCTCACCGTGAAAAGAATAATCTATCCTTGGTAATTGCAGGTCAAATGAAAAGGCTTGTAAACTCAAGCAAAAGTTTTGTGCTCATGGTGGTCAAAGCCAAGGAAAAAGAAAATGAGATGGCTTTTGAGACTTGCGATCTAAAACATAAGGATGAATTGGTAAAAATTGTTTCTCATTTTGATGATGTTTTTCAGGATCCACAGGTCTACCTCCCAAAAGAGGGGTTCAACATGAGATACAGTTGCTTCAGGATGCACCTCTTCCCAATATCGGAATGTACAGGTTGTCAGTAGTAGAGAACGAGGAAATCAAGAGACAGGTAATGGAACTTTTGGCTCAAGGTATAATTCATCCAAGTACATCCCCATGTGGTTCACCAATTATATTGGTTCCTAAGAAGGATGGCACTTGGTGAATGTGTGTTGATTTCGTGCTTTAAACAAGATTACTATAAAGAATCGTTACCCTCTTCCTAGAATAGATGATTTACTGGATCAATTAAGAATGCAATTTATTTCACTAAGTTAGACTTAAGAAGTGGTTATCACCAAGTAAGAATTGCATAAGGTGATGTTTGGAAAACTGCTTTTAAAATGAAACAGGATTGTTTGAATGGTTAGTGATGCCTTTGGTTTGTGCAATGCACCGAAACATTCATGAGAGTTATGAATGAAATTTTTAGACCATTCATTGATAATTTCGTTATTGTCTACTTAGATGATATTCTTATTTTCAAGAAATCATGGGATGAACATGTTAAACACATCCGTAAAGTCTTAGATGCACTAAGGAAAGAGAAATTGTATTTCAAGATGTCAAAATGTGAATTTGGAAAACATCTTTAATTTACTTGGGGTATATTGTAGGAAATGGAGAATTGAGAATTGATCCTGCAAAAATAGAGGTTATTGTGAAATGGCCTAGACCCACAAATGTGACGGAAGTTAGAAGTTTTCTAGGTGCAGTTCAGTACTGGAGGAAATTTATTGCTAACTTCTCATATATTGCATCTCCTTTGCATGCTTTGACAAGTATTAAACATGTCTTTCAGTGGGGAGGAAAACAACAAAAAGCATTTGATACACTGAAAGAGAAGATAAGTACCGCTCCGATCTTGGCACTTCCGGATTTACAACATTCATTTGAGATTGAGACGGATGCTAGTGACTACGCAATGGGGCAGTTTTGATGCAGAACAAACGACCAAAGTGTGTTACCATTCAGTAAAACCTTTACAAGTGCGGTAAGAAACTATCCAACTTATGATAAAGAGTTGTATGCTTTGGTTCAAAGTGTTAAAAAGTGGAAGCATTATTTAATGGGAAAAGAAACAATTATCCATACTGACCATCAACCACTTCAATACTTACAAACACAAACCAAATTGCAGCAGTCTAGACATTTCAGGTGGATGGGATTTTTGCAACAATTTCATCTTGTAATCGTGTATAAAAAGGTATTCAAAACAAGGTTGCCGACATGTTATCCAGACTCACCAAAGTGGTAGTAGATCTATCCTTTTGCAAGCATAGTTCTTTGGCTCATGTTAGTTACAAGGAACAATATGTAAATGATGTTGATTTTAGAGAAGTGTATGAGGATCTAGTAAGTGGGAAACAAGTAGGAGAAAAAGATTATCATTTGCATGAAGGATTGTTATATCATTCTGGAAAACTTTGTATTCCAGAAAATGAGCGTGTGCATATGATTAGGGAAGCACATACTTCTCTTATTTCAGGGCATTTTGGTGTTAGTAAGACAAAGTTGCACATTTACAAAAATATTGCTATTGGCCTAGAATGCATGAACATGTAAACCGGTATATTAAGGGATGTGTTCTTTATGCCACAAGCAAGCCAAGTAACAGGAAATTAGGACTTTACACTCCTCTTCCTGTTCCAACACGGCCTTGGGAAAGTGTTTCCATGGACTTTGTAGGAGGCTTGCCCATGACATGGAAGAAACATGATTACTTATATGTGGTAGTGGACAGATTTAGCAAAATGTGTGTGTTGGTTCCATGTACTAAACAAATAACTGGTGAGGGAACTACACATTTATTCTTTCAGTTTGTTTGGGTTCATTTTGGTTTACCTACTTCAATCATATCTGATCGGGATTCTAGGTTTCTTGGGGAATTTTGGTCAACATTGTGGGGGTTAATGGACACAAAACTGAAAAAGAGCACTGCTTTTCATCCATGTGATCGATGGTCAAACAGAGGTCAGAAACCGCATAATGCTGGTACAATTACTTAGGGGCTATAGTAACAAACATCCTAAATTGTGGGATGAACATCTTTATTATGTGCAACATGCTTATAATCGTGCCTTACATTCTTCTACTTTGAAGTCTCCATTTGAGACTTGTTATGGATATCCGCCTAATTCTCCATTAGATATATATTATGGACATGAAACTGTTGTTAATGATGCAAGTGATTCTGACAAGGCTAAAATATTTGTGCAGAGAATACAAAAAGTTCATCAATATGTCCGTGAACAATTGGAGAAAATCCAAGCTAAGTACAAAGCTAGGCATGATAAACATAGAACTCGATCACAAGTTCAAAGTTGGTGATTCAGCTTTGGCTTCACATCAAGCAAGGAAAGACGACAGTGAAGGTAAAAATTGAAACCTATACGGTATGGTCCATTCCAAATATTGGAAAAAATTGGTAACAACGCTTTCTGGTTAGATTTACCTCCATATATGCAAATCTACTCAGTTGTAAATGTTGAGAATTTAAGATTGTATGAACCGCCTATGATTGTTGATCATGATGATTCTAACATTATGCCTTCCATTGATGATTTTGCTCCTGAGTATCTTGATGAGTTGCAGGAAGACATCATTTTGGACAGGAAAGTAAGAACTTCGCGAAGGGGTGATATTGAGTATCTTCGTGTTGGGTTCAAAGGCATGCATCCGAACAAGGCTAAATGGATGGAAACCAGAAAGGTGAGGGAGAAATACCCTCACCTATTCACCAATTAGGTTGACTTTTGGGGTCCAAAAGTTTCTCAGTGGGGAGGAATGATCCAGAGGATCCTCACAGAGAAACACCGATCTAAGATCTTCTCATAATAAGTTGTAGTCATTTTTAAAGCGTGGAGAAAAATTATACGATTCTGACGACATCTTGTTTGCAAGAAACGAAGCTTGTTTGCAAAAGTTATAGCCGCTGAAATTTTTGGGCAATTGGAAAAATTTGGGGTTTTGTGCAGGTTGGACGTGTGCACGCTCGCCAAGTGTTTCGATTATATTGCGACACGTGGACGAATTGTGTGACGTACTAAAAATGGGTTTTGGAACGCCGGTCTTGGACACTCGTTCTCGGACAAATGGACCCCGCTATTTACTGGCTGGGGGCCCTCAGCCAGGTTCGACACACTCGATTATGGAGGGGTGCCTTGGCCTCCTTCTCATTTAATCATTAAACCAACTTGTGTATATAAACTCCTATAATTGCCTTTGCAGCCATGCATGTGGGACATTTAGGCATGCATTATTTAAATTATGCAAATTTCCCACGCCTATTTGTTATTAACTACCATTTCCACGCATTTTTTATTAATTTCCACGCATTGCATATACCACTGTCCACGCATATTCATTATCCAACTAAACCACGCATTATCCTTGGCTGAGTTTTAGCACCTAAAAATCAAACCATGCGCTATCCCAAGAAATGCGCCCTCCACATAAGCATATAGGTGGCTCTTAAGCCAATTCAAAACCGCCCTCCATGCATTTATAAATGCTTACCATTTTTAACGCCCCCACAATGTGGGATAAAACACTTAAAATGTGCCTAAGGAGAAGGAGGAGAAGTGGAGGGGATTGGAACAGCTGACCTCCCATCCAAAAGTATAGGCACCTAACCAATGCGCCAGCTGTTTGGAAACAATATAAAAGGAGGTATATTATATTTGTATGGTATTCGGGACTGTGTAAAATTATTGTAATGCTCATAACTTGAGCTAGGAGTGGAATTTGGAGGAGATGTAAAAAGCAACCCCTGTTATTTTTGACAGAGGAAGACTGTGAGAAGGTCAGAATTTTGTAGAATTATTTGTAAAGAATTATTTTCAAGATTTTAATAGATCGGTCCCATTCAACCGGACCCGGAGACGTAGGCCTCAAGCGCCGAACTCCGTTATCAATTCTTGCATCAAATTACTGGTGAATCCTCTTCATTTCTTTCAATATTTGCACAGTACTTGCAGTTTTTATTCTTTTATTAAAAATACAAAAGGATATAATGCTCAAATTTTACATCGAAAATCAATACAAAGCAAGAATAATGTGAGTGCACAATTTCTAGTTAAATTTGGTTTTCAAATCATCCATGGCCTTGATCCGGTTGATTCATTATTATATACATGTGAAGGAGTTTCTTTTTGTATATTCCCATCTAAAATGTGGGGGCACTTTCACATCTACACCTTCCTGAACATATTTACATGGCATTCTGCCTTTTTATATTCCCACATCGTTGGGTGAATCCACATTTATTTTCATATACATAGCTTGAAAAACATTCAAAAACACAAAAACACAAAAACATTCAAAATATTGGAAAAAATCCTAAACATTGGAAAAAAACCCTAACGAGGATGGCGCTACAAAAACAACATAACATTGTCTTAAGGAAACCCCGAAAACAATGTGAATAGTAGCCTTGAACAATTTATCTCGAGATGACACCAAAAATAGTAGAAAACAAATCAAAACTATCTTGCAAAAACAAAGTAGTGATTTGCTTACTTTTAGTTGTCAATTTGTATATTTTTTATTTCATTTCCTTTTCATGTTGTGTGATTTAAATTGACTTCATTTTCTTAGCTTGAGTATTACTTAACTATTGCATTTAGTTCAGTTTTATCTTGCATACTTATTCATATTTTTAACATTTTCATTAGTTTTGATTGCTTCACATTTTTTGTTTTTGTGTGTATTAAATCAAATTCAATTGCTTACTTTGGTTGAGTATTACTTAATTGTGGCATTGTATTCCTTTTTACATACTTGTTCATACTAGTGTTGTATTAGTTAGATTTGATGACATTACATGTGTTGTGTGCATTAGATTGAATTCATTTTCTTAGTTTAACAATTTTATGCATCAACATTGGATTCATTTTATCTCACATGTAAATAATTATGTTGTATTAGTTAGATTTGATAAAGCTATGTTTGTAAATTGTATTATATAGTTTATCATCCTCTAACATCTATCAAATCATTTACCATATATCATCACATCTAACATCATCTATACATCATATATAAAAAAATGCTAAGTTTTACATCAAGAATGTATACTAAGCTAATCATCATATACCGTATCATCAATGGGGCAAGAGGGGTTGCACATGATCACAAATCTATCCCCTAGACTAATAACATAAATATCATCCGTGAACTAATCCAAGGCATCTCATATCAGAAAAAAAATGATACTATCTAAAGATATTATCATAAAATCAAAAACATGTGATACTTATGCAATAAACATCATCATATAAGGATCCAAAAGCATCATCAATCATCATGTCCTAACAAAGTCAAGTATCCATGTCCATATGATGCATTATAAAAATCATTCATGATACATACACAAGAAAAAAATCATAGAACATCATGATATAATCATCATCATAAATCATATAAATACATGGAAAATATAACATCAAATGTCCATAACATATATATAATGTTTGTCTCAAAAGGATATACATCATCAATACAAAATCTATCATCAAGGGCATGAATCAAAATAAGCCTTCATCACGAGGCATAATCCCAAAATGATACATCATACATCATCCATCAAAACTAAGCCTTCATAAGAGGCATACATCAGAGAGATACATATATAGGTATATGATCAAAATATGAGTCATGTCTCGACTCGATCCCTCATGGGGAATCAAAGGTTTATGATCTCGGTGGAGGGCGCATCACTTGTGTACCCTTCTCTTCTATTTTTCACCTTGTCTACGATCTCATGGCTGCTCCATATATCTAGCCAATGTCTCGGTCTCTGTGATCTGTGACCTGCCCCATCGACTACTCACCGAAAATGAGTACTCTCTAACCCTCTAGAATGACATCGTAATAGAGGGTATTATAGTAGGAGGCCCTACCATTGGCTATATCCAATTCCATGTATGTCCTAAGTGTCACGATGGCTCCATCAGTCCATAAAAATGAAGCCACCTCTGCCTGTAATCTCGTTAGCTCGGCCTAGCCCACTGTCTCTCTCATGGTCACCAATCAATCTCTCTTTGTGGTAATGGCCTATGAAAGTTGTAATAAGATAAGAATCGAGAAATTTGAGCATTTAGCTACTAAATTTGCTCAAACCAGGTGTTACCATCTCCACCACCTCCCTGGCTAGCATTTTCTCTAGCCTAGTCTCACTCGATGGTAAAAACCTGCAAACTATTCCCTAGCCCGATCTCTCTCACCATCACCCGAGATTTGCACAACTATAACCGATACAATTATTATTGTAGTGCAACTATCTATCCCCCATCATCTCTATCACCTCTACCTCATGGAAGACTATGTGGCGGGATATGAAATGGCCCCTAATGTGGTACTCCTCTTGCAAGAGGACCATGTGGTGCCTTTCTCTCTATGCTGGCACGTGTTGTATAGGAACATCGACATCAACCGCTAAGCCTACTCGAGGCATATATATCGGTGAATAAAGGGTACCTATATTTTTCTAGGTCTTAGCCCCTACCCCGATGCCTATTATGTAAGGGTGGAGGACCCTATCCACCACCACCATCATGATCCTGGCTATCAAACATCATCATCATCTCCACCATTCTCATCATCATCGCTATCAAAAATCACTTTTGGAGGCAGCCTAACTCCAACATATGATAAATCCCGGTGCATAATAATGAGGTGACGCGATAAGATTGTCAAATACCAAGGTCCATACTCAGGGGTAACTCTAAGATCTTTGACCTATCTAAAAGGGACCCATGGTTGTGGTAAAATCCCATCAAAAAATGGCTCGAGCCTATCTCTCAATCTGAATAGGTGGCCCCATATCAAATCTCTCAGTAGCCCTACGTGCGTACCACATATCGTAATGAGATACATCATGTTTTGTTCCAAAATGTCTCTCGCATCGGTCTACCCTATAAAACTATATGATATAACCTCGACTACCAATAAAAATATGCTAAACCATGGCTATGTTGATCTCGTCTACATCCTCGGCCCACTGGTAATGACATTGAGGCCTCCACACTATCATATGTTGTAAAATGTCATCCAACTCCCTACAATAATGATAGGTATTTCCCATACAATCATGAACATCATCTCTAATAGATACCCATCCCATAACTAAAGGCTCCTATGGAGCCCTAACTCAAAGTACACCTGTGGGGTGACCAATCGCTATGTGGTCCCATGCCCATGTCTGCAGCAATGTAATGTAGGGACCCATGGTCTTATGACCGTGGTATGTAATAAGATGAAGATCCTAGTATAAATGCACCAGTATACAATGGCCCTAATAGTATCTCTCACCTCGGAATAAACCTCATATCACTCTAATCAAGCCAAGAGGAAATGTAGAACATGTCTTGTAAGTGAGCAAAAAGAGCCATCAAGTATAGCGGCATGCGATGAAGCTCGGATCGGCTATGTATCGATGTAAGTAGATTGTCATACCTCGGCGAGGTATATCAACACATCCAAATACCTCCACAACATAGTCTAAGATCTCAGCATCAGTAGTAGTATTCTCGATCGCTTGTCCATGAGATAGAAACATGAAGAATGCACTGGACATCCTCCAGAGTCACTGTGATCTATCTTGTAGGGAGCCGAAAACTCGCTCTCACTATGTCATCTCTCCGCCATGGTTGTAAGAAGCCCATGGTCCAAAGTGATCAATGGCATACTAGATACATGGGCTAATCTAGTCACCTCCATGACTATATCCATCATCCATCTACCACATCGATGAATACTCACCTCTAGGGCCGTCAGGCATGCAGCCACGTCACTCCCTCTTCCGTAGGGATGACAATCGTCTCTCGAAAAAAATAACACGTGTTAGAACTAATTTTCTTCTATATTCTTCTCATCTTCTAAAAACTAAGTACAAATTCATCTACACTATCCTAGTCATCACACTAACATTCTTCTAAAGTATCAATTTCCTCCTCTCTTGACACGTGCGCACCCTTTTGGGCATGTATGTGCCCTCCTAGTGTATGCACACCCAGGACACATACGTTCCATCTTGGATACCTACACACCTATATAAGTATGTGTGCGCCTCCCCCTAACTAACCTATCTACTTCATGCATGTGCACCCTTTATGTCGCATACATGTGGGATTGTGTGTGTGCACTAGTGCACATACATTGTTCGACCTTGGGCACATACACACTAGTTTCTATGCCTATGCATGTACATATGCATATTTTGATATATGCGGGCATGCGTAAATATAAATTTGATGTGTACATGCCCCTTTTGATCCTTCATGCGCATTCTAAGGGCAGGTGTATATGATTTAGCCACCCTAATTAACCCTATTCAAAGCTAATAAATGCTAAATAAAGGCTCTTAAATGAAAAATTTGACAAGAAGAGTTCAGAAACTCACAAATGGAGGGTCCTCCTCTTCCCATGCATACTATCAAATAGTGTGTTCTCACATGGTGCACCTATGAACTCCTACCATATCTCTTGTAGCTCTAAAATCACTCTCGATAAAAATCAGCAGAGCTTTGGTAATAAATGAACTCGTCGTGATGCTTTACCCCTGGAGGGGTATATTAACCTGTTTTAACTAGCCATGATGCCCCTGGGCATGTTCTGACCACCGTGATCATTCTAACACTTTCTTCTACCCACATGATAATTATTTTTATTAAATAATTATTTTTAATCAATTTTCACTATGTTGGGGCATTATTTGCCACCTAGCGCTTGTTTCTTCTCCTGGGAATTTTTATTGTTTCTAGATGATATTTTCATTCTCCCTTCTTATATTAACCGTCATAATAATTATTTTTATTAAATAATTATTTTTGACTCGTTTTCCTTCTCATTGGGGCATCTTTTTGCTACCTAATGCCTATTTCATCACCCTAGAGAATTTTCATGTGCTTTTAGGTAAATCTTCCACTTTCTCAATTCTTCTGACTCGATCAAAAAATAAAAATTGCAAAATCATAATCTTCCTAAACATTATAAATTTTAAAAAAAATCAAAACATCATAAAAATTCAAAAATGATAAAAATTTGGTAAATAGCTCATACGCAGCTGAAATTTGTGTCACATGCATGGTATTCATATCATATCTTGCCTATGTTTTCATGTGTTTTTGAAATAATGACTCACGGATCATCTGGATCTATAATCATTTACAAAAGCTAAACTACATGCTTCATCTGTACTCTAGGGCACAACGAGTTTCTGATATTGTTTCGTAGCACACACGGATTTTTCATTAGACCCTGTGTCCACCATTTTCCCCCTCACATACATATTTTGTTGGGAACCATCTTTTAACCCATGTCATTTATCACAAACATTTGGGAACTGCAACTAGATAACAAAAACATTTATGCAACTATCTTGACCGTTGTTGGTTTGAGTATGTGTGTTTGAATTTGTTTCCTTGTTAGATCAACTTGTTTACTTCTCGTATTGCATTACATTCTATATGTTGCATGGAGTTGGTATTTTTAGCAATGGAAATTTGTTTGTATTATGGATTTTCATGTTATTCTACACATATGTCGCGTGCTTACATTTTTAATAAGGACCGATGATATAGATTCTAAGCAATATGATGAAAAATATTGTTATTTACATTATCTAGAGGCAATCTATTTCTATTCTTTTCATATTAATGTTCCCTTTTGTATCCCCTTTCTTTCTACAGTCATTTGCTCTCAAATTCAATACCAAATATTTTGTGTATTTCACAAAACGAGCAAGCAACTCCCTCATCTACTCAATTATTTGGTATGATTTGGAAGATGAGAAAAGAAAATAACAATTGGATAATTACATATCTCACTCTTCAACCACTCACTCTCACAACATTTCTAACATGATCGGTTAACAAAATCAACTCTTGCACTTAGCAACACTACCCGCATTTCTCCCCTCAATCATATTTCTATTCCCTTCATCTTTTTGATTGTTGATTGCCTTCTTTTATCACCCCATTGACACTCGAGGGGCATCCTTCATTCTACTAAGTTTTCTTCTACCCTTCAAAAAAAAATTCAATAAATTGTCTACTATCTTGGAGTGATGTTGCTTACGTCACCCCAAAGAGGGGAAAATGTAGAAACCTAAATTTCTATCAAAGTAATCTCATTCTAACATTGCACTGACTATCTTCATCTCCTTTCACTATGTTTCAAATAACTACACTTTGTTATCTAACTCTGCTTCCAACTCACTCAGGATGCCATTTTACGACAAGTTGATTGGTAATATTTCTCTTAATCAACTAGTTTCACGTTGATCGAGTCTTCTATCTTGTATTTAACTAATGAACCTTATCATTGGCTATCTCTCGATTCTAATGCTTCCAAAATCTAATTCAAATTCCTCGAAGAAATCTTAGAAGGATTCCTAATCTTGTTTAGATTCCCTAATTAATTTTAAGAGGTTAATTAGCTTCTAACCTAGTCAAAAAGGTACTTTGACTTCTAAAAGATCTATTTTGGCTTATTCATTTGTCCCACATGCACTAGATTTTCATATTTCTTCCAAACCAAAATCTATAAATACACCCCCTTTCAACCTTACCTTACACCTTGTTTACATAGAAAAACCTCTCCCAACACGTTATTGACATCTTGATTTTGATATCATATCATATCTTGACATAGCTTAAGAGCTCATTTGCACTAGCCAAGCCATCCACCATTGAAATAGCTTCATCTTGCATCTTTCCTCCATTTTAGATTAGTAAGAGTTATCTAAGCATGGTCTAATAAATCATCTTAGAGAGATCTCTTCATATTTTGGAGAAAACAACAAATCAACTTTGATTGCTTAGAGTCTAATTAGGTTCATTTGTATTAAGATTTCTAAAGAGTAGAGTAAACATAGTATGTTGCTTGTTTGATTCATAATGCATGCTTTTGAAGTTTATTTTCTTACCTCTTATCATGATGGTTATTGAGTAATTTGGTACAAAATTTAGGCTACTAGGTGTTAGTCTACTTCTCATAGTTTTCCAAGTTTTTCCTTAGCACAATACTACTTAAAGTAATATAGTACAATTAATATCATATATACACGATACATATATATAATGTTATTTTATATCTAACGTCATATTGTCATATTTGTAAATAATGTTATAATAACGTTAGATGGCTTATAATGTTAGCATAGTGGTTTTAATGCTCAATAGGTTAGGGTAGTATCATTCCATATATAAGGATATTAAATTATATATGATATAATAAAATTATAATATATATATATATGTGTGTGTGTGTGTGTGTGTGTATATTTGTATATAATAAACTATTATTATAATGTTTGATGATATTTAAATTATAAAATATAAGATCTATAATAAACTATTATTATAATGTTTGATGTTTTCCAATGCGTAAAATATAACATCCTAGGTATAAAATAATAGTAATCAAATTCTAGGGTGTTTTATACATAACCCTATCTTGACTTATAATACTATAACACAATAAATGGTCTCTTCAAGACATCGATAAAATTGGAATGATATAGAGAAGATTTGCATATCCCCTATGCAAGGATGAGATGTGCAAGCAATCGAGATGCAACCCATCCATTGTTGTAATAGAACAAAAAGTAAGTAATGATTTGTCCAAGCATCGTTGTTGCGATATCGCAAAAAACAATTACCGGTTTTGGGTGTGACAAAATTTAAATGCTCTAAACGACCCACATATTTCCAATAGCACATGTATATTCAAATGGTGTATTTTACATAGTTCGGTTTAATGGTTAATTGATGTTGAGGCAATTGTAACATTAATAATCATTTTTCCTTATGAAATGGTTCTCGTTAATATTGCATTTGGAATTATAAAGAATTAATGTAATAATTTTATAATGTAAATTTTGTAAAGAATGAGATTTCAATAGTTAAACTCCACATTAGGGGAAAAATTAAAGCTCTACGTACGCTAGGCTAGACAATTTTTTAAAGCCATACACTATGTGTTTTATGGATAAATCAGATACAAAAATAATGGTATCTAAGAGTCTAATATAATGTGTTATTTGGTCAAATAGGAGCACTAATTACATACACAATATATAATGTAGGAGGAAAATTTATGTTCGAGAATAGAACTGGTTTTATGAGGAATCATTAATGAGCACATCAAAATCTACAGTAGATTTAATTCATATTAAAGTTGTGGTTTTAGTCCGACATGGAGTAATAACCAAATAAACACGAGGCATAATGAGGTGGAGGTTGAAGGTTTGAATGTTAGCAATATTAGATGTATTTAGTTATATATATTATAAAGGAGGAATCTTGATTTTACTATATGCGACCACATAGCACAATCCATTACTAATAGGATGTGCGTAAAATAAATTCCTTATATAAGTTTAGTCCCCTCTCTTCAACTATAAATAAACGCACTTCGAAGTTATTGTTCTAACACTTTGATGTGCAAGTGATCACACTTAGATGTGCGAATCGAGACTCACATTTAGAAGTGCGATCACTCACATTTTTAGTTTCCAATGTAGTAAATATTTGTTTGAGTGCATGTATGAGAAAAATTCAAGTGCCATTAGCTGCTAGGCTAGACAACAATGTAAATCCATACATTAATTTTTATGGATAAAATGATACACACATTAGTGGGATCTAAGAGTCTAATACAATGGTTTATATGGTTGAATAGGAGCACTAATTACCTACGCAATATATAATGTAGGAGGAAAATTTATGATTGGAATAAAATTGGTATTTTGAGGAATCATTAGTAATTGTATTTAAAATGAAAATAGTCATCTAATAACATAAATTTGACGGCCACCCTTGGCCTATCAAACAATTTTTAAGTGAGGGTAAATTTTTAATATTACATGTCAAAAATACAAAACAATGTTATTTATACACTACTTAAAATTTTTATAAATGACTATTCCATATTTTTTTTTTTTATATAAATGTATATAAAAATTGACGGTCACAATTTAAACATGCCGGTCATGCGTAACGTTTCTATAAATAGATGACATCTATCTTAGACTATAATTTGGATAATTTTTTCAATGTCAATGTTTATTGATTTGAATAAGGCATGCATAACTAGTCATATATGTATGATGATATTGAGATTGCCATGTGGCATAAATGATGACTATCACTTATGTACTATCTTGAATACTAGTCAAATTCTACATTTGTTCAAGATTTAGATTGAAGGAAGTTTAAGAGATGTTCATATAAGATGTTTATTTTTATTTTCTCATTGTGATTTCAAGCATTTGTTTTAACCTTGGAATTTTTATTGATATTTCTCATTTTCAAATTCTCCATATTAGATTTAAGTGGCAACACTACTAATTTTCTCTTTTTATGTGTGGATACAATTGAAAATGAACTTTGTATTCAAAGGAGAATATGTGGATTTACCCTCCAAAGGTGTGATAGTTATAGAGGGACTAGTTTATCCATCCAAAACTACACTCCATTGTAGAGAAATGGGGTCTAGCTTATTCGATGTCACAATAAGTATTGTATTCAATGGCAGAGTGAGACTGCCATACATAATTAATGGTTGTGAAACCCTGGAAGAAAGTGAAAATAAGGGATAATGGTATTGATGTCATGGAATCCCAAAGAGCACCCATTATGGATACAAACAATCTTGGATGAATGGCGAGAGGAGGGAAGTAAATGGAAATACAGGAAAACACAAAGGGCAGTAAATGGAAATACAAGAAAATAGAAACAACTTCCAAGTAGTGTCACAACTATTACATTCATATCCATAATGGTGGAGAGAAATTTTGATATATTGCCACACATGTCTCGTTAAGTGGGACATTTTTCCCATGTTTCAATCACCAAGAACAACTTATTCATCAAATGTGATGAGTGCACAGAGCTTAAGAACAAACGTGCAACCACTTCATGTCTAGAAATACTGGCACAAGTAGATCAATGTTAGAAATGGAAAATTGATTATATTTAAAAGTTTTCATTCAACTTACTATGCTCGTACATGATGAACAGATGATACTAGTAAAACTAGATGATGGTAAAAGAAAGAGAAAAATAAAGGTACCAAGAATGCTTAAATGAAAAGAAACGGTGGCCAAAATCAAGGGAAAATAGATATTGATATAGAAAATGTCATCTGGTCATGGACACCAAGAAAAATATGGAAAGGAGATAAAATTAAAATACCGAATCAGGGACACGATGTTATTCAGGAATACCTTACACAACTTCAAGAACAATAATTAATGAATTGTAGTTAAAATTGGTTGAACTAGATACCCTTGAAAGGATTCAATCTTTATGTAATTTTCAATATTTTCAATATAATTATCCTATAGGAATTGGTTGCCTATGGAAATAAGAGATGCAAGCATCCATTCCCCGCCTCAATAGTTGAAAGAAAGAGGACTTAAAATTGATAAGTATATAATAATGTATAAGTATTGTGTATGAATGTTTTGTTAGGCTTATATTACTATGGACTCATAACAATTATTTGTGACACATGTTATTCTCAAATGTAACAATAAATCTATTAAATTGTTAAAAAATGTTGTTCAAGAGAAGTTTTAAAATGTTCTTTAAAAATTAGTTACAATTAGTTTCAATGTTTGAAGTCTTTAATATATAAATATATATCAAAGTGGGAAATTGTAATTCACAATATTAATAAAATTATAATGTAATAAAGTTATGATAAATGATTTAGAAAAATATTGAGTGTGACATGCTTGATAAGCAAAAATAATAAATATAATGACATCATGCATTCTTGAATAGGTGGCATGTACTTATTAATATTATATTTTGAAAATGAAGAACACTTCATTTGTACACTTATTAAATGTTGATGTTAAAGTTGTCATAATTGTTGTGACACTTGTTAATTGAAGATTTTTCCTTTAAATATTATTGAAAAAGATGTACTTGAATACGACCCATAATTTGTCTTATCATGAAAAAGTAACCAATAGAAAATCAAAAAAATCAATTTTATTGATTTTTCAAAATTATCAAATTGTTTAATTTATATTCCAACATTTGAAATATAGACACTAGAAAAAATAAATGTCTTTGATTGGAGGATATGGAAATAACTAATAAGTTATGGTGAAAGGTATAGTAACCTGCCACATGTAGGAGCAAATAAACTATGAAATTCATGTTTCAAAATAACGTGTTTAACGTAATTCTTAACTCTTTATTGTTCTATATGATTTATAGACTAGAAAAGCATAAAATTAGTTCACATTATCTAGATTATCTTCTATTTTGAACTGCCTAGTGACCGCTAATTTCCATTACAATGATTTCCATTTTACAAACTCGATCAAATAAGTGTTTATCTAAGGCATTATGTCTGTTAGTGAAAATTGGACCCCCAAAATGACCTATGAACTTTTCACAATGTCATTTGGTGTGAATGCACAACCCAAAGTGTGGGACCTTTGCAAATGGGGAAAGCTCTCCAGAGAAGGTTGGTTCCTCTTCCTAAACTACCTACCACAAGCTATTCCAGTGCAGGCAAGCTAATCTAATCCTAATCTAACTTCCAAGGAGATAGGGAGAGAAAGAAAACTGGAAAAAATAGAGCCTACACTAAAACGGTGATACACCAGAGAAGGAAAATGTTGAACATCTATCAAAACTACCATGGAAACAAGAAGAGGTGAGCAATGGAAGGATGGACAAGTGCATCACAAAACCAAAGATGGATTTCACACAAAAATGTTCCAAAACTCCATGAACACAACTCCAAAACCTAATGAACATCCAAACATGCACAAATACCTGCAATGAAGAGAGGCAAGAAGAAAACAACCAAAAATGAGCAAGGATGGACAAATGCATCACAAAACACGTTTTTATTGCTCCAAAAGTTTGCAAAAACATCATTTCATGGGTAAGAGGAAAAACACCATTACAGAGTAGGGGAGGAGGTTCAAACTCCATTTTCAACCCTGGGGAAGAAAAGAAGGGAGAGGCAGAGAAGAATGATGAACAACCTTTACAAAATGAGCCAAAACTAGCTTTTAACGCTCGAACAAAATGAAGAAATGAGAAAACGTGGGCAAATTTGATTTGAAACTTCAACCACCAATAAGATCCATTTAATTGGCTGTAAAATGATGGGTTTCCATGAAAAATCCCATACTTTGAAGTACATTGCTTCGCAGAGCAAGAAAGAGGCCCATACTTCATTAATTTTGGTGGTTGGGAACCATTTCTACATGTTTTTTGCATGCCAGAGACATTTTCCATTTTCTCCCACAAATCTCCATCAAAATCAAAATTGAACCATCCATCATGTGGAGAATTTCAACAGCTTTCCAATGATACCAAAATCATGAAAAATGAGCTCTGGTTCGAAAGATATGGCCCTCTGAAGATTTAGGGCAAAAATTAGGGCAAAAATCGGGTTCGCGGGGCAAAATTTGAACTTTTTCCCTCTTTTTTTCAAATTGGGAAAATTTCCCAAAAAATCTCCACCCCACTCCTCTGATGACACATGGCACCCTCTGGTTGATCCGTGGCTTCAAAATAACATTTTGCCCTTTTGCAAAATTGGGAAAATTTCCCAAAATCCTCCCGGCCCCACTCCGCACATGTGGACACGTGGCACCTTCTCGATCTCACGTGTGGAGATGTGGCTCCATTTTTTACCTTTGCACTTTTTCAACTTTGGAAAAATTTCCAAAATCCTTCCCGCCAGCCCGACTTCCACTGACACGTGGACACGTGGCACCTTCACATTGCTCGGCGGGGATGCGCTCCTATTTTTTTACCTTTGACGCACTTTGACCAAACGCCAAAAACTCTTTTAAGTCCTTCCCCCCCCCTGCCTCCGCCCTCGACACGTGCACGTAGGTCATTTCATTTCAATATATTTTTTGTGGGCTTTTGCCAAAATTTTCCTTTGAGTTTTTTAGCCAAAAGGCTAAGTGCCAAAAATTTTTTCCCACGGGTCCGCCTAGGGAAAATTTCCCCTCCAAACTCCATCGAGCCATAACTCAAAAATACAAGGAGTTAGGAGGACTTATTTACCTTTCTGGAAAGGGGAAAAATTCTCTATCTGATGAAGCAATACCCAAAAAATTTTGAGTGCCTAAAATGTGTAAAAATTTGACTGAGGCAAAAAAGGAAGCTAGTTAACCCAAAATAAGAGGGAGCTTATTTTGGTTAACAATTTGGTGACTCTCAGGGGTCATCTACCTGCTAGATGAATGATCAGTGGCCTTTGAAGCATCCATTGGGCATGGAGTCAAGCTTGATAAACTGATTTTGATCGAACTAACTCTAAAATTTGACCTCTGAGCCACTTGGAAACCCATTGAAACTTGGAGTTGATCTTCACCAAAATGCCACTTGAAATGACTATGCAAGAGCAACCAAAACAACACCAAACAACTATGTACAAAATTGGAAATCATACATGCTCCAAATGGAACATGCAGAGTGTGCAAAAGCACTTCTTCTGCTGAAAGCAAACCTACCTACTCTACTCTAACCAAGAGCAAAGGTAAGCTAAACAAACCCTGCAACTAGTTGTGTAAAATAGCTTCCTTTCTTCAAAATTGGCAGCCATGCAATTGATTTGGAGCTGATCATGGCTGGTTAGATGAGTGGAAAATCAACAAGAAGCTGGTCTTCTACCCAAATTAGCAAGGTGTCAACTGAAAACAAATCAAATACCTCTTTTAGTTGCTCTGCATTTGGATTGAAGAGGTATGATGAACTGATCCTTGGTACTTTGTATATCATCCTCATGCTTAGAAGCAAGCATGACTAGTTTTGGCTTCTCCTTTGGCTCCAATGAAGCCAAATACCTTATTGGGAAAGGTCTGATCCATTTGATATGCCCATAGCTCTAAAATTCAACTCCAAAAATGGAGTCTTCTTGTAGACCTTCTTGAATGGATGGTGTGGAAGAAATGGTGGAACTCTTCATGCTTTTTCCTTCCTCTTCCAATGAAGAACATGGAAGATTAAAATCTTCCAATCTTGGCTCCAAAAGGCTGCTATAAAATGCAGGCTACTGCAAATGAATGCTCTCCTTCATGGCAACAGGTTCTTGTGTTTGGAAGATGGATGATGAAGGAGAAACAATGGAAACTCAACCGGTTCCTCTCCATCAAAATATCCTCCAAATCTGATAGATAAACTGCCTCATTGTTGTCCTGCTGCAAATGTTCAACCTCTTCCATGGTGTTCTCTTGATCTACAACTTGCTCACCATGGTTATCTTCATTCTCAAAGATGAAGTTTGAAAGATCAAACTCTTCTTCAACATTGGAGCTTGAAGAGAATGAAGTAGAAGGAAGAACTGAAGGTTCTTCTATAGCCTGTTTTGTGTTCAAAGCTTTTGGATCTGCACTTTTCTCCTCCACAGCTGGAATGTGCTCCTCTTCTTTTGGATTTGGAGCAGCTTCTCCTTCCTCTGCTACTTGAAGACAATCTTGCTCTTGAATGACCTCTTCCTCTAGCATGAAGTTTTTCAAATCAAACTCTTCAATCTGCTGCTCTAGAGGACAAGTTGGGGCTGCAAGATCTCTTTTAGAGATTTCCTCTTCCATGGCTGATTGTGCAACTTGAATTGGATCAGCATTTCCTTCAAGTAGAGTGCCAACATGGACACTACATTATAAGAAAACTGATTACTGATCTGCTTCTTCTTTTTCTCTTCTTCTGCTGCAACAAAATCAGCCTTGGCCACCACTTGTTCTTCAACCTTAACCTCCTCTAAAGGCTTAACCATCAAGGGATCTTTGTTATCCCAAATTTGAGAGCCCAACTCTTCAAGATTGTCTATCATTTCTTTTCTGTTGGGCTCCTCTTCTTTTGCTGTCCTTGACTGATTTTCTGATTTTTATCTTCCCAACATGGATTTGGGAATGCAAGAGGAGGGTGGGTTGTAACTCAATTGATTTTGCAATTTTTTGTGGTGGTGGAGGAGGTAGAAACTCTTGTTTCTTTGGAGTGGAAGGTATTTCTTCTTGTTTCTTTGGAGGGGATGGCTGTTTGGAAGGGAAAAGAGTAGAGAAATTGAGATGGGATGGAAGACTAGGAGATGGAGAAATGGAATCAACATTTGGGGACAACAGATGGGAAATGAGAGTTTAAAACTTGACAACTCAAATGAGATAAGGCTTGATTGGGAAAGAGGAAAAGAAAAACATGAGATGGTGTGACTTACCCATTGACAAGGTTGATTCAATACTCCTCTCATACACCTCTATCTCCTTCAATCCATTGTGCAAGTAATGGCAACATTTCAACCATGAAGTCAAGCTTCTCTTAAGGGCTATAATGTCTTGGAAAAGGGCCCACCCATGGACAAGGTGCTCTGAAACCAATTCGAAATGCCTTCATTTGTGCTTGAGCCCTGGATTGCACCATGCTAATCTCCATCTTTTGGATCTTCTCCAAGAAATCTTCATTTTTTTCTTGATTGCCTTCACAATCTGCATATCCTTATGCTTGACATGCTTCATAGCCAAACTGATTTTGGCATTGCTCATATGGATATGCATACTGATTTTGAATTTGATCAAAATGCTGATTTGAAGGAGTTGTAAAGCATGTTGGAGGTGGAAACATTGTTCTTTGTTGTAAATGTGAATTCCATGATGGAAATGAAGTCATGATTGCACAACTTCATGGGATGAAAGAAGAATGAAGAGATGGAAAGAAGAGTGAATGGAAAATGAATGAAAATGAATGGAAAGAGGGTCTACAACTTCAAAGATGGGTTGCTGATCAGATGGAGTCACCAGATGTGTTTGAGAATTGCCTCCAAAGGCTGAAATATTCACAGGAACACATCAACTTGCAAAAAATGAAGTGGAAGACCTCTAAGGTCCCACCAAGCATGCCAAAACTATTAGTGCAAATTCACAACACCCCCAAAATGACCTATGGATCTACTTTTCTAAGGCAATGTCATTTGGTGTGAATGCACAACATTGAGCTTTCCCAAAGTGTGGGACCTTTGCAAATGGGGAAAGCTCTCTAGAGAAGGCTGGTTCCTCTTCCTAAACTACCTGCCACAAGCTATTCCAGTGCAGGAAAGCTAATCTAATCCTAATCTAACTTCCAAGGAGACATGGAGAGAAAGAAAACTAGAAAAATAGAGCCTACACTAAAATGGTGATACACCAGAGAAGGAAAATGTTGAACATCTATCAAAACTGCCATGGAAACAAGAAGAGGTGAGCAATGGAAGGATGGACAAGTGCATCACAAACCAAAGATGGATTTCACACAAAAATGTTCCAAAACTCCATGAACATAGCTCCAAAACCTGCAATGAACATCCAAACATGCACAAATACCTACAATGAAGAGAGGAAAGAAGAAAACAACCAAAAATGAGCAAGGATGGACAGATGCATCACAAAACACATTTTTTATTGCTCCAGAAGTTTGCACAAAACATCATTTCATGGGTAAGAGGAAAAAAATGCCATTACAGAGTAGGGAGGAGGTTCAAACTCCATTTTCAACCCTGGGGAAGAAAATAAGGGAGAGGTAGAGAAGAATGATGAACAACCTTTACAAAATGAGCCAAAACTAGCTTTTAACACTCGAACAAAATGAAGAAATGAAAAACGCGGGAAAATTTGATTTAAAACTTCAACCACCAATAAGATCTGTCTAATTGGCCTACAAAATGATGGGTTTCTATGAAAAATCCCATAATTTGAAGTACATTGCTTCGCAGAGCAAGAAAGAGGCCCATACTTCATTAATTTTGGTGGTTGGGGTCGTTTTCTACGATTTTTGCATGCTAGAGACGTTTTCCCATTTTCTCCCACAAATATCCATCTAAAATAAAAATTGAACCATCCATCGTGTGGATAATTTCAACTTTCCAATGACATGGTTCGAAAGATATGGCCCTACGAAGATTTAGGAAAAAATGGCAAAATTAGGGCAAAATTCGGGCTCAGGGCAAAATCTTGAATTTTTTCCTCTTTTTCAAATTGGAAAAATTTCCCAAAAAATCTCTCGCCCCACTCCTCGATGACATGTGGTGCCCCTTTGGTTGATCCCTGGCTTTAAAATAACATTTTGCCCTAATTTTCCCGCCTGGGAAAATTTCCCAAAAAATCTCCACCGACCTGACCTCCGCTGACGACATGGACATGTGACACCTTCTGATTTTGTGCGGAGATGCGGTTCAACTTTTTCCTTTGCACTTTTTCAACTTTGGAAAAATTTCCAAAATCCTTCCCCGATGCCCCGACTGACCACCGACACGTGGACACGTGGCACCTTTTCATTGCTCGGTGGGGATGCGCTCCTATTTTTTCCTTTGACGCACTTTGACCAAACGCCAAAAAAATTTAAGTCTTTCCACCCCCACCACTCTACCCTGACACATGGCATCATTTCATTTCCTTGTGGGCTTTCGGGCCAAAATTTTCCCTTTGAGTTTTTTAGCCAAAAGGCTAAGTGCCAAAAATTTTTTTCCGGGGCCTAGGGAAAATTTCCCTCCAAACTCCACCGAGCCATAACTCAAAAATACAAGGAGTTAGGAGGACTTATTTACCTTTCTGGAAAGGGGAAAAATTCTCTATCTGATGAAGCAATACCTAGAAAATTTTGTGTTCCTAAAATGTGTAAAAATTTGATCGAGGCATAAAAGGAAGCTAGTTAACACAAAATAAGAGGGAGCTTATTTTGGTTAAGTTAGTGGCCGCTAGGCTTATGTAAGGTAACAACTACTAGGCTTATGTAAGATTGGCTAGCCACTAGGCTTATATAAGATAATGACCACTAGGATTATGTAAGTTAATGACCACTAGGATTATGTAAGATAGACAACCACTAGGATTATGTAAGATAATGACTGCTGGGATTATGTAA
This sequence comes from Taxus wallichiana var. yunnanensis, assembly GCA_018340775.1. NCBI lineage: Eukaryota > Viridiplantae > Streptophyta > Pinopsida > Cupressales > Taxaceae > Taxus > Taxus wallichiana. The sequence continues at coordinate 689,186,250 of CM031242.1, read as the reverse complement.
GTTAGCAACCGCTAGGATTATGTAAGATAGCGACCACTAGGATTATGTGGGGAAATCAAATAATAACAAAATAGAAATCCTAAAATAGTGAAACTGAAATCCAAAATCAGGATTTAGAAATTGCATTCCAATAGTGGCGACATCGGAATCGAATAATAGCGTTATTGGAATCCATTAATATTTAAATTGGAATCCAATAATAGGAAATTGGAATCCAATTACAGGTAAAAATCGAGAATCAATAATAGTGAAATTGGAACTCAAATAAGTTCGATAATGACAATATTGGAATCCAATATTGATATTAATGGAAACCAATAATAGTAATAATGGAATCTAGTATAAAGAAAAATGGAATCCAATATATGATAAAAAACAGAGATGGATTTATTTCAAAACTTGTAATACTAGAGTCTAGATTCACCGGAATACGTCTAGACTTAGTGAAATAAGTGTTTTAAGACTTAATTCAATTTATCTCTACATGATCATTCGATTATCAATGATGTCATCTCCTTTGTTCTTAATCACATGATCCAAACAATCTCTATGTTTCTCTCTCATCCTTGGTGGAAAGATTGGAAGTGGTATGTGGACACCCCTTTCCAAAATTACTCTGCTGGAAAAGGTTATGCTGGATTTCACCTCATTTTCCCATGGTTGGAAAACTCAACACTCAAAGTGGGGATTGCACTATTATCTATCCAATTAGAGAAGGAGATGCAATATTGTTCGGTCCGCATATGTGGAACTGAAAATTGCTCATTTTTGTGGTGTATTTTGCATCAAGGCCTTCCAATTGGTTCCTGTCTTGTTCATCTTGGTGTCTCGGGCCCAAAATGCCCCTTATGTGGCCATTTAGATACCTTGTCTCCTTATTATGGTATCGTAGTAAAGCCCAAAAGGATTGGAATTTGATTCATTCATCCTTTATCCATTTCATACGAGAATGTTTTACCTGACATCATATTCTATTAGGCGATGATCTTAAAATGCTTCATAAGTTTTCCTAGATTTGGCATGATTTTAGAGGAAAATTCTCTTCTAGCTTTGGAAAGAATGAAATTTTTTTTTATTTGCTAATGTTGAAGTTGACTAAACATTTCTCTATTTATAATGAATTTATGGTAATCGCAAATGTATTACAATAGATTCAAGTGCAAGCAACCAAGGTGGCACTCAAGGTGGATCACCTATAGACTCTTCTTTCGCACTAGGTGATGCCCCTCGCACTTTTCTCACAATTTGGTGTCCCCTTCCGACACTCCCCACCCTGTGGTGGTCATCCTCGAGGTGGTGGTTGTCGGAGCCGATCACAAAGCAATGCTCCTTCACCCTAGACCCGCCAATCCTCACGCTTGATCGGCCTTCATGCAAAATATATTTTCCCTCTCACTTCATCTCGCCATAGAGGTTTGGGCACCCCTCCATTTCCTAGCTAAATCAGCTTGGGCTTTCTAGATTCCCCTAACCTACACATTCACAATTATTCGAGCCTCCCACCTCCACCAGAGAAATATCCTGAATGTCTCTTGCCATCTCGCCACTCGAGGAATTATTGATATCGAAGAAGGAATCCATCGTGGATCTGGTTGGGATGTGCCGAGCGGTGGAAAGGATTTTCTAGTTCATTAGCTTTGACCAGGATCTGCTCTTTGTAGGTCAACAATTTGCAACAATGACTTAATTACATTTCTTATTTACTTTTTTCTATTTTTTTATAGTTGGCTTTCTTAGGCTCGGTGTAGTGTGATCGTGTGGCTTTGGAGTGTGCTTCCATACCGGCCTTTTTACGAATTATCTTGTATCATTTTATTTGTTAATATAATATAAAATCTTATTCATAAAATTAAAAAATGAGTCTCACACTTTGATTCCTTCTTATCTTTAAAAAAAATATGTAATATTTTTAACTTCATATGCCATGTAGTTTTTGGCAAGTTTATCATGTTGTTAGTCCTTGTTGAAAGATGATTATCAAGGTTGTTCCACATAGGCAATCTTCTAATGGTCAACCCCACTTCTCATATGTTATTCATCCCCTTATTTTACGAAGGTCTTAATAAAAGGATTGGGACTAAATTACGGCATCTGTCTTCCCCAACACCGCCTACAAATTTGACTTTGGTACTTGTAGGAAAAAACTTGGGGATGTTTTAGAGATCTTAACACATAGTATTGCAACATGGAGGGAATCAGATTTGAAAACTACAAACAAGAAAGGGAATATTGGGCTTTATGTTAGTTGCCACAAACATCAAGATTGAAGGAGAGTCACCCTTAGGAAATTGTGAAGGAAAGGAAGGCCATGTAGGATCAAGATGGTTGTGATGGAGAAGTAACTTAAGGGGAAATCTTGGTATTAATAATCTAATCATTTTTATATTTTTATTTTTGTGATATTAGTAGATGTGTTTATCTAATAAATATGAGTTATTTCATAGTAATTAAATTCTACTTTTCATTTGTATGGGTGTAATATTTGTGGTGCTCACTCCATATCCCTATTTGTGTCAAAATATGAACTTTTGTACACATATTTCCTATCAAATTACCTTTTCTTTTATATTTGAAAGCCAAAATAGGAGCTTTTGAACAATAATCTCCTCTTATATGTCTTAGAATCCAAAAATATATCATGAACCATTGTCTTTATAAACTTTTTTTTCTTTGTAATTATAGTGGGGTATTGAATGATTTTAGGGCTTTTTGTGATTATTGTTATGTTTTATGTTTTGTTTTTGAAATTGGTAGTTGATTTCTTTGATGTTGGTGATTGTTAGTCATTCTTTGAGAGTATTAGGTTTGGTTATAGAATGTTGTTCATTAAAATATTAATTTGGTGTGATTGGGATAATAGTATCACAATGTAGTTGTATAATATAAGGATTACTATGTTTCCAAATAACGACAAATGAATTCCTTTTTTTTGTGGTAACAACAAACACCTAATATTTTTATAACAAGGTATACCGAGGTAATTTAGCTCTCTACCACGTCATATGAGACATTGTTAGATTTTGTTGACATTATGAGAATCAAAGGTATTAGTATTGTTGTAGATATTTCTACAAGAATGTCATTTTGGATAAGGGAGTCTAAATAAATTCTATATACATCCAAAAAAATATTTAAAGACGTGTGTAAAGTTATGTATAGAACTATTAAGATTTTAAGGGAATCACCTTGACATTGTCTTTTTACAAATGGTTTGATAATTATATCATTCTTAATATTCCTCTTATATAAATGTTTTACTCCTTTCAAATATTTTTAGCTTTTATTAGTATTATCTCATTTAAATGTTATTAACTCACTTTATTTATATTACAAAATATATTAAGAATTGGCTCCATTTAACACTAAGACGACAATATTATTAAGATTTATTTACCTTATTGTCGGTGGGGTCTGGTGGAGTGGTTATGTCGGATGGTTGTATTTGGGTCCACCTAGGTTCAAATCCCACTTATGCATGATTCCCATTTGGGGTGGTAATGTCCGGCAGAGGTGGATTATGGTTTGATTTGGTTCGCTAATTGTTGAGCTTAAATACAATATCTTGGTTGAATGTACTCCGGTTCATAACTCCAATAAAAAACATTTATCTATCTAAAATAAATTTTAAAAAAAAATACTTACCTTATTTTTAATACAATAACTAGTACAATTATTACTTAAAACAATAACACATTTTAATTTTAATTATTTAGAAAATAAATTCCTAAATAATTAAAAGATGAGATGGAAGGCTGATAATTTCCCATTGCCTTATAATATTACCTCAATTTTTAAAACTTAAACTAAATATAAAATCCATTGCACAAAATATATAAAACTCTCAACGACTTTATGGCGAGAGGGTCCACGACTATGATGAGCAAACAAACTTGTGCACGCCCTTTCAAAGTGGAATCCATTTCGTTCTTTGCATGGGAATCCTTATTATTAATATTAGCATGCCAAAATGATGATGGGAAGTACAAAGAATATAAGTGGTATCATAACAACACTATGTTAAATATTTATTTATGATAATGCATGAATAAAGCAGCTTTTCTTTCACCAGAATATAATACTACATAACAAACACAATAATAATTGCACGAAACGGAATGCAATGCAAGAGGAAGGGACATTATTAAAATATATAATGTCTATACATCAAAATGATTGCAGCTTAGGGATGGGCATTATTAACCCAAAAAAACAAATGGACATATAGTGGAAATATGGTGTCATTAATAAGTTTAGTGGGGATGGCATAATATGGGCGTGGAAAGCTAACAACGTCACGTCATACTATAGGCAGTATACTATAGCTCAGTTAATATAATTTTGGTTATAAATGATAACTGAGCTAATAAAAATGTTGTATAAGATTTTGGGTTTAAAAGTTAGTCCTATGTGCAATCCTCTTCTAACTGATTTTGCACCCCTTTGTCCTCTTCCAACTCCATTTGTCTATCAACCTACAAATACATAATGATAATAAATTACAATCTGTTTGAATTTAAAATTTATGTAACTCACAACTAATTAAGCATGTCTTACTGACACATAGCCATTCTCATTGACTTAACTAATGAATTTGGTTGACTCCCAACCCATTGATTTTAATGTTACTTGCACCTCTTTTGTTGCAAGTCTATTATAGTGGGTTTCCTACAAAAACAATGAAATGAAAAATATGAATATTAATAATTTATGTAAGAGAATTTATATAATGAAATAAAATTGTAGAATAACTCATATTAAACTTACAAATTTGTTTACCAACTCCGTTAAACTATGTTGTTCCATTCAATGGGTCACATGTCCTCCTTTTCTGACTCATGCTTTGTAACTTAATAGTTGGTTAATTTTCTTCCTTGGGTTAATTATAATATTTGTTAAATATTTAATTAACATAAAAATTAAAATTTCAGATATCATAATGTAAACACCACTTTTTCACCCCTAGATGACTCGACACATATTAATTACACTATCATTATTCACATTATTATCATTATCCTAAGTTTATCATCCTTGTAATCGAGCTTACCGTCTTATAATCAAACTTATACCCTCATAGAATCTTATTTACCCTCCCCTACCATCTAAAACCATCCTATCCTAATTTATCCTACCCATCCTAACCCCTAACCTCTTCCTACCCAGATTCCTAACCTCCCACTGCTCATAAAACAACCTTAATCCTTGGATGGAAAGTGGTTTTAACCATTTTCCATCTTTTCCTTAGTTGCTTTTTAACATCTCTAGATAAATTGATGGCAATCCACAATTGTTGGCGATCATTAAAGACGATGTCGATTCTATTGAAACCACCATCTTCTCTATTTCTCGCCATACAGACGGAAAAATCAAATATACTAGACTCATTGCTGGATTTCTGAGCCTCCACATGACATCACTACGCTGCCAAACACCCACACTTTGTTGTCATTCCCGGGACAAATATCGCTAAATCATCAACCAACCATTTGGAGCTTTGTCATCCTCTAAAGCATTCAACAAGGTTAACATATTTCTCTTTATCATTTTCAGTTATATCTTTCATCATTTGTAGTCTATAAACCTTTGTCTACACCATCCTCTATAGCCACTTTACATTTAGTATCTCATTTAATCATGTGATTAAATTTTAGAATATATTTAATTTTGTCGTTGATCGACGCCGATCCTCGATCATAGTCGATCAATGTCTTGATCCCCTTTTCCTCTCATTAACCCTTCAAACAAATTATAATCTTTGTTTTCTAAATATTATCTATTTCTAAAGCCCCCTAGTCCATCTTAACACTATCAAACTTAATTTTGTACATCAAATATAATCTATTTTGTCAGCTTTTATCAAAATAAGCCTTTTTGTCCCCGAGCACCATCAATTCTTGATCGTCGTCAATCTCTCGCCAATTTATTCATTTTTAGCAATTATCATATCTTTATCAATACGTTTTGGCCTAATTTGTTTTCTTGAAAGATGTATCCACAAATTATATGTTAGATTTAGCATGGGATAAATAATTTACAAATTACGAGATCCACCATTAAAGTTGAAGATTATAGATTATGGTATCCAGTTGATTTAGACAAAGAAATAGCTTGAAATAGATAGAGAATAATAGAGCTTAACGAGCTAGAGCTGAAAGAAGATAATGAACAAGAGAAAAGATAGATAACACCAGATTTAAGTGGAGAAACCCAAAGGAAAAAAATCCCTCGGTAAAACACGACTTTATTAAGAATTCACATAAGTTTTAACCCCGCACTTCCACTTCCGGTTTGCGAGTCTTTTTAGTGTTTACATAGCTATCTCTTGATCATTTAATACAATGATCATCTATATAGTATTACAGTTTTCTAGTATGTCTTACATTCTACTCTTAGTCTTTAATCTTTGGACTATACAAATGTAAATATTGTTGATAGCCAATATCGAGAGGGATCACCCAAATCATTTTGGGCGGGTGAATTAGTCGTGGTGCTTCACTCTTAAATGTGAAAGGCCTTCACAATAAAGTTTGATGAATAAAATTTTAATTAATGTTGGGGTGTACTACGGTGGTGATCCCACTTGACACTATCATCCCAACACTCCCCCGAATGTTAAGTGGAAGAAAAATCGGACATGCCAAATTTACCTTTTTCTACAAAAGGATTTGAGACCCTTGAATCAACAATAGTGATTTAGGTTAGATGCAAAAAGGGAAATCTTAAGATCTTCCCATACAAAAATTCGTAAGACCAGTGCTTTACATATGAAGACTTACATCAGACTATGGAGCCTTTTATAAACTAAGGCATACCTATAACTGAAGCTTCACTAGGATTTACAAATAACTTCACATAGAGTGACACATTTACTTATTACAAGATGGAGGACGTATTGGTAGTTTACAATGAGCTACCTTATGCATTTGGACATACAATTCACACACACACACCGTTACAACCATGTGTAACCAATCCCTAAAGGATCACTTTGTTACATACAAAGCAGGTGGTCATGATCCACTCTTAAAATATGACCCGGGTCTTTTATAATAGTCCTTCAAGAGGTGGAATTTTCATACACACTCCCCCTAAAGGGAAACTCTGATAGGCCCAACAAGGCACAAAACTTGCAGTAGTTCCCAACACACAATGGCTTGGGGAAGGTATCTGTAACATAATCTCTGATGTTGAACTGGATTCTTTATCAAGAGAAATATAGCCTTCACATAGAGGAGGAATACTTCCTTTATCTCCTATGTGTATCACTACCAAAGAACCTCTTTAGCCACATGGCTCTTTTTTTGCTCCAAGTGATGGTGCTTGCATCAAAACTTGAACACAAATCCAGCTGCATATCCAACACAACATCAAAAATATCATAATAAGCATAATATAAATCATACAAATTTTCACTTTTAACCAAGTATAAAGGTTAAACACTAGTTGTATAAAAACTAACATATCACTATGCTTAACAATTACCAAATATGTTGAAAGACTTCCAACATATTACACTTTGTAAAATATATATTAGATGCAATCAGTATTGGACGTCTCCAATACAAACACAAAGGCATCCCCAAGTGTCATTTGATATGCATATAATAATATTTCACTAATCACATAAAATGATTTAACAACATATGTATATCTTCATATTCTAAGTCTTTACATAATGAGATAAGACTTGATAGATAACACATCTGAAAAAATAATCAGATTATTCAAGAATAATCAAGCATTCACTAAAAAAATGGTTAAGATAAAATAACCATCCGAATAGCTCTAGCATTCACTAAGATGGTTATTATTTAATAAAACTAGTGAATTAATGGTTAAGATAATTCATGGGAGTTGTGAACAACTCTAAAACTAGTTTAATTATCTTAGACAACCTATTGCCTTCATGTATGGTTTCTAATTGCTTCCATGCATCTACAAGCGAGTCCATATGACCTATATGCATCAAGAATTCATCTCTAATGCTTTGCAATAGGATGGGAGAGCTTCACGGGACCTCTAAGAAAATGATCTAAGGTTTTCGGGGTAGTTGGTCTTCCTATGGGACATTTTTCTATACCATTCATCAAATCCCGTGAGCTTTCCAACCATAAAACATGATTTTAAACGTACTTTTCAAATGCTATAATTTGTTCCATTTAGTAGCTGAGACTTATCCATAAAAAAAATTGGCATTACTAGCTATTTTTAATGTTCATACGATAATGGAGACAAAAAACAACTCAAAAACAAATCATGGAGGCCAAACAGAGACAAAAAAAATTACAAATATTTTAATTTGCTAAACGAATGCAAATAACTTGAAATTAATCAACAATTTACTTGAATTGGTGGAATTTAAGATCAATTTGATAGAGCTCAGTTAGGGTCTAATTTTGAATCCGTGAGACAAATAAAGTTCGACGGTTTATTTATCAACTTGATGAGGCAAGCTCAAAACGAGATACTCAACAAATAAAATAAGTTAATAAAAACCAAGGCGGTGGGGACACATGGCACAAATCAACAATACCAAGAAAGGGAATGTGTCAGATTTAAAATAGATCCTTGGGTGGATGCAAAATCTTTAAAGATTAAAGTTAATGCCTTTTCGGGTCCGCGACAACAAGTGAAAAAAGAAAAATATGTGTCACTTTTTAATTAGCTCGCATTTCACAATGCAACTAATAAGACAAAAGATAATTAAAACAGAACCGTATACATGTGTCTTTAATTAATTGGTTCGCTTTTCACACTTTGACACAATGTGAAATCAAAGTCTTAGTCAAATGAGGCCACTTGTCGAAAGTTTAATGGTTAAATAAAAGACACTTGGCGATTTCGCCAAACTTTAAGAAAATGCCTTAGGTGGACCTAAGGTCTGCGGAATAGACCAAAATTAAAATAAAGTTTGGGTCTGAAAGAGGTACAAGACAGTGTCACAATTTGAGTGGCTAAGCCAAAGCAAAGACTAACACCCTGACACTTCTGAAGGATGACACAATTAAAATACGTGTCAAAATCAATTGATTCACACTTCGCAAATCTGACAAAGACAAGTCATAAAAGAAGATACATGGAGCCTTTTAAATGGACCAAACTTCGCAAATGACAGAGTCTGAAAAATGCAAAAAAGATTTGTATGTGTCCAAATGCTATTGGTTTGCACTTCACATTATAACCAAAATGGCTAAAGCAAACTGAGGACACATGGAGCATTTTAAATGGTTCACTTTTCTCAAGTCTGACAAACGACTGACAAATGCGAAAAGGTGGCAAATTTTAATTGGATAACAACTGCCACAAATGAAATACTGAAAAATGCAAAATGTGGAGCAACTTAATTTGCTCAAATTTCACAAGTCTGACAAATGTGAAATAAAAGATACTTGGAGCAATATTATTGGCTCTAATTTCACAAAGGACAGACAACCAAAGAAATTGACAAGGTGAAATATGGAGCAATCTTATTGGCTCAAATTTCACAAATGTCAAAAATAGATAACAAGGGACAGATAATGTGAAATATGGAACAATTCTATTGGTCCGTATTTCGCAAATGACAAAGGATAACTAATCCAATTTTGAAAATGTGAAGACACGCGTAAAGCCCTTTGCTTGACATTTCATGACTGATAATCAGATACACAATAATACTGACACAATAAAGAAAGATGGAGCCTTCTAATTGGCTCAAGCTTCACAAATAGAAAAATTCAAATAAATCTATCAAGGCGAAGCCAAATGGCACAAGAGGATTGGCCCAAGCTTTGAAAAGACAGAAGGATGTCAGATTGAAGCCACTTGGCACTCTAGGAAAGGGTATAAATTTGCAAGAATGAAAAGAACAAAAGTGAAGCTACGTGGAGCAATATTATTGGTCCAAACTTCACAAAACCAAAAAAACAACAGAAAGAATGAAAATGTGAAGAAATATGGCATAAAATGATTGGATTGGGCTTCACAAAAGTAAAACTAGCTAAAAATAAAGATTTTTACTGCTAAAATGGATGTAATAATCCCCACAAAAACTGAATTTAAATAAATCTATCAGATCCAAAGTCAAAAAATGAATCTAACAGCTATAAACGACGCAAAAAACATAAAACAAGCTTACAAACGACGGATTTAAACTACAAACAATTGAAACTAGATGCAGAAGCAAAGATCTAAGCATACAAAGGCTTCAAACATGATCTAAACAACCATTTAGCCCATATTTCACCAATATTTCAAACCATATTTGGGCGGGAATTAAAATTTTAAACTTGGTTTTCTTGAAGATGACTGTGGAACTTTTAAGGGTCTCACAGATCCGTAAATACACTTTAAGATTCTTCACCTCTTTAAGTTAAACACTTCTAGATCAATCCTGCACACACACAATCACCAAGATCTGATACTATGTTAGATTTAGCAGGGGATAAATAATCCACAGATTACAGATCCGCCATTAAAACCAATGATTATAGATTATGGCATGTAGTCAATTTAGACAAAGACATAGCTTCAAATAGATAGAAAATAATGAGCTTAACAAGCTAGAGCTGAAAGCAAATAATGAACAAGAGTAGATACAAATAACACCAAATTTAAGTGGAGAAACCCGAAGGAAAAAAATCCACTGCTAAAGAACTATATTTATTAAGAATTCACACAAGTTTTAACCCAACACTTCCACTTCCAGAGTTTACGGTGTTTTTCCGGTGTTTGCGAGAGCTATCTCTTGATCATTTAATATAATGATCATCTTTATAGTCTTACAATTTTCTAATATGTCTTACATTATGCTCTCAAGCTTTAATCTTGGACTATACAAATGTAAACATTGTTGATAGTCAATCTCGAGAGGGATCACCCATATCAATGTGGGTGAGTGAATGGGTCAGGCCACTTGAATCTTAAATGTGAAAGACCTTCACAATAAAGGTTGATGAACAAACTTTTAATTTAATCTTTGGGGACGCATCTTGTAGTGGCTGATCCCACTTGAAATTATCACCCTAACATATCCAACATCATTTTTAGTATATAAAACTTCGTCTATACCATCCTCCATAGCCACTTTACATTTAGTCTCTCATTTAATCACTTGATTTAGCTTTTAGAATATTTTTCATTTTGTCGGTGATCGATGCTAATCCTCGATCATTGTCGATCAGTGTCTTGATCACCTTTTCCTCTCAATATCCCTTTAAACAAATTAAAATATTTGTTTTCTAAATCTTATCTATTTCTAGAGTCCCCCTAGTCCATCTTAGCATTGTCAAACTTAATTTTGTACATCAAATATAATCTATTTTGTCACCTTTGATCAAAATAAGACTTTTTGTCCCCGAGTGCCATCGATTCTTGATCGCCGCCAATCTCTCGTAATTTTATTCATTTTTAGTAATTATCATATCTTTATCAATCTATTTTTTCCTAATTTTTAATCTTGAAAGATGTATTCTCTTGTAGATGATTGTTCTAGGTACCTCACACCCCATCACAAGCATATATGACGTTTTGATCATCGAAAAACTTTTTGTGTTGGAACAGTTCGATATCTCACATAATTTGAGCATGTGTGCCATTACACTCACACAATAAATCAAAGACATTGAAGATTAAATTGAAGTGATACATGAAATACTAGACGTAGTAGAACAAGTTTGGTTTGACTATTTCCTAGACTACGAGCTCGTCATAACCCTAGCCTACGCCACCTATAATGCAGAGAAGGATCTCTCCATCCTTCTTGAATTATAATTTTGTTATCATTATCTTATCTTGTTATCATATCACTTGATTGTATAACACGAGTTGACACCCTTCAAGAAATACCTTTGGATTCTTGGGATTATCCTTGCCAAGAAACTCGTTAAATATTTGTCTAATATTTTTCTAGTTTAGCTCTCTCTCAGTATACAAGTCTTCTCATTTGGCGCAAGGAGGGGTATTTTACATTTCTCATCTATCCAATCATCCCAAAATTGCATTTGTCAACGTAAGTATTAGTAAAACCTATTTTTTTAGAGTTTTTTTGGTATTTCATCATAATAACAATTGACCAAAAATAACCATAAACATCCTAGCACACCTGGTGGGACATTTAGTCTCTTTTTGGTTTAGATTACATATATTTTCATTTCCTTTCTTTTTGATATCATCCAACCTTCCACTTGGAGCACCTCACTTTCATTGTTTCAAAAATACATGAAAATTAAAATAAAAAAAAAAAAGGAATAGTGATCACAGTACGTCCTTTTTCTTTATTTTTTCCTTTCAACATTACATCTTTTGTGATTTTATTTCATTGAAGTAAACATTTCCTTTTGGATCATAAAACAAACCTTTATATCTACTTGCTCATCTAATATAATTAGGAGTTGGATGAATTGAATTCAAAAATCCCATCACCCACAACCAAACCACATATCACATCAAATATTCATTTAAAAAATCCTTCCCATGTGGACCTACTTGGATTTCATCATCAAGAGGATAAACCAACTCAATGTTCGCCGAGTATAAAAATTTGGTGGGTGGTATATTGGCTAAGCACCGACACCCTTATTGTTGTAGGACCATGAAGTGAGGGGGTAGGCCCCAATACCACGCCTCATACCGACACCAAAATAGCTCTTGGCCTCACATACCTTTGGGTATATTGGGAATCCATCCTTAACTCACTTGAAACTAGCCTTAGATAGCTTTTTCCTTAGTTCCCCTTAATCCATTTTTTCATTTCACACTTTCTCAAGATAATCAATATAATTAAAAATTTCTTCTAATTGTGTGAATTTTTCTTTTCTAAAAACAACTATCTTTCATTTCTTTATTAACTATTCATTTATTTCATGATCCAAACTAGAATACGAATCGCTTTGAATATTTCAAATATGGAAGACTCACTTTATTCCCATATCGAAAACATCTTCAACACAACAAATCGCACCTAGAAAAAAACCTAGAACCTCCACATTATCCTAATACCTAGTCAACCACATCCAAGATTCCTGATCTATCTATCCCACGATTCTTCAAAAGTGGTGATCACTTCTTTACAAACAAAATATAATCTAACCCAGTGGCCCTTAATGCTTACCTTTCCTCCCAGGGTTTCCTTCTCCGACAACTAGATCCTGAACAACAACCTCCCATTAATATTGTCACCTTTGATTATTCCCAAATCATTGACCCCAATCATGAGCCTTTTATCCAACAAATCTCCCCTTACCCTATGCTAGAAACATAGACACATTAGTCCCCGATTCATCATCCCATGTCATTAGTTTCAACCTTAACGTCATCTCATCACAAGACACATCCAACCAACAACCATCTATGTCATTGGCTCATTCATCAAGATTTATGACCAGACCTCATAAACTAACACTACCACATCTCCTTTCATATCAAGTCCCGTAACCTCCAATGCTTCTCCTCCACCTCCTGTAAGCCCAGTTTCTATTCCTCTTACTACAATCCCTCCTATTACATCTCAAATCATCCCATCACAATAGCCTACATCCCCAATATAGAATAGAGTATATCTATCCATGCATCTATACCCCTCGTTAATACAAGTTTCATCACTAGTACTCACCCCTTTTCATAGTAGGCATCCACTACCCCTATCTCACAATACAACACCATCCCTTCTCAATACATACCACAACCATCCCAACCTCTTATCGACACTTCCATTCCATCTTAGTGCATACCATAGCCATTTGGACCTCTTATCTACACTTCTATTCCTATCCCTTATCAATACATTCAACCTTCACAACCCATACTCTCTCAACATCCCCACAACATTCTCACAAATACCCCTCTTCATCACAATGTATTATTACCGTATCAACTATACCAACAATCAAACCCATGTATCCATAATCAACATATCTCATCATATTCAAACCTTCAACAACCACCTTGAATCGATCCTTTGAAAGAACTTGTGAATAGTATTGTAAACCTTGAAGTTGCCACTATGGGCTCCAAGAGCACCCTTTCCTATGATTATATTTTCAATAAACCAATCCACTTGTCAATAAACTTTAAAAATTATCCCCCACATTGGGAACTCTTGAAGTTCATCAAATTATACAATATGAAGAACCCTCAACAACACATTAAATATTTTCACCATGCATGTTATCTCATTTCCCAAGATCAAAATCTTATGCCGAGGAAATTTCCCATGTCCTCAATAGGACCCTCCCTTGATTGGTATAACAACATCCCACAATATTATATTTTCTCTTTCACACAACCTATGCGGTTGTTCTTAGTGAATTTCTCCATTAACATTGCTCACAAAATCTCCATTACCGATCTCTACGCGGTTAAAAATTCAAACAGAGTCTATTACAGATTTCATCTCCAAATGGTGGGGGATTATCAATCAAAAATTCTTCTCTCTCCCATAAACTGAGTTGATCAATTTATTTTCTCAATCCTACGCTAAGTATATATTTTCAACACTTCAAATCTAACCCTTTCAAACATTCGAAAAATCCTTTATCATGCCCTAGAAACTGGAGCTTCATGCTCTTGAAGATGGTAAAGTTAAACTCAGATATAAGAAACCAAAACCTAAGTCCATATTTAAACCCTCTTCCAACAACAATAAATCCAAATGCTCAAGTAAACACAATCATAGTAAAAGTTGGGTCCAAAGTTCGTTCAAACTCCAAGCATACACTACCTCAACGTAACTACACCCCCATCAGAGAGTCTTATAGTGTGGTCTTCGAAAAACTCCTAACCGTGTGCATGATTAAGATTCCTCCTCTCCATATTATTGACACGTTCATCTATAATCCTTCATGGTATTGAGACAATTACTATTGTAAATACCATCAAGTCTCGAGGCAAAGAAATTGAAAATTATCATTTTTTTAGGTTCATCCTTTAGGATTTTATCAACTGGGGTGAATTACTGAGCATGACAATCGAACACGCCTCCAAATCAAAACTTGGATGTTTTTAACCAACCCTTTTGAATCATTCCCCATCCACCATTTAACCTAACCCTAATCCAACACCATCAATTATCATCATACCATCAACACCATCAAATATCTCTCACTTACACCTTCAACATCTAGTGTTTCTACCACATAAGTACAAGTTGAATCACCTAAATCCTCCAATCTTATCACCAAAAAGAGCAT
Organism: Taxus wallichiana var. yunnanensis; assembly: GCA_018340775.1. Taxonomy (NCBI): domain Eukaryota; kingdom Viridiplantae; phylum Streptophyta; class Pinopsida; order Cupressales; family Taxaceae; genus Taxus; species Taxus wallichiana. Next base: position 689,171,083 of record CM031242.1, on the reverse strand, counting down.
GAACCCTCCTACACCTGTCACATATTTCTCAGACCCACCCTTGCATATTCAAAACTCCTATAACAAAAATATTTCATAGAAATCACAAAATAGCTTTCGAAGACAATTTCACTCAACACCACATCTAGAATCTCAATAACCCTACCACACAACCCACAGGCCATTCATCCATAAAAATAGAAACTGTATTATCCAATTTTTAGGTAACTTCATCATGAAAAGTACAACCTTTGCATTCTATATTAGGCCTCATCGCTCATCTAAATTCATAGCCACTATTACGTAATCCAAGGTCATTCCTCGACCGACACCTAAACGTGTCACATAGAATATGACTTCATCATCTCAAACCTATAAATCATCGAATGATGTAAAAATACTTTCATCCTCATCATCATCCTAGACAACTATGACATGGTACTATACTAGAACCATCGAAAATATCATCCAATAATCTACCATAGCATTACGTCCTATTAAGTTATCTGACTACCAAGGGTGGAAACCCTCTTGGTACAATTATGAAGCACTCTATGCATACCATGATACACTAGGACACTCCATTGAGGACTCAAATCCCTCTATGTTATAATTCAAAGCCTTTCTAGCAAATGAATTCTTCCCAAAATCCACCTCGTTCGGATGAAATAAAATCTAGCCACTAAATCAAATCAACTCGTTAGGTCCTTAAAGCCACCCCTTTTGAACCATCATCTAACACCCCATCCACATCCAAAAAGAGTGAGGATTCCTCTAGTAAAACCCCACTCCATAAAATAGGTGTTGTTCACATAACCACAAGAGAATGCTTGCAAGACGCCAAATCCTCAAAACAAAACAAGACCAAATTCTTTATCTCCCTTTCTCGTGAATCACCTAATCCATTAATTTTTATGCCAATGTATCAATCCTTGCTGCTCCACACACCTAATATAGAATCTCTATGCAAAGCATTGTCATTAAAAAATTCACCAATATCCTGTAAAGATGTCCCTCTACGAGATTGTTCAAACTTCTCCACAACACTGACAAGCAATGATTAAGGCTCTCTATTCCATCTCAAGACAATCGATAATCCTTAGTTGTTTGCAAAACTTTTCAGAAATCTTAAAATGTCTACCGCTATCACCTTTGATGATTCTAAAATCCCATCTCAGACACTGAATATGATGACCTTGCACTCTTCGTCGGCCTCCCAAATCGACAATACTCAGAGAGTTATGATTGAAAACGGATCCAACATCAACATCATGTCTTCTCATACCTTCAAACAACTTCGGTTACCGAGATATCATCATTGCCTAGTCACTTGTCATGTTGTGTGTCTTTAATGACACCACCGCCCTACTTTAGGCACGATCATTTTATCCATAAAGGTACGCGTTAAAAGCCTTCATGATCTCTTTTATCTAATAGAAGGAGAGTTCCAAAGACAACATGTTGTTCGGATGACCTTTGATACACAAGTATGCATTATATCCCATCAACATTACACCATTTTCTAAAATATGAACATGAATGTAAAACCTTTTACTGCTCCTCGCCAACCCAAATCCTTTTCAAAGCATGTCATGTGTACTACTAACCTAATGATGTGCTCATTCCTAAGACAAACTCTGACTCTTCTGAAAAATCCTCTACAAGCTCTTTCATCTCCATAGCTAATTGTTATCCCGTAAAATTGGCAAGGGTAATTTTACGGGTAACCGTACCATACCAATTTTTGTTCCGTCCTCGTCGGGGACCCTCCGCTCGGAATGTTGCAAAACCCCTTTTCCAGAAATCTAGTTTTCCAAACTTGGCCTTTTTTGGTCGGGCGCACCTAATGTCGATGCAACATAGAGTAAGAATGCGCCCCCTTTAAATCCTTTGGTGCATGGTTTGAAGTGTCGACACACATTTTGGTGTGCCTCACCATGTTGTGCCTTTCTTACATGTGCCTTTGTGTCAACAATGTTTTTGTTGCGCCGTGTTTTGGTGCACCAAAGGGCACACATATTTCCGTGTTGACAACACTTTTGGTGCACCAAAGGGCGCATGCTTTCCGTTGTCGACAGGCATTTTGGTGCGCCACTTCAAAAATTGGTTGGCACATTTATTACAACCTTGCCTATATATAGGCGCATCCGCCCTGTCACTTTCACCAGTCAGAAAACACGTGATTGATCTTTTTCCTCTACACCTGTCAAAGCACGCTGCTGTCTTCGTGTCACTTTCGTGGACCCAGTTTCACCTCTCACATTTTATAATCCTGGTATGTGGTCCTTATTGCTCTCATATTTTATGTTTTGTTTCTTGGTTGTTTGTTTGTGGGGTTGGATTGTATGATTTGTGAAGCCATGAAACCCTCCTTTGCTGTTTTGCTGTCCTCCCCCATGCACTTCTCCCCCTTTCCAGATCTGCTGGTAAAGAGGACTCTGCCTCTAAAAAAATCACTTGGGTCTCTTTATTACATCCTGTTCATCACCCAAGAAACCCTGCAGAAGAGGCTTGAACTCATATAACCCCTCCAGAGGAAGAACATAGACTTAAAAGTTGGTAAACTACTTTTTTCTTCTTTGGCGCATTCGCCACCCTTGCAACATGAAGTACAGTCGTGCCAACGGCGCATCCACCATGCTTGCTGCATAAAAATAGTTGCGCCCTCAAGGCGCACTTTCCTCGCTTGCAACACCTGCTTTCCCTGTGCCCTCTTGGCGCACCAAACTCATGTGCAACATTGCAAAAACTTGCGCCATTGGCGCACCCTGCATCCATGCAACATCAACTTTATTTGCGCCAAGTATAAACTGTTAACGCAGGCGCATCCCTTATTACAGCAACATAATGTTATGCAATCCTTCTCTGCGCGCACCGAAGTTTCCTTTTGCGCACATAATGCATATGTCACACAACCATATATGCACCTTTGGCGCACCAAATTTACATGTAACATAAAGATTATATGTGCCACTGGCGCATCCTGTTCCCATGTAACATGAAGAATATCAGCGCCTGTTATAAAATGCATATATATGGCACAGGCGCACTTCGCTTGCAACAACAAAAATGTCCTCTGTAGTTTTCATGCGCCCTGCACCCTTTGGCACTGATTTGTCCCTTGCAGCACCTCTTTTCTGTGCGCCATACTAGTGTTCATGCGCCCTGCGCCCTGAGACCTTAAAATTGCTAACTCTTCCTTCTGTCAATGCTTTAATGGAAGATCAAACAACTAATATGACTTTCCTGCATTGGGTTTCACTTCTTCTTCTTGCAGATCAGCAACTGAGTTCAGAACTACATATGTCAACATCAAGTAAGAGACCAACCAAGTCCAAGGGCAAAGCCAAACTTACAGAAGAAGAGATGAAGTACAAATATCAGAGGGTCAGGATGCCCGAATCCCAGGCAGAGTGTGACCTGGATATAAGAGACTCAGAGCTTGGTCACATTGATATGGAGGATTTTTGGGCCAGAACCCGAAGGGTCACAGGAAGTCCGTGGATGGACAAACTGGTAGGCAGTGGCCTGCATTTTGCTGGAGGGATCCCAGTTAGTGCTGTGAACAATGAGTTCATGATGGTAGTAGCCCGCTGCTACAACAAAGACACAAGATGCGTCCAGAATGAGAAGGGCGAGGTCGTGATCAACCTCACTGCCCGACACTTGAAATAATGCTCGGCATTCCTCACCACCAGCACTTTGTGGCCGTAAGCTAGGAAGATTGCACCAAGGCTTGGGAAGATAATGAGGATCAGTGTATGCAGTTGATGAATGAGGTATACCTGAAAAACAAGAAGGTGGTGACCAGATGGCCACAAGTCATTCATCGCAGTGATTTCTCAGAGGAACTCAGTGATACAATCACGTTCCTGAGCAGAGTATTTGGGCTTCCTGATGCCCACTACTTTCACAAATGGATGCTTAGATACTTGGAGACAATGAACAAAAATCTGCCAGATCAACGCTTCGAGTGGGCGGAGATCATAAGCAGCACCATATCTGAGCAGCTCCAACAACTTACCACAACGGGGAGGTTCTACATGAACTCCTACGTAGTTTATGTTGTGGCCTCAGAAAGAGATTATCTAGCCTTAATGCGGTGCGGGGTTTGGCCCCAAGTCAAAATATATGAATACTATCCAGAACTAAAGCTGGAAAATAGTATCCCCCAGTTTACAAAGATTAACGATGCCTTCTTCTACGGCATCGTCTACCTTTTGAGGCCAAACATGACTCACGGTCGTATGACCAAGAGCATTGTTGCAGCTACAGAGAAATGGGGAGCCTTGTTCACACAATTCCCCACCTTTACCTATCTAAGGGCAGCCAACTTCTTGGGGGAACCAACCAAATTGCCAAGATACGCCGGCCCCAAGTTGATCCTGTTGGAGCTGTCAAGACAGCTTATAACCTACCACGAGAAGTGCCTAAAGAGAAAGAAGGGTGGAACTCCTTTCCCCCTCACAGTGGGCAGGTATACTTGTCTCTCTCACCACAAAGCACGGGATATGTTTGCAGAATTGGAGCTGCTAAATCTAAAGCACAACTTCCCAAAGGCAAGGCCCACTTTCAACCCAAGGAATTGCCTAAAAGAGCCAAACTCGATCCAATCCACGTTCCACAGATCAAAGATATTTATATCGACCTATATCATGAGGTCGAGCTCAGGAGGAAAGACCATTCCCGCTTGGCCTTGGCTGAAATCATCCAGTACGGCATGGCCATCATCCCAAAAGGTTATCAAACTATTGATCAAGAAGTTGATCAAGTATATCTTGACACGGGTGGGGACGACTGGCCTTTCATTGTAATTGATAGAACCAAAGCACCTCAGACAATAGAGGAAAGGGTCAAAGAAACTCTGCGAAGAATAGAGCACTGGTGCAGGATGAATGGTCTCATCTACCTCGGAGTTGATTTCACCACTTCTCCGTTGGGCAATGCACCTTCCAGGCCAAAACAACTGCCAAAGAGCAAAGGGAAAGACAAAGAGGGTGAGTCAAGCTCCACCCAAGAGGAAGCTCCTGAAAGTCCTCCTTCCGCTTCACAAGAACGGGTTGTAATCCCAGAAATCCTAGAGAAAGAAGTAGCGGAAGATGTTCGATAGGCACATCCACTCAGGATATTGCCACTACTGTAACCATTGAGGTCCCTTCTATCCCTTCTCCCTCTCCTCCTTCCCCTCCTCAGGTGACCCAAGCGACCATTCCTTTGGTCGTATCCTCTCCCCCATCTTCTGTTGTTCCCCCTTCCTCATCGTCCATCTTCTCTTCTCTCGCGGAGCTGTCCCCACCATTTCTTCCTCATCTCTCAGCTCCCTTCCTTTCCCATGTCTACCTCCCCTGCAGCATTTCTTCCTCCCGTGAGCACTTCCTTGGCCTCCCTCTCAATGTCGCCTCCAAGTGTCTCCACGCATTTTCCTTCTACTACTGCAGCTACTCCCTTTACTATTTCCAGTCCCTCTCCCATAAGTCCAGATGGATCTCTCAAAGACTCGAGCCAACAAAAGAGAAAAGTTTCCATCGCACCGATGGACTTCTCTGTCATCCCATCAAAGGGGACCAAGAAGCAAAATCCTTTAACCCGCTTCTCTCAGAGTGTGTCAGGAGAGAGAGTAATGGAGATAGCATACCCCAATCCTTTAAAGGATAAAAAGGATCTGTCTTCGACAGATTACACAGTGACCCAAGTCACAATGGGGATATCTTCGGAAAGCCTTCAAGGAGAGGCCCTATCTGCAGTTGACGCCCTTTGCAAGAAGCTCCAGGAAGCAAAGGAAGAGAAATGGTTGTTAAAGGAGCAAAATAAACATCTTCTCCATGCCTTGCAGAAAATGGGCAGTGCGCCTCCTACAACTGCCACCGAAGCTCCTGAGCCTTTGAGCTAGGACAAGATTAATGAATATGCCAAAATCAGCAAGTAGGGCATGGCAATTTCTACCTGGAGGAGCCAAATCCTCAAAGAAAGTGAGGGATTGATTGCTAAGTTCACCGGATTATATCAACATATCAATCAGGCGAACAAAGAGCTCCAGGTGATAGCAGGACCCATCTCCGAAGAGCTAGACCACGCCAAGATGCAGCATGAGACCTTTCAGAAAATGCTCGACTGTTCAGTCGAAGATCTGGTCAAGTTCGGCGTCTTTGGACACCCCAGAGCCCTCAACAAAATCCTTTCTACTCTGGATTATCAGGTTGATCAGCTGGAGTTTGTCCTGGAGAAGATTGATAAGATAAAGGAGGAAGCCCTGGATGCAATGCATCAAATGGAGCAGATTTTCCTGAGAATGTCTCCAGGTTTTCTCACTCCTTCTTTCACCTTAAGAAAGGTAGAGGAAACTATTCAGATCTTCAAGGAGATCGTTTCACAAGGGCTGGGACCAGAGGTCACTTTCGACGCCGAATCCATCAACAATCTGCTGGCTTGTCGTGACTTCATTGGGTACCTGATAGAGGCAAAAAATGATTATTCCAAACTCCTAGAAAATCTCACGGATGAGTGGGAGACTTGCGAAGCTATCAGTGATCGACACAAGGATCCTTCCTAGGATCAACTTCAACCCATGATCAGCAAGTTCATGGAGTACCGTGCCCAGTTCCACATCTCGTCACTGAGCAGCAACAAAAGCAGGATACTCCCTTTCAGCCGCGGGACGACGATGAATAGTTTTCTTCTTCCCGACTTTCTCCTTGTAATTATCTAAAGTGTGTTGACACAAACGATGACATCATCCATGTTGCACCATGGGATGATGTCATCCACAAAGTTGTCAAAAAGTCAACAAATGACTTTAGAATATTTTGTAAGATATTTTTGTAATTAAGTGGTTGGTTTGTTTTTGCCTTCTTTTCTTCTCTTCTTCTATAAATACTTGAATACTTGTTGTATTCGTGGTGGATATCTTTTAGATGAAAAATAGAAGTGAGAAGAAAAGGCTTTGTACTTTTTGTAACAGAAGAAAATATTAATACAAATATTGAGACTTTGTGTTGAATATGTGTGTTATGGGCATCTGATCTTTCTTATGTCAGATCTATGCGTTTATTCTGTTGGATCTATCTCTACTTTTTTGTCATTTGTTCATCAGTATTGCTTTGTTTGTCTATGCAAGTAGGTTCGGCTCTGTTTACTACCAGCCCAAAACATAGACCCTCTGACCTTTCTACTTTGGAATTCATTTCTTTTCTCCCTTCAGATCCATCTTCCTTCCTTTCTTTCCTTCATTCCTTTCTGTTCTTCGTCGGAACTACTCTACTGGGATGAGATCCCAACCCCTGAAGGCAGAATATTGTGAGACTTGCACAAGATTCCTGCTGGTAGAATAGCAATAAACCAGTTTCACTTTGCTGACTCAAAGAGGGGCTATGCCCTACACACTGCTGTTGGCTCTGCCTATCCATAGATATGTCCATTTGATGATTTTCAAACCAACACTAAGCTACTAGATGATGAATCTTTAAAAGATTTTATGCAACATATCCCGATAGGGGAGTACCACCTTCATCCCTCAACTCACTCCCTACACCGAAAACGTATGCAATACCTTATAAATGACCTATGTATGAATTGAATGTTAGACATATTATCTCCTTTGGTCCTCCCCATGTTAAAACCAATCTCATTTATGGAGGGATTGATCTCCCTTCCTCACACCACAAAAATCAACATCATGCTAAACCATTTATATTGGATTTCTTATTCTTGTACAATGAATCCTTTGCATGAATATATCTACATCATTATGTCTAGAAAGGTTTTGGTTTAGGGCATTATTAATAGGGTATACATGACTTGGTTTTTGACCAGTTTCATAAACCTTATGAGAAATTTAAACTAGGTTTTGAAAAACCTTCCTCGTGCACCTATGGGATCATCTCATATGGATACATAGTAGAAATAGATCCATCATCCTCACATGAAAATCTATGGACACAAATAACGCCATTTCCATCCCTCCTAAATTTTTTAATCAACATGATCACCTTAGGACCGCTCACTTATCGACTAACGATGTAACTAAGAACCTTCCACTATTATTACCCAAAATGGTAGAGGAAGACTCTACAATCGACATTTTTCAATGCCACCATTATCTTCAAAATAATCTACCACCTAACATGCCCACACTTCTTAATGAATCCATTTTTATGTTAATATAAGGACTTCACAAGAACCTCACATAGTCAAAGTTGACTAGTCTTTAGATTTGAAAGAATTAAAAAAATTCATTTCCTTCCTTTCAAAGAATAGTCAGTTGTTCTCATGGTCATACGGTGATATGCCGTATTGACCCTAACATCATCATCCAAAACATCATCATGATCCCTAACACGAAACATGTCAAAGATAAGCTACATAGAATGCACCTTCGCATATCTCTACTCATAAAAGAAGAGTTCTAATGCTTACTCTCTACTAATTTCATAGTACCCATTGACTATCCAGAATGAGTTTCTAATATTGTACCTATAAAAATCCTATGAAAAGTTATGTATTTGCAAAAATTCGATATCTCAATCTCGCTTATCATAAAGATGACTTCCCTCTTCTTAACATCGATCAACTTGTCGACCTCGCGCAGAGGCCATGGAATTTTATCTCTCATGGATCATTTTTCTGGTTACAATCAAATCCTTATTGCAACTAATGACCAACATAAGAAATATTTCATTTCCCCTTGGGGGGCCTTTTTATATCATGTTATGCCCTTCAGACTCAAGAATGTAGGGTCCATTTATCAATGTGCCATGATTTATATCTTAAATGACCTCATCCATAAAATTGTAGAAGACTATGTTGATAATATCTTGGGTTAATATAAGCACCGAAGATACCATATCATCTTCCTTGACATCATCTTTGTTCATCTTATTCAATACCTCCTCCACCTTAACCCGACAGAGTGTGTATTTGGTGTTCTCACCAGGAAACTTTTAGGGTTTATTTTCTATCAGGGGTATTGAAGTAGACCCTTCCAAAATCAAAGCCATCATCAAGAAGCCCCTCATTCCAATATCAAACAACTACATAGTCTCCAAGGTAGACACTAATTAGTCTACTACTTCATTTCTCAACCTTCAGATCAATGTCAACCTTTTCATCATCTTCTCCGACAGGATGTCCATTTCAAATGGGATCACAATTGTCAAAAGGCCTTTAAAGACCTCAAAACATATCTTCTATTGCTACTCATCCTCACACATCCAAACGAGGGGGAGCCATTTTATTTATATATCTACCACTCGACCATGCCTTGGGCATTATAGTATCACATAAAGACGATCGGGGTAGAGAAGATGACATCTATTATATAATTCAAACTCTTCATGACTATGAAACTCATTACACCAAAGTAGAAAATCTATGTTGTTCCTTGTACTTCATGAATTCCAAGATTTATCCATATATCCTTATTCATAATAATTATGTCATAACTAACTTCAATCCTCTCAAAGATATACATTCTAAACCATATCATAGTGACCGTATCACTTGATGGCTCATGCTTATGACTGAATTTGACCTAGAATTCATGTCACAAAAATATAGGAAGGGGCAAGCCATCATCAAACAAATCGCAGAAGCTCCCTCCCTAATAATCAACTACCTCATGAACAATTTCCTAATGAATCCATCAACATTATCAATCAATAATACACTCCCCTAAAAATGGAACTCTTCTTCGACGGTTCTAAATTTCATTAGCGGGAGGTACCAATATCATCAACATAGCTCCTTGGGGGACTTCTATTCCACTCTCTTTCAAACTAAATTTTGAATGCACCATTAATATGGCTGAGTATAAGGACCTCATTATGGGTCTCTAGACCGCTATCATGCTTGGTGTTCAAATCCTTTATGTCTATGGGGAATGCTATCTTATCATCAATCAAATCAAAGGAACTTATCGATGTAAGAATGGAATTTTACAAAAATACAAAAACATTATTGAATTCCTCCTAGAAGCCTTCGATCACTATACAATCCAAACAGTTCCCCATTCATCTAACAAATGTATAGATGCTATGACTTATCTTGTATTTATTATCCCCTTATCTAATAAATGTTCCAAATTTTTCATTATTGTGCATATACTCGATCAACCATCTCATACCAATGAACTCCCCTCTATTAACCTTGTCAAAAAAAAACAATAAGACCTTTGGTACACTCAATTCTATGATTATTCCTCTCGATGTATATAAGGACACTAAAATATCCTTTCTATAACATTCTAACCACTATGTCATTGTATGCGGCATCCTTTACAAACATGGGTTTGATGGCCTCCTAATTCAATGCCTAAGAATTCATGAATGCACTAAAGCTATCCAAGAAGTCCACAATGTCATATGTGATGGACATTTCAATAGTTTGGTTGTTCTTAAATGCTTCTTAACTACGGATGGTCTATTATTACCGAACCTTAACCAATAATTTTTTGCATACGTTAAAAATGTGTCAAATGTCAACAACACTCCAACCTTACTCATATTCCAAGTCAGACCCTATAACCCGCTCAGGATTTATGGTCATTTTCACAATGGGGACTTGACCTCATTAGCCTCATCAACCCTCATTCCTCACAATGACATCACTCCATCATCACTACTACCAAATACTTCACAAAATGGGTGGAATATATTCCCCTCATCTCTACTAAATATGATAAAATCATTGAATCCAAACACCATCACATTAGTTATTAATTTAACATTCCCACAAAATTATAAAAGATAATGGAAAACCTTTAAAAAAAAAAGATTCAAAAGATTTGTGACACCTAAACATAAAGCTTATATTTTCATATTTTTACTATCTTGTTGTCATGTTAAATTTTTAGCATGAAAAATTGAAAAAAAAAAATCCGTGACAACTAAACCCACACTCAAAAATCTTTGAACCGAGTAATGTAAACTTTCCCTTCGGCCAATTTTTGACTATATAAACCCCATCATAGATAAGAGGGATGTAATATATAGAATTTTGAAGTGTGTTTCATGTGTAGATAAGTTAATGGGAATAAATTCATGGATTCATTTTGATCCACTTTGAAGGAACTACTCCCGAAGGCCCAAAAAGGCCTATTTTCATGACTTTTGCACCTAATGTACACCCTATGTGGATGGACGAAGAAGATATAATGGATCCAAGTAGTATGTGACAAAGATATAATATCACTAGATGTAGTTTAGGGTATTTCTATAATAATAAATAGGTTTAGGAACAATTTATGCAACACTAAGCTACTTATAGCACGATGTAGGGAAATGAAAGTAGTAAAAAAGATAATGGGATTGTTCGGATGGTTTAGGATCCTTGGGATATTTTTGAAGTTACCAGATACTCATTGGAAATATAGTAAGGCCTAATTCACATTGCAAAAGGTTTTGGGATATTCTACTATCCGTATTTTGAGATATTGGCCCGACAATGCAGATGAAGACCCCTAACCCAAGCGAGGATTCAAATGAGAATTCTAGGATTTATATGAATATTTGAGTCCTAATTAAAATTCCAATGTGACATATTCAATGCCACCTTAACACAAAATCTATTGGTTTTCATTTTCATCGTCATGTTATTTTGTATCTATCCCTTTCACCAACGCATATGCTCAATAAGAATGAAAAGGGGGTAAATTTTACATTTCAGGAAAATTTGTCTCTTGAAACTTGTGGAAATGATCTCGATGGATATTTTGGAGTCAAAATGATATGTTTTTTTCCTAGGTAACTCTCGGGAAATCTTCCGGGAAAAAAATCACTCTCGGTGTCTATTTTTGAAGTTATCGAGAGAAGGTAGGGTTTCCATTCTTTCCCCTCCTTCTCATTATTTATCATCTTCTCTACCCCCTTTAAAATTATTGATTGTGAGAAATCATGAAATTCATCCTATTCATTAAAATGTGACTTTAGAAAACACTATAATAATTCACCCTTAATTAATAAAAGGGACTTAATTTCATTCCTAGGAATATTAAAATTCACATGTTAAAAGGACAAATGAAAGGTCACATGGGGGTAGGTGAAGAGCCTTTTTGCAAATCTATAAATTGTAATTATACCCTCTTTCATAAGGTTTTTCAAAATTTTATGCTCAAGGAGATATTAATGCTTGAAGTGAATAAAAAGAGATAGCATTTTCTTCTATTCCCTCTCTCTCATGCTCTTCCATTTCTCACTATGTACAACTTTGTCAAAACATCAATGAAGAAGAAAGGATTTTCTTACCTTTTTGATGAGAAGATTACTGAAACTTTGTGTTCATAATCTTATCTTCTCTTGTTGTTATTAGAAGAGTTGTTTTCTTTTATTTATGTGTGTTGAAGTACTCGATTAATGGTTGTAGGAATTTGATTTCCGACCTACAACATTAGTCCCCCTCTCTTTTTTCCCACTCCCTTTCCTACCTCCTCTGCAAATTCCTCCCTCACAAAAATTGCAAGCTTTTTCTGCAGGTTTAATGGAGTGTTCCTATTGGATCCCGGCCTCTTGGCCACTTTGAAAATTCCATTTCATTCACACACTGATAAATGGAGTTGCACCATTCATGCAGAGGGAGGTAGAGTCTTAGAGTGTTGGTGAATACCCACCAATTTTTCCACCTAATAAATTTTCTCACAAAACTCCCCAAGTAATAAATATGATGAAGAAAACTTAGGAAAAAACCCCAAAAATGAAAACAAACTAACAAGAATAAAATTAATTGCTAGGAATGATACGAAGTTGAAAAAACAAAGAAAAATCAATCAAAATGCTAAGAAATCACCAGTCAAGTTTTTGGAATACAAAAACATAAGAAAAAATTTGAATTTTAAAATCATACAGAGTACGAATGACATGGAAAAATCACATATTTATAAACTTACCTACATTAATTACATGTAGGACAACACATGTAGGGCACCAACTCCACCTAATGGGTCATTGTAACTTCCAATCATTTAATCAACCTATTCAAGTGTTGATATAATTATAGACCAGGGATGTGTTCAAGGATGGATCAGAAAAGTTGATATACAGTTCAATCACTATGGTGGTTCTCTCTTTGGGGGTTTCATTTGGTATCAATTCTCTTGTTCTATATTACTTAACTACTGAAAGTGAGTAAATGTATAAACTATTGAATATCAAAAGCTTCTAAACTATCAAATGGAAAATAGAGTATATAAAATGCATCTATTCTACTGAAACAAAGTTACTAAATGAAATGTTTGTTTAAAGTAAATGACAAGTAAAGGAAACTAAATGAAATAAAAAGACATAAGATTTTATTCAGATAATCACCAAGTCAAGATATTAAATCGGAACTTAGTAAATGTAAATATTTTGCATGAAGTACCAGTCCTTCAATCTCCTCAGTCGAGTGGGCCCTTTCTCTACTTCGGGATTGAGGCTCTTAACACAAACATATCCTCAAAATATCATGTATTGTATTGATCAAAAATGAGTCTGTTACATACTTCAGAGATGAAACTGAAATAACTTCTATCTATTATCCACTTGTAATACCGAAAATAAATAACTAAGAAATAGTCATGAGAAGGTGTCTTATAGACACGAATAGTTACAACACATGCTAAATCTATAGGCAATTGATTATAAATTCATAAAATTCCCATAATACCCCATAACATTTTGGAAATAGGGATCCTAGTTTGTATCTTGTTATGGTTTAGTCTTCAAAATGGCGTAGTGGTTGTAGACTCAATCTCTTTTGATTATAACTATTCAAAATGGTAAAGAATGCACCTCATCATCCTGCATATGTCACCAAATTACTCAAAACAAATTAGTTAGTGGAAGTTTCATTGGTCATTAGTTCGCTTAAGACAGAATAAGGGGAAATGCATTACTTTCTACTTTATATATAACTATTTAGAACATTCTTAGAAATTGATTAGTGTTTTTAGAGTAAATTTTATAGTTATATAGATGCTTATGATGAGTCGATTTATGGAATCATCATCTCCCCGCACTTTACCTTTTATAAGTCCTCTTGCAAAATATCTTCAAACTGATATCTTCTCAAGCTTCTTTTCCATGTCATACTCTTCAAATTGATCTGCATATTGTTTCTTGGTGCCCTTACATCCTTGGTTTGCAAACATAGTTTCTGCCCATGCCGTAAAGCTTTCATTTGATTGAGGAGCACTATTTTTCCAAGTAGTCATTGGGATGAGAAGCGAGAAGAGGCCTAACCTACATCCCAACCCATTCATCATTATACTCATTATTCCCTTTTGTGCTAATTGCTGAATAATTTCCACAAGTGCATCTCCCCTTCTCATGCTCCAATTGAGATTCTGAGGAGAAATCACTTCTCTCCTATTCGGTGGAAGATTCAATGTGTCCCATATGTTTTCATAGGCTATCATATATGTTGACAATTATCTTTGCATATGAATCACCATAGTTTTGGTAAATCTTAGAGATGTGGGACTTGACCCCTAAGATAATCTATAGATTTTATAGAAGTTGGCTCTTCTCTGATTTGGATTGAGATAAGGGTTAGAGAGAAAACAAAACAATATGTAAATCCTATCTAAGGCGATGCACCAAATATTTACCTAAAAAGCACAAAGATCACTATCTGAAATAACTACTAGATTAGTTAAAGAGCATCGAGCATGATCAACTATTTTGAAGATATTTCAGACCATCAAAGGCTAGATGAAACTAAAACATAATCACGTGCACAATGAACAGATTTATGTAAAATATCTAAGGGCATGCAACATGATAGATATTTAAACATTCATCAAGAATTGAATAAAAGAAACAAGAAGAAACAAAGGACACAAAGTATTGCAAACTTTTCAGTGCACAAAACAAGAACTCTTATTTATAGAGAAAATAGTACATAAGGCTAGAATGGCATAGATTATAGTATTTCCTTACAACAGATCCTTGCTAAGGCCAATGAACATAATAGACTGAACCTAAAATTCCCTTCTCTAGAGCTACGGAACTTTATTTTCTCCTTTTTTTCTACTAAGCGTAAGAACATTTTCTTATAGACCCACGAATCTTGCTCCAACACACCTTCAATTAAGAATCCCATCATCTACATTTAGTTCCTACCTACATGATCTTCAATCTTGGGAGAAAATCTCAACTTGCATGCTTTGGGACCCAAGATTGCATTCAATCCGCCTAACCTTGAGTCTCTGCTACTTTGGTTGGTCCTTTCATCAAAGTGGTAGTTATCTTGTTAAATATGGAGGCCTCTTATGGTTTTGGAGCTTCTCCTCTTCTCTCTCCTTTTGAATGTATGCCTGGGTGACACGTGGAGGCCTACACATTCCTCTCCTTTTTCTTTGACTTTTCAGCCTACTTGGGCTGCCTTGTTGTGTTTTAGCCACATTCTCAATTATCATTGTTTTAGGGCTCCCGATTCTTCGTGATTTTTCCAAAATGTCTGAAGGGACACATGGATATCCTCCATGCTCAATTCCATACTTACAAAAATTCAGTGCCCGAAAAAAACAAAAGAATACCGAAAGGAAAAATGGGTCGGGCGACAAAAGGTAGCAGAAATGGAAGAGCCCCGAAATAATGTAGAAATCATTCTACAATATCCTCGGCCAAAATTTTGCCATGTTTTAAAGAAGCTTCAAACTCTTGGACACATTTTGCCAAGATCTCAGAGGTGTGTTTACCAATTCTGGGTTGGTAATACAAAGACCTAAAATATTTCTTCATCAAAATATCATTATGGTGCTAGGGTCGAATGTAGAAACCAACAGTTTTTTCCTACTGTGTAAAGATATCAGTTTTCTCTTCCCACACAATTTGATTTCTTATCAATGACTGAAAAGCTTTTAACTAAAATTCTCCTACTGAAAAATTTATGAAAAATCAGGAACATTTGGAACCAAGATGTTATGGAGATAGAATTCACACAATAATTTTTGTACCTCTAGAGTACAACTCTGATAAATATGTAAAAATTAATTTCCATCAAGAGCCTCATGAGGCTCTCCAAAAAAAATTCTATGCAACTGCCATGAATAAAATTGCTCTTGAAGAAATAGACTATACACTGAAGATGGTTTCGTAAGCTAAGAGTTTACAAGCTAAAGGATAGACAAACTCAACAATTGTTTCCAATTTTGTCTTTGCATTAGAGTTGGATTCAACCTCTTCCTTGAGTTTTTATTTTCTTCTACCAACTCCTTGTTTTTAAGAGAAAGTTGAGTCCAACGAGATGATAAATCATCCCATGCTTTCAAACCAATATCTTTCTATCTCTTTAAACTAGTAACTTCCATTCTCAAAACATCTATTTCTCTATCTTTTTCTATATTCTTTTGCACAAACTCATTTTGAAGAGACAAATGAGTTGCTTCCATACCTCTCAGTTTTTCTTTTAGAGCAGAAATTTCCTCTTGGTGTTGCCTCAAAACCTCATCATTGTGAAGAAGAACATATCTTTGTGATTCTTCATGTCCAATTTCAAAAACAGTTTCCATAGGTACCGTCTAGATTTTCAAAGTAGTAGGAATATTTTCGAGTTTCCAAATGAGTTTCAATGCCTTGGAAACATGAATTTGTTCTTCAGAAGGGTTGTCATGATATTTTTTTCTCAAATTTCTAGGCTCAGGGGTCTACTCGGTGTCATCTCTGAGAATCTTCAATGAACACAGGGGAAGACTGAGGAGCGGATTGAATCTTGGGTTGAGAGTTATGGGCTGGTTTGGAAATAATTCACGTAGGAGTCCCATTGATCTTCTTCTTCCTGGAAATTTCTCCTATAATCATCTTTTATTCTTTCCTCTTGGTTTCCTCGAGGCCTAGTGCGTGTAAATCAACTGAATAAGCCCTGGGTGCTTAATTGTAGTGTCACCACCTCCATTTTTATACTTTTGCCCCACTTTTATGACAAACATTTCTAGGTATTTAAGGAGATTGAATTTGAGCACAGGGTTTTCCCTTCCTTTCTTCAAATGGGTCAAAATCTTCAGGGTATCTCCTCCTAATACTGATTTTTGTCTGTCACAGATGAAATACCTATTTACCCAAGAAGCTACCTCCTTCCAATGTCTTGGAAAGATTTCTCTTTTAATACCCTTCTGGATCCCCTGGGGATTAACTATTATCTTAGGAAGAGGTTCCCCCCTCATGAAAAAGGGCTATCAAATATTTGAGGGGGAGTTAGTGACAACCTTAAGTCCAAAATATGGAAGACCAGATATTGTGCTAACAATTTGGCTATCTATCTCAATCCTTTTCCCTCCTACTCTAGAACAAGTTACTTCAAAATTTGAAAAAAATATCAATAAAATCTTCATCAAACCCTTCAAATTTTCAAATAAAATTCAACCAACCTATGTCATGAAATACCTGAGAGATGACGACATTCCTCAACAGTGGTTCCACAGATTCGGCTCTAAATTCTTCTTCTTCCCCATCGAACAGGATGGTTTGTAATAGGAATGGAAAAGGCAGTGAGGAGGTAGATTTTCATAACAATGGTGATGGTTTCTTGGAAGAGGCAGAGTAGTTTTGTGCAATGTCAATAGCTTGAATTCGAACTACCCATGAATTTATAATAACATCATGGTGGCAGAGAATGACGACGAAGATGACTGATGTGATTGTTGAAGGTGGCGAGCTTTTAATTCATTCACATGGTTCCCACACTTCTATCCTTGTCACTCATGCCATATGTCATCCTTCAAAAAGAGTGACATCATGCCTTATTCATTCGTCATTACCTCTTATCTCTCCAATTACTCCTTTAGATTTTTTTTTGTTTTTAATCAAGTGCATTGGGAAGTTCAAATATAGTTAAGACCTTTGCAAAAAGTAAATACACGTCACCTTACTAGCTCAAGTGTCCTTTTGACTATTGGTGCTCCACCTCCTATGTTTGAAAATTAATTATGGTTAATATACATTTTGATAATTTACACTTCTAGCCTTTATTTGCATGCATAAAAGAATTTTTTTAGATATAGGGGGGAAGAAGACTATAACAGAATTATGGTCTTCTTCCTTTATTTGCATATTCTGAAAAATTACTCATGGCTGGAAGAGTTGAATTCTTCCACTGAATTTAATTCCTCACACAGTTGTATGTCCTTAGTGAAGGTTTCTTTATCTTGGGGTTGTTGATACAACCTCAATCTATGGCCATTCACTAACAAAGTTCTTCTGTCACCATCAATTGGCAATAATCTCATAGATCCATTATCATATATCTTTTCAATTTGGTAAGGTCCTAACCATCTTGTCCTGATTCCCTTTGAAGTGTTGGTATTTTGAGTCAAACAGAAGGCCAGGTCTCTTTTTCAATCTTTTGGTCTTGATATGAGAATCATGCCAAACCTTCCTTTGATGTTGAAGGATCTCAACTTGTTGTTGTGCTTCCATCCACATCTCATCCAGTTCATTCAGCTACATCACCCTATCTTGTTGAGCTTCATCCAAGTCAATTCCTATCTTTAGTGTTGTTCTCTAGGTCTACAATTCAAATTCCACTGGGAGAAATGGCTTCTTTCCATATACTAGTTCATATGGGGAGAAACCAGTGGTGGTTTTCCAAGTTGTGTTGTATGCCCAGACTGCTTCAGGTAGTCTTGGCACCCAATTATTTCTATCTGCATTTATAACTTTAGTCAAGATGTTTTCCAGTTCTCTATTGGTGACTTCCACCTACCCATTGGATTGGGGGTGGTATGGTGATGATTTCTATGCTTGATCTAGTAAATCTTCAAAAATTCCTTAATCATGTTGGACACAAACTGAGGTCCTTGATCAAATACTATGGCTCTGGGAGCTTAAAACCTTAACATGATCTTATGGTACAAAAATTCAGCTATAATGTCTTCATTGGTAGATTCTAGTGCTTGAACCTTGGCCCATTTGGTAACATATTCGGTACACACCAACAAGTAATCTTTTTATAAGATGGGGGGTTTATAGGTCCAACGAAATCAATCCCCCATTTCTCAAATGGTCCTAAGACTAGTTGAGTATTGAGGGGAATTTTAGAAGACATAATAGGCTTCCCCATTCTTTGACATGCATCACATTGCCATACATATTTCTTAACAAATTTGTGGAGAGAGGGCCAGTAGTACCTAACTCCAAGGACCTTATGAATTTTTTTCTTTACTGAGTTTTGACCTCCTCTAAGTTCATAATGGAAAACTCTCACTATTTCATATACTTCATCTTCTCGAACACACCTATGAAGAATCATGTCAGGGAAAAATTTAAACAAAACTTCATTACACAACTTATATATAACACATTATTTCTGACTAATATTTTTCTTTCTTTACTAGTGAAATAAGTTGGAAACTTCCCTGTAGTTAGATAATTGGAAAGGTTAGCAAACCATGGAGGGCGTGCTGATATTGTAAACAAGTTCTCATCTGGGAAGTGATCTTGAACTGCCTCACCTTCTCCTAAAACATTCAATCTTGAAATGAATTTAGAAAAACATTAGCCTTTCAAGTTTTATAAAAATGGTCAAATTAAACTCTTGAAAATAAAAAACCAACCGATAATTATTCCCTCTACTACTAGTTTTTTCATTAAGTATATGATGGTTGAATGGTCTATATACACAAAAATATTATAACTAGTAATGTAGTGTCTAAATTTGTTTAGAGAGTAAACAACAAATATAAACTCCTTTTCTATAGTGGTGTAGTTTCTCTCCTTAGGGGTCAAGTTTTTACTGATGAAATAGATGGCATACATTTGTTCTTCCTCATATTTCTATCCAAGAACAACTCCCATTGCATTATTGGAAGCATTAATGTGGATATTAATGCAACATAGAATCTATGTGTAAAACCTGTGCACACCGGCACATCACCCAACCTGAGTTGAGTGCTCACCCAAAGTGCACAAAGGTACCAGGCCCCTCTTTAGATTTTCTTGTGCAGGATGTTAGTGTGATGAATATAAGACATATTTTGATCCATAATTAAACATAAACATTCCATAGTGTATAATCCAGATCTAGATCTTAGAGAATCATGAATTAAATAATAATTGTAATAAGACTAACCATACATGAACAGATTTAGTTATGTCTAACACCATTATCCATCCAATAACATTCATTACATTAAATACTATAAAAACATAAGCTTCTTACATTATAAAGTATGCCCATAAGTCATGCGCACATCAGATCCAACAACATAACTCTACAATAACTCACACACTAGTCTCTCTCTAAACTACACAGTTCAATACATATTTATAGAGGTGGGGACTTTCCCTTCACCACCTACACACTTCTCAAAATAGGTAACATACTATCAATAGCTAGGCACCTTTACAATAACATGCAGACATGCAAGTGCATTAATAATAGATGTCCTATATTTAACTAGAATAAGTAATCCTATTATTAACTACAACCATGCATGGCGCTTATCAGCCACTCGTTCCCAAAATACCATTTATGTGTCATGAAAGTAGCCATCCTAATGTGTGCTCCGCACACTATCTCCAAATATAGCCCTTATCCATAAAAATGGCTAAGTCCTGAGCCAACTATTTTGGCACGTGTTTCCTTTCCTATTATTCCACGCCTTCAAATGCACCTTGTTCTGCATGCATATTCTTTGTGTGTCTTATCCTTAGAAAAATATTATGTCTGCTCAACATTACCCCACACTAAAGTACATTGCCATCCTAAAAATGGGGATTCTTTTTTATGTTCCCAAATAATAAAGAATAAGAATTGAAAGAATTCAAATAATCACTGTACAAAATAATGAATCTTTACTTTGCAACATCCTCTTCTTCAACTAGGAGGATCAACTCTGGATATTCAAGTTTGATTTCTACCTCCAGTGTTTTCCAGTCATCTAGCGTTGTCCTTGTCTTTTCTAGAATATCTGTGGTGATGGCATCCAACTCATCCTGAGTAATCTTTTCCTTCTCATTCTATAGTACTCAGAAAACATTGGCCATAGCAGACATCATTCCTTCTAGAAGATCCATCTTCTGTGCTATAAGCTTCCCAATCTCATCTATCCTCTCCTTATGTGGATCTTGGGCTGCTACAAGGGCTTCACACTTTTGTTTTACTAGTGCCAATCTCTCTACGCACCCTAAAGTCTCATCTTTCATTGCTTCCAAGACTTCATTATCTTCAACTAGAGTTTCGATCCTTATCACTGCCTCGGTTCTCGCACAAAAATTAAGAGCTTGTTCTTATTTCTTCAAACTCATCCTTTAAAGTTTGGATTAGCACCTCATATGTTGAATTTTTTTTTATCATATAGGCCCTTGTTCTCTCTGCTTCCTGTTCAACATCTTTCGGTGAAGGAATTCTAAGTGTTCTATCTTCTAGCACCAATTCAACCAAATTACGCACATAATGTATAGTAGAAGGAAAATTTTCAGGTACCTTGGGTTCAAGATGAGGAATTGACTTCAGAATGTAATCACCAATATCCTCTGCCATGATAACGAAAGCTTCATTATTTTTCCATTCTTTTTACTTCTCTTCCTTTTAAGCGCTATATTTCTATAATTTTATCTTTGTTATCCTCCATCAAAACTCTAATGGTGGCGGCCTTATCAATATTTCTCTGCGCCACCTCAGCAGATACCTTGACTCAAGCATTGCTTACCTACTCATCTGACATAAGAATGGGATTTATGGTCACATGAATACTCTGTGGTGCCTTCTTTACTCTTCTTGAGACACAATAATTATCACATACATCAAAAATTGGTTCATCCGTATGGGTTTCCATGGACCAGATAATTATTTCCTTGCACGCATAGTGTCATATCGGATCCATCGGCTCCTATCCATATAATTCCTTAAGGTTCACTATGCTTTGAAACCAGGCGCGGATAATTTTTCTTGTGTCCTCAATGTAGTCCATACTTTGGCACAATATACTATTCAGTTATCTTTGTTCTTGGCCCCTTAGGAACCTAAGTGCCAAGATTTGGAGTCAACCCTTCTCCTATCTCGTGTTGTAAATGGTGCGTTGGTCTACTCGTGTATAGTTTCTTCTGTTTATTTCACCCTTTCTTCTTCATCTCTCATTTATTCATCCTAGGGCTCCTCCACATCTTCCAGTTGAACCGGGGTTCTAGGCACACTCTCTTCGAACTCCTCCCCTCCTCGCTAAGCTTCGATTTATTTTTATCTTCTTCTTCAGTGCTTCCTTCTAAGGGGAGAGTCGAGGTGATATTCTTACTGAGTTGTGATGTTCCTACACCTTGGGTCCTAGTTCTTCTGAATACCCTCTTAAACTAGTGCTCTTCAGGGACTACATCCTCATCCAAGTCCTCTTCTCCTTCTTGCACCTATGGTGGAGTATCTGTGCACTCACTTTCCACTCTATCTATGGGATGCCTCTAGCCTCTATGGTCCAAGCCTCCACTATCCTCATGTTCTTCTTCCTCATCTATCTCTATGGTCGTGGTAGGCTTTGGGGCTTCTACATTATCAACCATGTGTTTTCCCTTAGGTGACCCTGGTAGCAAAAAATCATTACTTGTTATTCTCTAGCCTAGGCTTGAGCTAAAGATAGATGAGCACAACTCCACTGTCCCCAATATCCAAACTTACTAGCTTTATATTTATAACATCTGAAATGATCCTCTTAATGTAGGCAGTGACTTAGATAAACATATGTTTTTATGAGAGTATGGTAGTCACAATCTACCTTGTCTGTGTTGAATTTCAGTGACGAACATCAGTAAACCTGTGAAATGAGGCCTAGAAGTAGTGCACTTGTGAAGGCATAGGGAAGTTTTCACCATGGACTCCATGTCCCATCCTTCATTACAAACCACATGATGTAGAAATTCGATACACCACGAACTATACTGCCTTACCCAATACCGAGGGTAAATCCTTTAGAATGTGCCATTCCTCCTCAAATGCCATGTGAAGTCGGTCATACCATAGTTCTACCCTTTTTTTGAATAGGCCACTCATTGTTCCTTCACATAAGTATTTCTCAAACCTCTCCATGAGGGACTTCTTCTCTGTGGGGTATTCCCAAATTTTGTTCTTTGGCCCATTGGGCACTCTAATTTCTACAAAGATAAGAGATAATAGAATAGCGCCAAAAATTATCTTCTCACCTATGTGCACTTCCTCAATAATTGTCTCTACTATATAGCCTGCTAGATTGTAGACTTCTCCTTCGACATTTTCTTCGTGATATATAGCCACATGGTATTTACCTGTGACCATGTCCCTTGACCATTCAACTTAGTGAGCAAGTGTACGATTGCCTATACCACATGAAAATTTCTTAATTTTTATATGTCCATCCTGCGTGGACCATTGGAGTATCCCAACTCCTTGCTGGTGGCTATAACAACTACCTTATTAGTCAGATGACTAACAATATCTATCCCTGTGCCCTTCAATCTTGTCAAAGTAGCAATCAAGGTTGTTATGATCCTTACCCTTTTTCCAGCAAAATAGAAAAAGTCGTCATGGACTCTTCTCATAAGCCATTATTAAAAGCTTCTAGTTTTCCAAAATATGGGTGTTCATATAATTGATAAACCCATACCTTTTTAATAAACTTATCCCCAACATCATCATATATTGACATATCATCCACCATGTGCTTGTTGGTCTTCTTGTTCAATAATGCATCCAATTCTCCCTTGTTTTTGGTGGTGCGGTGGTTGTAATCACTTACCTTGCATCTGCGAATGTGGGAATCCCAATCCCATCTGACTATAACTCCTTCTAGATACTGCATCTTTGAAAATTTTCTCTCGAGAGAAACTTTGACCTCAACTTCCACCTTTTTCTTCCCCTTTGTACCTATTGTAGGTGCTTTCTTTGGTGCCATTATAAAAATCCCACCTTTTATCTTCTGTGTCGAGTAATCTCAAACCCTAGCTTAAAACTATGTGCCCTAGCTCAAAACCACGTTCCCTAGCTCCTTCTTAATGCTTTTGCTACGCTCAAACCCTTCACCAATGGGGACGCAAGCCACTTTCATGCACAAATATTCTCTCCATGTCTAGTTTTGTAGCTCTCCACACCTCAACACATTTCTCTTAGCTTGGTTGCACTTAGCTCACTCAAATACTTGTGATTGCAAAGGTAAAAATGAACCCACATCACGTCCTTATATAGATTTTCAAAAATTTAGTGCATTTATTACTCCTTCACCTACCACCAATCCTCTCATTAATTGACCATTTTCCTAATTTCTGTATGGTACACCTTTGTGCCCCAACTATAACCTTATAGCGTGCCTTCCTACCTTTCTAGCTATAGACTTCTCTTCCATGTGCTTCCATACACCAAAGTACCTTGCCACTATGCCCTCTTCTAGTAGTTTCCATAACCGTTGCTTACCTCGCGTTATACTATTCATTCCTTTATTTCCAACTATGGTCTTCTCTAGGATCAATCTTCTTTCTAGCAGCTTCCTTCCATCTTTAAATAACACTGTAACAATATGTTCTTATGTGTACCCATTTTTGAATAAAAAATAACAACCACCCCACACCAATGGTATGTGCAGTCCTCTACACATAAAAATACTTTAGATTGTAATTAGCTTCCAGTAGCGTAAATGCACTTATTACACAAAACACCAAACTAAATTGAAAAAAACATACCGACGAAGAAGGAAATACATTAAAATAAATACAAAAAGGAAATTCATACTAAATGGCATTATTGCCTTATTACAAACACCAAGAAGAATTATTTATAGTAGGTATCCATCCTATTCCCATTAAAGTAAGCGGGTAACTATGTTCCATTAAGCTCCTCTAACTCGACAAGAACATATATCAAGGATGTGAGTGATAACATACATTCCCAACCAATGCACCTTAAGTTGTACTGGATGGAACAAAAACTTGGAATCATAAAGAAGTACCATTTGTCCAACCTCAAGCTTCTTGTCCTTAATTTGTCTATAATGCCATACCTTCTACCGGCATTTTTTACTTTTGACTCCGACGTGCTATGGCATGCCTCTCATCCAAATGTATTAACTTGTCAATTATTTCTTCTACTACCTGTTCATCTCGCTAGACCTCCGACACACGCGCATACAAAATGATGGTAACATGAATTCCATTGGAATAACGCTTCTATGACAAACATCAACTCGAAAGGGTGTGGCATTATTCAACCTCTTGTAGGTTGTTCTATATTCCCAAAGTACAACAAAAATTTTATCATCCCAATCTTTCCTCCCAACATCACAATTTTTTGTCAAGGTCTGGCTCAATATCTTGTTGAAATCCACAACAGTCCCATTTGGTTAAGGGTGATAAGGTGTAGCCTTGTGATGCGTGACCATAAACTCATCCAACAATATTTTTATCTTCTCATTCAAAAAGTGTGTGCCCCTATCACTTTTCAAACTCAACAGAACATCCATACCTAGTGAGAATATTTTCCCATAAGAACCTTGCTAATGTAGCTATTGTACAATTCTTTGTAGGTGCTTCTTCTATCCACCTTGTAAGATAATCTGTGCAAGTGATGATATAGTGTGATCTAGTTCTATGCATGGCTGGGGAAATAGGACCCAAAAATTCTATATCCCATTCATCAAATGGCTATGTACTAGTAATAGGACTCAAAGGCATTTCATCTCTTTTCCCATTTTTTCCAAGGCACCGAGAGTGATCACACGCCTTATAATACTCTTTACAATATTTGTACATGGTCTCTCACCATAATCCAACGAGTAGAATCTTATGCACGGTGGTGTCGCCCGCATAATTCCCACTTGCAATACCGCCATGAGCCTCTTCCATGACATCCATGTTTTCACATTCCAAGACACACCGACACAATACTTCATCTTGTCCTAGTTTTTATGAATCGCCACTGATCAACATGAAAGGTGCAATGCAAATTACAAGTTATTTCTTCTGTAATGCTTTCATTCCTTCTTGTTCCATACATGTGCATAAAAAGATAACAATATCCTCCAATTATGAAGGCATGCGATGTAACCTATACAATTGTGCATATAACATTGTATCTTCAATTGTTTGTGCATCCTCCCTTGATTGAATTCTTGACAAGTGGTCTGGATGAGAATTAATTTTACCCGAATTTACCATAATCTGTAAAGTAAAATTCTTGGAATAAGAGCACCCATCAACATATGCACCCAAGTGTAAATCGGGCTTATTTATCAAGTATTTTAATGTCATGTGATCTATATAAAATACAAACAGTGTTGCTAACAACTATTATCTCGAACTTATGTAGCATGTAGATCATTGACAAGGATTCATGCTCTATAGTTGTATAATTATGTTACGCAGGAGTTAACTTTATACTAGCTAAATAGATATGATGATCTATAATACCTTCTCCATGATGAGCTAACACTGTGCCAATGGTTGTGCCAGAGGTGTCCACATGTACATGAAACCGTTGGCTCCATGAGGGAAAACACAAAGTAGGAACTGTAGTAAGTCTCTCCTTTAATGCCTCAAATGCGCATTGTTGCAGTTCTCCCCAATAGAATGTACCTTTTCCTTTTATTAACTCTTCTAGGAGCACGGAAATATTTGCATATCCTTTGATAAATTTTCTATAATACCCTGTGTGGCCCAAGAATCCGCGTACCTCACTCTGACTGTTAGGCTCCTCCAGGCCCACAATAACTACAAACTTAGCTATATCTACTAATAAACCCTCCTTGTAGATGACATGCCCTAATAGAGTTCCAAAAGGTGTACCAAACACACATTTATTGATGTTTAAAGATATGCTTAACTATCTACATCTTGTAGACACCAAAATTAGGTCATACCATTCTTATAACCCCGTTAATTAAATTAACCATACCTTACATATCCATATCCCATAGTGCACATGATTAATTGAATTAATTACTTTAATTAATTTAATTAACATCCTCACTTGACCACCTCACCTAGCCACCTCACCCCATGACCCAATCAAACCCCATTAATGACGTAAGACCAAGTCTAAGCCTATCCTAACCAACTAGGACTTAGTCTAAACCTAGACTTAACTCCTATTAAAAACATAAGAGGACTCTTACTCATTCCTCCATGGTCTATCACTCGAGACTTGGATGAATATTGAAGACCACGCCAAAAATAACAACAATCAGGCTATTTTTGGCCAACCTAGATATTCCCGCCTTAACCGACATCAGTTATACCTCAACCGATGTTGGTCCCCTAACCATCGTCGGTTAGGTTAAATACATTTCCAAAATCCTTTCCGAGGTTGGTCATTCGATTCAGGATCTCATAAGAATAGAGACGTAGAGCACTCATATTTTCTGAAGCACTCGTGCAAAGGAAAGCACACGGAACACTACCAACAACGGTTGACATCCATCACCTTATTTATGATCACAGAGACTCAAATTACCGTGGCACATATATGAAGACCCTTCTCTCCGCATCTCTGCCATCATTATTTTCATCACTTGCACTCTCTGGATCTACTCTTTAGTAAGTATCTAATACCTCTTCATTTATCTTTTTTTTCTTTCAGTAGGATTTATTATTCATCTCAATAATTTATCCTTTTGTACACCTATACACCTCCCTTCCTCCCACCAACATATCACCCTACCATACTGGACCTTCCACATGTCTTCCCCTTATCCTAATCATCTCTGAACCTTTTAGACCATTCCACAACCTCACCCCCACCATTTCTAGCCTTTGTGCAATCAGAGAGTCTGAAGACCATTTCTAAGAATTTTTTATTAACTACCCCTACCGACATCGGTTAGCTAGGCTGATGGTGGTCATCCTCCAAAGCGGCATCGGTCACACAACCGATGTCGGTTAAGGTGTTTGACAACATACTCAAACCAAGTGAGCTCATAACCATTTCGTAACAAGCGAGAATCATTCCTAATCTTTACCATACCTTAGCTAGAGCCCTGTACTTTAGACCTCGCAACCCAATATCATCCCATCACCTTTTATCTGACCTTTCTTATTTGTTTTGATTGAGATACCTAAATCATTCAATTCCAATAAGATTGTTATTTCATGTTTACTTTGGATAACATTAATATTGTTATTTAGAAAGTGGATTGATATCCTGTTCAAGAAGCATCACGCTTCCCGGATCTAGCTTCGCTAGGCAGTCCACTTGTTGTTTTATTTAACTCTATCTGGTGGTATTGTTTTGCATTTTATAGGTAGTTCCTCCTAGCCAAAAGGGAGTATTCACAATCAACATTGGATTAGGAAATCAAAACGTGTGCACGAACTTCAATCGACATCACAAACATGTATTCCTCCTTGGCCTATCACCCTCTATCTATTTCATTAATTTATCAAGAATCCGGTGAAACATTTTGGCATGCCCGGTGGGACCCATCCAAGGTTCCTTGCATTCATTCATTCTTAGGGAAATATTTTGTATGTTTGTTTCTTTTCGAAAATAAAGTCAACATTAAATCTTCTCCTTGGGAATCTTCTCTTTCTTCTATTTGTCTAAGTGACATTTATATTTTGGGACTAAAAAGAATCCTTCTTTTTCTTCTTGTTTTGCATTAGTGAAATTCATTCTCTCTCATATTCACTCTCTGTTTACATCGAATATCATATTTTAATTTGGGTTCTAAAATACTTGCATTTCATACTTCTATGCTTGCATTTTTAGCTCACATTAAAACTAAGGGAAACCTATACGCTGGAAGTCATGCCCAGTTGATGGTTGACATAATTGAATCGTAGAAAGCTCTCTCTCTCTCTCTCTCTCTCTCTCTCTCTCTCTCTCTCTCTCTCTCTCTCTCTCTCTCTCTCTCTCTCTCTCTCTCTCTCTCTCTCTCTCTCTCTCTCTCTCTCTCTCTCTCTCTCTCTCTCTCTCTCTCTCTCTCTCTCTCTCTCCAAACTACACAAATAAAAATTCACACATCTTCTTAAACAACACCTTACCTAGAAGAAGTTGTCAACGATCACACGATCAGAGGATTGATAGTGGGTGCCCAATCTGGTTTCTTTGTCTAGTCATTAACTCAGAGAAAGGACTGCCCCCGCCAAAACATAACTTGAAACCACCCTTAGAATTTTCCTCTTCATAGGACACCTTCCCAACCAAAAACTCTATTCTGATTCACAAAGTCAGTCTAAAATAGCATAAGCTAAACATACAAATTCACTTGTAGGATTTCATGTTTTTCTTAGCTTTTTCTTGAGTTGCATTTTGAGTTGTGAGGTTACGTGCTTCATTTTCTTCTTCCTTTCACACTCCACCATCATAGTTGGTGTATTTTGATTGTTTCTAAGTGTGTCAGGACCCATTTTCATCATACTCAGGTTTTTGGGTTGATATTCTATCTGACTTAATTCACAAAAATTGATTTTTCTTCACTTCTCCAAATTTCATAGTCACCGACATTGGTCCAACGACCATCACCGGTTCCCATCTAACCGTCATCATTTTACCTAATCGGTGTCAGTTTCAGCTCTTTTGGTCATTTCACCCAAAAAAAACATTCATCACATTTTCTATTCTTTTTTAAATTTTCAGGACATCATCATACTCCCAAAATTTTAAAATCACTGTCACATACAGATTTCCTTATTCCATTTTCATCATTTTTTGCCTCATTTGCTAAAATTTTTGATTTCCCACAGTAATCGGTATCGGTTACTATAACCATCATCGGTCACCCTTTAATTGTCATCAGTTAGTTAAAATGCCATCAGTTACTCTATTCTGATTTTTAATTAGAACATCGACCAATTTCAACTCCCAAAATCTATCCTTCTCCATTTCTGTTGTTTTCTATGTCATTTGTAGAGTACAGTTTACCTGGTCTATGTTAATTCATGTGATTCTAACTCACAGTCAAACCAACGCCCTTGTGTTTCACGCTATCATTCATCCATTTCCACCTATCCCATCACTTCCTTCTATCTTGTCGCATACAAATCTAACTCAACCCATCACCATTAATACCGCAATGAGGAGTTCATAAGACTCCTTAACCAGAATCTTGTTGCCCTACAATATTATCTCACCCACTCATCTACTCGAGACTCCTCGGGACAGTTGGTATACAACATGCCCGTGTCTATCCCTCCTGCCCTCACCCCCACTTCCATGTCAGCTACCACTAGCTCAACATTACCTTCATCCACCTTACCACCTGTGGTGTCTCAACTAGACCCCATGTCCTCTATAACTACTACACCAATGACATCTATCACACCCATGGTGTCGATAACCCACACCCCATTCCAAAACCTCATCCTTTCAATCCCACGCCTCTAGCACCCCACCTGTTTACACGAATCACAAAGAACCCCCAATTTCGTTAACTACTTATTCGTGATATCTTCCACCCACATCTATTCCCCCTTCGTAGTTCTCATACTCGGCACCCCCATATACTGGGATGCCATCCACATCATACATCCATCATCAACCTCCTTTTACTGTAGGAGGTGCCCATTCCTCACAACCCACCAATGACCTCATTAGGATGATGATGGAAAATATGCAAACATTAGAAGCATCAATTTTTGGCTCTCATAACTCCTTAACTTATGATGAAATCTATAATGAGCCTATTCATCCATCTATCCCCATTCTCCCATACCCTTGTACATTGGGAAATGCCCAAGTTTAACTATTTCAATAGTAAATAAGACCCGCAACAACACTTGCGGTCATTTAAACATGGATAATATCTAATTTCCCATGATGATTCTTTACTCCTACAGACATTCCCCATGTTCTTGATAGGAACCACCTTAGATTGGTATAGTGGTTTACCCAGACATTCCATTTACTCCTTTAACCAAGTGGCTTAATCATTCTTGGACCATTTCTAAATCAATGTCATCAAAAAAGTCACCATGACTGACCTATACTCGACATGATAGTATGATGATGAATGTATCACTGATTTCATTTCTCATTGGTGAAGCCTTATCAATCAATTAACATTCCTAGTTACCTTAAGCTAAGCTTATAGAGTTGTTTACTAGAGCTTATGTCAGAACATCTCACTAACTCTTCGTGTACAAACATTTTGTACCTTTAACAAAGCATTTACTATGGAGTGAAAATTGTAAATTCATGCCATTGAAGAGAAGAAAATTCAATTGTGAATCAAAAATGTCACCTTTAAATAAAATGATGCTTCTTCATCTTCAAAGCCCCAAAACAATTATTAAAAAGCCAAAGGATCTACCAACACAGTAGTTATCAAAGCTTGTCCATCTCATCCATCTAACCAAGCCAAACCTTCCTCCAATCTTTCTCCCATTCAAAATTTTCAGTTCCGACAGAACAACGAAAGTACACTCCAATTAGAGAGCCCTATTCTTCAGTCTTGGAAAAGCTTCTTAAGGTCGGAGCCATTGCACTTCCCCCATAAAACCTCATACTATTTTTGATCCCACTTGTCTTATGCCTGCATGGTATAAGGAACATGACTATTGTAATTATCATCGCGTCAAAGGCCATAGCGATGGTAATTGCATAACCTTCAAGAAAATTGTCTAGGAAATGTTAGATAATGGAGATCTCATCTGGATAACCCAAACACACCGGAAAATCAAAACTTACATATATTTAAAAATTTGTTTCCTAATCATACACCATCATCTAATCAGAATGGTGAACCTTTAACCAATGATAGCAATGTCCATGAAGTCCACACTATTTTCGATATCGTACCAACCATTCCTCAATTTCCACCTATTCCATTTATCAAGAAAATTCTAGCATGAAATCCTCTATCCATGAAGGAGCCTACCTCATCTACTCCTTCACCCACAGAGGATTCCACTTCATCTCCCTCTTCACCCACGGAGGGTTCTCGTTGATGCGAATTCACAGACCCCCGGACGCACATCAGCTTCTAGGTTGATGTTCGGGCATCCAGTGTGATTGCACATTGAAACCTCTCTCCAAGTGTGGGACTTGTAAACGAGAGAGGAATCTCCAGAGAAGGCTGGTTCCCTGCTCCTAAACTACTCGCCACAAGCTATTCCAAAGGTGCAGCAAACTAATCTAATCCTAATCTAACCATGCCAAGGAGGCAGAGAGAGAGAGAGAAGGGAAAAATAGCAAAAGCCTACACTAAAACGGTGATACACCAGAGAAGGAGGATGTTGAACATCTATCAAAACTACCATGGGACAAAGAGAGGTGAGCAATGGGAAGGATGGATAGATGCATCATAGGCCCAAGGATAGATTTCACACAGAAAATGTCCCAAAACTCCATGAACACAGCTCCAAACTCGCAATGAACATTTAGACATGCATGATACTGCAAATGAAGAGAGGCAAGGAGAGAACAAGCAAAAATGAGAGAGGATGGACAGATGCATCACACAGAACACGTTTTGTTGCTCCGTAAGTTTGCACAGTAACATCATTCCATTAGTAAAAGGCAAAACGCCATTACAGAAAGGTGGAGGAGGCTCGAACTCCATTTTCAACCCTAGAGAAGAAAAGAAGGGAGGGCCGAGCCAAAGAATGAACAACTACTTCTGTCTCTAAGCCCCCTCCTTACAATTTATAGGAAGAAAAAGAGAGGGAGAAGAGAGGAATTCGAAATCTGCCCCAACCACCTCCAGACTGCATTTAAATCATATCATTATGGCGGTAGGTGAGATCCCCAACAACTCAAAATATGGCGAACTGTATTTTACATTTTTAAGAATTTTTCTCACCCAATTAAAGATATCCAGTCGTAGTTAGACAGAGGACCTCGTAGGCTTTCCGAAAAGTCCAACCTTGCGTGAATCCGAGCTCCCAGTCAAAAGTTATGGCCATTTGAATATCTCGCGCTGTGGTCTCGCTTCCTACCAAAGACTCGAATGTTGCGCCTCCTGAAGGTGCGCCAAAGGCGCATCCGTGTGTGTGTCGACATCCTTTTATGTGCACCAAGGGCAAATTTTTGCCCCGCATGACGAGTCCTGTGTCGTGCGCCACTTCTGTGCGCCAAGGGCGCAACTTTTCTCGTGTCGGCTGCACTGTGTCGGCGCCACTTCGCGCGCAAGGGCGCAACTTTTCTGTGTTGACGGATCAGCCTGTCGTGCGCCACTTCCGTGCGCCAAGGGCACAAATTTTCTGTGTCGAAGTCCGTGTCGTCGGCGCCACTTCGTGCAAGGGCGCAACTTTTCTGTGTCGGCTGTACTGTGTCGTGCGCCACTTCAGGCGCCAAGGGCGCAACTTTTCTGTGTTGTTGACAGCCTCGGTCATGTGCCACTTTTCGCGGCGCCAAGGGCGCAACTTTTACCCTATCGACATCCATTTATGTGCGCCACTTTCGTGCGCCAAGGGCGCATACATTTTAGTGTCAACACTCATTGTCGTGCGCCATTTCCGGCGCGCAAGGGCGCATCCTTTACCCCTGCCGACACTCATTGCCTGTGCGCGCTTGGCGCATACATTTTAGTGTCAACACTCATTGTCGTGCGCCACTTCGTGCGCCTTGGGCATGTCGGGATTTGAGCTTCTTTGATTTCTGTATCCTTCGTTGTCTATATCTACCTGGGGGAGATATTTACAACAGTTCCACAATTTCTACCGATACCATTCTACCATCTACCTCACAACCTACCAAAAAATCAATGGTATTAACTCTCCTACCTACAAGAGAATCACCATCGCTTTCTTCTCCACCAAAAGAAGAATCTAATTCAGCCCATCTACCATCGCTCCTATCGATGGGGGTTCCTTTAGACGTGTCACTACCTATTGGGGACAATTCCCCATTAGCATTCCAGATCCCATTGACCGCTCTTAGATCTTTAACCCACAAATTTCGAGGCTAATCAATTCCCTGTCTCACGAACATATTTTACAGGGATTTCCAGTAAACCAACTACATCTCCTCTTACAACAATTCCATTTTCCTCTTGGCTGATCGCTTAGATTATGTTGATAATTCCATGCTTTGGGGACGTCTTCAGCCCCTTTTTGACCCAAATGTAAATGTCACCTACAGATACCTCCATGATCTATCTGAAGGTATTTCAAGCGACCAAATCAACCCTAATCATGCCTGTTGAAATGGCTTCTTCTTCGTCACCTTTACCTACATCCAAACCTTTACCCATAACCAAACCCATTCCTCTACCTAAGAACTTACCTACACCTACATCTCCTCCCACATCTAGACCTATCACTACCCTGGGTGTCATGCCGACATCAAGCCTTGTCCATCCACCCATCAAATTGGACTTATCCACATCTTCCCAAGCCCCAAAAAACCATTCCTCCACCTAAAAGGAATACCCAACCTTCTAGGACGCATACACCAGTTTCACCCACCATGCCTTTGTCACCTTCACCCCTTCCATCTATCCTTAGACCTCACCCATCTACCCTGGTCAAGCAACCTCCTACCCAAAGCAAAACAAAAGCGCAACAATTTACCTCCTCATCATGATCCTTTATTACATCTAATCGACTGCATAGCCTTCACCATCACCAAAGCTTTATTACCACCTATAACTCCACAAGATACCATAACCCCATCACTACTTATGTGAATTTATTCTCCTCAACCCATACCTTCCACCGACTTCTACCGGAAACCTTTACCATGCCTCCGTTATCACCGTGGCTAACCTTTCCTCTACCACCATCCAATTTCCCTTCTACATCATGTACTCCCACCTCAACTTTACCCAAGAAGGTGTAATCTAACGACAAAAACCCACTACCCTCCAACAGGGTAATTAAACCAACAACACCTTCCATTGCTAGTTCATCTACTAGATCCTTACCCAAACAGTACCATCAAAACCTAAGACAATACCACCTACCAAACTAGTGGTCAAACCTATTCCACCTCCTATAACACCTCTTCCACCACAATCATCTACACCTTTACCCAAACCCACACTCACTTCCCACTGTGATCCATTGGAAGGGTCCTACACCAACATTTTAGCCAACCTCTTAGAGACCTCGGTCATAAAATTACTACCACTTAGACCTTACATCCCCTCAAACCCAAACCAAAGGGGTTTGACGAAACTAAAATTTGTGCCTACCATCGTGTGCCAGGACATGATGTAGAGAACTGTAAGGCTCTAAAAACCGTTCTTCTCCAACTATGCCCTCTTGAAGAAAATTTTGACAACGATGATCTTCTAGATGAGGATCATGTTTCATCTTCACATGTCACCATACATCCTTGCCCAATACCTATTAAGTGACCCATATCACCACCTCCACAACCTTTTTATCCACCTCCAACATTTGAGATCAAAATGGTCCATATTAGAGATTTGGCTAAACCCCACCTAAATTCCAAAGTTGTTCAGTACTCATTTCGCAAGGTTCTTACCCCGCATTAGGATTTTTTCCATCATGTTGTTATACTACTCATGACATACCTTCTCCATCCACCTCTTTCCCTTAGATTAACATGATCCAAGTTTCCACTCGTGCCCAAAAATACAAAGGAAAAGAAAAAGCAACCAACCCATCCACTAATCCTATGCCTAACATACCATCTACACCCGCACCCAAAATTACCATTCAATGACCCACATACCCTATTTCTGACGGAAACCATTGCACAATGATAAAATAATTACACTAATCCCCTCTAAAAATGTCTTTGTACGATCTTATCCAAACCTCTGAATCTCATCGACAAGCCCTCATGGAGGTTTTGCAATCCATCAAGGTTTTACCTAATGACCCCATGCCAGTAGCCTCCATTATCACCCCTCACCGTGTGGCCTCTCTTACCAAATCATCTCCTTCTTCTACCCCCACTCCCACTCATCAAGTGGCCACCCTTAGCTTTTTTTCGATGAGGAGATCATACCTCTCCAATCAGATGACCTGATCCCACTCTTTTCATCTCCGTTTATATCGATAATATTCACGTTTGACGCGTTATGATCAATGGCAGTGCTAACATCAACATCATCTCCTCCCATGCATACAATCAAATGTGCATCCCTTCAAATTACATGCATAATAACCCAATTATGTTGTGTTTCTTCAATCACACCATCACGTCCACCATTATTCTTCATGTTCGTGGGCCCCCGTACTTATGCGGATTTATTCTACATTTTAGAAGGGGAATTCTAGTATAACCTGTTGTTTGGCTGACCTTGGATCCATGTCATGGGTTGTGTTCCTTCAACTTTACATCATTGTGTCAAATTTGAACATGAAGGACATAATTATACCATCCCAGTTGACCCTTCACCATTTAAAACTTACAACATGTTATATTGACATAATTATGTCCTCATACCAGTTAAGACATCTACCACTGCCACCAATTCTCCTTTACCCATAGCCCCATCCACCGATGTTTCCGCTACCTCATTTTTGCCTACTTATTATATTCCCACCGCTGCTCCCGTGGCCTCGTGCATCGACCCTTATGCTAACCCGTCTAGTTCCCAACCATCTAATCCTTCTTCTTCCAATTGCCTATTAATTCATCTGCTCCAGCTACACACATATCCAAAGATTCGATCCCTTAGAAGGTGTTTTTAATGCCTCACTGGGAAATACCGTTTGTACAACATAAAAACATTCCTTACTCCACAAGAGTATGGTAACCTATGACCACATCCTTGTTATGACCATTGTATGGGTGAGGTATTACCTTACGGTCCTCCCCACCTTCACACCAAACTAACATATGGGGGATTTGAAACTTTCACCTATTCACCCGATCCCCTTCCCAAACACGACCATTTTCATCTCGACTCTAATCTCTCACCAATCGCCACTTTGGCCACACTTTCCTTCACCGATGTGCATGGAAAGGATTTGGCTTTGGATTCTATGAATAGGGACATCATATCTGTCATCCCTTGTACCACACATAAACATGAAGACCAAAGTGGTATTGGCTTCACCGAACCAACTTCAAATAAGGCCCACATTAACCTCGTTGAGGGAGAAAAATCTTCTCCACCCCATTCACCAATGTCACCACCCTTCCCCACGGAGTATATAGATCTTGAATCTATTCCTCTTTTTTTTTTGTGAACACCATTTCCTGTGACTCTCGACTTATCAATGTGATGGCAAGGTTCTCTCTTATCTTCCCTTCCTATATCCTAACATAATTGATGACTATATGCCATCCATTAATGGCATTTAATGTCAGGATGATGAGTCTATTCTCACCTACATTAGTGCAGAATATTCTTATATTCATCAGTCATTACCTTCTGATATGCAAACCATGTTAAATGAGTCAACCATCAAAATCAATATTAACACTCAGGACAACCCACACATTCTAAAGATTGGTCAATATTTAGATGTTGCTGAACAAGAAGCTTTCTCTTCTTTCCTCCAAGATTCTAGCAATTTGTTTGCTTGGTCCTACACTGATATGCCTAGTATTGACCCAAACATTGTGGTCCACAATATTGCAACTGTTCTTAAAGC
This sequence comes from Taxus wallichiana var. yunnanensis, assembly GCA_018340775.1. Taxonomy (NCBI): domain Eukaryota; kingdom Viridiplantae; phylum Streptophyta; class Pinopsida; order Cupressales; family Taxaceae; genus Taxus; species Taxus wallichiana. The sequence continues at coordinate 689,133,734 of CM031242.1, read as the reverse complement.
CAACCCCGTAAAAAGAAGCTACGAAAAATGCATCCTCGTATTTCCTTTCTTGTCAAAGAAGAACTTCAATGCCTTCTCTTAGTTTCCTTCATCCTACCCATTGATTATCCCCAATGGATCTCTAACATCATTCCTATTACAAAAGAAACAAGGGTACTTTGCATTTACATGTATTTCCATGACCTAAACTTAACTTTCCCCAAAGACGACTTTCCTCTACCTAGTATTGACCAACTATTTGATCTTACCGTTGGTCATGAGATGTTATCACTCATGGATGATTTATCGAGTTATAACCAAATATTACTCACCCCATAAGATCAACACAAAACTACCTTCATCACTCCTTGGGGGCCTTCTACTATCATGTTATGCCCTTTTTCCTTAAAAATGTTGGTGTTACATATCAGTGGCTATGACCTATATCTTTCATGATATCATACATCGTATATTGGAAAATTACGTAGATGAAATTCTTGCCAAATAAAAACATTGGGCCGAACACCTTATAGTCCTTAAGGTCATTTTTGACCGTCTCATCAAATATTGTGTTCACCTTCAACCAAAGAAGTGTGTCTTTGCTATTCTCTCAGAAAGCTCCTTGGTTTTATCATTTCTTTGCATGGCATAGAAGTCAATCCCACTAAAATTAAGGATATTATCAAAATTCCTCTTCCTAATAACCTTTACCAACTTTGTAGTTTGCAAGGTAAGTTACAATCTATTCGTCATTTTATTTCACAGCTTTCCAACCATTGCCACCCATTTCATCATCTCCTCAAAAGGACATCTCTTTCAAATGGGATAATGAATGCCACAAAGCCTTTGAGGCCTTAAAATAGTACCTTCTCCAACCACCTGTACTCATTCCTCCTAAGGATAACCAACCATTTTACCTTTACATTTCTGCTACGGATCATTCCTTGGGGGCCATGCTCACCCATCACAACGATCAACACCAAGAGAAAGCGGTTTATTACATAAGTCATACCCTTTTGGACTATGAAACCAGATACACCCATGCCAAAAAACTCTACTTAGCCTTAGTTTTTGTTGCCACTAAACTTCGTCATTACTTGCTCAATAATAAAAAAATTCCTCACCCATACCGACCCTTTACATTACATGTACACCAAGCCCTACCAACATCAACGTGTTGCGTGTTGAAAAATGCTTCTCGCAGACCTCAACCTCAAATTCATCCATCAAAAATCTATCAAAAGTCAAACTAAAGCTGATCAACTTGCATACGTACCTCTCTCTAAAAATAAATCTTCTAACTTCGATTTCCCAAACGAATCCATTGCTACCCTCTCTTTGGACAATACCATTTACCAAATGACCTTATTCTTTGATGGTTCCAAATTTCAGCATGGGGTGGTGCAGGTGTTATCCTCATTCCTCTTGATGGTGAACCTATGCCTTTATCTTTCAAACTAGATTTTTATTGTACTAACAATATCACCAAATATGAAGCACTTGTATTAGGCCTTCAAACCACCATCACCTTAGACATCAAATCAATTAATATCTTTGGTGACTCTCAACTGGTTTTAAATCAAGTCAATGGTATATACCAGTGTTGTAACAAAATACTTAAAATGTATAAACATCATGTAGACATACTTTTGAATAACTTTGACCGTTATAAGCTTTAAACCACTCCATGTTCCACTAAAAATTTGTGGATACCATGGCTTTCCTTGCTTCTCAAATTCCCACCTCGCCTTCTAACTTGAAAATATTTATCACAGTACAAAGGCTGTAATCACCTTCCTATCTATTTCGAGATGTCAACCTAGTCGGAACCATTACACCTGACCCATGTGACATTTGGTATAAGAAGTTTACAGCTACCTTTCCCTATCGATTCTACCTCCCGACCTTACTCGTAATGGGAAACATTCCTTTCTCAAAAGTATCTCTTACTATGTCATCATGGGTGGCCTTCTTTATAAATGTGGCTTTGATGGTATCCTCTTACGATGCCTTACAAGTTCTGAAATTCCTTACACCATCAAGGAGGTTCATGATGGAATTTGTGGAGGTCATTTTAGTGGCTTGGTTGTCACCAAATGCATTCTTCTCCTGGGCTATTATTGGCCCACCCTCAACCATGATTATTGTGACTATGTCAAACATTGTGTGAAATTCTAGCAACATGCTAATCTTCATCACACACCTAGTCACACCTTACAGGTCACACGAGATATTTGGCCTTTCTCTCAATGGGGTTTGGATCTTATCGAAGAGATCAATCCTCATTCTTCACAACACCATCAATGGATTATTACTGCAACTAAATACTACACTAAATGGGTAGAAGCCATCCCCTCATCTCTACAAAATTTAAAAAAATTGTGAATTCATCAACCATCACATTATTTTTCGCTTTGGTGTCCCTCACCACCTCATCACTGATAATGGTAAACAATTCAAAAACAAAACCCTATAGAAACTTTGTGACACCTTCGACATTCAACTTAGTTTTTCTTCACCTTACTACCCAAAAAAAAATGGCCAAGTTGAATCAACCAACAAAACCTTAAACAAAATTCTTATGAAGGTGGTTGATGATACGAGAAAGGATTGACACATGCACATTCATTTTTCTTTATGGGCTTACCGTACTAGTATTCATACCTCAACTGTGGCCACACATTTTCTCTAATATACATGTACAGAGGTTGTCCTACCTCTCGAATTCCATATTCCATCTCTTTGTATTTCACTCAAAGAGATGCTTAACAATGATGAATTTTTCCAGGACCATTTGGCACAACTTGAGTTATTAGACGAACATCATCTTAATTCTCTTGATCATCTCCAAATCTACCAAAAACGTATCAAACGTGCCTACAACAAACATGTTCACGAATGAACCTTCTAGGTCAATGACCTCATCCTAAAGAAAAATCAACATGTAACTGTTGGTTGGATATTTTGTCACGTCAAAATATGAGGATCAACCATAGTACATGGGATTAAATCCCTCCTCAAAGACAGGTGAGGCTACCTATTTATTACTAATCTAAAACACAACAAGAATAATATGTATAGAATTCACACTAATCTAACCATTGGGGTTGGGATAGAATCCTAAAATCCATATCCGTAATAGGTGAAGATATTTCTCTTCGAAATGAAATGGATTAGAAATAAAATTACTATTATGGAAGAAACACAATGGAAAGGAAATGAGAGGAACGTATTTTCTTTTGAGTAAACATAGAGCATGAAATAATCATACGAGCTTTAGATAACAAATGTAATGTTTGAAATGATTAGAACAATCAAGATGCTAAACAAAGAATAACTTAAGATTATGAACATAAGAACAATATCTTAAGAAAGATACATCTCACAACACAAAGTTTGTAAAATAGCATCAGCTTTCTATTCTCAAATGATTAAAAGAAAACACAAAGTCTTTCTTCTTCACAATAGATCTCAATATTCCAAAAATCTCAACCCTTTGGAATGCATAAGTGTCCCTTATTTATAATAAAAGGAGTTAAGAGAAAATAGGATAAATCCTAGAAAATAGTATTTTTAATGAGAGTCCTACTTTTCTTGACTCTCACGCAGGAGACCAAGTCAAAATTTTCTTCCTATGTGACGAAACAAAATGAAAAAGACATGTCGATTTCAAGATTGAAATGACATGCAACATTGTGCCTATTTTGTTTCATCATCCTTGTCTTCTTCCAACAAAGCCTGCTTGTCCTGAAATTATTGGAACTTTTCGATTATACCCTGCATCTCATTTTCATCAGGCATGGTGGAATGATCACTCAAAACTTCACATGTTTCCTGAGTATTGCTAGCATTGCCAGGAATATTTTTCAGTCTCTTGTTGAGTTTCCTTAGGGTTTCCAAAGAATGTTCAAATTTCACAAACCTATCAATGATTTCCAAGATGAATCCATAAGTTGGTTCATGCTAAATTGATTCTTGGATCTGCCTATAAAGATCATCAACAGGCAGAATACTTGAGCTTTCACTCAACACCTTAGCAGATCTTGACTAGCTCTTCTTCTATGTCATTCGTGCCATTGACCAATTGATCTCTTGATTCCCTCAATTTTCTGCAAGCTTCATTGAGAATATTTATTCTGAATCTAATGGCTTTGGTTAGTTGAAAATGTTTGTCCCCATGTGGAATGATGCCTTCTTTGACCAAGATGTGGGATGGAACCTGTTTTAGCGTTTGGAGAGCTTCAAAAGTTAACTCTAGGTTCCTGACCTCTGCTGAAAATTCATCATCCATTTTCTCTCCATCCTTCTTTATATCCTCTAAGGATTTATAGACTTCCACGGTGTCCTCAATGACTTCTTTTCCTTACAGGAGCAGCCTTTGGATCCATTCATCGACCATTCTCCCCTTCTCATTAATCTTCTCAATCGGGGTACTAATGAGAAATCGAACCCGATACGAGTAGAGGATGATGGTGTTGAATCAAGAGGCTTTGATAGCTTGATTAGTACTTACATCGTCAATGTTGTACTTTCTCTTTTAACTCATCTCTATTTTCCTTAGTTTCCTTTAGCAGCCTGCACAACCCATTCATGGCATCTTATGCATCTGCTATGCTCCCTCTGTTGTTACTTTCCCTAGAGCCACCCTTGTGATTTGATTATTTGTGACCATTATATCATCCTTAGTTTTATCAGTCACAGGAGTAGTAATTTCTACAAATTTATGCTCTGAGGCATCCACTAAAATCTTTGAAACTGCTTTTGGGTTTCTTTCCGACTTGGTAGGAGTGACCTTGAGGGAATTGAAATCAAAGGTTAGTAAAGAAACTACCACCTTCCTCTTCCTCGGAGTCTGATCTACTAACCATTGAGGCATATTGGAAGAAGTTTCTCCCATTATAGGTGTTATGGTCACATCTTTAGGTGGAGGAAGGTTAGCTTGTGGAGTGGTGACCACTGCAAGTGTAGCATCTGTGGTAATGGATTTAGGGAATGAAGGTGCAGAAGGAGGAGGCATGTCCATGGTTAACTAGGGTCCAATGGGGAGAGGTGAGAGGCCAGAGAAGATACTAGCCATGGTTGAGGAACTTGGTGAAGAAATATGAGGCAAGGAAGGTTGAATGGGAGGAGGCAAGGATTCCAAAATTAGAGCTTGAGAGATAAGAGGAAGACTTACCTTTGATGAACTATCAACCAAAAGAGGAATGGAAGGTTGAAAAATCTCTTCTCCTGAAGGAGGATTTCCTTGTTCTGGTTGTGGAGGTGAATCAAGAACCTCAACTGTTTGTGGGAGAGTGGCCACTAGTGTAGTTACTTGATCTTCTCCCTTTCTAACAAACTTAACCTTTATTGGCCTCTTGGAAGGGTTCTTATCCTTTTCCTTTTTTCCCTTGGAGGGTCCCACTTCCAAAGTATCTAGTTTTGAAAAACTCCCTTCTTTATAACTCATTCCCCAAGAAATGAGCCACGCCTTAGTATGGGAAAGAATTTGAGCAGCTCTCCCCGTAATAGAAGCTTTCTCAGTGATGGACCAATCAATGGCTGGGAATACATATTGGTCTTCATTCAACCCATCATATGAGGCATCAAGGACACTCTTGTTGTCCTTAGTGCCTTCTGGGATGTCAGATAAATCTAGCATCTAGATTTATTCAATTGTCAACCTACTATTGTCCTTTCTTCGGATGACAACCTCATCTTAAAGATCAACCCAAATATCTTCTATGTTGGGAACATGTAGATATAAAGTCTCGTACGATTTAAGGACTCCTCGGAAATCAAATCCATCTCTATGCTTCATGTGCTTCTTCAACTTGTCCTGAAGCTCGTGCACCACATTCTTAGCTTTAACCACTGTCGAGCACGTGTACCTTCCGATGGAAATAGGGAAGGATACGACAACCTTGTGTTTACTCGTTGGAATTTGTGGAAATCCAACAATTGTCTTACCAACTCCATTAGGATTAGCTTATCACCTTATTCCGGAAAGACAACTCATGACCACCGAAGGTATGAGCAACTTCGAACTATAAGAGATCATTTTTTACTTCAGTCCAAGAATCTTCTTTTCCAATATTTTCATAAAAGAAAGCATCGTCACTCACCCTTCAGCCAGTCACCGAGGGAAGTACCGGGATATATGACTTCCTTAGATTAGAGTTCATCCTATAGAATTTTCTACTATGATCCTAGGAACCCCGATGTCACCGAGGGAAGTACCGATATATGTGTTTCATTACCCTATCTCCTTTTTCATCCAAACCTAGATAATTTCTCATGCCGGCACGCATAGGTGACATATGATGAGTCAAGATCTGTCTTCACTGGGAATCAATCTCATTAGAACTTCATAATGACCATGAATTGATACATCCATCCTTGGAAGCAAAGTCCAAATACTTGACTCAGAGGTGATAATGTCGCTGATTTCAAGGATGAAACACATAGGGACAAACTAGAATGTATATCTTTGAAATAAGGTCTCATCAAATTAACCTCCGTCCAACTTCACTATGACTTCTCGGACACTTCACTAAGAAAACCCGATAGACTACAAAAGAGAGTTTCAAAACTTAGAAGATGTCAAACACCTTGTAAAACCTAGTATACTAGTGGAAGTCGTAAGATGTTGATCACTTGCTAAGACCCGATCCGACACAAAGCGGAGATCGGAGGATGTTGAGCAACGCTTGGTCAGAGAAACATGATACGAACTTTAGAACTTGCAAAGTGTATGTATTGGAGGTTGATAGATGTCTAACACTTGGAACAACCTAATAGAAGGGTGAAAATTGGAGATTCTTAAGCACTCGACACAAATGAAGCCCAGAGAAACATGATAATAAATGTTGGAGGGCGGAAGCAAGAAGATGTTAACACCTGATGAAGCCCAATAAACTCGAAATAAAGGAATCTCGGTTTTTGAGGTGTCGGGACATGCAAAATTCTCGCCATTTCACCAGTTAGGATTTTGATATTTTTTCAAGTAATTAACAGGTATATTCCATGGGATAAAATAAAGAAACACCCTAAGGGTGAATTCCAAACAAGAACTTTCATTGGAATACAACATAAAATGAAGAAAACAATCTAAAACCCTAAACCTAGAGGAAAAATAGGAAAGGAAGGAGAACACAAAAATAATATCTCAAATAAAAATCTAAAAGACCTCAAATCGGCAAGAAAAGTAAAATACCTTCAGTAATCTCGAAAAATAATCGAAAACGGAACATGAAATCGATCAAGAAGCTCAATCGGGTTTGGAGGTCACAGGCACAAGTATGAAAAATCCACGCAAAGAAAAGTACAACAGTAAAAATGACGTGTAAAATCAAACTATTTATAAAGTCCTCACATTTATTACACTTCACCTGACATGTGTGCCAACTACCGATAACTCGGCATTAATGCCATGTCATCATGCTTGGAGTGCCGAAAACTTGACACAAAGGATTAGCTATCAATTCAGGTTTCGGGTTTTGGGAAACAGTGACATGAGGCATGAGATGTTTGGATGTTCCAAGGTCCCAAAAACCTGACACAAAGGAACATATCGGGTTTCGGGTTTTGGAAGTCAAGCGACATGTAGCATGCTTTTTGCAAATCATGTTCCGATGTTCGTGAGTTCGAAAACCTGACAAACTGACTTGTTTTGGGTTTCGGGTTTTGGGAAACAATTTGCATGAAGCATGTAGAAAATATGTTTTCATGTTGTTGAAACCTGAAAACTCGAAAATCTCCTCAAAAGGGCATTTTAGGAGATTTTTCCAAAAAAATTCTATGGTTATCTTAATTTTAGCTAGAATCACTAAAATGAGATAACAATAACCAAAGAGGAGAAAACTAAATGGGGAAAATTCACTCCTAATTGGCTTCGCACCTTATATCATTACTCATACCTATTGATCGTGTGCTTATTGTTTGTCTTCAATCAAGGTAAACTCGAACTCGAACCCTCAATGAATTTCATCTTATAACCTTCTACTATTGAATTAAGTCTTATATCACCTCTTGTCTATTAAACACTCGTCCTTTGAGCACCGTTCACCTTCCATTTTACCTATCTTAAGGATCAATGACTAAACCAAGATCATGTGATTACCCATCACTTTTTCAGCCCTATCTTCAATATGAGTACCACGGCCCTACTCATGGCATGATTCTCATGGATAATTTTTTTCTTTTTCAAGATGGAATCCCATGGTTGTTCATAATATAAATTCTCTCTTCCATAGTTAGCCTTTGTGTGCTATGGTTTTGCCTTCAAACCAGGAGCCTATTTTTCTCTATTGTAACATTCCTATTTTAAGACTTTAGAAACAAGGGAAAAAAAATTGAGTAATGTTCTCTGTTCTAAATACGTAATTTAGAACACACATTCCAAAACAACCATTCTTATAACAGATAACCATATGCAACTGTAATGACTTGGTAAACTACCAATCTATTCATTTCATGACTCGGTAAACTACCGATCTATTCATGTTTAACACTAAGTATTGAGTACTTTTTGTATACTACGTATACTTGGTTATCTTACCCTAATCTAGGTATTGAGTGATCTTTTCTAAGGAACCTAACTGAATAGTTGTTACCAATATTAATCTGCATCACGATCCTTAGACTAGGCGACATAGGACAACACAATCAGCAGCTTGCGATACTTTGGCCAAAGATTTTAACATAATGTTTGTATTAATTATTCCTTGATGGCATACTCATCAATCGGAATATGTCCTTCACCCCACTCTATTTTTATCTAGAATGTCCTTTATCGACTTTCACAATCCTCTTGCCAAGGTTTAACCCTAGTTTTTGGTTAACAACGTAGGTTATGATAGGAAGGAGCTCACAAAGACTTAGGATAGATTGCCATACTGGGTCAACCTAAGTCAACCCCATGTGCCAAGGTACCCTGAGTCCTAAAGGGCTGCTTCATATCATAACTACGCTACTTCCCAGTCCTGGAGAGAAACTAAGTTCAAGACCAATAGTGTGTAGGTCTAGATGATCAATGGTAAGGGTGTTGCCACATGTCAACTACAGTGTTGTATCCTCGCGAAGATCCTAATCTTCTCGAAGGTAAAACCCTACAGTCGGTGTGTGCCAACATCCTACATAACAGCCTCATCGAGACATACATACGCCTAGGTGATTATTAAAGTTAAATTAATTTGGATTCTTAAAGGCAGATTTCAACAACCCTGCCCAGACTCTAATCCAACTCTCCCTAAGTTCTTTTCTAAATCAGTTCCATTAACCCTTGCAGAACTTTCTTAACTTAAGATTTCCTTTGATGTTCGTTAACTTTGGCTTATCAAGCAACTATCACAAAGAAAGGACAACAACTTCTTAAGTTCCATTTAATGTGACTTAACTATTCAAGAAAGTGTAACAACCACCGAGGTTGTAACTTAGTAGACTTTATTAAATGAAGTCTAATGAGTATATATCATATCTTCCTTCTTGTTTACTTTTTCATAAGAGAGGAAGAGTCTTCCTCTTCGTAGTTAAGTTCTTAGGGTTTACACACCCTTTATATCTTTTATAAATTCTATAGAGTTCATTGTAAGTTCATCACACATTACCTTAATAATATGAATTGTTTAGATAAGAACATTGATTTTCTGCAACTTATTTAGTTGCTTCACATTTAGGGAAAATACTCTAATTCCCTTTTTCCTACTTATCCAAGAACACTCATTGAAACATATAAATAACATGAAGAACATCAACATAATAGGATTCCATTTCTTTTGCAAAAGTACAAGATAATTTACATAATCCATGCAAGTAAATTCTCATTCTACATTTCATTTTCAAAACTTATACATTTACAACTTATGCATTTTAGACATACTGCATGACAGCAGCCTTCATTCAAAAGAGAATAACTTTTCTTTTTCAATACAACTTAAGAACATATCATAATTCTTCACAAGAATCAACTTAGATCAGCCAATGCATCATATAAGTTTTTGCCTTCTTTTATCACTTACAAAGTCCATCTACAAAAATTGCTAAGACGGTCGCTTCAATGAACTAAGCATGATAAGCACCAAGCTTTAAAATGAAGTGCATTCCACTAATTGTTCTAATAAAACAACCCTACTTTAATGAACAACAAGTAATTCATACTACCTAAGCATAAGTAATATCAATAAAAAAAAGAGCCATACAAAACAAGTTTAACAAAAAGAAGATCAGAATAAAATCTATAATACTTGTCTTATAAATTAAAGCATAATTGATCCCATCAATTATCTTTATTAAGCAACAAAACATAAAAATATCATTGTTTCCAATCCTACCGAATAAAATACAACACTTATCTTTACTAAAAGATTCAGAAGTGTTTACAGCATATTCCCTCTTGGATGATTCATCTAACTTTCAAGTAAAGAAGAAGAGAAACCATTCTCTTTATGCCTAGGTACATAACATCCGCAAAGCAGAAACAGGAGTATAACAAGACTTAAACCATTTCCTTTAAAGGTCCTCTACTTTAAAATTCAACATTTTAAGGTATTCATCAAATAGATCCATATAAAGGAAATCCAAGAAGGAAATATGGATTAACAGTCAACAACCAGTTTGCAATTTCTTTCTACTAACCTACCTTCAATCTCACTCTACTTCATTTCAGTCAAATGACAAGTATACAAGACTGATAAACACTAATTTCCTTTTCCAATAAAAATTAGGAAGTTCCTACCAATGAACTTAACCCAACTGCATTATAGAAAGTGTCTTACTAGAATATGATCCCAAACTATAATCATTTCTTTCAACTTAATAAAACAGTATTTCCTTCTCTCATACATACAGTTTAAGTTCATGCAAGAGTTCCAAAGAAAGAGAACAAGATCAACTCTAAGGAAAAATAAAACTAAATGCTATCTTCCCTTCTAAATCTTCACATTATAATGCATGAATTCTACCTTCCATCGGAAACATTGTAATAATGAAGTTCATACACAGTCCAAGGACAGTAAGTTTCATAGTGTATTCTGTCAAAGACTTAACAATATTTTATTGGACCAAAACAACTTGAAGAGAGCACACTAGCATTTTTCCTTCTTAGAACACTTTACCATCTAACAGTGAAGTTCCATCAATCCTTTCCATTACTATTCTCTTTTTAAACTCAATGATAAAATAGTGAAGTTCAAACACAGTCTCGCAATGGATTTGAATCACAATTAAACTTTCAAGACCTAACATTCATTTACTGGACCCAACAAGAGGTAAGAAGTCTGAGTAGATGCTGAACACTCAAAACTTTCCAACAGTTCAGGTAAAACAGAACTATCTCACAAGATACCACTACAAGAACTACAGATTGGGTTTCCAGACAAACGACTAGATCAAAACATCATATAAATAATACGTACTATCCCAGATTCAAATTACAAATCTGAACACAATGTAAAGCATAAGCTCCCACAAGGGATCAAGATCATTCAAATGCTTGTAACCAAGTTCGGGTAACAACATGTTCCCTCTATAGTTAATAAAATAATCAAAGACTATAATATCTGAACCAACACATCATTCTAGTTACCTTTTCAATTAAAAACAACAAGTAACAAATTGATTATACAGAGTTGCATCTCAATATCACAATCATGAATTCATAATACACCAGCACCGTAATGCTAGACCGAGTACAATGAAATTGCTTAAATACAGTTCAGAGTAAGAAGATATGCTTCCATTTTCAGTTAACATCCTTTCAAACCCTATTTCCCAACTCAAACGGGATGTAAAATGCTTTGACAGAGCTCAGACCAAACGACTTAAAATTAGGTTCATAAAGAATCTCCAAAACATTTAATATGGACATAAGAACAAGAATTCAAGCACCATGCCATATGAGACTTCGAACAATAGTCTAACTTATCCAAAATAACAAACACAGGTTCCAAGTTAGATGCGGGTTTCAACAACAACCAAGTTTTTGCAAGTTGAAATACAAAACAAAGTCATATACGGTTTTTCTAGTGCATGCAAATTTTATAACAGTCAAAGCTTCGCAAAGTGAAATACATAAACAACAAGCCATATACGGGTTTATCCACAGTGCATGCGAATTTCAATAACAGTCAATGTTTTTCACAAGAAGAAATACAAAACCCAAACCATATTCGGGTCTGTCCATAGTCCATTAAACTATGGATCAAAACACACGCTTCACAGACCCAAGAATCTCTATTATAGTTCACTCTACCAAAACAAGTTTCCAACTGAAGCTCGAACTTGCATACAAGATTAATAAGACTGGAGTTCCTTACCAGCTCGAGATCACAAGACACAACGAGTTCACCAAACAATAATTTCAACAACATAGGCAGAACTCAGAGTTCTTTTTAAAACTCAGCTAGTATTTCATTGTCAACAAAAGTGGTCGAACCAGACAACAATTTCCAATAACCAAAGAAGCTAAACAGAGTCACCAACTTTGTTTTTTCATGCATAGATCATTTGTGCAACATAAGTTTTCAACAGAACCACATGTATCACGGATTCGAAACCTAGAATGCAAGTATTACAAAACCCATCAATCAATTTATCAGATTAAGCATGAAATGCACAAAACTCATCAGAGAAAAGTTTTTTTAATGAAAAACTTAGGCCTATCATGCCTGATAGTGTCGTTGTAAAATTGAAGAAGACCTTGAGCCAAACTTGTTTCTTCTCCTCTTCCCCACGAAAGATCAAACAACTAGATACTTCTTCCACAATGCTTCTTATACATTCCACGAAATGAAAATAGATTTGAAACCTCCATAATAGCCATGAAGTGTAGTTTAAACTGCTGGTTTGAAAAACCAGAGTGCATGTAGAAAGAAAATCAGAGAGCATGCAAAATGAAACAACCAAACAAAAATCCGCTGGCATGCCTACCAAAGCGGTTTGGGCTCGTGAAACAAAGTTCATTAATTGCATTAATTCCATATCTCCCACCCAATCTTCTTGCACGCTCGCCAAGTCTAGCGAGTTCCAAATCAAAAATAACATGTGTTTCCATTTCTAGTGATACTGCCACCTAAGCCTCCGCCAAACCAACTAACCCCTGCCAAAGCTAGCAGTCCGCATGTCCTTTCATCCTTATCAACAACATTAATGCCTTAGGAACCATCACCCAATACTTGTGACCCCTTAGGTTCCCCTTCATGCCATTAACTTAGGATAGATTACTGGCTTAGGTTAGATCTTAGGTAGAATTAAAGTTTATACCTTAGGATATAACACTAACCACTAACCCCCAACATAGGTCCTTAGAAATTAGGTTAGATAACTCCACATAGGTAAGTAATCAAAAATACAATAGATTTTAGAAACTAGGTTAGATCACCAAATAACCTTGTAGTGTTAGGTTCTAGTTTTAATACCTAGCAACCCTTCTAACTCTTTAGTACCAAAGTTAGGTTAGAAACAGAATTATATCAAGTAACATAGCTTAGGTAGGAAATAATTTCACCTAGCTTAGGATTCTATAAGTCAATCCTCAATAGGGTTCTGGATATCCCTTATGCCATGTACAGGTTGCATGCCTATTTTATCAAGCAATGACCTATCTTGGTCGATCTTCAAAGACCCAAGCCAAATAACCTACTGAATGGAAGTACGTTCACACAGAAATCAAAGAACTTGCAACAACAAAGTTTATTCCAATGTGTACCTTAACTCATGGAATGTCAATTTCACCATTCATTCAACAGAGTAGTTTTAAAACACTCCTTGGATCACTGAAATTGATCCAAGGATGAGTCAGATAGAAAGACAAGTTTACAACTCTTAAACTAGATTGCAAATCACCTACCAAAAGTGAAAAATGGATTCAGAGAAGTCATTCCAGTTCAATCAAAGGATCTTAAGAGAAGAAAAGACTTATCCATATCAAGCATGATTTCCAATAATTCAGAAGAACATATCCATATAAGGAAAATCACATATCAACACTTGAATGCAAAGGAGGAAAATAACAACAGTCAAGGGTGTTACATCTATAGTCTTGTCCATGACTTAAAAGTCCAAAAATAAAAGCAATGTCAAAAATACAATGGGATTCAAATCCTTGAGTCAAACTTCTAGAAAAAATATGATTCTCTAAAAGGACATCTATTCTCTCTAATCTCGCTGTTATAAATAGACTACTCCCTCAAAGGACAACTATGCAAAGCTAGCCATATTTTACCTCGTCTCTCATCAAAAGAGGATTATTCTTGCAAAATAAAATAAAATATAAAAAGCTTCCCACATCCATCAGCTTCACGAAGACCTCAAGGAGATAATATACTCATCCCTCATAGACTTCCCACATTGACCAGTCTATCAAAACAACAACAAAAAGAAGAAAATGATAACTTTTTGTCAAGGGCTTGTATATTTTGATCTTAGGTCTCTTGCCAAGTATGTATGTTGTCTTATACTAGGTGACACTAAAAATCAACCATCTTCACCTCATTGTCTTTTTTACCCTAATTTCCTACCTTCTCAAGGGACTTGCCATAAAAATGACATTTCATGATCATGTGACTTTCTTCACCCTTAGCATAGTCAATCATGCAACACCTTTAGGGTCTTACATTCATAAGCCCACCTTTGGTATGGTAGACTTGTTATGGTTCTTACCAATTAGGCAGATCTTTTTGTCACCTCTTACCCTTCACCTTCTTCATTACTTGTTGATTCTCATATATATGATTAGACCATCAAAACCTACATTTTAAGAATTCATCTTTCACCAAAATTACCATGCCGAACTGACCTAAAACTCAACCATTCCTATAATCACCTAAACTCAACCATGCCTAAATGACCTAAACTCAACCATGCCTATAATGACCTAAACTCAACCATGCCTACAATCACCTAAACGTAACCATGCCTAAATGACCTAGACTCAAAACATGCCTAAAACCTACTAACCCATTCATCTATCCTCATCATATTCTTCCCTAGCTTACGGGAGAACTACATTGGCTTGAGGCCCCTTTTGTCGAGGGCTTTGAGGGCAAAGACTGAGGGCATGGGGCCCTTAGAGGTTAGCTCAACCACTCTCTACCCTAACCAATTTCCACCCCCATTTTTCTATTCACATTCTACCTTAGTTAGTTTCCATCTTATACATTACTTGGAAATTAAATGAAAATACAAATATACAAACATGTATATCTACCTATTTCTTACATCATCATATCATACATCCATTATTTCACCTTTCCATGATATCAAATATTTTTGAAATCTACACCATCACATACATATACATCATCATTTATTTCCCATGTTACCAATAACTTGGAAATTAAATCAAAACCAACAAACATTAACTCAACCATGTCTAACTCACCTAGACTCAACCATGCCTACATGACCTAGACTCAACCATGCCTACTTGACCTAGACTCCATCATGCCTAACTGACCTAGACTCCATCATTCCTGCGCAGACCTTGAATCCACCATGCCCAATTCACCTAGTTTCCATCCATACACAAATACATCATCCATACCATAAATATCATCATCTATAACAATGAAAGTTTGTATATCAATACAAATATACACCAATACAAATACATACAAGTATCTCCAAATGCTCAGATACATCCTCACCATCTTTGGCACGTAGGCCGGTATAGGATCAAAATATCAAAACTCTCAGATACATCCTCACCATCTTTGACATGTAGGCCGGTATAAGATCAAAATCTCAAAACTCTCATGTACATCCTCACTATCATCGACACATAGGCCGGTATATATCAAAACAAGATGACTAACAAATCATATCTAGTGACTAGTCATCACTCCCATCGATATCCATTCCTATATCATCTATCTCCTCCTCCTCCTCACCTCCATCCCGACGACCTGCCAACATCTCTCTACCTAGCATGGGTCCCAGTCTAATCTCTACCTAACATGGAGCTAGGTCTAACCTCTGTGAACTCATCACCTCACCTAGACCCTTTCTCTGGGCTTTCCAGCCCCCTCTGCTCTTTGAGATATGAGTGTGGTATCTAGTCCTCTCACTCACCGCCCGTTGTTCCTCAGTACTCAAAGCATAAGAGGGGACATCTATCCCTGCGGTCGTTAGATGGTCTTGATAATACCATACCTCATTCAGGGCATCCCTAAACCTCGCCATAGAAACCATATGAGGTGGTTCCATGGGTCTCATAGTAATATATGAGCTCTTTCCTACTAGGGATGGCCTCGGACCTTGTACATGTGCTCTCTTTCCTCCTCCCTGTACATGGGGACCCTGGCCCCTGTCATCCCTTCATGTACCGTGGGACCCTTTCCCTAATCCCTGTAGGGACAAAATGTGAGCATATGCAGTGGCCAACTAGCCCTGCAAACCTGCTACCTATGCATGTAAGGTGGTAACCTATCCCCCATCTCCATCTCCATCTCATGCGAGTGTTTATCCCTATGTAACTTGGGCATGTAGTGCTAACACATGAGCCTGTAAAATGAAAACCTATGCCTCTGACCCTATGAGTTTCCCCTGTAACACTATAATAGGTACCTTCAAGATGGCCACTTGACCCTGTAAGGTATCCCCACTGCTTGTGATGGTTGATAAGTGTGGCTGCCCTAACCTTGGGGGTGCCACTTGTAGCTTTGTCACCCACCACTACCTATATCTATCAGTAACCCCAACATCATCAATCCATCTGCTCCGCTCGCTCATCCTACCTTGTTGGCACACTCGGTCATGGTCCAGGACATAGGTATCTCTACATCATCTCTCCTATACTGAGGGAAGGGTGGCAACAAGCCCTGTGGCAATCCAAACTGTCGTTTGACCTTATGTACAGGTATCATTTTGTGCTCGCCAACACGATGCCCCTATATCCACCTGAGCAACTATAACCCCTCTAACTTCTCTACCATGTCTTGATATGAGGGATAGCCAACATAGGGCATCCAAACAACATCCACACTTGAAAATCCCTCCAGCACCCACCTGTAATAGGAAACATCATTTGTGGCCATAGCCACCCCGTGCTCCCACCAATCGGGTACCCACCGAATATAGCCGACTCGACCAAGAAACCCCAAACTAATAAAGTCAGGGAAAACCAACTAGATGCACACATACGATGTGCTCATATTCCCAATAATGCAAAATAAAAGTGCAACACAAACTAAACCTCCGCAACCTCCCATAGGCCCATAGCTCCCTATACAATGCACCAAGAATGCCGGTGCCCATGCAAAACAAATCCACTCCTCCACCATGTCCTGGAGAACTCCCATCAATGCTCATGGGAATCTACCACCTCAAAGATCGGTAGACGAAACAACATACAACCTCCATCATCAAAACAACCAACCTTGTTTCCCGAGGACATGCTACATACATATCTTTGTAGCTGAGTTTTTCACTATGGTTCCTCAGCTCACCCATCACCTCCCCAAACATAGAAACTATAGGCTCCATAGAGGCCTCTACACAAATAGAATACACTCACTCCTCACTCACCCACAATCGATAGCCGCAGGATCTTGTATACATCCTCCAAAGCATGACAATAATATCACCCATCGGTAAATGAAAAGTGTTGGTCACATCGAATCCCATCTATCGATGAGTACGAACATCAAATTAGGATCTCATGCTACATGCTTATAGTGTCATATCCCAATCAATCTAACATCAGTCATGTGCTCCCATTCCTCTACAAATCACACTTGACCATATATCTAACAATAACGATGGCACTCTTTCTTGCATATGTAGCTGGTCCCTATCCCGCATCCAAAAACAAAACATTGTTAAGACATCACTACCTTCAATTACTTCTTAACCCTAACACCATACAAAATCACACCAATCCTACTTACCCTATTTACCTAATTCATATACCAACCTCCTACCCTTTACACTCATAATGTAACACCCGAATCAAGTTGTTACTTCCTCCTGAGCATACAAGTGTTGATATGTGATTTCTTTGTAAAAAGGATGTGTTCCTTGATTGAGAAATCATGCTTGATATGTACTGTATCTTCTTTGCAGATTGCAGATCTTTGACTGAGTCGGAATATGATTGGACTCTTTTATTTCTTTCATTTTGTATCTGAGTTTAATCTGATCTCGGAATGAATCATAGAGTTATCCATCTATAAGACCTAGCCTTGGATCAGTGGAATTGATCCAAGTATTGCTTTAAGTTTGTTCGTGATGAATTAAAATTACAGACCTTGAACAGGTTGCAAGGTCTAGAAGCATTGAATAAGCTAGTCCGGAGTATAACTCAGGTTGATCATGTGAAATGGATTGGTTCCCGATATCGAAGTATATCTGGAAGGTCTCGATCGTGGACCAGGTAATAATTCGGTTTCATACAATTTTGTAGCCTAAAGGCAGAACAGGAGCTAACCCTGTTCAAGAATGCATGTTGTAGGTCTTTTTCTGAGTGTACGGAATGTAGACCTAACTGGAATTATTAATGTTAGTAACCTAAAACTAAACCTAACCTAGGGGTTAGATTAGTGTTAATCTAACCTAGACCTAGGCTAAGAACTAATGTCCTAAGTTAGTATCTATGTTCTATGAAGTTAGACTAGGTGTTATCCTAAATTCTAACCTAAGTTACTAACCTAACTATTGGGCAAGGATTATGGGGACCTATGGAGGGGATGCGAACCATGGGCGGCAGTTTCTATGTTATTTAATGCAAAGGATAAGTATGAAGGACAGGTATTGGCGGAGGTTTTAGAAACGGCTAACTGAGCCGACGTGGCAGGTCGCCAAAACTGAAAATGGTCTTGAAATTCTATTTGTCTATCGCCAACTTTGGCGGTCGGTGGCAGTGGAGTTTGAGCGGGAAATTTGGAGTAAATGCAATTAATGAGCTCGGTAGTCGAGCTCGGAATTCGCGAGAAGGCATGCAAATTGGAAAGTTGTTGTTTTGTTTGGCTTATCGCGAATTTCGGTTTTCCTTCTGCCTGTTCACTGGTTCTTCGCACCAGTCTTCTTTGTGTTGCATGGCGAGTATGAGCGTATCTAGCTCTTTTCTCTGGCAAGGAAAATATATATGTCATGGAGATAGCAAAATTTTGTTGGTCGCTCTAACTTGGAAAAGGAAAAGGAAGTCCGAGCTCTTTCAGTGGTCTGCTTCGGAATTTTGAGCAAAAATCCAGGCATGTTAGGCCCTAACCTTTAAAAATCTTGTTGTCTTTCAAGTGATTTCATTAGAACAACTCTGTTCAAATGATTTATGGTAATAGAGGATTTTCTTTGGATGTCTTGTGTGATTTTGAGCACTGTATCTTCATGCTGGTTCGATTTTTCATTTATCCCTTGATGGGTGTTTATTAAATTCGAACTGTGGCTTTATTTCTTTGTGTTTTGCATTCTGGCTTAAATATGCGAAATATATGAAAGGAATGTATGCTCGGCCTGCTCGGCGAGAGCCCATAAATTATTCTTGTGATGGGTACAGGCCACTGTTATGCTTGTCGATTTTGTCGTCGATGCATGTTGTGAATACTTGTTGGAAGGGAAACTGCTGGACATTTGTTTGATTATTCAGTTTTAAAAGAACCTTGTAAGCTCTGTCGTGGTTATTGATGGGGTGGTTATTGATACTTGTTGGGTTTCGTTTTGTCTTTTAAAGTTGTTTGGGAAGAGGTAACTACTGTGTTACAGTAGTCATTACGACCCTGTGGAAGTTGTTTTTCCTTTTATTGTGGTAATGGGATTCAACCCGTTGACAGTATACAATATGGATATATGTATTTTATTTGAACGACTCTGTAGAGTCCATTGAATGATTCGTATAAATTGGGCCACTGTGGAAGCTATATATATATATATATATATATATATATATTTGAATGTTGGAAATTGCTTTGTCTGAGTCTTGTTGGAGTAACAGGTAAGGCGACTTCTGTTATTTGGTAATGAATACTTTCGTTTTACAAGGAATTTGTGGTTCAGACTCAGTTGGGCATTTAAATATGTATTCCACTCTATGTAAGCTTGGAGCAAATATAGTTATACGGGCTCCGTTGGATTTCTTGTTACTAAATCATTATATAGCTTTTGTATAAACCTGATTTTAAAGGCTTGCCAATGTTGGCACGGATGGAATCATTATCTTCTATGTATTTTGTTTACTGTTGTTGGGACTCAGTTGAATTCTTGATAGATAAACAGTGTAACTGCTTCAAATTATAACTGTTGGGTTTACTTTGTTTTTGACTTGTTGGGTTCTGTGAGTATGGGAAGATATCTTGTATGTCGGCTTCTGGATAAGCTAAACTGTGAATACTGTTTATGGACTTAGTTTTAATTCCTCGAATGGTAATCTATGTCACTGTTTTCCGTATAAGCCTGAGTATGAACATGTAATGTTCTTGGCTTTGTTGGTTTTCTTTAATTAAGCTTGATAACATGAATTATGGCCTTTTAAGTAGGTCGTGAATACCATACTTTCAACTCTGATTTCGTTCAGGGGTGATTACGATATTCTGTGTATGTTTTCCTTCTGATTACATTCCAGTTTGATGTGGCTGTGCATGCTGCTTGGATTTCGTTTAAAAATCCCTTCGCATAGTCGTAGGGAAATGTCATTGCTTAAATGATCATGAGTCTTTGGTTGACTGCGATAGCAAAGGAGTTCTTTGATTTCGACCTTGTGTCTAAAAGCCTTTCAGTGCTAATCTTCTTATCTGTCGCTTTTGCGTAAGGTCATACTGAGTCCGCTTGGTAGATAGACGCCGTTGTTTGGCAAGAAGGCTACTGTACTGTAGTTGCTTTATTGTAAGTTTTAATAAAACGGTGGTGTTGATGATGGACTCAACTGATTTATTAGCATGTGTATTAAGTGAATGCCTTGCTTTTGGAAAGATGGTATAGACATGAGCTAGTTCAGAGGGAAACATGTACAATTTGTTTATTTCTCTTCTGTTGTAAATTATAAGTTGATATAATTGTTTAACTAACATCTGTAATTGATTTTACATAATGACGGTAACTGGATTGATATGATATTCCTCTTTTTAAGTTGAATATAATGATTGTCTGATGTTTGTTCAACTTGGGATTTACAATGAATAATTGCTTAGGACACTTTTGTTCTTCTTGATCCCTAATATTTTGATGAAATATTTGAGAAGTATATAGGACTACTCCGTAACGAAAATTATTGTTACACGTTATAGACATGATATATTCTTAACGTATAGTCTGAGTCATGTTTATTTGATTGGTGATTTTATATCATTTAAACAGGGTGTTTAATGAAAACAATTGATGGATTGCAATTGTTTTAAAAGTTAGTGCTTATCATGCTCAGTTCATCGAACTGACTCATGTTGACTATTTTTGCAGATGGTTGCCGTAAGTGGTAAAAGCATGCAGATCTGATAGGATAATCAGATTGATTAAATTTGATTTTAAGTAGAATTTCAGATAGATTCTCTAAAATGTATTATATGAGGAAAGATGTCCTTTTTCCGTTGAGCATTGTATTAAGTATGCTGATTGTACAAAATGTATCTGTATAGATCTGAAAAGAATGGAAATAAGTATTTGCTACTTATGTGTTGTATTCTTATTCTGATTGTTGACCTTCTTCGGTTTATATACCGGAGGGGCATTGTTATCATTGTATAAATTGGAGACTTTGTGATTGTCAATGAAAGTTACAAGAATATGAGATTGAATTCTTATGAGTGTTTAGTAGTTCTAATTTGTTCTATCGAAAGCAAAATTGAATTTTAAATCTTTGTCTTTCTAAAAGATAGGGTTAAAATGAACCTAAGCAGAACGCTAATCAGGCTGAATTAAATTACTAATCCCTAGTCTTGATTATGACAGGACAACATTAAATTGGATTCTTAATCATTGATATCTTGATACTAATAAGTATGATATAAATTCAGTTAGGAGAACTGATATAAATCTAATGGGGTTCAGATGGCAATCTCATGTGAAGGTTATGAGTTATTGTTCAATTCTGTTGTTTTAGAATCATGTATATTCTAAGAACTCCTTGATGAGACCTTGGCCTTAATATCTCCACCATGTAATGGGTTTTATTGAGGAAGGCCATCCTTAGACGAAGAATCCAGGGATCGGGAAAGGCTAACCTTAGGGGAACGTCTTTAATGTAATTTAAACTCAATGTGCGTAACGCATATTAATAAGTAGATCTTTTCGAGGCGGATTTAAAGGTTGACGGCACAAGTCAACTGCAGGGTTGTACCTCCGAGAAGATTAGGATCTTCTCGAAGTTACAACAATGCAGGTGACTTATGACGACACCCTTTGCATTGATCGCTAAGATTTACACTTTGATCTCGAACGAGTTACTCAGGGACCGATTAGGAATGTGGTCACGTTATAAGGCTGCCTAGGAGATTCGGGGTATCTTGACACACTGGTTTAACTAGGATTGAACCAGTATGTCATCATATCCCTAATCCTCGTGGGCATCCATATAACATTATCACCTTGTTAATCTGTCTCCGAGTGATTAAGTTGAGATAGGAAGGACTGACAGAAGTCGGTATAAGACATTCTACATAACATAAGAATGGGGTGAAGGGCGTATTCCAGATTGACGAGTATGCCGTTAAGGAATACGAGACATAAACAGTATGTTTCAAATCTTTGGCCAAAGTATCGCAAGCTGCTGATTGCGTTGTCCTAATTCACCTAGTCTAAGGGATGAGATGCCGATGAATAATGGTAACAATTATTCAGTTAGGTTCTCGATGAGCATTCAATCCCGAGAATAGGGAAGAGAACCGCAAGAGTGAAGTGTTAAATAAAAACGCCAACTCTTATTACTCATGAATAGATCGGTAGATTACCGAGTCATGGAATGAATAGATCGGAGGTACTCCGAGTCATTACAGCTGCATATGGTTGTCTGTTATAAGAATGGTTATTTGATTTGTGAGTTCTAAATTATGTATTTAGAACCAGGATGCAATTTTCAAAAAAAAAAAAAAATTCACTTGTTCTAAGGTATAAAATGAGGACGTTACACATAACTCATTACCTTCACATTATTTCACCTACTCACCTAACTCATCTAGCCAATGACACATGTTAACCTTACCACCCTACAACCGTAATGAAATTACTAGTATAATTCATATTATGAGTAGCATTATAACACCAAATAACACAATATTTTAGAATAATGATCTCAATATGTAATTGTAATAGCTTCGCCACTTTGAGGGGGCAACCTCCAAACCATATAATAAGACTCAAATTCTCAAATGATAATGAACTACTACCTATAATCCTCTATATATACTATTCATATGTTATGGCCATCACCCAAGATGACCTATTAAGCATGAGAAAGTATAAATGATATAATAAAATGATATGGTAAGCCACAAGTTAGCTACTCATATCCTAATACAAGCAATAGGTTAAGGGCATAGCATGCCCTTCCCCTTCAAACCAACGTTGTCCTCAATGTTGAATAATCCTGGATGTTGTTGTAAAACCTTCATCCTCCTAGGTGGCATCTTCTATGCTCAGATTCTTCCACTTGATCAAATATTCCTTAATGTCTCTGGTTCTCAGCCTCTTAGTACGTGTTTGCAGAATCTTCTCTGGCTCCAAAATGATTCTTCCTTCCTTGTCAAGTTTTGGTAACTCTGTATCTGGGCTTCAAATTTCTGTCCAATAACCTTCTTCAGGCATGAAACATGGAATACTAGGTGTATGTGTGAAGATGGAGGCAACTCTAGTTTATAAGCAACACTACCAATTTTTTGTAGAACCTAATAAGGGCCATAGTATTTAGGAGCAAGTTTTTGTCCTTTTTCTGTTGCTTTAGAGACATCTATTTGTAAGGCTGGAGATGTACAAAAACCTAGTCACCAATTTCAAAATGTATTTCACTACGATGTTGATCTGCTTGTTGTTTCATCATGTTTTGTGCTAATGCTAAATTCTCCTTCAAACTAGCCAAAACTGTTGTTGATGTTGAATGTGTTCCTCAACATCTCTAAACTTAGTTTACACCCTTAAGGAGGAAGTGATAGAAGGTTGATGGTAACCATATAATGCTAAAAATGGGGTCATTTGAGAAGAGGTATGAAAAGATGTGTTATACCACCATTCTGCAAGTGGTAGCCATTTAATCCATCTTTCCTGCTTATCTGATACAAAACAACGTAGATACCCCTCTAAGCATTTGTTGACCACTTCCATTTGCCCATCAGTTTGAGGATGATAAGATGAAATGTGAGCTAGTTGAGTACCCAAACATGAAAATAATTCTGTCCAAAAATTACTTGTGAAAATAGGATCACGATCACTTATAATTATTTTTGGGGTTCCATGTAGCCTTTGAACTATCTCAAAAAAATAGTTGCGACTGTACTAGCTGCAAATGGATGTGATAGGGCACAAAAATGGGCATATTTTGTGAGCCTATCCACAATCATGAAAATAACATTCTTACCCTCTAAACAAGGCAATCCGGTGATGAAATCCATGGAGACCTCCTCCCATCTCTGGCTAGGAATTGGTAAGGGTTGCAACAAACCTGGTGTCTTAATTGTTTCCCCTTTGTTCTGTTGGCACACTAAACACTTTGATACAAAATTTTGTACATCCCCCTTGAGTCCTTCCCAAAATAATTCTCTTTTTATTCTATGATATGTCTTCAAAAACCCAGAGTGTCCTCCAACAGGCGAGGCATGTAGCTCTGCAAGAATCTTATGCTTCAACTCAGAATCTTTACTCAAGTATAACATGTCCTTGTACCATAGGGAATTACCTTTCCACTCAAATTTTTTAGATGTCATAGATCCTTGCTTGATATTCTGTATTAGAGATTTTGTATCCTTGTCTTGATCCCATTCCAATCTTGCTTCATCCACCCAATCGGCTGTCAACATGGACATTCCACATAGTAAGGCATCTGTGGATGTATCCCTTTTGGACAACGCATCAGCTACTACATTTTCTTTACCCTTTTTGTATATGATTTCAAAATCATAACCCAACATTTTTGTTACCCACTTTTGTTGTTCCTCAGATGATAACCTTTGCTCCAAAAAGTATTTGAGACTATCATGATCAGTTTTTACCTTGAAGTGTCTACCCATGAGATAGGGCCTCCATTGCTTGACCGCATGAAGAATAGCCATCATTTCTTTCTCATAGACCAGTTTGAGAAAATATTTTCCTTTGAATTGGTGACTCTCAAATGCAATTGGTCTTCCTTCTTACATTATAACTACTCCCAATCCTGATCTGAAGCGTCACATTCAACAATGAAGGTTTTTGAGAAGTTGGGAGTAGCCAAAACTGGGGTGTTGCACAAGGCTTCCTTCAACTACTCAAAGGATTTAGTGGCTAAGTCTGTCTAATGGAAGGCATCCTTCTTTAGCAATGCAGTGAGTGGGGTTGCTATTCTACCATATCCCT
This sequence comes from Taxus wallichiana var. yunnanensis, assembly GCA_018340775.1. Lineage (NCBI taxonomy): Eukaryota > Viridiplantae > Streptophyta > Pinopsida > Cupressales > Taxaceae > Taxus > Taxus wallichiana. The sequence goes on along the minus strand of CM031242.1, from coordinate 689,108,318 downwards.
ACACAAATCTTCTGTAGTACCCTGTTAGTCCTAGGAACCCATGAATATTTTTGAGATTTTTGGGCCTTGGCCATTCCACCATAGCTTTGATCTTCTGAGGATCAAATTTGACACCTTTATGGGATACAATGTGACCCAAGTACTCTACCTCTTTTACACCAAAAGAACATTTAGATGGCTTTGCATACAGAGTATGTTTCTCCAAAACTTCCAACACTTTATTTACATGTTGTAAGTGTTCTTCCCATGTCTTACTTATAAACCAAAATGTCATCAAAGAAAACTAATACAAATTTCCTTAAAATGGCCTAAAAACAAGTGTTCATCAAGCTTTGAAAGGTTGAAGGTGCATTTGTAAGACCAAAAGGCATTACCAAAAACTCATAATGGCCCTCATGAGTCTTGAAAGCCATTTTATGAACATCTTCCTCTTTTATTCTAATTTGATGGTACCCGAACGAAGATCTAATTTTGTGAAATAAATAGCACCATGTAATTCATCAAGTAAATCATCAATTACTGGAATAGGAAACTTATCTTTGATGGTATACTTGTTGATTTCTCGGTAATCTAGACACATCCTCCATGTTTCATCCTTCTTATGTACCATGACCACTAGGGAAGAATAGGCACTTTGGCTAGGCCTGATGATACTTGCCTTCAACATTTCCTGAACCATTTTCTCGATCTCACTTTTCTGGGAATATGGGTATCTATATGGTCTTATGTTAGGTGTTTGGCTCCCTAGAATCAACTGAATGGCATGATCATGATCCCTAACTGGTGGTAGTCCCTTTGGAATTACATCAAAAATAGATGAGTGAGCATCAACAATCTTCTAAAGATCGGGTGGCATTAAAGACTATATTTTGTACTTCTATGGAAAATAACTTTGCTATAAATCCATCTACTCCTTTTTAAGAACCTTATGCATCTGATGAGAGCTAATAATTTGTGGAGACTTAGCTACCATCCCATTCAATTGTATTTTCTTTCCATCTGAATGAAATCGCATGAACAATTCTTGGAAATTCATCTCTATAGTACCTAAGGTTGTGAGCCATTGGACACCCAAAACAATATTTGCCCCTCCCATAGAAATAGCAAACATAGGTGAGTCTAACATGTAGTCTCCCATGGAAAGCTTGATACTATGGCACTTTCCTATGCACTTGATTATCCCACCATCCGCAATCATAACTTGCATTTTTGGAGTTGGGTAAATAAAACAATTGAGGCGGGTAGCTAACTTACTATTTATGAAGTTATGAGTACTCCCGAGTCAATCAACATTGTCACCTTCTATTTTTGAGATAGCCAATAACCTTGAGTGTTTGAGGAGTACTAATACCTGACAATGCATGGCAAGAAATTGTAGGTTGGTGATCCTCTACTTCCTCTTCTATTGGTTCCTCAACCTCTCCTATAATTTCAACATCCTCATCATCCTCATTACCTCCGTCAATATAGAACAACTTCTTCTCAGCACATTTGTGTCCCGGTCCATATTTTTGCTATCACAGTTAAAGCATAATCCTTTTGCTCTCTTTTCTTCCATTTGTTGAGGAGTCAGTCTAATTGGCCTAGAAAATGAAGGGGAAAATATATATGCGGTATTTGGTGTTAATGAAAGGTGGTCTCCTACTATAAAGAACTTTTTCCTCTACTCGACGTGCCATGATAATAGAATCAGAAAGCTTGAGTGGATTAAACATACATACCTCATGCTCGATGTGGTCCTTAAGACCCCTAAGAAATAGGTCATTCAAATTCTCTTCTGGTATATTCTCCACCCTTAAGGATAGGTTTGGAATTGATGCACATAATATTTAACTGATCCTATTTGTTGTAACTTTGCTAATTGACTAAAGTAGTTCTCAAACACACGGAACTATAGTGTAATTGCAACTCGTAAAAACTATCCAAGTGACATCGAGACCATTCTTCTTCCTCTGAGCACATAACCATCGATACCAAATGAATTGGTCTAGTTCAAGATACAGGGATGACAATGTCACCTTTTGTCTTGATGGTGTTTGATGTAGCTTAAATAATTTCTCTAGTTGATTTATCCAATTCAGGGGATCTTTAGCATCAAATTTGCACATATCCACTTTTGACATCATGTTCAGTTGTTGCGAATAAGTTGGATTCTCGATTTTGGAAAAGTGATCAACATGGTAATTTTGTCCATTATTTTGAACTAAAGATCCTCCTTGGTTTATATGGGATGGATTTGGACCATCTGCTTTTAACCTTTACATGTTGCATGATATCATCCAACCGATGATTGATTTGGGCTATGTCTCCTTTAGAGGCCATCTCAAATTATACATTTCATAGCTCATACTCAAGTTGACTCACCTTATGATCAACTGAAGTAAACCCTAGTGTTGAGGAATCTATATTTACCCCTTTTGAATCCATCTCTTCAATCACTATCTCATCTTTATCTGGGGTTTTACCCGGAGTAACTAGATTCTTTTTTGCTCTTGTGGAAGGCCCCGCCATGATATCAAACCTTAGGGTTTAGGGTTTTGATACAAATTTGAATGAACAAGAAAAAACATAGAGAAGATACTAATACAATTTTTTCAAAGCGTTTGAAAATGTAAATAACTTGAAAAAATTCCACAATTTGCACCCTAGGGTGTAATTTTATAAAAAAAACCCTAAATTTGTAATAACTTGTGTAAAAGAAATAAAAAAGTATGAAATTTTCAGGGAACCTTACTTGATATGTTTCACAACTACGGTAAACATATCTTCCACCAATTAGATCTGGTTCAAAATATATTATGGAGACAAAAATTAGGGTTTTTGCCTAATTTTGGCCCAAATCACACTACGATACCACTTGTAATGAAATTACTAGTATAATTCAGATTATGAGCAGCAATATAACACCAAATAACATAATATTCTAGAATAATGATCTCAATATGAAATTGTAATAGCTTCGACACTTTTTCCATGACCTTCAACATGGTACAATATATTGTCTTTTTCCTCCTCGAAAAATACAAAAATCACTCTACTCGCCATTTTCTCAAAGTGACAAACAAAAACGATTCCATAAAATACAAAATTTTAACTTTATAACCCTAACTAAAATGCCATGGTAAGCGTTGAGTGGCTACTACACAACCGACATCAAGTTACTTTATAACCAACATCGGTCATTTACCAATACCATTTCCTCCATGTTTTGTCTATTTTGATCTAACCTCCTTACTGCCACATACCTACTTTCCAAAGACCAACACCCATTAGTATCCTACCCACAAGCCTAAACTACCCCTACATTTCCTTAATTGTGTTTAGGGATTTGTTATTTTACCTATACCTTGGCCTTACCCGTGCCATGACCTATTTACCTAGACCTGACCTACTTTGTGTGACCATTGAACTTGTGTACTCGCTATACCTTGCGATGCCATTACCTATGTATTTTTATCCTAAAAACCACACCTTTCCTATTGCCATGCCATTTATCCCGATAAGACCCATGGTGTAGGATCATACCTAAACATTCCCAACCTAACCTACGTTGTGTTTACCCATATCCTAAATCATGGATACCCGAATCAATTCAACCTTATTTAGATACACCTATCGACCTTGGATGATGTAGAGTTTACAAGCTCCTCAACCCGGTACCGTGTTACGCTTCTATACATGTGCGTGCATTTGATTGTCATTACCCATTACCCAATTTGACCATGGCCCATTACCTATTACCCAATTTGACCATTACCCATTACCCAATTTAACCCTAGCCTATTACCTATTACCCGTTGACCATTACCCTTTACCCAAAGTACCCATACCCTTCCCCACCTACCTTAACTTACACCAACTACACATTTATCAAACCACTCACCGACTTTGTATAACACCTCATCAATTCCTTTTGAGGGGGATCACCTTCACCCACACTTGGGGAAACCCCACTCTCACCCATACATGGGGAAATCAATTCCTATTTTTGTCAGTGTCGCTTACCAATAAAATCTACGTGATAAAAAGGGGCAAAATGTAGACACCAAAATTAGGTCATACCACCCTTATAACCCTGTTAATTAAATTAACCATACCTTACATATCCATACCCCAAAGTGCACATGATTAATTGAATTAACTACTTTAATTAATTTAATTAACATCCTCACTTGACCACCTCACCCACGGACCCACCCCCATGACCCACTCAAACCCCATTAATGACCAAAGACCAAGTGTAAGCCTATCCTAACCAACTAGGACTTATTATAAACCTATACTTAATTGTTATTAACAAACCTAAGAGGAATATTACTCATTCCTCTATGGTATATCACTAAAGACTCGAACAAATATTGAAGACCACAAAAAAATAGCAACAATCAAAGCTATTTTTGACCAACCTAGATATTCCCACCTTAACTGATATTGGTTATACCTCAACCGACGTAAGTCCCCTAACAATTAATGGTTAGGTTAAATACATTTCCAAAAGCCTTTGCTGAGGTTGGTCATTCAATTTAGGATCTCATACGAATAGAGACTTGGAGCACTCAGATTTTTTGAAGCAATCAGGCAAAGGAAAACACACACGAACACTACCAACAACCATTGGCATCCATCACCTTCTTCATGATCACGAATTCACATGGAGACTCAAAATTTCGTGGCATGGCATATATGACTTATTTTCTCTCGGGATCTTTGATATCATTGTTTTCATCACTTGCACTCTCCGGATCTACTTTCCAGTAAGTAATACCTCTTAATTTATCTTTGTTTTCTTTTAGTAGTATTTATTATTCATCTCAGTAATTTATCCTTCTATACACCCGTACACCTCCCTTCTTCCCACCAACATATCACCCTACCATACCTAGACCTTCAACCTATCTTCCCCTTATCCTAATCATCTATTAACCTTTTAGACTATTCCACGATCTCACCCCCATCATTTTAAGCCCTGTGTAATCACAGAGAGTCTGAAGACCATTTATAAGAAGCTTTTTATTAACCACCCCTACCAAAGCTAGATAGCCAACCGAAAGTGGTCATGCTAAAAAAAAGCGGCATCGGTCAAACTCAATCGCCATCGTGTCTAGAAACATATCTCGCACCATAGTGAGCTCATACCCATTTCCCAACAACCTTAATCATTCCTAATCTTTACTAGATCGCACTGCACTGTAATAATATCAGCCCATCACTCCGACCCATTTTGACCTCAATCACCTTTTATATGACCTTTCATTTATTTTTTGAGATACCTAAATCGTTTAATTCCAATAATATTTTTATTTCATGTTTACTTTGTGATAACATTAATTCTATTATTTAGAAAGTGGATTGATGCTGTTCGTAAAGCATCACACTTCCCGGATTTAGCTTCTACTAGGTATTCCACTTGTTGTTTTATTTAACTCTATCTGGTGGTATTGTTTTTCATTTTACAGGTAGTTCCTCCTAGCAAAAAGGTAGTATTCACTATTAGCATTGGATCAGGAAATCAGAACGCACACATGACCTTCAACCGACATCACAAACATGTGTTCCTCCTTGGCCTATCACACTCTATCTGTTTCATTAATTTATCAAGAATCTGGTGAAACACATATTTAAAATATTAAACATAAATTGTAACAATGATCCTTAACAAGCCCATGTACCATCCAATCATCCATGTAAACCTGTACGAATTTTTGAATAAAATAATGGAATGCTTGAACAACTATGCGTAAAAATATAGTAGGCATGTTTTTTAAACCAAAGGGCATCACAAGTATATGCAAAACTTCCCCATTCGGTGGTGAAAGTCAGTTTGTTTTTATCCTCCGAGAAATTCTAACTCGATGATACCAGAGAATCCATCTGTAAAAGAGTAAACTTTGTGCCCTGTAACGCCTTCTAATATTTCCTCGATGAAAGGCGTAGGAAAAGGATCAATCACACATGCAACATTCAGCTCCATATAATCCACAAAAATCCTAATCCAACCATCTTTCTTTATATTGATTACCATGGGGCTAACCCACTTTGATTCTTCTAGGGGCTTAATGATGCCAGATTTCAGCATTTTTTCAATTTCTTCTTAAACATTTATCGCAAGTTTGGGTTCATCCTGTAAGGTCTCTTCCTGATTGAGCACGCTCCTTCCTTTAGCTTAATCTTCATCTCACCTAATGACTCATGCACTCCCTTTAACTCATGGTAGCCCATAGGAATAAATCCTAATAATCGCATAGTAACTCAATTATCTTTTCCACTTTAGAATCGACCAACAATCCCCAAGTATTTCCTCCTTAGCTCAACATCCATGTGACAATTTTCACTTTCTTGGTCTTCATAGGTTCATGATAGGCACGTGCGTGCGTTTTTATCTGCAATGTCTAAGACCTCGGGCATACCTGTTGAATGAGCCATGTCTAAATATTCTACTTGCTCAACATTCTTTATGTAGACCATGTTTCCTTTCTCTTTCTTAAAGAAAGTATGCGTAAATAGATCGGAATCTATATCATCTACTTCATCACAAATGCACTCCCGAGTATGCCTCACCAAATAAATCTTGAATGATTTCTTCATCCTTGGCACTGTCTCCTATAGTCAAGTACTCCATAACCCATAATTCCTCTCTCACCGAAGGTTTAGTAGAGAAGTACTCAAAAGTCTAGGTCATTCTTGTAATTAAGTCTTGCCAATTTTAAGTCTCCTATCTAGTTCTACAAAAACATACCAAGCGCATGTGTAACCTTGCAAAGTGGAATAAAGTTTATGCACCCAAAGTGAAGGTGGTAAATCTTCTTGCCCCACTGTCTAGAGTCTCTCACATTGTTGAACATGGTGTCTTTGAACAAGGTTGATTATATTATATATATATATATATATATATATATATATATATATATTATTTGAGTAGGCACATTTCTCATGAAGAACCAAGTGGTTAGAGAAATTCTAAGTTCATTCCATTCTGTGAGATTATCCCTATGAACCATCTACCAGATACTACTATCCAGCGTAGGGTATATAGTAACATATTTCTTCTTTCAACTTGATTTGTCCACTACTCCTCCATGGAACATAGAAATACCGTAGGGTCTCCCTTGTCTACGATTTGTTACCAACTCTACTAATACAATGAGGGTTTCTTCTCTACACAAATGTGCTTCTTACTTTGCACCCAACCATCTCATAGGTGCCATGCACCCAATTGTCACAAGAAATACTTGTAGTATCACTAATAGATTATGCATCTTCCCACTGGAGGATTCCTTCCTTAGATGGCTCAAGTAATTATGGATCCTGAATGATGCGTACATAAATTCTATTCAGGTATTCCTCACTCAATGGTTCAACATAAGGTGCATATTTCCCATATATCAAAGGGATAATAAATATTTCTTCCTTGTTCTCAAAACTTATATACCCCTTTTGAACTATAGATCAACATTATTTGCATAACACCAAGGGCACCCAAGTAGAGATGGGAAGTTGTCTGATTCTGCAAGTGCTAAGACCTCAAAGTCCCCAGTGAACTTGGCCCCTTGTATAGTAATAGATGCATCCTTTAAAAATCTGATTGGAGTGGCCTTAGTTCGATTATCCATAAAAATACATTAGAGGATGGTTGTAATGGAGGTCTTCCCATCTGTACCCATGCATCTAAAGTAATCACATTCACTTTTGCACTTGTTTCAATCAATATATTTCTCAAAATCCATCCATCCACAATAGAACATTTAGAGTGATTTCCTTATCATAATCCAAGCTATGAGGGGGAATATTAACATGTAGGATCTGTCATCCATTCTCAATACTTACACGCAGAGTTTTCCCCTTTAGCCAATTTCCTATTAATGGAATGATATTTTCTTGACACATTATCTTTCATACCTCTTTCAAGTCATTAATATCGATTGGAATGTCTCTACTACCTTCTATGTTTCCATCTTCCTTGACTGATCCTTTCAACAATGTATTTCACCTAAATATTTTTGAGTACCTCCATGGTTTCTTGATAAACCTCCTTCTAATGGACAGGATCTGGGGACCTTGCATGTAAAAATTCTTCCATAGTGATGGTAGGATTCTTGCATTGTAACATCTCTCTAGTGTGCGTAACTTCATCACGTGTAGTAATCTTCACAGGTGCTACCTCGTGTTCAAAGTGCCAACTTTGGCATCCACTGATTCTCTATGGTGCATTGTATTCTAACCATCCATGAGCCCTTGTTTTCATGTTTATGTTGCTTGCTAAGATGCTCATATATGTCTAGGAATTCCTCATAGTTATGATCCTTTGCACAAAAGAACAAGTAATATTTTAGGACATTCGCACTTGTAGTAGTTAGGAGATCCGCTTGTAAAACATGTTCCATGAGGAAACTCACCTCATCCACTACCATACCAGCCCTCAACCCTCGAATCCACCATGGTATCATTTACCTCTACCACGACCTCCTCAAAATTCCCTTCATTCGATCATAGCACCATTCATTTTGATCATGATCATGGTGCTCATTTTTAGATTTAACATTATCTAATACTCTTGTCTATCGCACACCAATATATATGACATCATGGATCTAACCAATCAACCTGTAGTCCTCTATATTGTGAGTCGTGGAATGAATAATCTTACAATATCAAGATACATTCTTTCTTATCGCGTGTTGTAATAATGGACAATGGCTTGCATCATGGTCTAAATTACATATTTTATATTCTAGCAATTATGAACATAATGACCTATGAGGACAACTATCTTTAGTGTTCCCTTCCACTTCACAATCTATACACCAAATCCCAATGCATGTCTCATGTGATGAATTGGCTGATAGTTTCTCCAATCGCTTTAACATAGTTGTAATTTGTCCTTCTAGAAATGGGCTCACTCTAGTGTCATAATTACAACTCCCTCAATGTGTAACGTTGATTCAAGTGCTTTTGTGGTGGGTCTGTATATATCTTATGTGATAACGCCCTCCTAAATGGTGTGACCAAACCCCTAATGAACCATTGTGCATGCTTTAGCTTGTATTGATATCATAAGAAAGCTTAGAATAAAGTGTTTTGAAATGGGAATCATATTCCCAAACACTCTTAATAGTTCCTTCCTTAATATCCTTAAGAACACTTATACTCTTCTACTCGAACTCAGGGATATGAAACTCCTTAAGCAAAGCTTCTCGTAATGCTGCATAATCTACGCAAGTCGATCGTGGTCAAACTTCTTATACCAAGCTGTAAGCGCGTCCTGTAACGTAGTTGTAAACTAACTTGCCTTACGATCCAAAGCCATAATTCCTTTTTTGTGCCACATTATCTCACACATGTGCACATGATCAGCAACATCTTCTATTCCCTTATACTCTGGAAGTCAAAGTGACATCTCCATGTAAGTATTCGGGGTTGGTGCAGGACTCGCCCACCGATCCAGAACCTCTGTGTTACCTCTTCCTCTAAACCCACCAAATCCATAAAAACATGAGCCACATATGCCCCCGATCCTCTACTGTAGCCAAAAGTGGACCAATGGATGTACTGCCTGTGTCCTAATAGTGGTACTAAATCTAATTTATATAGTCTGCGAAGTGGTACTACTCCTAAGTGAGTCTAAAATTTTGTGCGCTTGAGTTCTATGCGATGATGTGCTTGAAAAGGTACCTCCAAATAATGAAGAAGACATTTTCCTAGACATAGAGGCACTTTCTACTTGATTAACTCCTTTTCTACTACTCCCCAAACTAGCTTGCTAACTATTGGTTGTACTAGATACTGGAAAACCAAGTGCAAGGGCTAGGTTTCTAGGTAGATTCTTATGCGCACCCATGGCCCATATCTTCTCTATTGGTGCACTCCCATATGAGGCCGAGGATTTTTTCCTATCATGCTTTCCCAAATATGGGATTCCATAAGCTCGGCTCCATGCCTTCTGTGTGAGATCCAAATCCTTCATGAGCCATCTCTCTCCTCAATGCCATCCACTCTAAAATATCATGATACTTCTCTCTCTCTCTCATGTGCCTCATTGTACTTAAGCTACCTTTCTTCCCTTTACCTCTCTATCGCGAGGTCCTGTCATCCATCACCAAAACTTCTCTTTCCCTCACGCATGGTAGGGTTTAGCTAGCCATTGAATTTTCTTCCAATTTCATGTTTACCATCAAGATTTTGATTACCATTGGAATGCCTTGCAAATAAGTTCCCCTAGGATAACGTAAAAACTAGAACTTAGCTACCTTTGGGCATGAGTAAGTGGAAAATGAGTACTCTAAAATATAGATATTCAAAACAACACAAAACAAAGTGTACATAGCACATCCAAATCAGATCAGTATTATAGAGGGTTTGAAATTCTTCTTGCATCTAGAAAAGTGTGCGATACCTCTAATTCCTTTTAGATGCAAGAAACCAGCCACACGTACAACTCTATCGAAATTATAGTAAAGAATCTCTCATATAAACAGTCATATACAAATTTCTGCTCCACCCACGTGTATGCGTCAAACTTAGATCCAAGTGTTGAACCTCTAAGTGTGTTCTTCTTCCGAGATCTATTATCAACTCCTCAACACTTGATAAGGTCAACCAATATGTATTCATCAAGAAACATCCTAAAAACAACTGAAAAATAGGTCTCAAAGAATGGAACCAATGACGTAGTCTATAATCTCATTTTTGAACAACCCTGCACGCTGGCACATCACCACCTAAGCCGAGCACTCACCCAAAAGCGTAAAGGTACCAGGACCCTCTTTAGATTTTCTTATGTAGGATGTTAGTGTGATGAAGATAAGACATATTTCGATCCATAATTAAGCATAAAAATTCCACAATGCATAATCCAGATCTAGATCTTAGAGAATCATGAATTAAACAATAACTGTAATAATACTAACCATACATGAACTAGTTTTAGTTATGTCTAACACCATTATCCAACCAATAACATTCATTACATTAAATAATGTAAAACACATAAGCTTCTTACATTATAAAGTATGCCCATAAGTCATGCGTGCATCGAATCCAGCAACAAAACTCTACAATAATTCACATACTAGTATCTCTCTAAACTACATAGTTCAATACATATTTATATAGGTGGGGACTTTCCCTTCACCACCTACATGATTCTCAAAATAGGTCACATGCTTTTAATAGCCATGCACCTTTACAATAACATGCACACATGTAAGTGCGCTAATAATAGATGTCCTATAGTTAACTGAAAGAAGTAATCCTATTATTAACTACAACCATGCATGGCACTTATCAGCCGCTCATTCCCAAAATACCATTTTGTGTGTCACACAAGTCTCCATCCCGATGTGTGCTCACACACTATCTCCAAATATATCCCTTATCCATAAAAATGGCTAAGTCTTGAGCAAACTATTCTGGCGCGCATTTCCTTTCCTATTATTCCATGCCTTCAAATGCACCTTGTTCTCATGTGTGTATTCTTTGTGTGTCTTCTCCTTGAAAAAATATTATGTATGATCAACAAATATGAAAAGTATGGCCCTAATTGGGTCCTCTCAAGAATGGAGTAGTGGTCAATTTCTCTTTTATAACTTCAAAAGCTTATTGACATTGAGGAGTCCATTCAAAAACACATTCTTTTGTTAACATAGAGAAAGCTGGTACAACAAACTTACTAAAATCTTAAATGAATCATTTGTAATAACATGCATGTCCAAAGAAAATTTTGATGTCTTCTTGATTTGTTGGTGTAGGAAACTTAGTAATGACTTCTTGTTGGCGAGAAAAATTGTCGGGAAAAAATTGGTGGTTATCCTTCTAATTCTTGGGATTCTAAGTTCCTCTACTTAACCGATGGAGCTATCGACGTGCGTATGCATGAGTAAAAGTGATTTTTATCCTAGTGAACTTTTAGGTGGGGATCCAAATGAGGCACTCCACTGACCCTGCGGAAAGATCTTGCATATATATGCAAGAGATGAATTTGCTAGGAAATCGAGAAAGGGAGTGAGAAAGTTAGAAAAGAGAAACTAATCCTACAAGTAGAAAATCGAGACTTATACACCGGCTGAAAATTTCATTACATGCACTTGAATTTAGAAGAAATCAAATCTACGTAACAACAACGAAACTAAATGGCATTTAATGAGAACAAAGTAACACTAAACTCCTAAGTAAAAAAAGCCTAAAATCCTTCTTCCTTTACTGAAGTTCAAACAGAAACTATACATAAGATAGAAATAGAAGACATTTTTGAGTAGGGAAAATGAAAAAAATTGCTATCTCTTTTCTCTCTTCGAGAAGGATATATGTCTCATGAATTCAAGAAAACAACTCCAATATCTAAGAAGTCTAAAATGTTTTCTAAGAAGAAGCTCAAATGAGGAGCTTGTTACAATTTATAGAAGAGAAGGAAACTCTTCATCTTCTCGGTGACTTTTCAAATACTTTAATTTGACTTTAGATTGTTTATATTCCACTTAAATATTTGAGTCCTTTTTATAAAATCAAGGTGACTTAAATTTTACATTATGTTTCTAAAGTCACTTAAAGTTATATTAAAAACTACAAACCCCAATGCAAAAATATAACATTGATGAGAGAGAGTGTTGGGTGAGAAAAGAAGAGAGATAAAGGAAGAATTATGAGGAAGAATACACTTCTACAATGGAATTCATCTTGCTTCCTGACTGGTTTCCACTTTGTGCTCATGAGAAGGCCTCTGTCCCTCCAAGCTCCTTGCTGAAACGAGCTGCTGGAGGTTCCATTTTTTCGACATGAGGAATGTGAATGCAGCTCAAGGTATTTGTCCATCCATTAACCACATTGTTGATGTTTTTACACTTCCCGAACCATGATGCATGTTTCTCCTTGATAAGTGCAATAGAGGCCCATATCTCCGAGAGGAAGTCGAGGGTATCCTTAGTAAAGGAAAATGGGTTGTTGTACATACCCAAAATTGTAGGGTACTGTACCGCTAGAATGATGTTACACATGCCCCAATGATGATACAGGTCACCTCGCAAGGTGTTTGGAATCCAAGAAAGCTTTCTAAGTGTATGTTATCATCCCAAGCACCTTGTCTAAGCTTTGTGTACTTTGCTTTATCCTCGCGCTTTCTTTCTCTAAGCTTTTTGACATTTAGTGATGAAATTGCCACCGCTAGGGTGGCGGTCCTATAACCGCCGCCCGCTTGGGTAAGGAGTTCCTTTACGCATTCTCTAGCACATTCTTTTGATCATGACTTGCATATTTTTTCAACATTTACCAACTTTTCTCAACCGCCTTAGCTCGTATTAATGTTTTATGTTCCCTGGAATAGTGTTTCTTCATTGTTTAATGGTAAAAGAGTTCTAATAGGAATTACCTTTGGGTGAATGTGAAATCTATAAATAGCCAGCTTGTTTTCAAGCAAATGGCCCCTCAACTTCTCATTTCCATTGTTAAGTCTTTCAATTTCTTGCTTAGAATTCATTTTGTTTTCATGTTTTGCATCCATGCTAGTTTTTCCTTTGCTGTTAGAAGCCATTCGATCTTCTTGCTTTAGTCTTGTTCATTGTTGTTCATACAAATTAGTTTAGAGCAGAGTAGTGTCATTTGTAGATTGAATCCATTAGAGTTGCAGGTTGTGTTATTCACAGAAGGTAGATTCTAGAATCTCTCGGTACACTTGTGTTGTATTCCGTAATAAATCCCGCTAGGAATTACATACACCAAGCTCTGTCACTTGCATTGTCCCTCTCCTACTCGCATTATATTCAGTCTATATCCAAAGCTTCCATTATTCAAATACCTCTCTCTCGGATTCACGTGAACATGAAGGAACGAGGAGATCATTCTGAGGGGACAAAGTCATACACTACTGGATTCACCACTGTTATGCAAATTCCAGGTTTTATCTATCAAATTTCTAGTTAAAACATATCAAATAGAGTAGTGAATTATTTCATTTCAGTTAAATTTAATTTTCGATATTGTTGGGGAAGTTGTGGGGATTGATAGTTTCTCAGAAACTATGATTCATTCCTCACTTCTGAGGTAGGATCGACAATATTCACTTAAGTTAATCAGCTATTTAGTTATTTAGGATAAACTCACAACTGCACATGCAAGTAGCTATACCGGGCTAACTTGCTTGTTTTAATTTTATTATAGTTGTCATTTTTTGAATATATTAGATTAGTTTCTCTTTCAATTCTATTAAAAATTCTATCAAAAATAAAAAAATAGAGGATATATATATATATATATATATATATATATATATATATATATATATATATATACATATGTTGTAGATATATCTTGCATAATTAGTTTATTTTGTTTTGATTAAGTTTATATTGATCTTGTATGACAATCACGGGACCTAGGAGCCCAGGGAATATGTTTTTGAGCCAATCATGCCTCAACCAAATCTTGTTGCAACAATAACTAACATAGACCAAAATCTCTCGTAATTCAGTCTTACGAACAACAACGAGACCTAAAAGAAGTTAGCACACAAACTAAGAGGATTAAACATAGAAGAAGACAAAGCACACACGTTCTGGTCAAATCAGCCAAATTATAGATTGCCTTGATAGATATCTGTATGACTGTAGAAGGACCTAAAAGAGAGCAAACATTCGGTTCTAATCCACTAGTCCCACAACTAGATGCAAGAGACCTCATCGTTGATATAGACCCTATCTTATGTATCCAAGTTGCGGAACACTTGTTAGGTACTCCGACAAAAACATGTAGTTTCTAGTCCTAAACGTAGAGGCCAAAAAGGCATATGATTACTGGATACTCAGAATCAGGGATTGACTCTTCATATGACCATAGGAGGTCCACAACAACCATGAAATTTACGGTTGTGATCCACAGGTCCCACAACCCAACGGGCTTACAAATCAACCAAATATTAACACCACTTGTGAACATTGGTTTTAGGTCCTCTCCACTTCCACTAGACATTATCACACAACTATCATTATTAAACGTAGCAGCTAATCAAGCTAAAGATTTTGGACTAGACCAGAGAATCATCCATAAAACACCAAAAGATCCACTACACATTTAGCCATTCCATTTTCATGACCTTGTCGGGAGATATATATGAATCACCCATAGGTCATCTTTCACGTATCCCGCAACCCATAGATCAGATCACGGCAGAGCTCGATATTGATTGGAGCCTTCGAGAGCTATTCTCGCCAAATGATCTATCACACTCGATTCAGATTAGGAGGGCCTTCTTTACCTTACATTCGCAGATCCCATTATTGCATGTTGAAGACATAAGATTACCTAACTAGTTTATCTACACCCCGCGTGTATTCCATCCCTACCGGCTATCTCAGCATGACCTCAGGAGGTCGGGTGCGAGGAAGAGTTACTTGTAGATTCCCATGCTCACTGGCCACTTTTCCATCATACAGTTACCTACCTCTTTCTTGATTTATTCTTCAAATGGACTAATCAAATTATCAGTAGTTGTATCCTCACCCATTGCAGAGTAATCTAAGTTTCGAGTTTTCCGATTTACACTATCCTCCAATTTGTATGCTTGTTCCTCTTTTCTCGTAGCTCTGTAATGGCCTGATTGATTGCCACAAACCCGATTACCAAGGCCCTTACCCATACACATGAAAAGTATTTTGAGGGACTTTCATAGATCTTCTTTTCGATCTACTCATAGCGATGAAAGCTTCTCATTTCATCTACTACCGGGCCTAAAGGTTCCCAATAGTCCCTTTCTTTCTCCACATCATGCTTGAGTGCCCACATCCTATTTTCTATTACACACATGTAAGAAAAGAGTTTGACTACTTCATGGAGAACTAACCTCCTTTTTAATAAATTGAGTTAATCCATTCATTATTCGCTCGCCCGCATTACGAAATCGTGTGTCTTATCGATGGATTTTGGATTGAAGCTACTTTGATGGGCGAACTTCCTCAAAGTGGGAATTGTTGTGGCATTAGGATCAATTAGATGTTGCACATAGAATGAAAGAGTTTACACCTGCTCTTTTAGTTCATCAATCTTCTTCTTATACTCCTTATTCCTTGCCACCATGTGAGTGGAAGATTGCTGATACATGTGCAAATCCCCTTCATGAGTTTCTAGTCCTAGTTGGATTGTGCTCATCTCATAGTTAGCTGGTGTCATCTCATCCACTAGCTTGATTACCTTGGGCTGAGATACTTTGATGTATTGATTACCCATTTCTCCATTGTAAAAATATGAGGTTGTATGTGTGAGCTTTCTTGATCTTTTTTCTTTGGCCAATGAGACAATCGTTGATAGATCAGGGGCTGCCACTTGCTGCATAGTGTGGGTGTTAGGGACAATTATTTCTTGCATCCAAGGAAACATCTCATTAGATTCGGGCTCAATGATAGGTGCACCAACAGTTCCCTGTTCTAAAGGAAGAGGAAAATATTGAATGAGAGAAGTATGGTTGTCAACAAGAGGTGGGACCTCCTGTGGTGGCTCGAAGATTGGGTCTTGGACCATGTGTTCTTCATCCACTTGTGTCTCGGCCACTAGATTTTCTTCCTACATTTCTATGATCAAGTCTTCCTCTCGCAGTGACTCAAATGAGTCTTCTTCTACCCTGGCTTTCTTTGGTGTCTTCTTGTGAGGAGAAGCTTCCAATTCTGTGGCCTTCCTTTTCGAACTTGCTCTAGAGTGTTTAGAACTGGAAGTCACCTCTATGACTTTTGAGGATGACTGATGGGAAGATTTATTCTAACTTGGGGGAATTCCTCATGACTGGATGATTATGGTTCTCTTATTTTGAAACCAATTTCTCATTCTCCTTACAACTTTCTCAGTTTGTTCCTTTATATCCCCTAATTCACGAACATACCAATTGATTGGAGACAAAGGGGACATATTGACTATCGTGTACTCAGGATCATACATCTCTATCCCATCATCATGTAAAATATATTCATACTAGGAGAACTTGAATTTCTTCATCTCATTGGTTGTCATCCTCATATGGTCCTTTTCACGCACTTCAAATTCATCAACGTAATTGGCCCAATAGTCCTCAACTTGTGGCTTGTGTTACAATTTTGGGACATAGAAAGATTCAAGATCTTCTCAAATGTCGAAATTAGGCCTGACAATATAGGGATGCAAAGTCAAATGAGTGAAAGCGGCCTCCAAATAAGATGCATCATTTGAGATCTTTCAAGTGAATACCCCGAGAGAGATAGGAAATGGAATCAACTTCTTCCTCCTACTTCGAAATTTGTTATTCACTTGAAGGATCTATCTACAGAGCTTAAACAATATAATTTGGTCAGTAAGGTAATCGGGTAGTCTTAATGGAGCTTGGTCGAAGCCAACAATTCACAAGTAGGAGAAGGTTGAGAATTGTATGAAATAAGAGCCATAATTTTTTATCGAGGACACCACTTGTGACAACATCCTAGCTTTTAAATCCCTTTATATGATTTGGACCACATACATTGTGAACGTGTCATTCATGCAAGTGAAATGCCTATGGCTTTCCTCCATCACCAACTATGGAAGTTTCTCAAACGTAGGCACCTTGGCGGTAATGTTTTGCATGAGAGCCAATCCTTTAAATGATCTTGAGCTAGTGAGGTGATATACCAAGTAAGAAGTCATGTGGAACTTATTCTTCATGGGTACTTGAAGTAGTTATAGATGGAGATTTTCACTAATGATCTACCCCCAATCAATTCTTTTCTTTCCATCTCTCAACGTCAAGATAAAAAGGCCCATCTAGTATTGAAAGTGTCTTGTGCTTGCTTCACCCATAACACTACTAAGAAGAGTGATGTCATCTGAATATCCTGCTCAAAACTCACACCTTGGAAGGTTCTTGGGCATCTTTGAGGGCTTTCTTCCTATTTTCAACCTGAACCAAGTGCAACCTCTTGGACGTATGCATCCATCATTTCACAATCGTGCAAGGCTCTATCCTTTGAGATGACAACCATGCTAGGTGATGTCAGTATCTTCAAAGAAAGTAAAATGGTTCTAAGGCTGATGACCACCATCATTATACCATTATCAACTCGAATGGTTTGTGTTTTGGGATCATAGTGGTGAGAGTAGGCTAGGACCAACTCAAGACTTTACACAAACATTGGGTGTCCCATGGCAATGAACAAACCACTTGTGAATATCTGATCTTCAATCTTCTTTTGGTCCTTGGCTGCCATATGAGTTCTAAGGTCATTCAGTCCATGTACAAGACATCACTGTCTTTTATCTCATACTCATAGGAAAAGGGTTGTGCCATCTTCTATCCCATCCACTTCTACTACATTTTTTCCTTAGAAATATCAACTTATTCTTTTTAGTAAGTATGAAAAAGTATCTCCTCGAAACTCAACCTGAAAATTGTAACTCAGATTTCCTCTTCTCCCCTGCATTCCTCTGTCTTTTAGATCAACTTTATATTTTTGGCAGGTGCTCGTGGGACCACTTACTATTTTTATTAAGTGCAAAAATTCCCATTCTGATGAATTCTCAGCTGCAGTGCATCTCTAATGTCTCCATCTCCTTCGCAAGTTCTTTTGTTGATGACTTTCCCAAAATAGTAGTCCCCTATGTAAAAGACTGCTATTTTTATAAAGTGGGATTTTGGAGCTCGGGTTGATGTGGAATGAATTTTTCGATATGGGTTCTTTCCCAATATGGCCCCCTAAAATTTTAGACTTACCCACTCAATAGTCTAGGAGATTTTAAACTTTTAATTTTTCACCTTCTTGAGTGCTTCTGGACACGGTAGCCATTAATGGACCTCAAAAATTGTAGTTCTGGTTTTCTCTTCCATTTGTAAATTTCTTTGTATTTTTGATATGGGTTTTTTCTTCTTGTGCTTGGTGAAATCTTGTTTCAATTCGACAACTGGTTTGACAGAAATCTAACTTTTTCTTTGTCAGGCCGTAAAGAAGATTTCTTAAGCGAGAATGTTCTGCAGCACAAGGAGGGATTGAAGGTTTTTTTATGGTTTTTTAGAGAAGAAGTAACATCAACAAACTTTGTGTTGTTTCGTGCATTAGTTTGTAATATTTCTACGAATCTCTGTTTCACAGCAATGGAGATTTTCACTTTTTCTTCTCTTCGTTCTTCGCTTCTTCTTCCTTGTTTGCTCAAACCTCCTTCTAAGACTTGTATGTTTTCATGGAGTGGAGGAAAAAAAAATTCATAGATATGGTTTGAGTTTCAGAAATGGTGGAGTGGTGGTAGGAAGTTACAGAGGATTTTGGAGAAAGAACTGTGCACATGAGAGTTAGAAGCGGGAAGCAGGCAACTATTTAAAATTTTAAAATAAAGATGAGAAGGGAGATGGGAAAAAATTTCAAGTTTTTATGTCCCTGACATGTGAGGTATGTGAGGGAAATAAAATTCCATGGTGAGCAAGGTGACGACATGTGATGGAGATTCGACGGCGGGAATGAAGGATAAAAATCAGCTTTAAAGAACCGAGGGCACTGGAAGCTAGTCCTATGGGTGACTAGAAGTCCTCCTTTGGGGTTGGGTGATTTTTTCAAGGTTTGATTTCCTTGACATGTGAGGTAAATGAGGGACATCAAATTCCATGGTGCTCCTGGTGATGACACGTGGCAGTGATCAGACAACCGAGGCTTTGAGCTCCCCCGCAAGCACTGGGAGCCGAACCGACAATCCTGGAGGTCGGATGAGGTTCCAGAGGTCATATGGGGGTTGGGATAATTTTTCCATGGTTGATGTCCCTAACCTTGAGGGATGTCGGGGACACAAAATCCTGCTAGGCTCCTGGAGCTAACATGTGTCCTCCCAAAATTTGACTAACTCCCAAACTCGCTCCAGGAGGACAACTTGAAATGACAATAACTTGAGCTCCCAATGGACTTTTTTGATGAAATTTTATATGATCCTGACTGTAAATGAACTTTTGAATCCAATGGTGTGGGTATCATGTATTTATTCTTCCATTTTATCCCTGAAAAATCAGATTTTTGATTTGGTACTATACCTATGTATGAAAAAACTACTTGCGAGACTCCAATGCGCTAAAGTGTTGTGAAGAAAATAATTTCACCATATTTTAGGGCTTTGAATTCCCTTTTCGACATTGTTTTGGTACTTCCATGATGTCCCAAGGCCTTTGAATCACCTCCAAATTCGTTTTGGATTTTTTTCTCTACTCCATGGGGTTGCTCCAGTCCTAGGAAGGCCAGTGATAGCCCTTCCCACAACTTCCTGAAGCTTGCAAATTTTAATGAACTCCTAAAATCACCTAGGGGGAATGAATGGACTTTCCTAAATCACCTAGGGGATGAGATAATGTTAATCAGGAGGTCACTTGGACTGACTGGATAGACCTGGGGTGCCTTGGAATGGTAAGACTTGAAAAAATTAACACAGGGGTATAGTTGTCATGCTCAGAAATTGTTAATTTCCTTGTTGCACATTTTCATGACAACTTATATATTTTTAGGACCAAATTGGATACCCTTAGCAGAGATATGATGACCCAAAACAACCCCTTGATCAACAATCATCAAGAATTTTTCATGACTTAAGGAGAGTTGGTGTTGCTCACATCTTGCTAACACTTTTTCAAGATTGCACAAAGACTCCTCAAAGGTAGACCCATGGACAATGAAATAATCCATATAAACTTCAACAAAGTCATTGGAAAGGTTTGAAAAAATAGATAAAATTACTCTCTGAAGGGTGGCAGGTGCATTACAAAGTTCAAATGGTAGAACTTTGTATGAAAATGTATCCCATGGACAAGTGAAAGTGGTATTATCTTGATCAAGTAGATGCAATACTAATTTGGTTGTATCCATTAAACCCATCCAAGAAGGAGAAGTATTTCCTACCTATCAGATTGTCTAAAACCTGATCGATAAAGGGCAAGGGGAGTAATCTTTCTTGGTGGATTTGTTAAGCTCCATATAATCTAAACATGTTCTCCACTTACTATTTTTCTTGGGAACTATAATAAGAGGTGATACCCACTAACTATCAGATATTGGATAGATAAATCATACCCTCAACTGTTTCTCTATTTCATCTTTTAAAATGTCTCTCAATGTTGGGTTAATCCTTCATTTTGGCTATCTGACTTGTTTGACATGTTTGGTATAAATATGATGAGTGCAGATGCTTGGATGAATCCCTTTCATGTTAGTATAATCCCAAGAAAAAGATTTTGAATGATTTCTCAGGATGTCTATGACCCTAGTCTCTTGGTTGTCTTCTAAGTTGTTACCAATAGTCAATTATTTTCCTATCTCAACAGTTACTTGTTTAGTGTCTTTCAAAATAGCTAGTTTTGTCTTAGCAATTAGAGAGTTTAAGGGACAAGCATGAGGCTGTAGCATGTGAAAAATAATCATGTTCTCAAAAGATACAATCTTGGCTAAAGGATAATGAAAATTAGTTGATGTTTAGCCTTCATGGTAATCATAGGTCTCTCCATAACCTTCTATATAAATTTCAATCATTGAGATGATGTCATTCTTTTCTAAGTTCAAATAAATCATTTCCATAGCCTTCATTTCAGTTTTGTAGCCACAATTTTGGTTTGCATAGCCACGATATATTCTTTTTCTAACACTGGGTATGTCTATGTAATTTCTTCCATATGATTTTTATTGTATGGTGGCCGATAAGTAGGACTCATATTGTTATTATCTCGAAAAATCCACCCACACACGTTCACAAACATCCACATATGGCTGGGTAGGAGGATAAAGAGAAATATTTTTTTCTTTTTTCCCATTTGAAATAGTCATTTTTCCTGACCTATAGTCAATGTATGCAACAACAGTAGCTAGCCAGGGTCTTCCTAAGATAACTAGATATCCCATCTTTTGATTTTTAGGCTGTAAGACCATAAAATCTATTGGATACTCCAAGGATTCAACCATAACCATTACATCCTCAATTATTCCATCTGGTACAACAATAGATTGATATGCTAATTGGAGGATAGTACTAGTTGGTTGTAATCCTATCAAAGACAACAAATTGAATGTATATGTTGTTATGACATTGATGGCAAACACCAAGATCCACCAAAACATTAGATATTGAGTGACCATTTACAAAAATAGTAATGACTGGACTCCCAGGGTCCCCATATTTTGGTGAAAGAAGTTTTCTAGCTACAAGGTCAACTAGATTTCCTTCTACTTTGACTGTTTTTGGGTATTTCTTCTTCCTTCTTGGTGTCTTTATGCAATGGTTCCTAATGGTTTGGTTTAATTCAGGAATGTCCCTTATTTCTCTTAAGAGTGGGACCTCTATATTCAAAATTTTCAACTCCTAAACTAGTGTTGTCTCTTCCCCATTCTACATTTCTTTTAATCTCTCTGGGAAAGGAGTTACATGCACATTCTTGTCTTTCTCCGGTCATCCCTAGTTTCTTGTGTTTGTGGAACATGTTCAGTTCTCTCCCTTTCCTCAAGTACCTTAATAATAACTATTGGAGGATTGTTCACTATTTTTCTAGATCTCAGCTACAAGTTATTAATGACATTAACTTGCATTGTCTCACCCTATCCTACTTCACTAATTGAAGTTGTTTGTTGATTTTTGGGTTTGAGATAGGTTGGGCTGGAAGTTGAGTTTGTGTTGCTTGCCCTTGTTGGTGATTTTTCTATGGTGGTGACATTAAATCTTGTTGTTGTGTAAACCTCCTTGGCTGATTATAGTTCTGCTAGGGTGACCATTGTTGGTTTGGCCATGGATGTGCATTGGCTGATGGTGTCTAGCCTTGTTGATTATATGGAGGCATCCATGGTTGTGGATTTGGGTAGGCCATCTAGTTTGGTGGTGTCCAATCAGGTTGTCCCCAAGTTGGTGGAGGGATTTGATTGGGCCATGGCATCATCCAGGGTTCTGGTCTAGGGGCATAAGTAGACTGATTATTTGATCTTTGAACAAAGTTTACTTCTCCATTTGTTTGAGTCATAGTGTTTAATATTTATTTCAGTATAAGGTAGGAGAGTACAATGGTTAGTGTCATGTTCAGGGACATCACAGATCAAGCACATTTTCATGATATCTAGAGGAAACTCTTTTAAAGGATGTATTTTCCTGTATCTGGGATAATATATTTCTAGAGGTTCTTTTACAACATTGTCCTTAGATTTCAGCCCATCCAAAGTTGAAGTTAATTGTGTCAATTTTGATATTGGGTAGCTCCTATAGAAGTTCTGAGGCACACTAGAGGCATGTTTTGATGTTTTCCTTCTTCTAATGCCTCCTCTTATTCTAGAGTAGCTCCTACATAACTCAACGATCTATTCCAGATGGTGAGTTTGTGTACATCACCTCCTCCCATGAGATGGAGGGATTATTTGGATTCATCATCAAGTCCTTTAAGGAATATTGTCTTGCTTATCTCTACATTCAACTCATAACCACTTCTCCTATGGAAAAAAAGAAATATGTCCAAGTAATCTTCTAGATTTTCATCTTCTTTTTATCTTATCTGAAAGAATTCTTCCCTCCTATCTCTTCCCTGCAAAGTAGTCTTGGTACTTGTCCAAAATTCAGTCTCCATCTGTTCCCATGAATTAATGGAGTTAAGGGAAATCCCATAAACCACCTCATGGAAGAGTCCTTGAGGGTGGAAGGAAAGAGATTGAGTTTTTGGTTATCTATTTTGTAGTCATATGTTTGGCATAGAACTTTGAATTCAAACAAGAATTGGTCTGGATCTTCTGTGGACATTCCTCAAAAGGTAGGAAGAATGGATGGGGAAATTTTTTTCATAGGTGTTTCCTCTTCATCATTTAAGACAATGGGGTAAGTAAAGGTTCTACCTAAGGGTCTATCATCATTGTTTCCATTGTCTCCCATTTATGTAAATTGTTCGGAGTTGGATAAGTTGATTGATTCTGTAAGTTGAATCATATTCAGTTTCACTCTCAAGAGTAGCATTACAAAGTGTTTCCTATATGTTATCTTGTTTGGGATATTATTTTAGTGTTGTAAGGTATATATCTCCCTCTAGCATCCCTTGGCATGTGCATCAATATTTATCTTTAAGGAAAGGCTTAGGATCTCTACTGGTTGCATAGCTCAACTTCAATAACACCCATAACATAAAAGGTGAATAAAATGACATGTTTTTCTTATGGTAGTCCCTAGAAATGATGCCAAAAATGATGGGTTGTTGTAACTTCCAATCATTTAATCAACCTATTCAAGTGTTGATGTCATTATAGACCAAGGTTGTGTTCAAGGTTGTATGTAGAGAAGTTGATATGTAGCTCAGTCACTATGGTGGTTCTCTCTTTTGGGGGTTTCGTTTGGTATCGATTCTCTTGTTCTATATTACTTAACTACTGAAAGTGAGTAAATGTCTAAACTACTGAATATCAAAAGCTTCTAAACTATCGAATGGAAAACAAAGTATATAAAATGCATATATTCTATTGAAACAGAGTTACTAAATGAAATTCTTGTTTAAAGGAAATGAAAAGTAAAGGAAATTTGTTGAAATAAAAATACATAAGATTTTATTCAGATAATCACCAAGTCAATATATTAAAACCGGAACTTAGTAAATGTAAATATTTTGCATGAAGTACCGATACTTTAATCTTGTCAATCAAGTGATCCATTTATCTACTTTGGGATTGAGGATCTTAACACAAAAATATCCTCAAAATATCATGTATTCTATTGATCAAGAATGAGTCTGTTACATACTTCAGAGAGAAACTAAAATAAGTTCTAACTAGTATCCACTTGTAATACCAAAAAGAATCTGTTAGTGTGAATTCACAGCACCCCTGGATGTTGATCAGATTTCTAGTTTGATCATACTAGCATCCAGTGTGATTGCACAACATGGAATCCTTTCTCCAAGTGTGGGACTTGCAAAATGAGAAAGGAATCTCCAGAGAAGGTTGGTTCCTATTCCTAAACTACCTGCCACAAGCTATTCCAGTGCAGGCAAGCTAATCTAATCCTAATCTAACCATGCCAAGGAGACAGAGAGAGAGAGAAAAGGGAAAACAGAGCCTACACTAAAATGGTGATACACCAGAGAAGGAAAATGTTGAACATCTATCAAAACTGCCATGGAACAAGGAGAGGTGAGCGATGGGAAGGATGGACAGATGCATCATAGGCCCAAGGATAGATTTCACACAGAAAATGTCCCAAAACTCCATGAACACGGCTCCAAACCTGTAATGAGTATTAAAACATGCACAAATACTTTCAATGAAGAGAGGCAAGAAGAAAGACAAGCAAAGAATGAGCAAGGATGGACAGATGCATCACGAAACACATTTTTGTTGCTTGTAAGTTTCGCATGATAACATCATTTTAATGGTAAAAGGAAAAATTCCATTACCAGAGAAGGGGAGGAGGTTCGAACTCCATTTTCAACCCTGGAGAAGAAAAGAAGGGAGGGCAGAGCTGAAAAGATGAACCACCCCTTAAAAATGAGCCAAATTTGGCTTTTTACAATGCATGGGTCGAGCCTTAGGAGAGAGAAAACATGAAAAACATGGGAGCCATTCCTCATTGAATGTAGATGCATTAAAATAGCATGGGCATCCTTACAAACCCATGCCCTAACATTTTTGGCCGTGCTCGAGAAGAATGCGACCCATTTCGCATTAAAACTGGTTGTTGAACGCGTCGATTCGGCCATTACCACGTGCCAGAGATGTTTCTTGATTTTCTCTCTCCAAACTGAACCAAAATTCAATATTGACCTTGGAATTGTGTAGAGAATTTCACCATCTTTCCATTGATATAAAGAACATGAAAATCCAAGCTCTGGATCGAAAGATATGGCAATTTGAAGATTTAGGGCAAAAACAGGCCAAAATGGATCGGCGGGAAAATATTTGAATTTTTTCCGCGCTCTGCCACTTGGATGACATGTGTCAGGCTCTGATTCATCCACGGGCTCATCCTTTGAAAATTTCTTTCGGGCCCTTCCTTAATTTCTTGCCACTTGGACACGTGGCACTATTTTATTGGCTCGGGCCTGAGGGGCGCACTTTGTCCTTCGAAAATTTGGTATTTTTCACTTTGGGAAAATTTTCCCATTTCTCCCCGCGCTCCGCCACTCAAGTGCCACATGGCACGATTTCATTGGATGTGGGCCCTTCCTGACCATTTCCCTTTTGTTTTTCCTTTGGAAAAATTTTCAAAATTTTCCCGCGAGCCGATGAGGTGAAGACACGTGGCGAGATTTGATTCGTTGGCACTCTTTCGGATTTTCGCGTCCCACGCGTCCCTCGCGTACCTTTGGCCCGGCTGTCCCAAACTGCCTGGGACAAATATCTCCGAACCGCCCGATTCGGGCTTCCTTGCTCTTGTTTGAGGTGAAGACACGTGGCGAGATTTGATTCGTTGGCGGCTCTTTCGGCTTTCCGCGTCCCACGCGTACTTTTGTCCCAACTGTCCCGGACGAAAGTCCCCTGCTTCGGCCGAATCGGCCGGTTCACGTCCTCCATGTACCTTTGGCCGGATGTCCCAAACTATCTAGGACAAATCTCCGAACCGCCCGAAATGGACCGACTTGCGCCAAACCGGCCGATCCACGTCCCACGCATACTTTTGGCCCGGATGTCCCAAACTGCGCGAAACAAGACTTAGGCAATTTTCTTCATTTTTTGGCTGGTTTGGCTTTTCGTGCCCCACGCGTCCCGATGTCCCAACTATTGTGTGGACCGCCTGGCAACTTTTCGGCCGATTCGCGCCCCGACGTCCCAACTGTCCCGGACCGCCTGGACTAGGACTTAGCCAATTTTCTTCATTTTTCGGCCCAAGCTTGGTTTTTTGCAATTTTTTCACCTTTTCTAACTCGTTGGGTTTTCTTCTTGGATGGGAGAGTTAGAAAGAAGCCGAGGGGGCCCCAAAAACATGATTTTGGGCTTTGAATCAATCTACTTGCTCGGGACTGAATAATTTGATGCATGTTATCAAAATTACCTGGGGTGAATTTTGGATAACAAGAACTAAATAAGAAACAGTCATGAGAAGGTTTCTTATAGACACGGCTAGATACAACACATCCCAAAGCTATAGGTAATTGATTAGAAATTCATAAAATTCCCATAACACCCCATAACTCTATTGGAAATAGGGGTCCTAGTTTGTAGCTTGTTATGGTTCAGTCTTTAAAATGGCATAGTGACTATAGACTCGGTCTACTTTGATCAGAATCGTTCAAAATGGTAAAGAATGTGCCTCATCATCTTCGCATGTCACCAAATTACACAACAAAGTATTTAGTAGAAGTTTCATTGGTCATTAATTCACTTAAGACAAAATAAAGGGAAATACATTACTTTCTACTTTAGATATAACTATTTAGAGAATTCTCATGCATTGATTAGTGTTTTTTGGAGTAATGTTTATAGTTATATAGACGCTATGATGATTCAATTTATGGACTCATGACCACCCTAACATTAATTGCATTGACCCAGGAGTGGAAGTTTTAATAGAAAAAAATGTCATGAAAACATGCAATTGGGTCCCAAAACCCAACATAAAAGAATCCAAATGCCTATTGGGATCGGAAAGCGTAAAGCATGACAAAAATACCTATTTTTTCACCCCCATGTCCCGATGCAAAAATTCTAAAACTCAATACACTATAGAGTTTCGGGGTTCACATTTGGAAAACACATGACACAAAGCATATGTTTTTGACTTCAATCTCTCGATGCTTTGAACTCAAAACCAAAAAAATAGAGTGTGTCTGGTTTTGGGCTTAGGAAACATTTATCAAAAGATATATAAAAAGTGAAAAGAAACGCAAAATTGGAAAAATACATGGGAGAAGCACTTCAGGATAAAATTTTGAATTTAGTTGTATTTGAAATGCCTTGAATGTGAAGGTTTTATTGGTTATATCAAATTTTATCAATTAACTCAAAAAAATTGGGATAACACATTTGAATATTTTACCGAGTGGATAAAGGAAATTCATTTATTCTATGTCACTAGGTCAAATATATCCAAGTTTATTTTTAACCATATCATATGTTTTTTTGGATTCCCTTCCTCCTTGTCACATGCAATGTCACATCATTCAAAAACAAAAATTTCAAAGAGTTAGCCAAACAATTTCATATCTAACTCAAGTGGGAAAGTCCATATTACCTATGGTGTAATGGTCAATCTGAAGCATCTAATAAAATTGTCAAATCAATATTTGAAAAGATTAAATTGATAAACACAATAAAAATTTGCATGCATGCTATATTCAACTCTTTAGTCCTATCAAACCTCATATCATACCCCAACTAGAGCCACTTCATTCTCCTTGTATATGGATCAAAAGCTATATTACCCATATAACTCGATCTCCCATCTATTCAAATATAATCATAACACTTGGTATGAATACTATTATAGACAAGTGCACATTTCCTTGTAGAACTAGAACTCTTAGATGAGAAGTGGGTTCATACCTTGGATCATTTTAAAGTGTATCAAAACTAAATCCATTCCATCTATAATAAAATAATAAAACCAAGAGAGTTTGACATCAACAATCTTGTACTCAAGGAAAATCAAAAGAATACAACCAAGGAACATGAAAAATAAGGAAAAATTGAATCTAATTAGTTGGGATTTGTACAATGGAAAAATGACACGTGATTCTTGATGTACTCGACTTCTCGAGGTCATGGTGAGACAACCAAAGTTTGGAAGATTGGATGGATAATTGATAGGTAGCTAATGAAGATTTAGGGGCTATGAATTGGTAGCATGAAATACTAAAAGAGGAGTTGCTCAAAGGGATAAACAATGGCTATGATCGGGTAGCGTGAATTCCCTACGGCTAGATTTGTTATTTTGATTTGGTTTCTAAACTACGTTGAAACTTCATTTTAAATAAATAAAGGAAATAAACTTAGTTTAAATAAAAGATGAGTGTGTTTAATATTTTAATTAACTAGATTCATTCCCAATTAATTAAATAAAACAAGATAAATATTTATTCTATTTGTTTGTATTCTAACAAGATTTTAAACAATAAATGAATTGAAAGAAATTAATTACAACAACTATATAATTTTTGTCTTTTCCAAAATTTAAATATAAATAAATAAATAAGATGTTATACTGAGACATAGGAAATGAATTATAATAAAATACTACTACTAATAAAATAAAATAAAATAGGGAATAGATGGATGTAGTTATTCCACTATTTCATGGTTGTATAACAAAGTTATTCTAAGAGAATGTACTTGAAAGTTAGTAATCTAACAAAGAAATATTTCTTCGACAAGACTTCTACCTCAAGTTCTTGGGAAGTGGAAAAATATTCTCAAAAGCAATTTCTTATTTACCCAACAACTTTCCCTGAAAGAGTGAATTTGAGGCACACGGATAATAAAAATGACTAAAAAAAGAATATGTTTGGAACTATTTATTCCTCCAACCTTCCTCCTGTGTAGATCCTCATGGATAATCAGGGAAGAGCATATCACTATTTCACCAATAAGAAGTGTATGTATAAGAAAAATGTTTAAGGTAAGAGGTTGTGTATGCAAGGAATACCTGGAAGTGAGAATAAGGTTGCACGCATTGTATAAGATCAGTCGATTGTGAAGAGCTACTTTTTGTCTGGGAAGGACTACCTGAGAAAGAACACAAGACCACAAGATAACATTAATAATATAGGTTGGTGGACTGCCTAGCGAGAACTAGATCTGGGAAGCGGGGTGCTTCCTAGAAGGTTGTCAATCCATGTTCAAATACAAATTAATGTAGAGAAATAACATGAAAGAAGGAAATCCTACTGTAGTTGTATGATTTAGGTGTCTCACACAAATACAATAAGCTAGATCTAATCTAATAATGAATACAAGACTCAATCTAGAAAGGCGGTTGCATCTCGGGGCTTGCAGTAGGGTATAGCAGAGGGTATTGGGGAGATATATGTGAAGTTTTGGGTGGTTTTGAGAGGTTTTGGGTGAGATTATAGGCTTTTTGTCTGGGGAAGAATATCAGGCATATATACCAATACTAGTTGGGTAACCGATGTCGGTAGTTGGATATAGTTAGTATCGGTTCACAAACCGATCATGGTAGGGGAAATTAGGTTCCAAGGTGAAAATAGGGTTGTTTGGGGTTCTATGTGATTACACAGAGTGTTAGGAAGGATTAGGTAGGGTGTTTGGATTTAGGTGCAAGTATAGAAGGGGTGAAGTGGATGGTTGGAAGGACAGAGAGGTTCAAACAAGAAGGTTGTTGAGTAGATGGGTGTAGGAGGTATACAAGAGAGAATAAATATGTAAAATAAAGGATTTAATACTAGAAGCTAATGAAACTTAACAACTAGATTAAAATACTTATCTGGAGATTGAAGGTTGATAGACAATGGTTGGTGGTAGGTGCTTGGAGAAGAAATAGGTCGTGACCCAATACATTAGCAATGAAGGCACGATGTTTCCTTATGTGAATGATCTGGGGCTCTGGTGCAACAGGTTGATTGCTAGTGAAGAGTGTGGGTGCTTAGTACTATGTTGGTCATCGGAATCTTGTTTTGAATGCCTGGATGCAAGAGCTAAGAATGCCAAAACTCAAAATCCAAGATGGAGGAACCCGAGAAAAGGGTTGGAATTTATTATTTAAAGAAACCGATGGCAGTTAGGTGACCAATGCCGACTAAGGAATAACTAACGTCAACTAGGGAGAAAAGGTCCTATTTTTCAAAAAATAGCCTTTTCTCTCCATTTTTGGTGTTGGTCAAGATTTTCATGGACTAGGAGTCTGGGTTGGTGCTAGATGAAGCGAGAAATTAGTAGGAGGGATAATAGGTAATGAATATTAGAGTTATAATGATTCTTAGTTAGTTAAGGGAATGGTGACTTAGTCTAGGTTAATAAATAGGCTTGGAATGGGTCCATGGTGAGTTAGAGAGGTGAGGTGGAGGGGTGAGGGAATTATTAACTTAATATGGGTAGTTAAATTAATAATAATGTGTGGAGGGGTCATGGTAAGGGGTATGTTAGTTGAAGGGGCCTAGAGGGTTACGACCCAATTTTGGGTGTCTACATTTTCCCCTTTTCATCATGTAGCTTGTGCTAATAAGCAATGATGATGAAAACAAGAAGTAGGTTGCCCCAGGTAAGGGTGGAGGTGATCCCCCTCAAACTAAGAACTGATCAAGTGGAAGGTTGAATCAATGATGGGTTTGATAAGGTGGTAGGTGATGAAAAATGGGGTAAGGTGTAGGTGTAGGTGTAAGTATATGTAATAGGTGTGATAAGGTGGAGGGAATAAAATGAACACACATGCTTAGAATGTAACAAGGTACTATGTTGAAGAGCACACAAACTCTACATTGTCAAAGGTTGATAGTTTATCTAAACAAGGGTGATGTGGTCCTAGGTATCCAAGGTATAGGAAGTTCTCCAGAAACACAATGGGTCAAGGTGTAGGAACAAGTATAGGTGTGTTCCAAAACACCAAAAGGTTTGGTCTAGTCGAGATAAACATTACAAAATAAGGCAAGGTAAGGTCGGGAGTAAAAACAACATAGGTATCATTATTGCAAGGTGGAGCAAGTAATAGATTTTGATTTTCAAATAAGCGGGGCTGGTTCGGTGAGGGTACACAAGTGAGGAAAACGTGCCCCAAAGTATCATTAGAGAGTTGGTGAGGTGGTGGGGGTTGGTAGATGGGTCTATAGGGATGTTTTAGGATTGTGGAAGCAAGGAAAAGGGACCCTCTAACAAATATTAGGTGAAAATGAGGTTATTGGGTCATTGGCGAGCATGAATGATTTCGGTTCATGGAGTATCGATACCATTTTGTGTCACCGATTCTAGTTAACTAGTGGTACGACTAGGTCATAATTACCAAGGAGAAAGTTAAAATGGAAAACCCACCCAAAAGTGAGTCATTTGTGTAATTTTTTGAGTTTGAAAATGATTTGGTGGAATACATTATTTGTGAGGAATATGATAGAGAGGTCAAGTAGGATGATTTGGCAAGAGATTAGTTATTGAGGAGTGAGTTCGTGGGGCCCAACAGAGCCAACTCGGTGAGTGTGATTGGTTTGGAGTTTGGAGAGGAAGTTGACATGGAAGAGGATGGGGAAGGCTCAATGGGGAATCCAGGTGTAGGCTCTAGAGGTTCGAGCATGGAAGCACCGACGAGTAGAGGTAGGATTCAACCCTACTTTATGGTTTTCATGAAGATTAGGGTAGGAAAATAGAAATTTTATTTTGTTGAAATTTGATGAAAATGGGGTGAAATTGGGTTGTGGGAGGGTGAAATTAGTTTAATTAGGGGTTAAAATGAACATTGGGGTAATTTGGGTAAGTGTGGGTGGGTAAAATAGGTAATTTTGTAAATTTTTGGGATTGGGGGTTGTGGGTGTTCGGTTTTGGGGCCTACCAAGAACAACACCATTCATTATCGGTTGATTTTGGTTATTGAATCGAAACGATGGGAAATGGGGACGAGAATTGTTAGGGTGGTGATCTTTGGTTAGGAAAGGTAGGGGTAGTTTTTATAAAAATGGGGTTTTTGGATGTCTAAGGCATAGTTATGTGAGATGTGGTTTCCAAAGTTGGTATAAGGTAGGTGTAGTCTTGGGAATACGTCCAAAAGAAAGTGGAACAAAGGTTTTAGGTAAATGATGATGCAATAGGATGAGTTTGGGAGGGGTGGGGAAGGGTAAGTTAGAAAGGTGAAATAGGTGAAATAGAAGTAAAAGTAGATGGTCTAGGTAAAACAAGGTAGATGGTGAGGCAACAACTAACGATGAAGGACTGACTGTCGTCCTTATTAGTACAGATGATGCCTAACATTCCATAGGAGTGGGTATGGATAGCACTGTTAGGAGGTACATGCGGATTTATAGAGATCACAACATGATGGTAGCCCTCATTGACAAATTGGATCTCGGCTACCAACACTTTTCATTTTCCGACGGTAGAGATGACCATCACACTTTGGAGGACATTTACAAGATTCTCGTGGTTGCCAATTTTTGGGGATCCATTATATTAGGTCTCATCGTCAGATGCAATGCATCACATGGCTATGGTATTTGTGCTAGCTATGGCAGAGTTGTCATATCATAGTGTCAGTATCAGTTATGAGGAGATGTATGTTGCATACCCTAAGGAGAACCAAGTAGTAGTGTTGATGATGGTTGGCATTGGTTTTTTTCCATTCTAGACTCAGAGGGTGGGAGGTTTCCACCGGATTTTATGGGGTTTTTAGAGGATATGGTGCTTGATTGGACTTGTTTTCATGGGTACTAACATACTTGGTACAGTTATACAAGGAGCTGTGGGCCTACAAGAGGATACATAGATATGGTATGTGTTGTACTTATTTGTTACATTGTTGGGCATACGAGCACATTGTGTGCCTACATCCACTTGGTCTACCATGAAAGGGGTGGGAGGTGGGTGTATACAGGGAGGGGTATATGTAGTGGATATGAGTTGGTGAGTAGGTGAGGGTTGATGGAGTGACTCATGATATATCATACTATCGAGAGGGTACTAGATAGTTTATCACTAGTAGAGATTTTATGGAGATTATACCTCACATATCCAATGTTTACCATCATGGAGGAGCTAGATGTTTTACAAATTCTTAGATGGATTGAGTTGTGCGGGGTGGGGAGCACCTGTAGAGTGTGTCGATGTTAGTTTTTCTTACAACAAGACGTGCCTCGCCATTCCCATAGTAATGCCAGAAGATGTGGAGATGCCATTACCTCTTCCACAACCGATAGATCCAACAGAGTGGAGAAGCAGTAGCCCATGACACGATAGATGACGTGGTATGCACAACAAGGTATAACAACACCAGCTAGGCTAGGAATGGTTGATTTGGGCACATTCATTAGTGAGTGAGATAGGCTACGAGAGGTAGGCCACAACACTATAGGCCCAAGTTACCACTTTTACAGTGCAAGTAGTCACACTATAGGAATATTTAGTGGCGGTGTAGACATAGGGCAGAGATGGGGGGTAGGTTGCAGACATTATAGGCCTAGCTAATTGCCTTGCAGGCATAGGTGGCCTCATTACAATAGAAGTTGGAAGTGACACATGTACATGTGGGTGTCTTGGGAAACATGGCTACCCCTCCTTCACCTATGAGGGCACATGATAGAGCCTGGGTATAGGGAAAAGTTCTATTAGGATAGGTGTAGGCACCGGGATAGGGTCCATGATCCCAGATATAGGAACATGGACCACTATTTTTGGGATAGGGTCCATAGATAGGTGTTAGAGTGATGGCACCTCCACAAGTGATATCTATGGAAAGATACAGAAAGGTTTTGGCGGAGGCCGGATATTATGATTATCAGACACAGAGAGTATTATTCCTTTTATCAACTATGCTACTTACATAGCTCAAGAGGAAGCCAGTGAGAGGTCCAACTAATAGACCCATAGTGCCAAAGAGTAGTTTAGGGATCCACAGGTCTCATGGGAAGGGCCGGCGGGGAGGTTACAAGTTCACGGAGATAGAGGCCAGGTGAGGGGACAAGAGAGAGTGGCTGTAGAAAAGACAATATATTTCTAAGGAGAAGAAAAATAAAGAATGTGTGTGTGGGAACAAGGCACATTTGAAGGCACGAAATGCTAGGAAAGGAAATGAGCATGAGGACAGGTTTGATTTGGGACTTAGCTATTTTCACGGATACAGGATACTTTTTGAGATAGTGTGTGGAACACACATTGGGATGGAGACTTGCATAACTTGCAAATGGTATTTAGGGAATGAGCAAGCTGATAAGCGCCATGCCCGAGCTCAATTTGATAATAGGATTAATTCTTCTAGTTAACTATAGAATGTCTATTATTAGTGCACTTGAATGTATGCATGTTATGGAAAAGGTGCATGACTATTATCAGCATGTGACCTATTTTGGGAGGTGTGTAGGTGGTGAAGGGA
Source organism: Taxus wallichiana var. yunnanensis (assembly GCA_018340775.1). NCBI lineage: Eukaryota > Viridiplantae > Streptophyta > Pinopsida > Cupressales > Taxaceae > Taxus > Taxus wallichiana. Next base: position 689,073,416 of record CM031242.1, on the reverse strand, counting down.
AAGTCCCCACCCATATAAGTATGTATTTAACTATGTAGTTTAGCAGTGGTGAATTATTGTAGAGTTATGATTGATGCGACCTAGAATTTACCAAGAATAACCGGTGCATGGTGGCACATCACTCCTCTGATCGAGCACTCACCCAAAGTGCACAAAGGTACAGGCCCCTCCTTAGATTTGTTTTCGCATGATGTGAACAAGATGAAGATTTAATGCATTTAGATCCATAAACGAGTATAACATTTCCACATAGCGACTTCTAGGTATAGATCTAAAAAATAATAAATTAAGCAATAGATATAACAAAGTCAACCATGTAAGAACTAGTTTCAGTCATGTTAACACCATTATTCACCCAATACACTCCATTATATTAAAACACAATAAACACAAAAGCTTCTTACAATAAGTATTATCATAAGTTCATGCATGCATATGATCGACAACATAAATCCACAATATCTCATACATGTACTCTCTAATATACACATATTACTACATATTTATAAGGGTGGGAATTTCCTTCACTACTTACATAATTCCCAAAATAGGTCGCATGCTGAAAATAGCCATGCACCTTTACAATAATAGACACACATGCAAGTGCGCTAATAATAGATATCTTCTAGATAATTGGCAGTGGTAATCCTATTATTAACTTGAACTCATGCAAAGTGCTTAGTAGACACTCTTCCAAAAATAGCATTTGCGTGCCACGCAAGTTTCCTTCTAGTTATGTGTCTCACACACTATCTCCAAAAATATCCCATAACCATAAAATGGCTAAGTCTAGGTTCATTTTTTCATTCACATGCGCTTCCTTCTCTATCCTTCCACGCCTTCAAATCTGCCTTACTTACCCCCGCGCAAATATTCTATGTGGATTCTCCTTAGTTTCATACTTCGTCTACTCGACATTACCCCACACTAAACTGCATTGCCACCTCGACAATGGTTGCTTTTTGATATCTAAAGAATAAAGAATGGGAATGGAAGGAAATTAAAGAATTACTATACAAAGAATGAAATTTTACCCTGCAATATCCTTTGTTTCAACTGGAAGAATTAACTCGGATATTCTTCTTTGATTTCAGCCTCTAAGGTTTGTCAATCACTTAGCGTGACTTCTATCTTTTCTAGAATATTTAATGCAATATAATCTAACTCATCTTGTGCAATATCTTCCTTCTCATTTTGTAATACTATAACAATGTTGGACATTGTAGTCACCCTTCCTTCCAGAAGATCCATCTTTTGTGTTATAAGCTTCCCAATTTCATCTAGCCTTTCCTTATGGGGGTCTTGGGCTACTGCAAGGGCCTTGCACTTTTTCTTAACTAGTGCCAATCTCTCTGTGTGCCCCAAATTCTCATCCTTGATTGCCTTCAAGAGTTCATTGTCTTCTACCATTGTTCCGATTCTGATTACTACTTACAGGAGCTGTAAAAATATTCAAATCCTGGTCTGACTTCTTCAACTCTTCCTACAAGTTTTGGAGCAATGCCTCATAAGATGAAATATTTCTAACCACTTAAGCCCTTACTCTCTTTGCTTCCTTCTTAGGGTCATTTGGCACTAGAACCAAATAGGTCCATCCTCAAGCACCTATAGACACTAAAATTAGGTCACACTCCCCTTGGTCCCTCGTCAAATAAAACACCTTGAACACGTTCACCTAACCATGGCCCCTTTCATCCCACACTAATATTAATTTAATTAATTTAATAGCCTCACAATATTTATTATTTAAATATCCTAATTGGGATAATGCCCACATATACACCTCATCCAGCCACCTCACCCTAAGACCTATTCTTAGTAAGTTGTCATAACTAACTAAGACCTACCCAAACCCTAAAAATAAAAGCCTACATTCCCTCTAACCATATTCTCGTATGTTAAAGGGAAGCTTCCATGCTAATCCACGGGGTAAAAACAAAACAAGAGCCTAGAAATTCAAGGGGATCTCGCCTAGTTTAGTAAACCTAGAAAATCTCGCCCCTAAGCGACGCCGGTTACCCTTAACCACCGCCAATTAAGCCGGAACCACTGTTGGTTACCATTTAACCCCCAAAACAACCTTATTTCGAGGTTGGCACATTTCTGGGAGATAATCACATCTTTTGAGAACAAGTGACGAAGCGGGTGAGTCTGCATACAAGAAGAACCAACATTAGTATACACATCAGAGCATCCATAGCTAGCACTGAAGCAATCACACAACCATCTGCCTTCACGGGAGCATCCAGGGAAGTGCCAACACTACATCAAGTTCATTCCATTTGATCACCCACCATTACCAACTAGGCATCAAGCTCATATAAACAGTAAGTTTTGTTAACCAACACTTATCCATTTATCATTTGGTAGATCCTTTTACATCTGTTACTAGTTTCTACTTTCATTTCCATTCCCCATCATTTACCTCCATGCAAACTTGACCATATTTTTATCCACACCCTTACATTGCCCATACATGGACCTTAATCATTCCTATGCATACCTCAGATCCATAAGAATCTTGTCATTTCCTTCTATCTTCATCAACCTCATGTCTATCACCCAACCAAGTTTTTATTGAGTTTTCCTGTACCCTAAATGTATCGACACCGGTTACCCCCAACCATTACCTGTTACCCTAAACTAATACCAGTCATACCAGACCGACGTCGATCTTTGTGTCTTTTACCAGAAACCAAGAACAAAGCTCCTAAACTTCCACCAAATACCCAAAACTACCAGAATCTTACCCTGACCAATACCAATACCTTAACAGTGACCTTGACCTTTAGATTCAATCATATCCTATCCTATTGTGAATGAATTTTCTTATTGTAGATGAATGAGATACCTAAATCATTTTAACTACAATAGGATTTCCTTTATTTCTTGCATTAATTTTCTTTAAATAGTGGATTAATGAACCTATCTAGGAAGTATCACACTTCCCGGATCTAGCACATGCTAGGTAGTCCACTGCATATATTGTTTAACTTTTATTTGGTGGTCTTGTGTTCCATTTTAGGTAGTTCCTCCAAGAAAAAGGAAGCTCTCACAATCAGTTGTGGATTCAGAAGTCATACGCGTGCAACAACCTACAACCAACATTTCAATAGGTATTCCTCCTAACCCATTACCCTTATTTGTTTCATCAACATTCGAAGAAACACTCTAGAATCAGGTGAAACATTTTGGCACACTCGGTGGGACCCATTCGGGGTTCTTTGCATTCTTTCATTTCTAGGTGAAAACATTGTATGTTTGTTTCTTTTCTAAAAAGTTCTTACATTAAACTTTCTCCCTGGAATCTTCTTCTCTTCTATTGTCTAAAAGCAATCATATTTTGGTGCTTAAAACAAACATTTCTTCCCTTTCATTAGTATCGCATTAGTGAAAGAGCATCCCTTCTCCTGTTCATCTATTTGTGGCATCAAATTCTACATTTGATTTGGGTTTAAAAATCATTGCATTTCATTCTACTTTTCTGCATTAGCTCACATTAATTGAGGGACAACCTATATGCTGGAAGTCATTCCTAGCTGATGGTTGACAAACAAATGTAGAAAAGCACCTTCTTTCTTTTTCTCTCTCGAGTCTTACCCAAACATCACAAATTCAAAATATATACACATTCTTAAACAACATCTCACTTGGAAGAAGTTGTAGGTGATCACATGATCATGACAAGTGGGCACCCCCCATTGGTTATCTCTATCCGAGTACCCCATCGAGGATTGCCCGCCCCACCATAACATACCTGAAACCTCTCCTATAGATATCCTTCTTTGTAGGAAGCCATCCTCACCAAAAAACTCTATTCTATAGTTCATGAGTCAGTCCTTAAAATAGCATAAGCTAAACAAACATAATAGAAAAGGCACTCTTAGGATCGTATTTTTCTTAGTGTTTTCTGTTTGGCTTACATTTTGAGGTGAGAGGTCACGCTCTTCATTTTTCTTATTTCTCCTTGCACACTCCTCATCATAGTTGGTGTATTCCAACTTCATCTGAGTGTGCCTGGACCATATTCTCATCATTCTCAAGATTTTGGGTTTGATTCCACATTAATTTTAACTCACAACCACATTTTTCTTCATCACTGTTTCAATTTCACAAGTAACTTAAAGGTGTTGGTCCATCGACCGTCATCAATTACCCTTTGTCGTCATTAGTTCATCAAATTTTTTTCAATGTTCTTTTTGTTAACCAACCCAAAAAGGACACCTATTCCCCTTCATTAGTTGTTTAGAGTCTGTCACTCTTATCATATCCATTGACCTGGTAAGTCTCATCAGTATTTGGCATACCTGATAAATTTGGCCTTATACCTTGTTTTTAACCAACTATCCACTTTCCATAGTGACCGGAAGCAATTACCTATGACCGGCGTCAGTTTAACCTAACTAGCATCAGTTAGCCTGTGTCATTTTCCAGCTAACATTTTAATCCCAATTCACCTACCACCACCTATTTATCCTACGTCTTTGTATTTTATGTGTCATTTATAAAAAGTTAGTCTTACCACGTTAGTACCTGTTCATATGGTGCGGCGTGTCGATAAGCAAGTGCCCTTGTATTCCACACTAGTTGTCAACCACTCCCACCTAGCCCTTCACCACATTCCATTTTACCACCAGCCATGGAACCTATCCAACCTATCTCTATCTCTACCAGAGACAAGGAGTTCTTATGACTCCTTGACCAAAATCCTACCACCTTACAATTTTACCTTTCCCACTCATCCACTCGAGATGGCTCGGGTCAGTTGATATATGGAATGCCCATATCTATCCCCCGACACTCGTTTCCACTCCTACGTCAGCCCCATCTAGCTTCGTGATTCCCGCATCTACCTTACCCCAGTCATTTCACAGCTAGGCCCTATTCACACTATGCCACATCTGCTACACATTCATTGCACCCGCCACATCCACTATACCTTCACCAACCACCTAGAACACAACCTCATCTACACCTATTGTCTTGTATATACCCATAGCTACACAACCACCCCTAGTGTCGGTGACCCCTATCCCTTTTCAAAACGTTGTCTTTCTATTCCATAATCTTTAGCCCCCATTGCCACTAGGGTTACCATGACCCTTCCACCTCCATATACATACTATCAGTAGCCTCTGTTTCATCTATTATTCACTTTGGGTATGTACCCCTATTTCACTGCCTTCTTTCAGATCTACCTATACAAAAACACCATATACTAGAATTCCACCCTCATTATATGCCCAACACCAACCCTCTTATGCTACAAGAGTCACCCATCCATCACAACCTACCAACGACCTAATTAAGTTAATGATGGACAAGATGTAGACATTGGAGGCATCGGTTTCTAGCTCCCGCAACACTCTCACCTACGATGAGATTTTTAATGAGCCTATACATCCATCCATTCCTATCCATCCATATCCCATGCATTGGGAAATGCCTAAATTTAACCATTTCAATAGAAAAGAAGACCGCAACAAAATTTGTGGTCTTTCAAACACGGGTGTTATCTGATCACCCATGATGATGCTTTTCTCCTGAGGACCTTTCCCATGTCTCTGACTGGGCCTGTGTTAGATTGGTATAGTGGGTTACCTAGACACTCTATATTCTCATTTAATCAAGTAGCCCAAGCCTTCTTAGATCACTTCTCCATTAATATCGTTAAGAAGGTTCCCATGAGTGACCTATACTCTATGCATCAGTATGATGATGAATCTATCATAGATTTTGTTGCTCGTTGGCATAGCTTGATCAATCAACTCACATTCCAACTACCACAAACCAAACTCATCGAACTCTTCACATGGGCTTGTGCTAGGCATATCTCACCGACCCTATAGGTCCAAACTTTCCGAACCTTTGATGAAGCATTCACCATGGCATGAAAGCTAGAGATTTGGGCCATTGAAGAGAAGAAAATCTAATTACGTAATAAGAACTCGGAATTTAAGTCGAATGATACCTCTTCTTCTTCAAAACCCCATAATAATTATTCAAAAGCTAATGGAACTACTAACGTAGTGGTACTCAAAGCTGGCCTAGCTCATCCATCAAATCAAGCTAGCCCCTCATCTAATCTCTCACCCATTCAGACTTTTCAATTCAGACGGGAACAATGGAAATATACCCCAATTAGGGAACCTTATTCTTTTATCTTGGAGAAGCTCATCAAAGTTGGGGCCATCACCCTTCCTCCCGTGAAACCACACACTGGTTTTGACCTACTCACCCCACACCCGTGTGGTATAAAGAGCATGACTTCTACAACTACCATCGAGTAAAGGGTCATAGTGATGGAAATTGCATCACCTTCAAAAACATTGTCCAAGAAATGCTCAAGAAAGGCAAGCTAACCTTGGATAATCCTAATGCACCTACCAATCAAAACCTACATATCTTCAAGAAACCCTTTCCTAATCATGCCCCTTCTTCTGATCAAATTGGAGAGACTTCAACTCATGATAGCCATACCCACGAGGTCCATGCTATTTTCAGTGATACACCTGATGCTGCCCAATTACCTCATATTCCTTCCATAGAGGAAATTCTAGCCCAAAGTCCTCCTTCTGCATTGGAACCCACCTCACCTATTCCTCCACCCATAGAGGAACACCTTTCACCTCCTTCATCACCGTGGAGGAGCCTTCCATTAATATCAAGACTATTTCACCTTTGGCTTCTCCACCTAGAGAGTCATCACCCATGATACTTCTCAACCATGGAGGATATGTGTTTATCTCTTCCACCCAAGAGTACCCACCATCTCCTCCACCCATAAAAGAGCACCCATCATCTCCTCCACCTATCAAATATCTAGTAGAAATTCCTTTATCTTTAGATGACCATTCTCCATTAGTTACCCAAGATCCTATAGACTTATTTTCGGCTCTCTTACCCACAGAAGCTGAAGCTAGAAAATTCCCCATCTCTAAGACAAATTTTATGGGAATTTCCATTAGGTCCTCATCAACCTCACCTATAGACGTTCCATTCTCACACTTAGCCGATCACTTAGATTATGTGGATAGAGCCTTACTTTGGGGGCACCTTTTGCTTCCTGTCTCAACACAAATGTAGATGTAACTTGCTGACACTTCCACTATCTACCCAAAGATATTTCAGCCAATTGAACCAAACACAACCTCCTCTATCACAACTTCTTCCACGACACCCATCATAGCTCAACACACACCCTTACCCATAACCCAACATACACCTAAATCCAAACCCACACCTACATCATCTTCCTCGACTAAACCTATTACTACCTTAGGGGTCACCCCAACCACCAACCTTATTCATCCACCTATCAAACTAGATTTAGCTACATCCTCCAAAGTCAACACCAAACCTACTCGACACCCAAACAGAAGAACCAAGCCCATAGAACTCATACCCGGCCACCAATCACACCTTCTTCACCTTCACCCTCTTCATCTGTCTTAGGACCTCATCCTTCTAACATGGTTAAGAAACCTCCACCCGTCAGTAAACCAAAAACACAACAGCCCATTCCTTCCTCACAACCTCTAACATACCCAAGCGCTCAACACGACTTACACCCACACCTACAACATCTTTACCACCCATTCCTCCAATACCATCGGTTACTTCTTCACTACCCACGACATTTCAATCTCTTTCCCTCACACCCCTTGCACGACCCGCGTCATCTACCTTCACAGCACCTCTGTTATCCCCATGGGTAACTCGCCCTCTTCCCCATCCACTTTTCCCTCTAGATCTCATACACCCATATCACCTTTACCCAAGAAGGTGCAACCCAAAGACAAAAATATGCTACCCTCCAATAAGGTAGTCAAAACAACCATACACCCTCCTGCCAGTTCATCTACCATACCCCTACCGAAGCAAATACGACTAATACCCAAGACCACACCAACACCCTGTTGGTCACCAAATAGGACTTTACGAAGAGCAATAGTCGGGGGGACAAGAAGTCCTCCTCTTTAATGGGAGAGGTTCCCTTATTCGAAACAAACCTATTTACAAATATACAAAACATGATTTGGATCGGTTAAACTTGGATATTACGAAAGTGTTTTTTATAAAGATTACAAAAGGGTGAGGAATGAGAGTACGGGAATGAGCAGAAAGGCAACATGCAAAATTATAGATAATAGAGTAAGTAATTCTTTATGTATGCGAATTTACATTGAATTGAAACAAGATCATTTGTATCATATAAATAAGATGGAATTTAAAGACACAAAGTTCTCTGATTCATTAATCAAGGACACAAAGTTCCTTCTTGGTTATACAAGATCACCATGCTTGCAAAATTGGAGAGTATGCAATCAGCAAAGACTAACAAACCAGAGACAAATGATCTTCACGAAAAATAAATGAAAGCTTAGGGTAATGAGATGATGGAGGATAGACAAAGAATGGAAATTCCATCGTATTGATTTCTTTATGATCTATTTACACTTTAAAGGAAAATAAACCAAGTTCTTCCTCCTTTCAAAATGGCGTGGAGAGGCCATTATATAGCTTCAAAACATTTACTCTTTGAACTACTTCTTTTAACTAAAGATTAGTTAAGGATTGCCAATCAATGATACCTCAACTAATTAATGATGAATTTGAGAAAAGAATTAAGAGAAGAGAAGAAAACGGGGAAGAAGACATACACCAAATAAGATCGGGAGGGACCCACCGACTTCAAAAAAGTGCCGCCCGAATTTGTCATTTGCCTTGATTAAACAGGCCTGTGCTTGATCTGTGAAACAACTATGGCATTATCCATCTCTAGGATCCTCGGTGTAGTGAAATAATGGTGGTGAGATCTAGCTTCCAGCGATGAGTTCCCCGTGTACATTGGTTAATTCACTTGAATGGGGTCAAAGTGAGCTCCGCGTGAAAGCTGTATGTGCAAGACATTGCACCAAGATTGGGAAACCTCCAAAGTAAAAAGCCAAAACTGCTATCGTGAATCATCTGCGCCATTGGTGTGGGGTTTGCGTCTGCCATCCTTGCCCAAAATTTGAAATCAAGATGACGAGCCTCACTTTGCCCCCAATATTGTGAGCAGCGGCAGACTCAAGTGGCGAGATTTGCTCCGTCCCTGAAACTTGATCTATATTGATAGTAACTCGGAGGACGAGCCGCAAACCGGACTCGGGAAGGAATTACACGGAGAAAGGGGATACATGCGCGAGTTTATATTAAATTAAGGGTCCGAGCGAAAAGGATAGCATTGGGACGGTAAGTGAAAAATGCAAAGGGGGTATGCTCGTTATATAGCTGATTAGGAGAAAGAAATACAATGAATGTGCATTTAATACATACCTACCAATTTGAATAAGCTTGATATTCGGGTAGAGCGGGAAAAATAAGCACGAATGACACTTGGTTCATTTGGGACATGTGAGACGCGAATGCGCGAAACACGCGGCTCGGCCGATTCGGGCGAAGCGAGGAAAAGATGCACAAATTCCTTTTGGGACATGCGGGACAAAAGGGCGCGAAACACGCGACTCGGCCGGATCGTGCGAAAAGGTGACAATGGGTCCGGAAAAGTTTGGGACATTTGGGGACATGCATATGACTGCGAAGTATGCGGTTCGTGTGAGCTTTATTAGAAAATGGAACAAACTTGCACAATTCCTTTTGGGACATTTGGAACATGAAAGTGCGAAGTACGCGATTCGGGTATTTCGGCCGAAAATGGAACAACTTGCACAATATGACTTGGGACATTTGGGACAAAAAGTTCTGACGGGCCCAAAAAAGACAAAACTGGGAAATGCCGATGGGGAATAGAGTGCACTTTTGAACTTGGGACACGCAGAACAAAATGTAGAACGGGAATCGAAAAACACACAAAATGACCCAAAACGTAGATTTTCTCAATTTCACGAGTAGATGATACATTAGAGAAGACACTTGAACTCAAAATTTTGAATTTTTACTTTCATAAGAGCAGGGAATTTTGAGTGGACAACACACCCAAAACCATAGCTCGACCCACTCCCCCTCCTACAAAAATCGTTCCTCAACAGTCAGCCACACCTACGCCCAAACCCACTTTCACTTCCCATTGTGATCCACTAGTAGGGTCTTATGCCAAAATCTTAACCAACCTCCTTGATAATTATGTCATCACATTACCACTATTCAGACCTAGTGACCCTCTCAAACCCAAGCCAAAAGGGTTTGATGACACTAAAATTTTCACCTACCATCATGTGCCAAGGCGTGATGTGGAAAACTGCAAGGCTTTGAAAACTATCTTTATCTAGTTGTGTCCTCCTAAAGAAAACTTTGATGATGATGACCTTCTTGATGAGGACCCCATTTCACCAACACCCATTCCCAGTGGCTCTTCCCTCTCGACCTACTCAATGACTGAACCTTTACCTTCATGACTCCTAGAACCACTTCCAAGATTTGAAATTAACATGGTTTGTATCAATGATCTCACCAAACCTCCACTTAAATGTTGATGTGTCCAGCTCATCCCACAAAGTTCCTTTCCGCCACTGGTATTTTTCCCTGCATGTCGCTATACATTTCATGGCTCACCTACCTCACCTACCTCCCCACCTCAGATCAACATGATCCACGTTGTTACCCATGCTCAGAAGGACAAAGGCAAGGAAAAGGCAACTGACTCACCAACCAATCCTATACCCAACATACCATCTGCACCCACACCTAAAATCACTATCCGCGGCCCCACATATCCTATTTCTAATGGGGTCACACACACGCATGATGCTCAAAAAACTACACCAATCCCCCCTCAAAATGTCCTTATATGACCTCATCCAAACCTCAAAATCCCATCGTCAAGCTCTCATGGAAGTCCTACAATCTATTGAGGTTTTACCCAATGACCCTACACCCATAGCCTCCATCATCATGCCCCATCATGTAGCCTCTCTCACCAAATTACCACCTTTATCCACACCTCCACCTACTCATCAAGTAGCCTCCCTTAGCTTCTTAGAGGAAGAGATGCACCGCACCAAATAGATGATCCAGACCTAACTCTCTTCATCTCTGTCCACATTGATGATATACGTGTATGGCATGTCATGATTGATGGGGGCGCTAGCATTAATATCATTTCATCCCATGCATTCTCTCAAATATGCATACCCAACAATTGCATGCATAAACATCCTGTCATGTTGCATTCATTCAATGACGCTATCACCTCTACACTAGGCACTGTCATCCTCCATGTTCATGTGGGCCCCCACACTATTTTAGAGTTATTTTATATCTTGGAGGGGGAATTTCAATATAACTTGTTGCTTGGCAGACCCTGGATTTGTGTCATGGGTTGTGTTCCTTCCACTTTGCATTTGTGTAAAGCTTGAGCATGAAGGACACACCTATACTATTCCATCTGATCCATCACCTTTTAAAACATACAACATGCTTTACCAAACCAATGACATGCTTATACCCATTAAGGCATCCACCTCCATGACCACTACCACTTCACTACCTCACCTCCGCTCACGGTCCACTACCTCAACCGCACATACCTCCTCCATTCCTACCGCTGCCATAACCTCTACGGCCGACCCATTAGCCTCCCAATCCATTAGCTCCACCTCCACTTGACCTCTAAAACATCTCATCTATTCTAGCTACCCACATACCAACCACCGATCCTTGGAAGGCATTTTTCAACGCCTCACTCTGGGGGAGTATCACCTTTATAGTGTCAACACATTTCTTACTCCATAAGAGTATGGAATTCTTCACCTACATCCTCACTATGATCACCATATAGGAGAGTGCCTCTTTTATGGTCCTCCCTGCCTTCGTACCAATCTCACTTATGGGGGACTTGATACTACAACTTAAACACCCAAACCACTGTCACAAACCCCCCCATTTTTTGATGACTTCCAGTCACTCACCAATCACTTTTTTGCCCACACCTTCCTACACCGATGTGCGTGGAAGGGTTTTGGCTTTGGATTTTACAAGCAAGGCCGCCATACTGTTATTCCATGTACTACCCGTAAACATAACGACTGTAGTGGTATCAGCTTTTCTTTGAACCACCTACTAAGCATGCCTGCATTAAACTCATCAAGGACATCAACCCTTCTCACCTTCTTCACAACAATCACCACCTTCACCGACGGAGTTGATGGATCCGAATCCATCCCTCCTACTAGCTTTTTTTTCATAAACACCATCTCCTTAGGGCCTCTGACTTATCAATGCGAGGGCAAGGCTCCTTCCTCTCTTCCCTTCATGTACCCTCAAATGGTCGATGACGATACACCTTCGATTAACATCGTTCAATTTCAGGATGATGAATATATACTCACCTACCTTAGTGCAAGAAGACTCATATATTCATCATCGGAATTACCCTCGAGATGTAAACCATGTTGAATGAATCAACTATCGAGATCAACATTCATACTCAGGATGAACCACACATCCTAAATATTGGTCAATCTTTAGATGTTGCTTAAGCAGGAAGCCATCACTTCTTTTCTCAAAGATCATAACCATGTGTTTGCTTGGTCTTATGTAGATATGCCGGTATTGACCCCACCATAGTGGTCCATAATATCATAACCATTCCCGATGCCAAGCTCATCAAACAAAAGTTGAGGAAAATGCACCCTCGCATTGCCCTTCTTGTCAAAGAAGAACTTCAGCACCTTCTTTCGGTTTCCTTCATATTACCCATTGATTATCCTCATTGGATTTCTAACATTGTCCCTATCACCAAGGTGACATGGGGACTCTACATTTGCACGGATTTTCGTGACCTCAATCTAGCTTGCCCAAAAGATGACTTTCCTCTACCTGGTATTGACCAACTGGTTAACCTTACCGTTGGTCACGAGATGTTATCAATCATGGATGGCTTCTTGGGTTATAACCAAATCTTACTTGCCCCAGAGGATCAACACAAAATTGCATTCATCACCCCTTGGGGGAAATTCTACTATCGAGTCATGCCTTTTGACCTTAAAAATGTTGGGCCATGACTTGACATCTTCCATGACATCATGCATCATGTATTGGAAGATTACATGGACGACCTTCTTGCCAAATCTAAACACCACTCCAAGCACCTTGTCATCCTCAAAACCATCTTTTACCGCCTCATTAAATATTGTGTTCACCTTCAGCCCAAGAAGTGTGTCTTCATGGTCCTCTCAGGAAAAATCTTGGGATTTATCGTTTTCCCTATGTGGTATAGAAGTTGACCCTGCTAAAGTCAAGGCCATTCTAGAAATTCCTCCACCCACTAACCTTAGGCAACTCTATAGCCTGCAAGGTAAGTTGTAGTTTATTCGTCGTTTCATTTCACAATTGTCTGATCGGTGTCAACCATTTCATCACCTTCTCAAGAAGGATGTCTCCTTTAAATGGGATGAGTATTTCCACAAAGCTTTTGAGGCCTTAAAACAATACCTTCTTCAACCCCCATACTCATTCCACCTAAAGACGATCAACCTTTCTACCTATACATCTCAGCTACCGATCACTCTTTGGGGGCCATGCTCACTCATCACGATGAACAACATAGGGAGTAGGTGGTTTATTACATAAGCCATACTCTTTTGGACTACAAAACCCGATACACCCATCCCAAAAAAATTTCTTAGCCTTAGTTTTCATCACCACAAAACTCTGCCATTAACTACTCAACAACAACCTATGTTGTGACCAACACCGAACCCTTACACTTCATGTATGCCAAAAATTATCAAAATCAGCGTGTCGCATGCTCGCTTATGCTTTTGGCTGACCTCAATGTTGAATCCATTCATCAAAAGTCCATCAAGAGCCAAGCTATCACCGACCAATTAGCTGACGCACCTATTTCTGGGGATTAACCCTGTAATTTTGAATTTCCAGATGAGTCAATTACTACCCTTTCCTTGGGCAAACCCGCTTACCAAATGACACTCTTCTTTGATGGTTCTAAGTTTCCGTGGGGGGGGTGGTTTATCCTCATTCTCGCTTGGTGGTGAACCCATGCCTTTGTCTTTCAAACTCAATTTTGATTATACAAACAAAAATTTTGAATACAAAGCACTCATATTAGGTCTCCAAGTTGCCTATGCCCTAGATGTCAAATCAATCAACATCTTTGGTGATTCTCAATTGGTCATAAACCAAGTGAATGGTATATACCAATGTCATAATGAGATACTTCAAAAGTATAAACATCATGTAGACATAATTTTGACCACCTTTTACGATTACGCCCTTTAAATTGTCCCCCGTTCAACCAACAAATTTGTAGATACCATGGCCTACTTGGCTTCTCAAATACCGCTTCACCTGCCGATTCTAAAATCTTTGCCACCGTATAATGACTCTAATCACCCTCTTATTTACCTCATAATTTTTACTCCATCAAAACCATCACCCTGGACCCAAGAGACCTTTGGTATAAACAATACTCTAACTATCTTTCTCTCTCCATCTTACCTCATGATCTCACCCGTAATGGACAACACGCCTTCCTTAAAAAGGTCTCTCATTACATCATCATGGGGATCCTCCTCTATAAGTGTGACTTTAATGGTATTCTCTTGCGATGCCTCACAAGTTCTGAAATTCCTTATACCATTAAGGAAGTTCATGATGGCATATGTGGAGGTCACTTGATGGCCTTGTTATTGCTAAGGGTATTCTTCACCTAGGATATTCTTTGGATGAACCTTAACCATGATCGTTATGACTACGTTAAGAATTGTGTAAAATTCCAACAACATGCCAACCTTCATCATACACCCAGTCATGCCTTACAGGTCACCCGTGACCTTTGGCCCTTCTCTCAATGGGGTTTGGATCTTATCGGAGAGATCAATCCCCATTCTTCCCAATGCCATCAATGGATCATCACCGCTACTGAATACTACACAAAATGGGTTAAAGCCATACCACTCATCTCCACAAAAGCTAAGAAAATATGTGAGTTCATCAATCATCACATCATTTGTCGCTTTGGTGTTCCTCATCGCCTCATCACTGATAATGGAAAAAAATTCAAAAATAAAACATTGCAAAAACTTTACGACGCCTTTGGCATTTAGCTAAGTTTCTCATCACCTTATTACCCACAGACCAATGGCCAAGCCGAATCCACTAACAAAACCTTGAACAAAATTCTCATGAAAGTGGTTAATGATACTGGGAAGGACTGACATACGCACATTCCTTTTGCCCTGTGGGCATACCACACTAGTATTCACACTTCCACTGCTGCTACACCTTTTTCTCGGTCTCTGATGCGGAGGTTGTTCGACTCTCGAAGTCCATATCACCTCACTCCACATTTCTCTCCATGATATGCTCAATGATGATGAATTTTGTCAGGACCGTTTAGCACAACTTGAGTTATTAGATGAACATCATCTTAACACTCTTGACCACCTTCAAGTTTACCAAAAATGTATCAAACATGCCTATGATAAACATGTCCATGAATGAACCTTTCACGTTGGTGATCTCGTCCTAAAAGAAAATCAACATGTAACTAAAGCAGAAAAAAGTAAACGGGAAAATTTTCTCCTAATTGGCTTGGACCATACATCATGACCCATACTTACGGATCAGGTGTTTATCATTTATCTTCACTCGATGGTAAACCTGAACCTAAGCCCCTTAATGCCTTGCATATTTGACCATTCTACTATTGAATTTTAGTCCTACCTCACTTTTTTCCTTTTCCATGCTCATCCCTTGAGCGCTATCCACTTCCTATGCCATCACCAATGATTAAATAAGAATCATGTGCGTACCCATCACCTTTTGTCTTCTCTTAAATATGTGTACCATGACACTGCACATAGCATGATTCTCATGGATACTTTTCATCTACCTTTAGATGAGATCCCATGGTCATTTCACCCTACTTCTGAACAAGAATCCTATTCTTCACCTTGGTCTTGTCCATGACTTCAAATCCCTCACATGGGATCCAACTCCTTGAGTCAAACTTCTAATAAAAAGATGACTCCCTCAAAAGGACATCTTCCTCTCTGTAATCACTGCTATAAATAGACTGCTCCCTCAAAGGACAGCTATGTAAAGCTCTTTCAAAAAAAAAAGTGAGAGAATCTGAAGCTTCCCGCATCGATCAGCTTCACAAAGACCTCAAGGAGTTAATTTCCTCATCCCATATAGAATTCCTACATCAATCAGTCTATCTCAAATATCAGTCAACATAGAAAGCCTTTTAGTCATGGACTTTCCCATTGTGACCTTAGATCTCTTGCCCAAAGAGCATGCTACCTCATACCATATAAAAATTAACCACCTTTCACCCCTCTCACCATTTGCACTCCCATTTCCTACCGCCTCAAGGGACCTCTTGGAAACCATGACATTTGGTGATCATGTGACTAATTTTCACCCTTAGAATAATCAATCATGCAATGTCTTTAGGGTCTTACATTCATCACCTCCTCCAAGGTATGACCTACTCGTTATGATCCTCGCCAATCAGGTGGATTTCTTCCCCCTCTTATCTTTTAACCTTCTTTATTACGTATTGATTACCTTATACAGGACTTGGTCCTCGACGCTTACCTTTGGGGTAATATTCTTCTTCTACCACCATCAAAATCACCTATACCAAATTGCCCATAACTCATCCACACCTAACAAACCTAAACTCAAATCATGCCTAAAACCTACCAACTCATTCTCATACCTCCTCATATTCTTCCCTAGCTTATGGGAGAGCTACATCGTCTTGAGGTCCCTTTTTACTGGGACTATATAGGCAGTACACTCATGGGCATGGGGCCCTTAGAGGTAGCTTGGCCACTCTCTATCCTAACACATTCATCTTTCATCTTCCTAAATCACATTCTACCCTACTTAGTTTCCTTTTTATATCAAAAATTGGAAATTAAACCAAACAAACAACAAGTTGCTTGACATTTTTATCATCATCACAACATACACTTATTAGGACTACCATTTCTTTACCAACATCATGCATGTATTATAAAGCATCTTAAACATGACCCATATCATCATTCATTGTACAAATTAATTAATCACAACCTCAACCAACCTAACTCAATCCATGCCTACAATTTTAACTCAACCATGCCCATGACCTAACTCAACCATGCCTAACACGAACCTGACTCAACCATGCCTATGACATGACTCCATCATGCCTAACACGAACCTGACTCAACCATGCCTAACACACCTACCATAAGTCCATCTATGCATAATAATAAAATTTTATCAACACAAACACATAATGCCCATAATCATCATCATTTATATAAATACAATATCCATATACATAATTGTCAAATGTCTTCTTGACGCAGTTTGAGTCGGTATATGATAAAATAATAATAGCTCTCGGCATGCGCAGTTGGTATATGATCAAAAATATAAAAACTCTCGGCATGCAGGCTGGTATATATCAAAATAATAACTACATCAAAATCGAGAGCCATATATCAGGCATCATCTCATCGGACATCCTCCATATCTATCTCACCTATCCCCTCTGCCTCCTCGGCCCCTATCTGGTGACCTGCTAACATCTCCCCACCCATCATAGGTGGTGGTTGGGTCCTACTTGGTAAATCAAAATCTGAATCGGCCTCTGTGAACTAGTGGCCTCACTTTGACCATGTCTTGGGGCTCGATGGCCTCCTATTCTCTCCACGCTATGGGTGCATGATCTGGTCCTCTCACTAAAGACCTGTTGTGCCTTGTACTTGGAATACGATAGAAAATCTATCCTACTACCATCAATTGGTCCTAGTAATACCGGGCCTCATCTCTTGCCTCCCGCAATCTGGATACAGGTACTGTCTGTGGTGGCCCCATCGGCCTCTGACCCTGTACCTGTCTTGTGGGACCCTATCCCACCCCTTCTTATGAACTAGTACCCTATCTCAAGTGCTTGTGGTGGTGCCATATCACCCTACCCCTATGCCTATATCTAGACTGTAAAGCCTGATTTATGCATGTTATGCATGTGCCATGGCTAATCTGGCCTCGCAACTGACCCTGTAACTTACCTATGTGCTTGTATGGTGGCTACCCGACCATCATCACCATCTCCATCTCCATCCCCACCCTAGGCCATCTGGGCCTAAAGACTAGCCACCTGTGCATGTAACTCGGCCACCTCCACCTCTGAACTAGCTAATTGTCCCTTCCCATACCCAAGCCTAGGTAATAAAGGTCACTACACGCCCGTAGAGCATCTCTTTGCATGATGATCATGGCTAAATCCAACTTCCTCACTGGGAGGTACTTCTCATAAATGAGCCACCCACCACTATCTATATCTATCTATCTGTCACTCTGGCATCATCGATCCTTGGTCTACCACCTCGCTCCTCCTTTTGTGTGCACTATCATCTGTGGTAGAGGAAATGTCCTCTCCACATCATCTCTCTGTCTTTGCGGAGAAGGGTGGTGGTATGTCCTGTAACAACCCAAAGTGTCATCTAACCCTATCAACTGGGATCATCTCGTGCTCCCGGCACGGTGCCCCTCTATCCATCTTAGTAGATGAAGGCCATCTAGCTCATCATGCATGCATCTGCCTATATTAGGGATAACCCACATACGGTCTCCATATGATGTCTACTTTGGACAATCCCTCCAATAGACGCCTGTAGTATGCTACATCATGTGTAGCCCTCTCTGATCAACACTCTCCAATCATGGGCACCCATCGCCTATACCCCACCCAAACCAATCTCAACGGAAATGCATCTGCTCAGGGAATACCCATTGGGTGCACACAAACTATGTGCTCATAGGCCCAACAGTGTAGTAAAAAGGTGTAACATAAGCTAAACTTGTGCAGACGTCCATATGCCCACAACTCTCTATAATTGCACCAGAATGTTGACACCTAGGAAAAGTAGGTCCAATCCATCACCATGTCATGTAACACCCCCATCAGGGAGTGGGGAAACATCTCACCCTCTACATCTAGCAGTGTGAAGTAGCACAATGCCTCCATCAATAAAACTACTAGCCTCATCTCCTCTGGACGGGATAGGTACATCCCCCATAACTCAAGATGGCACTATGGAATGTCATGTCTGCTAGTCCCTCCCCAAACACTTTCAGCATCAACTCCTCCGAGGCCTCAAAGGAGATCAAGTACACCTACATCCCCAGATCGGTAACGCAAGATCTTAAACACATCCTTCGTGGTCTTTGTCATCTCAACCATTGGTAGGTAGAATGTGTTGGTCTTTCAATCCCATTTATCGATGAGAACGACCATCGAATCATCTTTCGGATCAGTATGTCGATAGCACTGACCCTAATCAGGTCCACCTCCTTCATGTGCTACCACTCCTCAACCTGCCGCCATGCCTCACACTCTCAAAATCGGAGGTGGCACCATGTCTCTCATCTGCACTGATCTCTCCCCGCATCCAATATAAACATCAAACTAATCTACTTTCATCATACCCATGCTCACCCTCAGCACCTCACCTATACCCACTATCTCACCTCTTTCTCTATTCCCAACCTACCTTCCTATCACATTTCTATCTCCCCCACCCTCACCCACTATCATTTCCCCATACCCATTTTTACCACCCCCTACACTAGGTTTTTCACCAACACACCCTATTCTACCCTTCCCTATCTCACCCACTCAACCTAGGGCCCTTTCGCCCCTTTTTCTCCAAAACTCGACTAGTTCCGGTTATCTCTAACCGACCCCGGTCACCCCTAAACCGGCATCGGTCACCTATTTCATGACCGATACCGGTTTGACCCTACCGACGCCGGCTAACCCCGACTGATGTTAGTCACTATCGCAGCGAAAGCCACGACCCCCAAACCCTCCCCTCAAAAAAACTCCCTCTCCTAACTCTTCTACCCACCCATTCTCACCTACACTTCCCCTCAACCCCATCCCACCCCTATTCACCCACTTACCTCTCTCCCCACTCCTTCTACCCAATTCACCCTCCCACATTTCAAATTTCATTTTCCCCCCCAAACCCAATTTTTCACCACCCGACCTCTCACCTACTCTATCTCACAAAACACAGAAAGGGTTTGATGCTTACCTCATCATGCTACCATCACCATGGTGGCACATCTAGCCACTGCACCGGTGGCCCGCCCAATCCCTCTCCAGCCTCTGCCATCACCAATCTATCACCTCCCCTCCAACCAATAAAATCAACCAATCTAATCTTGTGGACCCACCTCTCCACTACCAATCACCCGCTACGTGGCTCACCAACTCAGTCCCTAATCTCTCTCTCTCACTTTCCACCTTTTCTCTTTTTCACTTGTCATTTTCCAATTCGTAAAAAGATAAATGATTTGAAAAAATGTGGATTTTTCTTTTTATAACATCCCGACCTAACTGATGTTGGTTTTACCTTCACTGAGCATCGGTCACATGCCCTACCTTACCGTGGTCGGTTACCCTATACTAGCATCGGTTACCCTTGACCGGCATCAATCACCCTCTCTTCCACATTGCCCACACTTTCACCCTATTACCCTACCCGTCACTCTTTTTCCCTCACCCAACACTTACCCTGACCATTCACCTCACCCTCCAGGACCTCATCATTTACTACCTAACCTCATCCTCATTTGGGGACTCGTTATTTTACCCATACCTTAGTGCTACTCATGTCGTGACCTGGATACTTGGACCTAGAACATCACTAGTGACCTTTGACCTCATGTGTTTGCTATACCTTATGGCACTGTTACTTGTGTTGATTGACCTGCTGACCTTACCTTGCCTCTTGTCGTGACCGTTTATCCTGACCCAACCCTCGGTGTATCGGAACATACCTAAACATTCCTGCACCTAACCTACGTCATGTTTCCTGACCATATATTATACCTTGAATACCATAATCACCTCAACCTTGTTTGGATAAACCTATCAACCTTATGTTATGTTTGTGGAGCCTATTTTCATGTTAGAGTGTGGTACACCTTCTATGTGTTACACTCGGGTATTTTTACGGTGGTCCCACTCGGTGAGCGGGTCGGGGTTCGGGGGTGAAGCTCCCCGATCGAAGGAAGCTTGGGGCAAATCCCCAAGCAAATTTTCATGGGTGGTTTATTAACCCGTGGGTAATGGGTAACCGTTATGGGCTGTTTTTGGGCCCATGGTTTTTCGATTTTTTGCCCATTGTTTTGATACCCACGGTTTTTGCCCATGGTTTTGTATCAAACTTCTTAAGAAATTGTCTATATATATATGGTCTTATGCATATGATAGATAGACAAGCAAATTTATTACATATGTGTTTTGAATTCGGGTGTGAATTCGTCAGAGAGTTTGTTGAGCATAGCTCCAAATGGATCTGGGTATTGTATTGAGAGAGTGGAGGCTTGTAATAAAATCGAGCAAGTGATTCTTGGTGGACGTAGCCCAAATTGGGTGAACCACGTTAAATATTGTCTCTCGTGTTGTGTTATTTATTCTACACTTTTATTTGAGATCTGTAATATTTTCTACATATTAGTTTCTCCGTTGTTACTTGTAAGGGATTATTCCGCATATTTTATCTCTTATTTCCTAACACCTTACACAATGTAGATTTTTCCTTCTCTTCAACTTGGTACCATGTTGCAATGTATACATGTGCATGCATTTGAATGTTACTACCTTTGACCCTGACCCATTACCGGATTACCCTAGTGGACCTTTTTCCCTTTTTTACCTCTTACCCCACCTTCTTCTTTATCACCTTCACCTTTTATCAAACCACTCACCAATTCCACCTTCTTCCTCATCAATTCCTAGTTTGAGGGGGATCACCTTCACCCATACATGGGGCAACCACATCTTATTTTTGTCAGCGTCACTTACCAATACAAGCTACGCAATAAAAAGGGGCAAAATGTAGACACTAAAATTAGGTCACACTCCCCTTGGTCCCTCATCAAATAAAACACCTTGAACACATTCACCTAACCATGGCCCCTTTCATCCCACACTAATATTAATTTAATTAAATTAATTTATTAGCCTCACAATATTTATTATTTAAATATCCTAATTGGGATAATGCCCACATATACACCTCATCTAGCCACCTCACCCTAAGACCTATTCTTAGTATGTTTCCATAACTAACTAAGACCTACCCAAACCCTAAAAATAAAAGCCTACATTCCCTCTAACCATATTCCCGCATGTTAGAGGGAAGCTTCCATGCTAATCTGCAGGGTAAAAATGAAACAAGATCCCAGAAAATCAAGGGGATCTGCCTAGTTTAGTAAACCTAAAAAATCCCACCCTAACCGATGCTGGTTACCCTTAACCGCTACCAGTTAAGCCGGAACCGCCATTGGTTACCATTTAACCCCAAAACAACCTTATTTCGAGGTTGGCACATTTTTGGGAGATAATCACATCTTTTGAGAATAAGTGACAAAACTAGAGTTGCATGCAAGTAGAACCAACATTAGTATACACATCAGAGCATCCATAGCCAGTACTCAAAGAAATCACATAGCCATCTCCCTTCACGGGAGCATACGGGAAGTGCAAGCACTACATCAAGTTCATTCCATTTGATCACCCACCATTGCCAACCATACATCGACATCATACAAACAATAAGTTTTGTTAATCAAAGCACTTATCCATTTATCATTTAGTAGATCCTTTTACATCTGTTACTATTTTTTTCTTTCATTTCCATTCCCCCATCATTTACCTCCATGCAAACTTGACCATCTTTTTATCCACACCCTTACATTGCCCATACCTAGACCTTAATCATTCCTGTACATACCTCAAATCCATACGAATCTTTCCATTTCCTTATATCTTCATCCAACCTCAAATATGTCACCTAACCAAGTTTTTATTGAGTTTTCCTGTACCCCAACCATACCGACGTCGGTTACCCACAACCATCACCAGTTAGCCTAAAGTGATACTGGTCATACCAGACTGACATCAGTCTCTGTGTCTTTTACCAGAAAACAAGAACAAAGCTCCTAAACTTCCACCAAATACCCAAAGCGCCCATAATCTTATCGTAACCAATACCAATACCAATACCTTGATAGTGACCTTGACCTTCAAATTCAATTATAGCCTAGTCTGTTGTGAATCACTTTGCTTATTGTAGATGAATGAGATACCTAAATCATTTTAGATACAATAGGATTTCCTTTATTTTTCACATTAATTTTCTTTAAACAGTGGATTGATATCCGTCTAGGAAGTATCACACATCCGGATATAGCACATGCTAGGCAGTCCACTGCATATATTGTTTAAATTTTATTTGGTGGTCTTGTGTTACATTTAGGTAGTTCCTCCAAGCAAAAAGGAAGCTCTCATGATCAGCTGTGGATTCAAAATTCAAATGCACGCAACAACCTACAACCAACATTTCAATAGGTATTCCTCCTAACCCATTACCCTTATTTTTTTCATCAACATTCGAAGAAACACTCTAGAATTAGGTGAAACAACACCAAATTAACTAATGTGCACACATAATGCATAGCCAAAGGAAACTTCTTAGGTACCTTTGACTCTAGGTGTGGTCTTGCTTTCAGGACATAGTCTCCAATTTCTTCTGCCATACTTTTGAAGGCCTCATTCTTCTTCTGCTCTAGGTCCTTCTCTCCTTTTAGACGCACTATTTCGGCATCTTTTTCCTTGTTTTCTTCTCGTAGCACTCTAATAGTGGCATCCTTATCAATGTTCCTCCACACCACTTCTGAAGATACCTTAACCAAGGCATTACTCACCTACTCATCAGACATAACAATGGGTTTGATAGTTATGTGCCTATTCTGTGGTGCCTTTTTCATTCTTCTTGATACACATGACTCTTCACATACATCAAAATCAGGCTCATCCATGTGATTTTACATGGACTAGGAAAATTGTTTCCTTATGCATGTGGTTTCCATGTCTGGGTCCATCAACTCCCATCCATACAAATCCTTGAGGCCCACTATATTCTGGAATTGGGCACGGACAATTTTACCTATGTCCTCATCATAGCCCATATGTGGAACATTATATTCTCCACTTGTTCGCTTCATTCTTGGCCCCTTAGGTACCTGAGTGCCAAGGTTTGGAGCTGGATCTTTGATGTTCTAAGTGGTATCATGTTCGGTTCTCCTTCCTCTTTATCCTTTATATCTTCATCCCTGGGTTCTTCCACTTCTTTTGGTTGTACAGGGGATCTGGGCGTGCTCTATGTAGACTCCATCTCCTCATTCAACTTTAGCTTCCTCAATTTCCTCTCAGTTGTCTCTTTTTTAGGAGAGAGTCATAGCGACCTCCTAATAGACTGAGGAGTTCTTGTGTCGTGTGTCCTTGTTCTTCTGAACACCCTCTTGAAATGGTGCTCTCCTTGGACTGCTTCCAAGTCCCTTCTTCTTCTTTCCCGAGGTGGGGTACTGCGCATTCAGTCTCCATTCTATCTATGGGATGCCTCTAACCTCTATGTTCTAAGCCACCACTATCCTCCCGCTCTTATTCCTCCTCTTCCACAACTATAGTTTCTATAGGCTGTGGGGCTGACATGTTCTCTACTGTGGGCTTACCTTTAGGTGACCCGGGAGTGCGAACTCATTCTCCACATATTTTTATTCTCCATCTTGGGCTTAAGATGAAGGTATACAAGAAGCTGCTCCAATTTCCCTAATTTCCATGCTTATATGTTTTATTCTTATAATGTCTGAAATGAGCCTCTCAACATAGGTAGTTCGGCCCGAATATACATATATCTTCCTAGAGTGTGGTATTCACAGATCTACCTTATCGTAATAAAATTTAGGAAGTGGGCATCGGAAAACAGTTGAACCGATGCCCTGGAAGTACGAGCTATGAAGGCATATGGAAGTTTTCAACATGAGCTCCATGTTACATCCCTCATAGTGAATCATGTGATGTAGAAGTACTAGTACACACGCATCGCCTTGCCAACTACTAAAGGTAGCTCCTTAGGGATGTGCCACTCCTCTTCAAATGCCACATGGATTTGATCATACCACATCTTTGTCCTTTGTTTAAATGGCCCACTAATTTACCCTTCACATAGACACTTTTCAAACCTTTCTGCCTAGGGACTTGTTTTCCATGGGATATTCCCAAATCTTGTTCTTTGGCCCATCGGGCACTCTAATTTCCATAAATACTAAAGAAAGTAAGATAGTGCCAAAACTGATCTTATCACTTGTGTGCACTTCTTCGATGATGGTTTCTACAATGTAGCCTACTATGTTATAGACTACTCCCTGAGACA
The DNA here is from genome assembly GCA_018340775.1 of Taxus wallichiana var. yunnanensis. Taxonomy (NCBI): domain Eukaryota; kingdom Viridiplantae; phylum Streptophyta; class Pinopsida; order Cupressales; family Taxaceae; genus Taxus; species Taxus wallichiana. Next base: position 689,048,157 of record CM031242.1, on the reverse strand, counting down.
TCTTCCTCGCGACATGGAGCCACATTGTATTCACCTGTAACCATCTCTCCTAATCATTCAACTTGGTCACTAGATGCGCAGCTACTTGTACCACTAGGTATTTCTTCAATTTGTCAATGTCCATTCCATGCGGACCCTTTTTATTCCCCAAATTCTTCCATGTCTCCATGATTATTTGTTTATCAGTCAGGTCAATAGCTAGGTCTACCCCTATGCCTTTTAATCCTGTCAATATCGAATTTAGGGTTGTTGTAACCCTTACCCTTTGTCCGAAAAAATAGAAGAAGTCCTCATGGACTCTGCTCATAATCCACTGGTATAGAGGTTCATACTTTCCAAAATATGGGAGCTCGTATAACTGATAAACTCCTACCTATTTTAATAATTTTTCTCCAGCGTCATCATACACTAGCATATCCTCCATCGTGCGCTTGTTGGTCTTTATACTCAACAATGCGTCTAATTCTTTCTTGTTATCAGAAGTGTGGTGGTTGTAATCACTCACCTTGTAGCTACAGATGTGGGAATCCCACTCTTTCCCAATTATCACACCTTCTAGTTACTGTATCTCTGAGAAATTACTCTCGGGAGCAATTTCAACTTCTATTTCTACTTTCTTCTTATCTTTGGCTCCTGTGGCGGGTGATTTCTTGTTAGGAATATTCCTTCGATTAGTGCTCACATAATTGTTTGTAATAGTTAAATATAATATTCATATATTACATTAGTAAGTTAGTGTGTTAATAAGTTATTGATATTGTTATATTAATATCATATTTATGTGAGAAAAATATAAGATTGTAATATTATTAATATGAATCATAAAACAATTCATTATTAATAATATAGGATATTGTATTATTTGTGAGTTTGTTGAATAAACAACTCACATAGATTATTGTGTGTGGAGATATTAGTGGGATATATGAGAGGATAGTGGTGAGTGATCATAGGAGAGATTCTTTAGAGAGATCGGTAGGATGATATTGGTAAGCCTCATCTCCTTGTTTATAGGAAATGGAAAGGCTATATATTGTAAGCTCTCTCACCATGTAATTTTCTCCAAAATGATTCAATCAATAATATAGTGTGTTTATTATATATTGTGCTCTAATTTTTTGTTTATGTTATTAGCTTCATTATGTAACATTGCCTCTTATTGATTTGTACAATTATATAATGTAATTGTTGCTTATTTATATAAGATAAGATATAAATTTTACATCATCTAGTATCGAGGAGGATAGGATGAGTTATGATAGTCAATTCAGGATAAAACCGCATCCTCTTGAGTGCATATCTAAGAGTTTTGAAGCTTCTGTCACCATTTTCTGGATTCTGATCTTAAAACAAAAATGACTGGTAATTCATGTTTTTCTCAAAAACCCAGATTTGAAATTTTCTAAAATGTATTGGGTTTGTTTATTTGTATTATAAGAAACTTATTTCAAAACATTACAAAAACCCATTTCGTATTTTAAGAGAAATCATGGAAACAATTCTGACATTTCTAATTATTCTCTAAAACAAATAGTGACTGATTTCCAACAATAAAAATTTGATATGCTTTATTATTTTGGTTAAATATAAAGTTGATTATTATTATAAGGGTGTATTATCGGTTGAAACTGAAACCCAATAGAATTGTAAAATGAGCTTCAAAGACAAATTTGACTAAGTTAGCAGTATCGCGATGGAGGAAGGAGTTTAATCAGTGACCTCTGCAAGTCCGCATAAGTTAAGGGGCCACACAATGAATTTTTAGCATTTATTTTTGTTGTGTGATGTAATAAGAACAGATGATTTATTCCTATTTGATCTTGTAATAAGTGAGCTCCTACGTGACCAATATTTCTTGTATTTTGCCTTGAATGTAAAGATGGGGGTGGGGAAACAGTGCATTTGCTATGAAAGTGGTTTGTGGTCCACTAGAAAACCAATTTGAGAGTTTGTGAATCTCTTAGAACATCACATACCGAGTAGTCAATGGTTCCACTAGAAACCCTATTGGAGTTTATGGTACTCTTTGAAAACCATTGGATTGTAGAACATGAGCAGTACTTAGACAGAACTCACACATGTTTTCACTAAGGGGGAATGTTTGGAATATTCCTTGGATTAGTGCTCACATTATTGTTTGTAATAGTTAAATGTAATATTAATATATGACATTAGTAAGTTAGTGTGTTAATAAGATATTAATAATGTTATATTAATATCATATTTATGTGATAAAAATAAAAGATTGTAATATTATTAATATGAGTCATAAAACAACTCATTATTAATAATATAGGATATTGTATTAGTTGTGAGTTTGTTGAATAAACAACTCACATAGATTATTGTGTGTGGAGATATTAGTGGGATATATGAGAGAATAGTGGTGAGTGATCATAGGAGAGATTAGTGGGATGATATTGGTAAGCCTCATCTCCTTGTTTATAGGAAATGGAAAGGCTATATATTGTAAGCTCTCTCACCATGTAATTTTCTCCAAAATGATTCAATCAATAATATAGTGTGTTTATTATATATTTGTGGTCTGATTTTTGTTTATGTTATTAGATTCATTCTGCAACATTGTCTTTTATTGATTTGTACAATTATATAATGTAATTTTTGCTTATTTATATTAACTAAGCTATCAATTTCACATCATTTATTTTGTGCTATCTCGAAAATATAAAATTTATTTCCTCTGTAGTGAGAAAGTTAAAACCATAGCTTGAATATGCATGCCCTAGTTTAAAACCACATGCCCTAGCTATTTCTTAACGCGTCTACTTCACTCAAACCCTTCACCAATGGGGACGCAAGCTTCTTTTGTGCACAAATCCACTCTCCACGTCTGGTTTCACACTCTTTGCACCTCAATATATTTTCTTGTGATCACAATGGTAAAAATGAACTCGTATCACATCCTTATATATATTTTCAAAAATTTAGTGCATTTATTGCTCCTCCACCTACCAATAATCCTCTCATTAATTGACCATTTTCACACTTTCCATATGGTACATCTTCACGCCCAAGCTATAACCTTCTAGCGCACCTTCCTACCTTCTGGCCGAGGACTTCTCTTCAACGTGCTTCCATGCACCCGAGTACCTCACCACTGTGCCTTCCCTTGGTAGTCTACATGGCCTCTATTTACCTCACGTTATACTTGTTCCTTCGTTTATCTCCATCTATGGTCCTTGTTTGGAAGAAATCTCCTTTCCAAAAATGCCCCAAAATTGAATAGCACCTGTAGTAGTTTGTTCCATTATGTATACCACTTTTTCAATAGCCACCCCACACAAATGGTATGTGCAGTCCTCTGTGCATAAAAATTCTTCAAATGGTAATTAGCTTCCGTCGCGTAAACACACTTATTACACAAAACACCAACTAAAATACATAGTTAAGGGAATACATAAATGAAAACCTAATCTAAATGGAAACACTTCCTTATTAAAAACACCAAGAAGACTTATTTATAGTAGGGCTTCAGCCTACTCCCATTAAAGTAATCGGGTAACCGTATTCCATTAAGCGCCTGTAGCTGGAAAATGCTTATTTCAAGTATGTGAGTGATAACATATGGTCCCAACCAATGTAGTTTTCTTGGATGGTGAAAAACTTCATAAAGAAGAACCATCTATCCAATCTCAAACTTTTTATCCCTGATGTGCCTGTCATGCCATACTATTTTCCTAGCCTTTTCTTTCTTCTGAATCCATCATGCTATTGATCATCAATCATCCAACTTGATCAAATTTTCAATTAATTTTTCTAATGCTTACTCATCAACTAGACCTCTAGTGCACACAATACATAAAGAAGGTAACATGAATTCCATAGGAAGAACTTCTTCCACACCAAACACTAACTGAAATGGTGTAGCCTTGTTTAACCGCTTGTATGTTGTTCTATACACCCAAATCATGACAAAAATTTATCATCCCAATATTTTCTTCCAACATCACAAATGTTTGTCAATTTCTGGCTCAAAATTTTGTTGAAAGCTTAAGCAGTCCCATTTTCCCGAGGATGGTAGGGTGTATTCTTATGGTGTGCAATCATGAACTCATCCAATAGAATTTTGATTGTCTCATTAAGAAAGTGTGTGCCCTATCCATGGTCAAACTCAATTTGCATCCATACCTTATAAGAACATTTCCCCATAAGAACCTAGTTAGTTGTAGTTGTTGTACAATCCTTGGTAGATGCTCCTTCTACCCACCTTGTAAGATAATATGTGAAAGTGATAATGTAACGTGATCCGGTTCTACGCGTGACAGTGAAATAGGACCCACAAGATCTATAACCCATTTTTCAAATGGTTTTGCACTATGAATAGGTCATGAAGACATTTCATCTCTTTTCCCTAGTTTTCCAAGGAACTGATAGTGATCACAAGCCTTGCAATACGCCTTATAATCCTTATACAAGGTATCCCACCATAATCCAGCTAGTAGAATTTACACATATAGTGGCATCACCTACATAGTGTCCACCTGCAATAACACCATGAGCCTCTTCTATGATATATGTGTGCTCATGCTCCAATATAAATCGACACAATACTTCATCTCAACCTAGCTTGTATACATCACCAATGATAAACATAAAAGGTGTTGCGTGAATTACAATTTGTTTCTTCTCTAAGGATTTTAGTCCTTCTGGCGCCACACCTATGTGTAGAAAAATAGCAATATCCTCCAAGTCTGAAGGTGCGTGATGTAGCCTGTATAAATTTTCATTTAGCATTGTATCTTCAATTGTTTGTGTGTCTTACCTTGATGGTATCCTTGATAAATGGTCTGGGCCAGAATTACTTTTCCCTGGTTTTACCACAACTGTAAAATCAAATTCTTGGAATAAAATCACCCATTGACATATGCGCCCATGTAAGATGGGATTATTTACTAAGTATTTCAATGTCATGTGATCGGTATAAAATACAAATGGTGTTGCTAGCAAGTTCTATCTGAATTTATGTAGCACATAGATCATTGATAAGTCTTTGCACTCAGTAGTTGTATAATTATGCTTTGTAGGAGTCAACTTTCTACTTGCAAAACAAATAGGATGATCTATAATACCTTCTCCAGGCTGAGTTGACACTGTGCTAATGGCTATGCCAGAGGCATCCACATGTACATGAAATGGTTGGTCCCACAAGGAAAGCAAAGAATAGGAATTGTAGTAACTCTCTCCTTTATTTCCTCAAATGCGCGCTACTTTGTTTCTCTCCAATAAAATGTCCCTTTCCCTTTTAGTAATTCCTCTAACGGTACAACAACCTTAGCATATCCTTTGATAAATTTTCTATAATACCCAGTGTGACCCAAAATCTGCATACCTCACTCTAATCTGGTTGGTTATTTCAGTGACAATTACAACAACCTTAATTTGGATCTACCAAAAAACCTTCCTTATAAATAATATGCCCTAATAGAGTGTCAAAAGGTATAGCAAACACACACTTTTTTATGTTTAAAGAGATGCTTAACTATCTACATCTTTCAAACATTAAGCGCAAATTTTCACAATGATCCTTAACAAGCCCATACACCATCCAATCATCCAAGTAAATTTTTAAGAAAAGATTAATAAAATCCTTAAATGCTTGAACAACTATTCACAAAAATACAGTTGGCATGTTTTTTCGGACAAATGGGCATCGCAATATATGCAAAAATCCCCACTCCATTGTGAAAGTGGTAATTTCTTAATCCTCTAGTGTAATCTAGACCTGATGGTACCCAAAGAATCCATTTGTAAAAGAATAGATCTTACACCCTATAATGCCTTCTAATATCTCCTCTGTGAAAGGTGTAGGAAAAGGATCAGTCACACATGCAACATTCAGATCCCTGTAATCCACATAGATCCTAATCTGACCATGTTTCTTTATACTGATCGCCATTGGGCTAACCCATTCTGATTCTTCTAGGGGCTCAATGATGCCAATGTTCAGCATTTTGTCGATTTCTTCCTTGAATTTGAGGTGTAAGTTGGGGTTCATCATGTAGGGTCTCTTCCTGATCGGGCACACACCTTCCTTCAGATTTATCTTCATTTCTCCTAATGATTCATGCACTCCTACTATTTTTGCTACTCTACTATTTTTGCTACTTCATATTCAAACCAATAATCTCTAATTATTGCCTCTTTAGGTTCAACATCCATACCAATATTCACTTTCTTGGTCCTCATAGGTTCATGATAGGCACGTGTGTTGTTATCTCGACACCGTCCAAGACCTCGTGCGCACTGTTAAAATAATCTATATCTAGTTCTTCTACTTCTTCATCATCCACTATGTAGACCATCTTCCCTTTTTCCTTATCAAAGTAAGTGCACTTAAGTAGTGTGGAATTTGTCTTTGTTCCTTCATAAAAACATGATCTGAGTCATTTCCATCAAATAAATCATGAATGATTTCTTCGCCTTTGCATTGTCTCCCATAGTTAATCGCTTTATAACCCTTAATGCATATTTTACTTGGAGGTTTAATAGAGAAGTAGTCAAAAGTATGGACCATAACTATAATCAAATCCTTCCAATTTCTAGTTTCTTTATGTAGCTCTTCATATACATACCCGGTGCGTGCATGTGACCTTGTAAAGTAGAATAAAGTTTGTGCACCCAAAGCGAATGTGGTAAAGCTTCCTACGCCTCTATCTACAACCTCTCAAACTGCTGAATGTGGTGCTGAACAAGTTTATTACCATGATATGTGTAGATTATAGTTAGTGCATTGCTCCTAGAAAATTGAGTTGTAAGAGAAATCGACTTTGATCTATTCTACATGATTATCCCCTGTGAACCATCCACCAATGCACTACTATCTTACGTAGGGTATATGCTAACATATTTCTTCTCTCAACTTGGTTTATCCATTATTCCTCCATGGTGCGCAAGAATACCACAGGTCCCCTTCCCAGGTGTGCGAGGTTCGGATTTGTTACCTATTTTCCTTATGCAATGAGGTTTGTTGTTCCATGTAAATGTGCTCCTTACTTCACGCCCTACCAACTCATAAGTACCATTAGTCCAATTATCACAAGAAATACTCATAGTGTCTCTAATAGATTGTGTATCTTCCCACTGAAGGATTCTATCTTTAGATGGATCGAGCACTTTTGGGTCTTGAATGGTGCACGTACATAAATCCTATTCATATCTTCCTCACTCAAAGGATCAACATAGGGCGCAGATTTTCCATCTTTTTAAGGGATAATAAATCTTTCCTCCTTGTTCTCAAAACAAATATATCCCTTGTTGAACCAAAGATCAACATTATTTATGTAACACCAAGGGCATCCAAGAAGAGCTGGGAAACTGTCTTCTTCTGCAAGCGCTAAAACCTCAAAATCCCCAGTGAACTTGGCCCCCTGTATAGTAATGGATGCATCTTTTAAAACTCCGATAGGAGTGGCCTTAGTTCGATTAGCCATAAATAATACATTAGAAGATGGTTGTAATGTAGGTCTCCCCATCTGTACCCATGCATCTAAAGTAAGCACATTTACTTCTCGCACCTATGTCAATCAATATATTACTCAAGATCCATCCATCGACAACAACATTCAGAGTGATTTCCTTTTCGTAGTCTAAGCTATGGGGGGAAGATTTACATGCAAGATCTGATGCCCATTCTTAGTATTAGCGCGTGGAGTGTTTCCTTTATCAACCTCCCTAATAATGGAATAATATTCTCCTGGTGTAGCATTTTGCATACCTCCTTCAATTCATACATATCTGTCTGGACCATCTTTGCTTCCTTCTTTAGTTCCATCTTCCGTGATTGCTCCTTTAAACATTGTATTTCACCTTGAATATTTCTAAGGACCTCCATGGTCTCTTGATAAACCTCCTTCGATGGGTGGTGTAGACACCGTAGTTTGATCAACGCACTATTATTCCTAATATTTCACTACCTATTCTTCCCCTTGAAAATTGACGGACACCGCGCCAGTTCAACCTATCTAACTCCATTCTTATGACATCTTTTTGGTCATATTTCCTCTTATAAACCACTTAAACAGATGTCATAGCCTCATTTCGACTACATTAGCTTCGTATTCCCTTCTAGTCTACTTATATTAGCTCCCTGGACTATCAATCCATTTTATTGGATTGATTAGACCTTCAGAAACCTTCCAAAACCCTAATTCCTCTCTAAACGAGATTAATTAGTCTAACCTAGGTTAATTACCCTAAACCTAGTCAAATCCTACTTTGACTTACTAATTTACTTGTTGACTCCCTTTTTAGTCCCACATGCACCAAAAAGCCTCCCATTTCCCAAATGGAAAACTATAAATAGGGCTAGACCCCTCTCTCATTTCTAAGAATTCTCTCTTCTTCCTAGCATAAACTATAGTATTTTGTTTAGGCTTTAGATTTTAGTTCATTTTCTTCCATTGAGCTATTAGAATTTTCTTTTGTATTTTATAGCACAAGTATGGAGTAAAAGGGAAGAACCATTAGCCTTGAATCCATTAATGGGGAGATCTCTTTCTCTTAAACACAAACTGAATGCTTAGATCCTCTTAGGTTCATTATTTCAATCTTTCAAAGAATAGAGGTTGGTTTCATTTTCTTAGTTTGTTTGTTTACTTCAAATTAATGTATGCAAAGTAGAAACCCTTGCTCATTACTTATCGATGGTCCATTTATCAGCTTGTTCAAAGCCTTTGGGGTTTCTTTAGAGATTCTTACCCCAATTCCATGGCTTTTTACAACTTTTCATTGAAAAAATTTGACACGCCTAGTGGGACAATTATGTCCATTCTCCATTAAAGGAGGTATTTTGAGTTCTTCAAAGTTCATTTTCAATTTTTTTTTGGATCAAATCACTTGTTATTTCCTCATTTGTGTTTCTAACACTAGATAAATGACCTTCATTTACATGTATTTTGTGGGTTTGATATAGAAATAGGGCACTTTTATTAATAACTAACTTTTGTTTTCTTTTGAAAATTTGAAAATCCATGAGTTTTGTAGGTTTTTCACAGGGTACACATAGGTGTTGTGAAGGGGTGCATACACGTTAAAACTCCAGCGTCCCCATTAGAACAAGAGCGCACTATGTAGCATGTTCATTATTGGAAAATGTTAATCTCTCTGGCAGGATGCACATGCCTCTATCGGGGGTCCACGTATCGTCTCTCTCTCTGGTTATGTCTGTGTAAATAACCCAACTATGTAAAAACATTTAACTCTATTTTATGCTTGGGTGCATCTCCATTGAACCCTAAGCATTGACGTTGAGTTGAAGAAGCATCTTTGTCTTTCTTGACGCATCTATGTCTATGTGTATAGTGTGGATTATTAATTTTGTTTTATGGGCGTATCCATTGAGTTGGATGTGTAGGCGTTGGTTGGGAGTGCTTGGTGTCGGTTTGGGCACGTAGATGTTTGTGTTAAAATTTGAAAATTTTCTACAACCTGCAAAAATCTTTTTCCGATCTTTTTGCAGTTTCTAGTACTAACAAATTAAATACAATTTTTTTCTTTGATATTTCAGTTTGCATAGTTAAGTGTTTTCGATTCTTAGCCTTAAACTAGGTTTGTAAAAGTGTGTATGCTCTCTCCTCACGCCTTCAAAAGTGATCTTGGAGATCAGAAACACTTATACAAAACTTGTATCAAATGTTTAAAACACTTATTTTATAAAGGATAAAATAAACTTTCATGTGATTTAGTAGAATTTTTTCACATTGCGTATGCTCTTCCTTCGCACCTATTGGTGATCTTAGGAATCAAAAGAAAAGTGTAAAGTTCTTTTTCTTGACATCAATCTGCGAACTAGAAAATTACTAAAACTTGTTGTCTACAGGACCCAATGCTTGTAGAAGAAATATGTCAAAAACAAAAACTTCTAATACACATGTTTTATGCAGGTTGCCCAAATGGTGTGCTACTTAAAACCACATTATGTTAAGCAAGATAAAAACACACCACTTTCATTACATTGTATTGTAGGTTTCAGAAAAGGGTACGTCCCTATCCGCTCAACTAGAACATAACCCCTTTGGCATAATGACTTAAGCTAAAACAATGGGGGTGGTTCCAAGAACCCTAATGTAATCCACACTAAGTAACCTCGTGGATGAAATAGAAGTGCTCTACTTACCCACTTGACTAGTCTTTTCCTTGTGAGTTAGCATTACCGGTTGTTCATATGGTGACCCTATGAGAGTACACATGGACACATTTATTGCCCATTGTGCTTTAAGGGGGTAAAGTAAAGCCGAGATACTCCCAAGATAGTTAGGGTGACTATTTGGGTAAATCACGCTTGCTTAAGATAACTTTGTAACACCTAGTTGAGAGAACTTATTTAAGGAGGCCATTCTATCTTGGAGCCCACTTTGCTAGTCCATTTTTGCATCAAGCCATCACAAAGTGACAAATTATTTGGAATATGAACCTTGTTTTTGAAAAGGAAAATAATCCTTGTAAGTTTGATCTAAGTGTCTTTCATCATGAAATTAAACTACATCTCACTTTAGCTCAGTTTTATTCTTTCGTTTTGGATCAGACGAGGTGAAACTCTGCCCAAGTGGTGCTTAGTTTTTTTCATCTTTTATCTATACCCTTGCATTCTCACCTCCCATTTTTGGGGTGAGAAAGGTGCATACCTTGTGCATTTTTATTAGAGATAGTGCTCGCCACTTTTTTGTCCATTTATGCCCATCCATGTTTACGGCTAGGTTGTTAAACATCTAAAGTGTGCAGGTACATTTTTCATATCTTTGATAAAATCCTTCCATATTGATTTCAAGATCATCTTCACCATGTGCAATTTTGATTCATCATTCGTCTCTTCTTGAGTTGATAGTTTTGTTCGCATTCTAGACGCACAATCTTGGTACTTACATCGTGTTCTCATTTTTTATGAGAAAATGGTATAAGTCCCTTTATTGCATGGTTACACTACTCACACAATTAAAAACTCCTTGTTATACTTATCACTTGGTTTTAGTTTCGACATCATCTAAGTCTTTTTGAAAAGTGTCGATAATGCCTTATATATCGTGATAAGGTTGTCATGATACTAACACCTTGCTTGCTTGGTTAATGTATCACGATGACATTATTACGCTATATCTAGTCATGAATTCCATTTTTAGAAGGTTTAGCTTTCATCAGCATTCAAACTAGTTTTATTATACCTCGTCGAGGGACTACGTCAACACCACATTAGTACTTAGGCCTTGTTAGAATTCTAACTTGACCTACATATTGATACGATATTGTCACTATCTATTTTAGGGCATAGGCTTGGTAACAAAAAAATGAGTGATCATTACATTTAGGTGTGCATATGAGTGTTCCTTGATAAAAACAACTACATAACACTACATCTAGGATACATTGTAGTATAGTTCAAACATCACCTTGAGCGGCTTGCGAAACCATACACTTAGGGGTCACGCTAGCTGCATACAAATGTCTGCTAGTAATGCCTAAAATCACAAAGATGGAAACCAAATCAAATGAGCATGACATAGGAGAAAACCCTTTCGAAACCTTCCCATTTAGTGGCAACAATTTGGCACCTCTCTTTTCTCAAGTCAAGGATGTAGAGCCATTAATTGATCATAACGGAGAAGAGTCAAAATATTCTAAGAGAACAATAGAGGTTAGACCTAAATAGATTTTATGAACTCCTATATTATAATAAAGATCAAGTACTCACAAGAGTCTTAGAATTAGGAGCTAAACTTCCACAAGAGCGCGAAGAAGAAACAAAGGTCATTAACTCTAAACTAGGAGAGTGAAAATTTCTCTTAGACATAGATAATCCTTTTGATGTGGGATATGCTTCCACTTCTGGGCAACATAAGGCCACCATCAAAGGGGACCCATCACGAAAACCTCATTATAAAGATTCACGTAAAGTGAAAATTGAGTGTAAAGCTTCCCCTCCTTTGAAATTTGATGAAGAAGAGGACCCCTGGTTGAGGAGGAGATCCTTCAAAAATAGATCTTGAAGTTGAGCCAAAAGCTAGCAAACTTAGGCTCTTCAAGAAGAAACATATACAAAGACAAAGAAAAAAATAAACTTAGCGAATTTCAATTTGATCCACACATGGAACATACCTTTAAAGTGACTTAGGTACAAAGACCAATGTCACCTACTAAAGAGAAACTCATTCAGAAAGAGTTACAATCAATGAAAAATACACTTACTACATTACAAGAGGGAAATGTAGGTCAGAATAGAAAATATTCGTATGAAGAACTATGCCCTTACCCCTTTGATAAGGACATGTTATAGCAACCTTTCCCAAAACACTTTACCATTCCCAAGTTTGATAAGTATAAGTGCAAAAGTGATCCTCATGATCATATAAAAGACTTTTACATGGCTTGCCAAGAGGTCACATATAGTGATAATTTCTTAATAAAACTTTTTCCTCGTAGCCTAGGAGCCATGGGATTGGAATGGTTCTATAGCATACCCAAGGGCTCCATTACAATGTGGCTTGCATTAGCGGAAAAATTTATACATCATTACTCCTATAATATGGAAAGTGGCATCACAATGAACGATTTATGTAATACAAAACAAAAACCCAATGAGACGTTTGCAGGATTTTTACAACGATGGGCGGGTTAGCCAGTCATTTTCCTTGTGCATTACTGGGAAAAAAATAGTTAGTGAGCATATTTGTTCCTAACTTAAACCCAGAAATAGCCTTCATTTACAGATGCACTATGGCTCAAACTTCGAAGAGGTCATAGAGAAAGGTGGTCAAATTGAGAAAGCCTCATTGTAAAGGGAATGCTTAAGTCTTTCGTTAAAAACAAACATGAAGCCAAATCCATAGAGAAACCTAAATTCTTCAATAAAAATTAGCATGTTTTTGGTGATGGCATTAGAGACTCCAAGAGAGTCCAAGCTGTAAAGATGGCCCACTTTTAAAGCTTTCACAAGGACATCTTCCCAAAGCACCTACAAAACGTATGTTTACATCCTTAATGAGTCCTTTTCTGCCATCCTAAAAAATTAGATGATGTAAAAATGGTGGAATATCCAACTACGATGGTACCATACCCAGAGGATGCTCTAAAACTGGTTGGTTCAAAGACCATGAATATTGTGACTTCCACCATGTTAAAGGACACAAGACATATAGGTGTTTGAGACTACACCATTACATACAAGACCTCATCGAGGAAGGAAATATTGTTGTGGATTCTCCTCCGAATCCGAAAAGGTCCAAACAAGAAAATGGGTATCTACAAGGAACCTTTTCCTAATCATGCAGATAAAAAGAAAAGGAAACTAGATCATGGGAAAACCTCCAACGACTATAGAACTACCGCTTATGTTTACCCTATAAATGATAGTCCTTTTGATTCTCTCATAGGATGTATTAACTCATCTAATGAATAGATCAACACCATCTAGATTTTAGAAAATGTTATGTAGTAGGGACAAGATGTGCCCCTTAGTCATACCAGATCCCATGCCTATCCCTCAAGAAGGTCAGTATAATTTAATAGATTAGTTAGAGAAAACACCTGTTAGGATATCTATTCTTGATCTCCTCAAAATCTCTAATGCCCACAAGAACATACTATACAAAACATTGCAAAATTAGGGGTTTTGATAGATGTAGACCCCAAAAACCTTCAAGCCATGATTACGTGCCTAGACTCCAATGATCATATTACTTTTGATCATACTGCAATCCCACATAACAACCCAGAACATAACTTACCCTTGTATCTGAAGTGGTGGTTACCCATCATAAAATCAAGAGGGTACTTGTGGATGGTGGATCTAGTCTAAACATTTACACTTTGAAGCTAGTTAAGTAGCTAGGCCATTCAAAAATAGATCTGGGAGCTAAGACTATCACAATCACGGCTTATGACAATGAAGAACGAGAATCAATGGGTACTATAGTAGTTCCCATGGAAGTAGGCCCAACTTGTCATGACACGATGTTCCATGTCCTTGACTTGGACCTTCCATACAACATGCTCTTGGGGTGCCCATGGATCCATGCCATGCAAGCTATTCCATGAATTTTCATCAGTGCATCAAGTTATGTCATGAAGGTCAGGTGGTTACCATTCTGGGTGACCCAGAACCATTCACACATTGTAGGGCATTACACATTTTTCTCGTGCAGCTTATGAGTGTCCTTCTGTGGATGTTGTTGTCCCCTATAAATAGAAGCTATGAAAAATGGATAGATTTAGAGTCCCTCATGCCTTACAATCAAGACTTTCCTTCATTGGTCAACCCATTCTCTTCATGGGAGGAAATGTTGGAAAAATATGGCCCAGTGAGCCATTCACTCTTGAACAAGCTTTGTTAATATCAAACTTATCAATATCTCCCTAACAAGGGGTAAGCCTTATTTTTAGTTCAAGAGCACTCGTGAGCAATGTCCTAAACCATTGGAAAAATTTGTCCATAGTGGTCTCCTATATGAGGAGAAAATGTTAGAAGATCCTACAGCAGAGTGCTAGAAGGCACCATGGCTTCATGCCATCAAGCACCCCAGTACATCAAAGGTCACCGCATGATGTTTGTCATGGGATATAGTGGGTTTAGATGTGGCATTAATGCACAAGGCCAGCTAGAGCCTATTCCCATCCCTCATTTTAAGTCTAGATAAACATGGCCTTGGGATAAGGCCTCATAACACTCTACCTTCTGAGAATGATGCCACCTCTTCTGAATGTGAGGATGTTTCATCTCATTTTGATAGTGACACAAATTCCAATGTAGCCTCTATGAGGATCTTTCTTCCACTAACCTATTCCTAGATTCAGTGGTCCTTACCTTATCCGAATCCATCCCCTTAAACAAATATCAAGTAGCCCTTGTATATCCTGAAATTATAGATTGGGATCAACAACTTCACGTGCCCCTAGATTTATTTGAAAATGATGAGGCATTTACAGAGTTCATGGGACTCAGGGATTCTATTCCATATGGGACCACAAGAAAGGATTTTTGATTCAACTAGACACATGTGCATACTTTGGGGAAGAAGTAGAGATGTGTGGACGTTTGAATAAGAAGACAATAAATAAAGTACAACCACTTCTAAGAAACTTGGAAAAAGGATAAACAGAAATCTCACAGTGACAAACTCTTTGAAAAATCATAGATAAACAGAATGAAGAGTCTAAAGATGAAGTGATTTATCCATTTAAAGATGATAATGAGCTACCACAGGAGGTCGATCTTACTCTTCCCCTTGATCCTACATGGATGGAAGATGCTTCTAAGATGCTTGTTGAGGAAACAATCAATGTCAACATTGGCTCAAAGGAGTAACCTAGAATGATAAAGTTGGGGGCTTCACTCTCAGCTCAAGAACAAAAGATATTTGTAGAGCTCTTAAGAGAATACGCAGACATATTCACATGGACATATGTAGATATGCTTGGTTTAGACCCAGAGCTAGTTTTGCACAACCTTGTTGTGCACCCGGATGCCAAACCCATCAAGAAAAAATTGAGAAAGATGCATCCTAAGGTGGCACTCCTTGTCAAAGAAGAATTGGAAAAATTGTTAGCTGCTGATTTTATTAAACCCATTGACTATTCAAAATGGATCTCTAACATAGTCTCGATAGAAAAAACATGTTGGAATAAGAATTTGTATTGATTTCCATGACATTAATAAGGCATGTCCTAAGGATGAATTTCCCCTACCTAACATTGACATGATAGTTGATTCCATTGTTGGTTATGAAATGTTGTCCTTAATGGATGGATTTTTAGGTTATAACCAGATACAGATTGCAAAAGAAGATCAGCATAAAACAACATTCATCACCCCTTGGGGGAACATTTTGCTACAAAGTCATGCCTTTCGGGCTCAAGAATGTTGGGGCTACTTATCAGTGGGCCATGATTGTTATCTTCCATGATATGATAAATGACATCATGGAAGATTATGTTGATGACATCCTAGTAAAATCCAAGAGTAGAAGAGAGCACCCTGAAGTACTGAGGCATATTTTTCAACGTCTATGAGACTATAAGGTTTACTTGAACCCTAAGAAATGTGTCTTTGGTGTTTTATTAGGAAAGATCCTAGGGTTCATTGTTTCACAAAGAGGGATTGAAGTGGACCCTGTAAAGGTTATGACTATCACAGAAATGCCACCACCTACCACTCTCAAGCAACTAAGGAGTCTACAAGGAAAATTTAGGTAAATCATCACTTTATTTCACAACTTATGGATAAGTGCCACCCTTTACCCATTTTCTCAAGAAAGATGTCACATTCAATTGGGGACCTGATTTTCGAAGGCCTTCACACTACTAAAATAGTACTTGGTCAGCCCACTTGTACTCATGCCACCTACCCCAAGTGAACCTCTCCTCTTATACATTTCTACTACCCAATTTGCTATTGGTGCATTGCTTTCCCAATATGACTTAGACCATAAAGAGAGAGCAGTTTACTATCTCAGTCGCACCTTGATTGTGTATGAGTTGAATTATCCACAAATAGAAAAGGCCTACTTGGCAGTTGTCTTCACCTTCCAAAAGCTTCACCATTATCTCCTGAACAATAAAACCAAACTCATATCCAAAGTTGACCCTCTCAAATACCTTTTATCCAAACCCACCCTCACAGGTCGAATGGCTAATTGGATCATTCTCCTAAGTGAATTTGATATCAAGTTCATGAATCAGAAGTCTTTAAAAGGACAGGTATTGGTTGATCAATTAGCAGAAGCTCCTCTCCCAGGAATGGAACCTTTGTGCCTAGATCTGCCAGATGCATCTATGATGTATATTGAAGAATCTGTAGAATGGTAGGTCCATTTTGATGGATCTTTCACCTTCCATGGATTTGGAGTAGGAGTGGTGCTCATCACTCCAACAGGTGATGTCATACCAAGAGCATTCTGGTTGGGATTCCCATGCAAATAATAACATTGCAAAGTACGAGGCACTCATCACTTGGCCTCAAGCTAGCTATTACTTGGAACATCCAACAACTAAGAGTCATTGGAGACTCTCAACTTATCATTAAACAAGTTAATGATGAGTACAAAGTTAAAGATGAGAAGCTTATTCCATATAAAAAGATGGTGAAACCTTGAAGGAATATTTTACACAGATCATATTTGAGCAAAAACCAAGGTCACACAATAGATCCGTGGATGCTATGGCTACTATTGGGTCTCTATTACGCATTCCCCCTCAGGAAAGTAAGATGCCTTTCTTCGTAGAGAATTTACAAAAGTGCCAACATATGATATGCCGAGTCATGTTTAGCATGTGAAGTTGTTGGTCCCTTATCCCCTTGGTATGATCCAATCTTTCAATACCTACAAGATGGCACTTTTCCACTAGACATTACTCATTCTGAAAAGAAATCCCTTATCCACCACATAGCCCATTATACCCTCCTAGAGGCACCCTTTATCATTGTGGCTATGATGGGAATATGCTTTGATGTTTTGATGTTGTTGATTCTATCCATGCCATTAAGGAAGTACATGGTGGTATTTGTGGAGCGCACACCAGCAGCATAGTCTTAGCTAAGAAGCTATTAAGAGTAGGCTATTATTGGCCTACCATGGAATTAGATTGCTATAACTTTGTAAAGAAGTGTGAACTATGCCAGAAATATGGAAACTTAATACATGTGCCAGCACAAGCCTTACAACCTATTGCAATGCCTTGGCCATTCTCTAAATGGGGCTGGATCTCATAGGGAAGCTCCATCCTTCTTCTTCAGATGGTCATACTCACATCATCACTGCCACCGAATATTTTACCAAATGGGTAGAGGTTTCCCTCTTACCTATGTCACTGGTGCAAAAATTTCAAAATTCATCATGAACCATCTCATATGCCGTTACAAGATCCCTTCAGCCATTATCATTGATAATGGTAAATCCTTCAAAAACAAAATGGTTAAAACCTTGTGTCAATGCTTCCATATCCAACTCAAGTGGTCAACCCCTATTACCCCCAAGGTAATGGATAGGAAGAAGCTACTAATAAAACCCTTGTATGGATTATGGAGAAAATGGTCAGTAAAACCGGCCGTAATTGGCACCTATAGATACATCCCGCCCTCTGGGCCTATCATACTTCCATCCACACTCCTACTGGTGTGACCCCATATTCACTGTCTTATGGCATCTGAAGCCATCATACCTCTGGAAGTGGAGCTTCCTTCCTTGAGAATATCTCTCAGAGACTATCTTGATAAAGATGAGGACTACAGAGTTTCTCTAGTAGAGTTAGAACTATTAGATGAAAAGTGTATTAGAGTGCTCAATCACCTGAAAGTCTATCAGAATAGAGTGTCAGGGGATACAAAAAACATCATTCATCAGAATTTGATGTAGGAGATCTAGTTCTAAAAGAAAATAGAAGAACACTATCAAAGATAGAGAAAAGAAAGGTAAGTTTGAGGCTAATTGGCTAGGTCCTTATGTAGTAATTGCAAAGTATGGATCAAGAGCCTATAAACTTGCATATTCAGATGGTGAAGAGCTTCTAGAACCTATGAATTCCATGCACCTCAAGTGGTTCTATGCTTAAGCATGATGAGAATATCAGATAAGAACTAAAAAATAGAAAAACAAAGAAAAAACAAGCAAAAAAATGGAAAATTGAGAAAACAGTAAAGAAAAAATAGGTCATCCACATGTGAAAACCATACAATTGTGGCATAGTGGGTAGGTATTTGGGTGAAAACCAGTTTTGGAACTCAAGGAAGATTCTCCAGACACAAGTTACTCTTACAGTAGGATGGGTAATCCTCACCACTTTCTAGATATGACTACCTTTGCTAGGTCTAGGAACCCTACTAAAGCCACCTTTTGCCGCACCATGATCTGGCTCATTTTCTCTTATATCTGCATGAAGGACATTGCCTTTGTATACTCCCATCTAATGCTGAGAGCACCTACACATTTTCACCTTCTCATACATACGCACGTGGCATTCTACCTTTTGTATATTCCCACATCACGTTGGGGGCATCCACACTTCTTTGTTCTTGTACATTACTTTAGAACATGACCTTAGAAAATGCAAAAATACTAAAAGGATACACAAAAACCTAAACATTCAAAAAATCCCTTTTTTAGGGACAAAGCTACGACAACTGCGCAAAATGTTGTTTTAGAAAACAATGTGAACAATAGCCTTGAAAACTTATCTTTTTAGATAAACCCAAAAACATTAGAAAATATATCAATGTTGTCCCACAAAAACAAGGTAATGCTTTAATTGCTTTTAGTTGTTGGTTTGTATAGTGTTGATTGTGAATACCTTTTCATGTGATGTTGTGACTTATTTGCTTAGTATAGGTTGGATCTTGTTTGAAATAATTATGTATGGCATTTGATTCATTTGTAACTTGTATGCATTTATTAGGGTTCATTTTACTTAGATTAAAATGTTAATTTGATCTTTGTAGTATGCTTTGTCAAATCATGTGTTTGCATCATAGGTTGTGTTGTGTTGTATAGGTACAATTGTTTAGCTTTGTTAAATTTTTCTTGTATATTTATCTCTTGCACAGTTGTTTGTTATCACATCTATCATCTATCATTCATCACATATAAAACATCATCTACTACATCATATATACAAAAATGCTAAGTATTACATCATGCATGTATGCTAAGCTAATCATCACATATCGTATCATCAATGGGGGAAAGAGGGGTTGTGCATAATCACAAATCTATCCCCCCACACCAATATCATCTAGTATCATCCCAAGTGCTAGAATAAGAACTCTAGAAACATCTCATAAATCTAAAAACATGTGGTGCTATCTACAGATACATCATCAATATGAAAGCATGAAACATACACATCTCTAAATCTAAGGTATGTCACATACATAGAGGAAAGAAAATCATACATCATAATCAATAATCATACAAAGCATAATCACAAGTATAACATGACAAAATCATCATCAAAATGTCCATATGATACATGTATAATTGTCCAAGTCAGTGCTCAAAATGTACATCATCGATACAATATGCCATCTAAAAGGGCATGCATCAAAAATAATCAAGCCTTCATCAAGAGGCATCATCAAAACAATGGTACATACAACTATACATCAAAATCAGCCTTCATAAGAGGCATATATACAATACATATGTACAAAAGAAGAAGTAAAGAGCTCAACCACAGCTCTCGCCCTCACCGGGATCCTGGGGCATCCATGACTGGTGGATGGAAGAGTGGTGGCTATTGATGGACCAGCACCAGGGTACCACCCTACTATCTAGTTGGTTGTTGTCCATCCAGCTACTCTACAATGGGCTGCCGAACTGATCTAACTAAATGACTTGATCGCTGTGACCTAGAGCCTGTCACACTCACATCTGACTGCTCAAAAGGAACCACTCGCTTGCTCTACCGGGACTAGCCCTAAAGTAAGCAGTCCTATAGTATAAAGCCTCACCGCTAGACCTCATGGCATCACGTATCAGATCAGCATCTCTAAAAGTGATAGCTACCTGTAAGGTGCATCTCGCTCACCTATCAACCTACCACTATCAACCTAAGCTTGTCTAGAAGCAAGCAACCTCTCGATCTCTATCTAGTAGTAATAACCTGCACCTGGCTTGTGCCTAATCTCTCTATGTAATATAACCCTGTGACTATGTCTGGGTGTAGTCCCTCTGAGCAATAACCATCTACACTGGGTCTGAGAATGATGTAAAAGGCTCAATATCTGAGCCCCCTATGTGGCCATCTCACTAATCGACTCTGCCATAGGGTACTATCACTGCCCTGGGTGGCCTGTGCTCTAGCCTGATCTCTCTCCAATGTCAAAATCTGCACCTGAGCATGTGCCTGATCTCGCTCTGCTGTGAGGGCCTGTACTTATGCCCTAGTTGCATCTCTCTCTAGCCACCTATAATTGAATAGCAATCACTACCTGTAACTTCTTGAAGGGCAGCCAACTATCCACCATCACCACCACCTCTGGAGAGCATGAGGTGGCGGGCCTACTCTTGGAAGTACCTGCTGGAGAGGGGTGTATATCCCCACTGGAATGCCTACTAGGGGGAAACTCTATGTCAACTTCCCTGAACACCTATCTCGGCCTAGGCCTGGGGCCCGTCCCTTGTGGCTGCTGTAATGCTTGGACCCTATCCCTCCCTTTCCCGACATACTAGTGTGAGTCGGGCCCACCATCATCATCATCATCACTATCCATCACCACCAATGACTCCACCCTCACCACCACTAGGAGGCCCCACTAGAGGAGCTCTCACGCGACATTATACGCCACCCTAGAAATAGTCAAATGACATGGAAGCACATCATGATACCATGGCCCATACTCAGGTGTAGTACCCGGATCTCTAATCTATCTCAGTGGCACCCACATAGCAGGTACCACCTGTTGGAAACTAATCCAGTGCTCTATCATGGGTGATCTATGGACCCATATCAAAGTACTCTCAAGCCCTACGAGTGTACCACCTATCTAGCCCTAGGAACATCCTGGGTACTGCCAAACTACCTCTAACACCGATCCACCTTATTATAAATATCACATATAGCTGTGACTTCCTAAGATAAAATGCTCCACTGTGGCAATACCAAGCTCTAAACCATCCTGGGCCACTCAAAATATTTGTAAGGCCTCCAAACCATGGAAGTCTTTCATAGCTCATAATCATCAAGCTCGTGGTGATAGTGATATGCATCCCCCATATATGGCCACACATCATCCCCTATCGGGACCCAACCCATCATAGAAGGCTCCTTGGGAGCCCAAACTCTCAAAACACCTAAGGGGCAACCAATGGAAATGTGGTCCCATGCCCAAATCTAAAGCAAGCGAGCTGGTCCTACCATCTTCTGATGGTAGTAGGTAATCAAATGAAGGTCCCAATATAGATGTGCCAAAAATGCACTGACCCCAGTAGTAGGTCTCTCCCTCTACCAAACCACATATCACTCCAAGGAGGCTAAAAAAATGAAGCACCGGTCTTGTCAGGGAGTAAGACTCCACTAATGAAGGCCATCATATAGACCACTACTCGGTCTAGCTCTAAGTCATCAATGCACCATGATAGCCTAATGGTCATCCCACGCCGTGGTATCATCGGGACGCCAAACAACTCTATGATATATCATTGAATATCAGTCCAACGGCTCATAGACTGGATGAGCTGACCCTGAATCAGGACCCGCATAATACGCCACACGTCCTCAAGAGTAATAGTAATCTCTCGGTCGGGAGCTGAAAGCACTGACTCTCGTTGTGCCATCATTTTGCTATAGCTTTCAAAAGGCCATGATCTAATGTGATCTGGGGCATCTCAGCCACATGAGCCAATCCCGTAACATAAAGGAGGTTGTCCAAGGTCACTCTATCGTCATCATCAAACTGGGCCTCTATCACCACTAGCCAACCATATCACTCACGGGTCTGGAGGATGGGTAGTATATGCTGCAAACAAGAAAACACACATGTATCAGTTGATATTTCTATCTACTTCTATCTAAAAATTGTTGGTAGGTCACCATTCTTCTATCTTATTTCCTAAAAAATTTCACTTTCTTCTAAGTTTGTCTTTTTCTCTCCTTGGCCAGTTTTTCGGAAGGATGTTCTACTTCTTTACACATGTGCACCTCCTCCGATGCATGTGCACCCATCCCAACGCATACATTCCTATCACCACGCGTATGCCCTCTATTTTTTTTTTCACCCATCGCTATGCCTACGTGCCTAGACTGATGCCGATGAGTTTGTCTGCCATGCATGTGTGCACCGTCTCTTTTCCCCATTCTCGAACACATGCATGGCCCATTCGACGGACATGCATCGCGTCCCCCGCCATTTTTCCCTCCAATGCATACACCTACACATAAACATTTTTTATGGATGCATATGCGTTGCCACGGATTTTGACACATGCGCGCACGTGCATATGTCATCGACACATGCGCATGCATGCATACGTCAAATTTCTCCTACCTAGCCTAAAAAACCCTAAAAATGCATTAAATGTGTAAATCACAAAGGGGATAGGCCACTCATGTAGGGTCCATCCGCTGGGTCCCGCATGAACTCTCGGATGTGATCTACTCATCTCCTCCTACTCAGTATTCTCGCCATCTCACTCCAGGGCTGTCACTCTCACTTGCGGTAAAAATTCACAAGAACTTTGGTAGAAATGAATTGGTCATGATTGATTTACCCCAGTGGGTATATTAGGTTGTCGCGATGCCCCCGAGGCATGTTTTCTCCACCGTGATCGTTCTAGCCCTTCTTCTATCCACCGAGATGATTATTTTTCTATTAAAATAATTATTTTTATTCATTTTTACACGCCGGGTGCTTAGTATCACCCTATGGTCACTTCTTCATTACACTGGAATGATTCATGCATATTCTAGGCATCGTTTCTTATCATTTTTTTTCTTTTTTTCCTCTATTTTTCACTTGTCATAATGATTATTTTTATTAAATAATTATTTTTGGCTTGTAATTCTTCTCACCGGGCCACTTTCTATGCTCCTGGTGCCTTTGCCTTTTCCTTTAGGAAGTTGCGCATATTGTTACGAGATCTTTGATCTCTTATACAAATTTTGCCGACCAATCAAAAAATCTAAAAAATTGTAAAACCATTTAAAAAACCAAAAAAATTGAAATACTTCAAAGATGGCCAAAAATTGGTAAAACACTCATTTACAGCTGAAATTTGTGTCTCTCGCATGGCACTCATCCTATATCTTGCTGACATTTTCAAATATTTTGAAACAACAACTCGTGAATCATCTAAATCTTCAATCACCTACATAAGCTATGTTGCTTACTTCATCTGTACTTTGGGGCACTCTCAGTTGCCTGGTACTATTTTCGTTGTGCACATTGCTTTTTCACTGGACCCAAGTGTCCTCCATATTTTCCCTTGCACTATACACATTTCTTGGGGCATCATCCTTCACCCTTTTCATTTATTAGAACATTTGGGACTACATCTCGATAACAAAATATTTGTGTAACTATCTTGAATGTTGTTGGTTTAAGTGTGTGTAATTGTACTTATTTCCTGTTAAGTGATATTGTTTATTTCTTGTATTGCATTGCATTTGTGTATGTTACATGGAGTTGGTCATTTTTAGCACAAGACGGTTGTTTGTATCTTGGATTTTCATGTCATTTTATGCTTCCATCATATGCTCACATTTTAATAAGGACCGATGAGGAGGATTCTAAGCAAAATGATGATTAAATATTGTTAGCAATTGATTTGTGGATAGCTCAATATCCCTCTTTCTTCTTGTTTCTCATCTTCTCTGTACACTTTTATTTCTATTGTTCTCTTTTCGATCATCGACCGAGTTCTTCTATCACCCCATCAACACTCGAGGGGGCATCCTTCATCTTATTAATTTTTCTTCTACCTCTTCAAAATTTTCTTCTACTCATTTTTATTTGTCTACTTTCTTTGAAGTGACATCACTTACGCCACCCTAAAAAGGGGAAAATGTAGACACATGTAGTTTGATCAACACACTATTATTCCAAATATTGCACTACCTATTCTTCCCCTTGCAAATTTGATGACAAAGACACCGTAGATTAGGCCTATCTAAATCCCTTCTTACGACACCTTTTTGGTCATATTTCCTCTTGTAAACCACTTAAACAGGTTGTCATAGCCTCGTTCTGACTACATTAGCTTCTTATTCCCTTCTAGTCTGCTTCTATTAGCTCCCTGGACTATCAATCCATTTCATTGGATTGATTAGACCTTCCAAAACCTTCCAAAACCCTAATTCCTCTCTAAACGAGATTAATTAGTCTAACCTAGGTTAATTACCCTAAACCTAGTCAAATCCTACTTTGACTTAATAATTTACTTATTGACTCCATTTTTAGTCCCACATGCACCAAAAAGCCTCCCATTTCCCAAATGAAAACTATAAATAGGGCTAGACCCCCTCTCTCATTTTCAAGAATTATCTCTTCTTCCTAGCATAAACTATAGTATTTTGTTTAGGCTTTAGATTGTAGTTCATTTTCTTCCATTGAGCTATTAGCATTTTCTTTTGTATTTTTATAGCACAAATATGGAGTAAAAGGGAAGAACCATTGGCCTTGAAGCCATTAATGGGGAGATCTCTTTCTCTTAAACAAAACTGAATGCTTAGATCCTCTTAGGTTCATTATTTCAAGCTTTCAAAGAATAGAGGTTAGTTTCATTTGCTTAGTTTTCTTGTTTACTTGAAGTTAATGATTGAAAATTAGAAACCCTTGCTCATTTCTTATCTGATGGTCCATTGATCATCTTGTTTAAAGCCTTTGGGGCTTCTTCGTAGAGATTCTTACCTGATTCCATGCCTTTTGTAACTTTTCATTGAACACGGGTAGGGTCCGGGTACCGAGCATGTAAAACCTCCTCTCGTAGTGATAGTAGGCTTCATTGTAATGCCTCTCTAGTGCACGCATCTTTAGTGTGGGTAGTGATATTTACAAGAAATACTTGATGTTCCGGTTCTAACTTTGGCATCCACTGATTTTCCACAATGCATTGTATCCTAACCATCCTTATGCCTTTGTTCTCTTGTTTATGCTACTTGCTAAGATGCTCATATAGATCCAAGAATTCCTCATAGCTATGATTCTTCCCACAAAAAGAACATGTAATATTTTGAGGACATTCACGCCTATAGTGGTCAGGTGATCCGCATGTAAAGCA
The DNA here is from genome assembly GCA_018340775.1 of Taxus wallichiana var. yunnanensis. Taxonomy (NCBI): domain Eukaryota; kingdom Viridiplantae; phylum Streptophyta; class Pinopsida; order Cupressales; family Taxaceae; genus Taxus; species Taxus wallichiana. The sequence continues at coordinate 689,022,442 of CM031242.1, read as the reverse complement.
TGTTCCATGAGGGAATTTTCCTTATCCACCACCACGACCTCGACCTCTGAATCCACCACAGTATCCTCGACCTCTGCCACATCCTCCATTATAGTGCCCCTCATTTCAATCATAGTGTGCTTGATTGTGATTTCGATCCTGATGCTCACCTTTACCCTTAGAGTTATCTGATACTCTTGTCTATCGCACACCAATATCTATAACATCATGGATTTGACCAATCAACCTACAATCTTTGGTATCGTGAGTCATGGACCGGAAAATATTACAATAATAGGATACATTCTTCCTTATCGCATGTTGTAATAATGGGCAACGGTTGACATCATGGTTTAGGTGACATATCTCATAGTCTAGTAATAATGAACATTCTATTCTACGGGCCAACTATATTTTGTGCACCCTCCACTTCACAATTTGTAACCCAAATCATAGTGCGCATCTCATATGATGAATTTTCCGATAGTTTCTCCAACTGCTTCACCATAGCTGCAATTTGTGCCTCCAAGAATGGGCTAACTCCAGTGTCTATACTCCCGACTACCTCAACGTGCAAATTAGCTTCAAGGGATTCACGCGGATCAGTGTATGTATTATGTGACAAAGCCCTCCTAAAAGGTGTGATCAGACCTCCAACGAACCATTGCGCATGTTGGCTTGCATGAATATCATAAGAAAGATTAGATAAAAGTGTTTTGAAATGGGCATCATACTCCCAGACACTTTCAATAGTATCCTGAGAGCGCTTATACTCTTCTACTAAAATTCAAGGATATATAACTCTTTAAGGAATGCATATTTGAACACCGCATAATCTACGCATGTTTGATCGTGGTCAAACTTTTGCACAAACCGTGTGTGCATCCCTATAATGTAGTTCTAAATTGAATTATCTTACACTTAGAAGCCATGATCATTTTTGTGTGCACAAGATTTCACACATGTACAGTGCTCAACAACATCTTCTATGCCCCTATACTTGTGGAAGATGAAGAGACATATCCATGTAAATATTTTGGGGTTTGTGTGGAACCTGTCCACCTAATCAGTAACCCCCTATGTTAGCTCTACCTCAAGAACCACCTGTAACCCCTAATCCTCCACCCATAGCTGAAAGTGGACCAGAAGATGTACTTCCATGTGTCCCAATAGTAGTATTGTACTAAACTCCTATAGTCTGCATGGTGGTACTACTCCCAAAAGTGAGCCCCAAATTATGTGTGCTTGAATTTTGTGTAGATGATGCACTTGAAAAGGTACCTCTAAACAACAATGAAGACATTTTCCCTGCCATCGATGTACTTGCTATGTGACTTACTCATGCTTCCCTATTACCCAAATTAGCTTGCTAACTATTAGATGTACTAAGTACTAGAAAACCAAGCATAAGGGCTAGGTTGCTAGGTAGATTCAGATGCATGCATGTGGCCCAAGTTGTCTCTACTAGCACGTTTCCTTATGAGGCTAAAGAGGGTTATCTTTCATGCTTTCCCAAATGGGGGAGTTCCTAATGCGCTAGCTCCACGCCTTTTGCGAGAGCTCCAAATCCTTAATGAGCCATCTCTCTCCTCAATGCCATCTTCTCTACAAACTCGGGATGCTTCTCTATATCCCTCTCGCACACCTCATTGTACTTAATTCACCTTTATTCTCTCTGCCTCTTTGTGGCTAGGTCAACCATCTTTCACCAAACATGCTCCTACCCCTGTGCGTGGTGGGGTTTAGTTAGCCATCAATTTTCTTTCCAAGTTAAAGTCACCATCGAGTTTTAGATCGCCATTGGAATGCCTTACAAGTAAGTTCCCCGAATAGCATAAAAAATGGAATTCTACTACATTTGGGAAATAATAAGTGGAAATTGAGTACTCTAGAATATATTTTTCAAGTACACCATAGAACTAAGTATCCAAAACACGTGTCCAAATAAGATCAGTAACATAAAGGGCCTAAAATTCTTCCTACATCTAGATAAGTGTGCGATACCTCCAATTCCTTTTAGATGCATAATCAACCAGCCACTCGTATAGTTCTACAATAAAAATAGAAAAGAATCTCTCATACAAACTGTCATACAGATTCTGTTCCACCCAAATGCATGTGTCAAACTTAGATCTATTGTTGAACCTCTATGCGTACTCTTCTTCTATAACTTTTATCCACTCCTCAAAAATTGCTAGGGTCAACCGATACATCTTCATCATGAACCATCTTGAGAACAATTGAAAAAGAGGCCATGACAACATAACTAATGATGCAACCTAGAATTTACCAAGAATAACCCATGTGTGCTGGCACATCACTCAACCTAGACTGAGCACTCACCCAAAGCATGTAAAGGTACCAAGCCCCTCCTTAGAGTTTCTTGTGTAGGATGTGAACATGATGAAGAGTTAATGCATTCAAATCCATAAATAGTATAAACTTTCCATAAAGTAGGTTCCAGATCTAGATCTAAAAGAATAATGAATTAAACAATAGATATAACAAATTCAACCATGTAAGAACTAGTTTCAGTCATGTTAACACCATTATTCACCCAATACACTCCATTATATTAAAATAAAATAAACACATAAGCTTCTTACAATAAGTAGTATCATAAGTTCATGCGCACATCAGATCTTGTAGCATAACTCCACAATAACTCATACACAATACTCCTCTAATCTACGTAGATTACTACATATTTATAAGGGTGGGGACTGTCCCTTCACTTCTTACATAATTCCAAAAATAGGTCACATGTTGAAAATAGCCATGCTCCTTTAGAATAATAGAAACACGTGCAAGTGTGCTAATAATATATATCTTCTAGATAATTGGTAAAGAATCGTACTATTAACTCAAACTCATGCAAAGTGCTTAGTAAACACTCTTTCAAAAATAGTAGTTACCATGCAAGTTTGCATATGGTTGTGTACCGCATACACTATCTCCAAAAATAGCCCATAACCATAAAAATGGCTAAGTCCGATTCTATCTTTCACGCACGCTTCGTTCCCTATCCTTTCACACCTTCAAATCTGCCTTACTACCCCACGTGAATCTTCTATGTGCCTTCTCCTTTGTGTCATACTTCGTCGCTCAACAATGTTACTAGATCGATGTGCACATGACTTATGGTGATACTTTATAATGTAAGAAACTTCTATGTTTTATAGTGTTTAATGTAATGGAGTATGTTATTTGGATAATGGTGTTAAACATGATCAGTAACTACTTTTGTGTGGTTGATATTATTATAGTTAATTTTTAATTCATGATTTTGTAAGATCTAGATTTGGAACATGATATTTGGAATGTTTATGGTTTATCTTCATCACACTAACATCTTACACAAGTAAATCGAAGAGGGACTTGATACCTTTGCACGTTTCGGTGAGCGCTTAGTTCAAGTTGGGTGATGTGTCAACAGCCTAGGTTTTATAAAGTGGATTCTAGGTTGCATAATTGGTTCCATTGTTGGGACCTCTTTTTCAACTATTTTCAGGATGGTTCATGATGAAGATGTATTGGTTGACCTTAGCAAGTGTTGAGGAGTGGATAAAAGATCTAGAAGAAGAGTACGCTCAAAGGTTCAACACTAGATCTGAGTTTGATGCACACACGTGGGTGGAGTATAATTTGTATGATTGTATTTATGAGAGCTTCTTTGTTATCTTCTGGTAGATTTGTATGAGTGACTAGTTGTTTATGTGTCTAAAAGGAATTATAGGTATCACACACTTGTTTGGACGCAGGAAGAATTTTAGGCCCTCTATGATGTTGATCTAATTTGGATGCGTGTTATGGACACTTGGTTCCATGGTGTTCTGAATAGATATATTTTGGAGTACTCAATTTCCACTTATTCTTTCTCAAAGGTATCTGAGTTCCAATTTTTATGTTATCCAAGGGGAACTTATTTGCAAGGCATTCCACTAGCGATCAAAATATTGATGGTAACCCTTAACTTGGAAGAGAAGTCGATGGTTAGCGAAACCCCACCACACATGGGGGCAGGAGCAAGTTTGGTCAAGGATGGCAGACCTAGCGGTAGAGAGGCAATGAGAAGAAAGGAGGCTTAAGTACAATGAGGTGCATGACAAGGAGAAAGAGAAGCATTGTGATATTGCAGATCAGATGGTGTTGAGGAGAGAGATGGCTCGTGAAGGATTTGGATCTCACGTAGAAGGCATGGAACTAGAGCATCTGGAACTCACCCATTTGGGAAAGCATAATACGGAATCCTCCTCAGCCTCACAAGGAGTGTGCCAAGAGAGATGACATGGGCCATGGGGGAACATTTGAATCTACTCGACAACCTAGCCCTTGCGCTTGAGTTTCTAGTATCTAGTATAACCTTGAGTCAGCAAGCTAGTTTGGGCAGTAGAAGAGAAATAGTAATTTCGCTAGAAAGTACTTCTATGGCTAGGAAAATGTATTCTTTTTTTTTAGGTACCTTCTCGGGCACATCATCAAGCATAGAACTCAAGAGTGCAAAATTTTGGACTCACTTCTAAGAGTAGTACCACTTCACAAACTATAGGAGTTCATTTTAGTACCATTGTTTAGACACAAGGCAGTACATCCACTGGTACACTTCTAGCTTCAAGTGGAGGATCAGGGGGCATATGTGGCTCTAGTTCTGGTGAATAAGGTGGTTTTGGTGGCAGAGGTAACATAGGAGGTCCTGGATCAGGTGGGAAAGGTATTCATTTACCCTAAAATATTTACATGGACATGTCTCTCTATCTTCCAGAGTATAGGGGTAGAGAAGATGTTGTTGAACATGTGCACATGTGTGAGATATCTTTGTTGCATGGAAAAGGAATTACAGATTCTGAGTGCAAGGCAAGTAAGTTTTTAACTACATTACAAGGACATGCACACAATTAGTACAAGAAGTTTGAACCTGATCAAACTTGTGTAGATTATGTACAGCATTAAGGTATGATTTCCTCAAGGAGTTTCATATCCCTGAGTTTAAGTAGAAGAGTATAAGCACGCTCAAGGATATTAAGTAGGTAACTACCGAGATTATTCAAGAATATGATTCCCATTTTAAGACTTTGTTATCTAAAATTTCTTATGATATTTAAGCAAACCAACATGCACAAAGGGTTCGTTGAGGGCTTGATCACACCTTTCGGAAGGGCGTTGTCACATAAGGTAGATATGGACCCATGTGAAGCACTTGAATCTTCTTTACACGATGAAGTAGTCAAGAGTATAGACACTAGAGTGAGTCCATTCCTAGAGGCACAGATTACAATTATGGCAAAGAAGTTGGAGAAACTATTAACAAATTCAGACATGAGACACACACTTTGGGTTTTGGTGTACAAGTTATGAAGTGGAAGGGCACATCAAAGATAGTTGTCCTCGTAGCTCAGTGCATTCATTTTTTCTAGACTGTGAGATATGTCATTTAGACCATGATGCAATTCGCTGCCCATTATTACAACGTGTGATAAGAAATAATGTATCTTGCTATTGTAAGATTTTTTGGTCCACGACTCACAATACAAAAGACTACAAGTTGATTGGTCAAATCCATGATGTCATAGATATTGGTGTGTGATAGAAAGGAGTATTAGATAACTCTAAAGGTAAAAGTGAGCACCATGATCATGACCACACTCAAGCATGTTTTGATCGTGACCACACTCATGTGCACTATTATTGGAACAAAGGGAACTTTGAAGGAGGTCATGACAGAGGTCGAGGATACCATGGTGGATTCAAGGGATGAGGCCATGGTGGTGGATGAGGAGAGTTCCTTCATTGAATGTGTTTTACATGTGGATCTTCTGACCACTACAGGTGTGAATGTCCTCAGAATATTACTTGTTCTTTTTGTGGGAAGAATCAAACTATGAGGAATGCCCAAACTTATATGAGCATCTTAGCAAGAAGCATAAACATGATAAAAAGGGCACAAGGATGGTTAGAATACATCACGTTGTGGAAAATCAGTGGATGCCAAAGTTAGCACTAGAACCTGAGGTAGTACCTATGAATATTACTACACACGTTGAAGCTATGCATGCTAGAGAGACATTACAGAAAAATCCTACCATCACTAAGGAGGAAGTTTTACATACAAGGTACCCATATCCTACACATTATAAGGAGTTTTATCAGGAGACCATGTAGGTACTCAAAATCTTTCATGCGAAATACAATGTTTAAAGGAATAAACACGGAAGTCGAACAAAAGAAGGAAACAAAGACAATTCAATTAGATATTGATGACTTAAAAGAGGTATGCAAGATGTTGTTCCAGGAGAATATCATTCCATTAGTAGAGAATTTTCTAAAGGGAAACACTCCACATGTGAGTATTGAGAATGGAAGGAATATCCTGCATGCTAATCTTCCCCCTCATAGCTTGGATTATGAAAAGGATATCACTCTAAATGCTGTTGTAGATGGATGGCTCTTGAGAAATATATTGATTGACACAAGTGCAAAAGTTAATGTGCTTACTTTAGATGCATGGGTATAGATGGGAAGACCTCCATTACAGCCATCCTCTAATGTATTGTTTATGGATAATCAAACTAAGGCCACTCCCATTGGATTTTTAAAGGATGCATACATTACTATACAAGGGCCAAGTTCACTAAGGAATTTGAGGTTTTAGTACTTGTAGAAAGCGGCATAACTTTCCAACTCTACTTAGGCACACTTGGTGTTATGCAAATAATGTTGATCTACGGTTCAACAAGGGGTATATAAATTTTAGAGCAAGGAAGAAAGAGTGATTATACCTTTGACAGATGGGAAATATGCACCTTATGTTGAACCTTTGAGTGAGGAATACGTGAAAAAAATTATGTATGACCCATTCGGGACCCGAGAAGTACTTAAGCCATCTAAGGAAGGAATCCTAAAGTGGGAAGATGCACAGTCTATTAGTGATACTACAAGTGTTTCTTGTGATATCTGGATGCATGAAATCTATGAGATGGTTGAGCATGAAGTAAGAAACACATTTATGCTAAGAATCAAACCTCATTGTGTTAGGAGGATAGGTAACTTTGTACCTTGATACACTAGAGAAGGAGACCCTATGGTATACCTGTACGTCATGGAGAAGTAGTGGAAAGATCAAATGGAAATAAGAAATATGTTAGTGTATACCCTACATGGGATAGTAGTGCACTAGTGGTTGGTTCATAGGGAGAACCTCATGGAATGGAATGAAGTCAAAATTACTCTAACCACTCGGTTCTTCAAGAGCAATGCGCCTACTACAATATGCATGTATCATGGTAATCAACCTGTTCAATACCACATTTAGCAATGTGAGAGACTCTAGACAGAGGGGTAGGAAGCTTTACCACCTTTAATATGGGTGCACAATATTTATTCCACTTTACAAGGTTACGCATGCCCTTGGTATGTTTATGTAAAGTCGTATAGGGAAACTAGAAATTGGCGGGGACGTGATTGTAGGAATGACCCAAAATTTTGACTTCTTCTCTACTAAAACTCTAGTGGATGAGGCATTAAGAGTCATAAATGCTAGGAATGAATAGTGTTCACATTATTATTAATGTGTGCAACTATATTATCAAAGATAATATATATGGGTAAATTGTAATATTATTAATGATGAGTTAATATAACTCATATTAATAATATAGGATTAATAGTTGTTATATTAAACAACTATAACTAATATTTGTAATACGTGAAGTTGTTTAAACAACTCACATATATAGGAAGTTGGTAAGATATGTAGTTGAGTTAGTTTCCTATATTCTAGGGAAACTCCAGCCTATATATTAGGCTATTGTATTGTGTGAAATATATAGAGAAGTAATATAATAATTTTGTGCATTGTTTCCTGTGTAAATCGATTCGAGTTTTCATTTGGTATCGTAACGATGATAATCTAGCCATGAGATTTTTTCTTTTCTTTTGATTAGCCATACGTGATGAAGCAATGTGAATCATTACGATCCTCCAATCTCCATTTGTTCTCGCTTGAGCTCGCCATGCACTCCTGATCAGACTTTACAATGCACAGTCTGTATTTTCATACATGTGTCCAAGCCATGCAGCAATTGGTTTGCTAAATTTGTGTTTGCAAGTATTATGGAAATTGTGGATTTTTAGTTTTATAGAATATTTTCTGTAGATGTGAGTAGTTGTTAGGTTTTGTAAGAGAAACATGTTATCGATTTCAGATTTTTGGTTAAATGATTCAATATTGAATAGCATGCGAGTCCAGACATTTTAAAACTATTCGAGGATCTACCAAGTAGCCTCCATAGACGGTTTCAGTGATTAAATCATTGGCTTAGCATTGTGATCACCATCTATAACTATGCATCATAGTGGGAATTATGTGAATTGGTTCGATCTCAACTCCCACACATAGACATTGCATCCTCATTCATTACCATCAAGACTATTGCCTTAACGTCTTCCAGAATTCGTTGTGAGAGAAATTTTAATGTGAAGGGTGTACTGTTACTATGGGAGGACATATCTTCATAGTATCTCTGGAAATTCTATTTAATCAATTTTTGTTGCTCAATACTTTGAATTTTGAAGATATCTCGCTTTGCATGAGATAAGATACTGATCCACATATTAAATCGCTTCAAATTTTCTAGCCTCGACATGACCTTAGCTCCCTTCATTTGGTGATCAAGAAATCTTGGGTGCTACACAAGATCGTCCATGCATTCCACCATCAATTTAGCCTAATAATAGCTAAATAGACTCAAG